>CM060981.1:72250463-72873276 GCA_030765065.1 Deroplatys truncata | reverse complement strand
CACAAAATGTGATTTGAGAGCAACCCATCCTTCTTTAATCAAATGGAAGCCATAGCCTTCAAGACAAATTAAATAGTGTGCCTGTAGCATCATTTGAAGATCAGACTGATTCTAATCTGACAACATCGTTTGCCTCTGACTCTTGGAGAGCATTTCTCAAAATGCTTAAGGTTGGTTCTGTACTACAATATTTGTATACATACTGTACACAGTCACACGTCAGACTTTGGTTCTGAAAAGGGTTTGAACATATAAGGTGCATTTGCCATTGCAAAATACCTATTAGCATCACTTAGTCTGTCTTAAGTATGGAACAATCGAGTGACATTTAAAGAAATTCAGGCAGCTTTGTAGATAGGATCGCCAGCAGTTTCCAAAATACTGCATGACTATCTTCTCGTGAGGAAAAGATATCATCCCTTTGGATGCCCCACAATTTAACTGATGTGCATGTGGTGAATGGTGTGAAGAAATGCTGGCCAGATTAATGGAGGCAATTTTCAGTGGGTTTCTAACATTGTCACTGGTGATGAAACTTGGATTTATCAATTTGACCTGGAGACTAATGTCAGTCAGCTGTGTGGAACTTTCCAGATGATCATCTTCCAACCAAAGTGAAGCATCTATGCACCATGCACCACTGAGAAGAAAATAGTGGCCACTTTCTTCTTTAAATATCATGTGGCTACCATTCCTCCTGCGGAACAAAGGACAGTTACTGCTCACTGGTGCTCTTTGCTTACAAGTTTTTGAGAAGCTTCGTGAATGGCAGCCTAGGAAGGGACTGCAAGGAATCTTGCTCCACCTAGACAATGCCTCTGTGCACAACACCAATGCTACAGTCCAGTTTCTGGAATCCGCAGAGGTGAAGCTGATACTTATCCCCCCTCTACAGTACATGTAGGCTTCATGGCTCTACCGTTTGTTCCCAACAAAGAAAAATCATATGTGTGAAAAGAGATTTTCGAGCCCTAAAAAGCAGTTGCAGTTTACGATAGTGAGCTTTTAGGCCTACATGAAAATGAATGGCTGAAATGCTTTCAAAATGGTTTGAAAGAAAGTGCATAGAGTGTGATGGTGATACTTTGATAAACTTCACCAGTCAGATTAATTTTATCGAGTGTAGTTTTGTGTATCTTAAAACTTTCAGTCACCCTCATATAAGAGCATAAAAGAAATTGTCATCTGGGGCAAATAGAAAAATCCACTGTTGCGGACCATTACACTGACATATAGAAAACAAGAGTTCTCCCCAAAACATTATTTTACAAGACTTTACAAAGAAGGTATAGAAATATATAAACACCCCAATAACATATATACAAAAGAGGAAGGCCTAAGATTGAACTGTTTATGGACTCCTACCTTGGCCATACATGCTTTGAGGCAGGCAGGTGGTCAACACCAGCGAGACCTTGTGTCCCTCAGACCTTCTCCCTCCTGCACACTACACCATGTTGAACAATCTTGAAGTTTCTAGATGGATTAGTCTATATATAAGTACTGCAAGATTTCACTGCAGCATTCAGTTCCTCTGAAGATGTCCACCGTAGTGTTTGATGAAACGTCATTGAAAACAAATGGACCACAGCATCATGGCCCAAAGGATGAATATATTCATACAGATTCCAGTTATGAAAGCCTACACCATTATTTAATGGTTATCATTCTCTCACACATATAACTTTGAGGGATTGTTGCTATCATTAGTATATAGTACAAATCAATCAATGTCAAACTTTAATGCAGTGAAAGCATTTCCTTTGTTATGTTAAGTAGGGTTTGGATGATGCATTTGGTTTTGAAATCCAAAGAGTAGTTAAAACCAAATGTACCAGATATGTTTTATAGCAATAAGTAAATGGTTATCACTCACGTTAAAAATTCTGAGCTATCTTGCTGATGCCCAGGTTGAAAACCTGGAGGTCGAGCAATAGTAAGCAATGATGTTGGAGCAATGGATCTACGTTTTGAATGCAGCAACAGAGCAAACAGCGCCTGCAGTTCTGTCAGCAATGGCTGGGACTGTGCCTCACTTTCGAGCAACAAACTGCAAAACCTGGCAAACAAAAATGTTTCTGATATTATCTCATCTCTTGAATTTCATCTCATGTGATAACTAATCTCCTGTATAAAAGTTATTTTTTGAGAAGTTGGACAACAAACTTGACCATTGTTTCATTTTTTTATGCTATACAGGGTCACCCACTTAAAACTTTCACCACAAATATCTCTGAAACAACAATAGATATTGAAAAACAACTTTCACAGGTATGAAGTCAGGGGAGGGGATTCATTAAAGTAAATAATATGGGACATTCAGAAACTTAAGCAAATATGATTTTCAGTATAACTTATGCTTTTTTAAATGGGCAGCCTGTATTATTTATGATGCAAATGATAACACAAAAAATCACATTAAGAATGGTGTTTGTTGCATCAGGATAGACCAATTACATCCCGAGAAAGTTGAAGTTCACGCTTGAGATACAACAAAACGCACATAAGTTGTACATTCTGAGGTTTTAATTCAAACTGCACGTTGCAGTTAATCATGATTTGATTGACGTACTACAATGTTACAAACGCTGCTTTTAATGTTTTCATTGTTATCAAGTGGATTAGAAATATACAGAATATTCAGTTACAAACAATGGAAAATTAACGTTTTCTTCTTTTGTTTTATTTAGCTCTATTAGAATTTGTAATACTCACTAGTTACCATAACAAAATTGAATGTCACTGGTCAGAATAAACATAATCAATGGTTGACCAAGGATCTAACAGAGGGAGGAAAATGCTAGTTAAAGTTGTATGTTATGACAATTACAGTACATGTTATGGAACATTTTTAATTACCACATTAAAATTGAAATGTTGCACATGGCAAAGTGATTATATAAATATATGTATGTACAATATATACTGTGAATTTGTCGTCCAGGTTTTTGAATGTCACTTCTCTTAAATTGCTAATGCTATTTCACTAATGTGAACTAATTCAATTCCCCGTCACTTCACTTCACTTCCTTTGTGATGTAGCCTCTTCTTATGGACAGTTCACTCGCTCGTCGGGAAGTTGAACACAAGACTTCTAAAATCTCTTGTGCCGCAGTAACACTTGCTGTACATCACAGCAGTCGTCACAAACTTGCTCGGGGAACAGCACTTTGTTGCACCAGAAATGCACTCGCTTGCTCACTGACTGAATGGCTAACTAACTGACTCTTCTCGCGAGAAAGCTTGCTTATATAGCCAATGAAATCTTTCACAGAAAACACAAGAACTATCTTGACTACTGGAGAAGGGAAAGTAACTTTCATAAGATTCTGGTTATCTGCTGATAGTGCTTCCAATGTTTACACCGGGTGAGAATGCGATTTATCTTTGTTTATCTCCGACTGCCTGGCATCGACCTCCCAATAACTTGGGCCATAGCCATTGCATCACACAGTTCCCTCCTCGAACAGCTCCATGATCTGCAGCAGGGTGATCACAATGAACTACCTTCAGCTTCCCTGACACCAAACATGTGACAGGGACCCAGGACCTGTAGCACAGATGTTGCATTACTGGCACCACCACCTCTCCACATTGCTTCGAAGATGCAACCAATAGAATCAGAGATGTAGCTTCTTCAAGGCCTCCAGCACTCTTCATCATCTGCAGGTACAGATGCTTGCCCATTTTGACCTCTTAACATCCTCTTGTTTTCTTTTGTCTGCCCATCTAGCCATTTCTCTTGCTGATCTACATGCTCTTCTGCAGCATTAATTTTATTTTTCATGATATTTAATTTCTTTTAACTCTTCCGCAATGTCATCTTTCACCGTAGAGTTTATCTCTGAGTCGATGTCAAAATCTAGTTGGGATTTTATTTCTTTTCATCCTCATTTCACTTATCTCCTCCATTCCAGATTTCATTTTCTCCATTTCATTCATTTGTTCCTTAACACTGTTCATTTCTGTCTACATCATCTCCATTCCAGATTCCATTTTTTGTCTTCTTCTCAATTCCAGATTTTATCTCCATCTTCATTTTCTCCATTGTGAAAATTACACTCTTCATTTCACTTCTCATCTCTCCCATCTTGGCATTTTTATTTAAATAAATATTTATTTAGTGCTAAGTCCAATACATAATGGAGTCTAGGGAACTGGCTCTGGCCACTTATCCCATAGACATCCAGAAATTACAGTTTATTTTACACTTTTCTCATCTCTACATACTGTTTTCAATAACCTCCTATTTACAGTAATGAGATTGTCAAATTAACATTTGTCAACAAATTTTAATTGCCTTAATTGTGATTAATATGTGAACATTTTCTTAATCACTACAGCTTTATTACATCTAAGCTATTTTTCTTTGATTAGTTTTTTTCCACCACTCATTGCTTCCTCTATATTGCATCAAAATATGCACTCCATCTTCGTTATCCCCTGATTGGGCATATACCTTTCATAACATTTCCCCTTTGCCCCCTTAATTTCCACACCCCTAACCGGAACCATGCAATGGCTTCCCTCTCCCTTTTTATTACATATATCTAAGTATTTTTCTTTGTTTGGTTCTGTCTTAAACATTTTATAAATGGTTAAACCTCTTCTCATCCATCACAGCCCAAATGTTTTGACTATCCATATCTTCAAACTAGATAATATTTCCAAAACCCCTGCACCACCCCAGGTTTTTGCCCCCATATATCCCTAATTCATTCTTCTCCAACTGGTCCTTAGTTTTACTCAGCCAGATATCAGTACTCGGTGCTTTTCCTGGTAATTAAGACAACACTTTAAAATATTTTCTTCTGATATTGGCTTATCCGGTACCAATATATTTCAATACTCTTTCCATTACCATCTCTTTCATATTAGTTTTCCCCATTTCCAAAAGTGATCCTGCGTTAGCTGTGTTTTGAGGAACTCCCTGGATAAGTTTGCAGAATGATTTAATATGAAGTCCATTTTTTCCCAACAATTTTCTATCCCCATCTTGATTCCACTAGAGCTGCATACAGCCTTTCAAACCATATCACTACTTGGAAGTTGATGACCTAAAAATCAGAGAAATATGACCAAAAAATGGCCTTACATTTTGAAGAAAAATGACATTAAAATTAAAAAAAAAATGACCGTAAATTTTTGTAATTTTAACATTTAAAGTTAAAAAAAAATATGAATATATTTTATTATTAATCATTACAATTAGAGTTATTATGTAATAAATCCCATACATATTTAAATACTAGGAGAAATTTAAATATCTCTTATTCAGCATTGCAATAAAGAACCATTGCCATTCTTAGGTTCTTGGGTTTGAAGGATTGCTGGTTCTTGAAGAACACTGAAAGACTCCCTCTACTTCAACTGACATCATGGGCACATACTTGAAATGACCAAGGTCCCCTGGTGAAAAATCTTCTTCAAAAACACTAAAGTCAAAATTGTCACCTTGCAGAACTTTCTCAATTTTACATAACAACTGATACCCAATGTTCCTTTCTAATACATTTTTCATTTTCTCACTATCTTCTTGACCAATTTTTCCTACACATTGTTGCAAATGTTCGACACTTTTAATCTTTTTGGTACCGCATGTACACTCTCATTTCTTTTTTCTAGCCAAGTTATTTTTTCTGCCAAAATTGAAATGATGCCACTGGCATATGCCAAATTACCCTTAATATGGGGATCAGCCAGTAAGTCCTGAGCAACGGCTATAGATGCAGCATTTTCTCTATCAAAACTGCCAGCCACTGATTTCACTACATAAAAATTTTCACAAAAATAAGCATATGCACTGACCCATGTTACCCAACATGTTACTATTGGTTCAGGAAGCAAGGATAGTTTAGGTGCAATTTCACGAAAATGTGACTTATTCTTGAAGGAGATTTCAGAAACACTTTTTTTACATTTGATACAAGTTTGATAACTTGTGGTCATTTTTCACGCACTAGTTCACTGACTCTATGAAGGACATGGGTTATGCATGTTACATGAACCATTTTTGTGTAAAATGATTTACCTGCTATGCCTAATTTCACCACATATTTGGCTACATCTGTTACTAAAAGTAAAACACTTTCATGTTTTATGTCCTGTGGCCACAAAAGAAACATGCTTTGATCAAACAGCTTGCATAAACATTGATAGCTAACCTTCTTAATTACTTCAATCATAAGAAGAAACATTTTCAGAGGGGCGTCATAATAAATGCACTTGTCTCATCTATAGAAACAAATATATTCTTATTTCCCACAAAATTGCGTATTCTTCCTGTCGTGTCTTCTTAACAACTATGCAAGTAACCTTTTCTAAAGGTGGATTCATCTGGGATATTCTGTCCTGTATACTGCTGCAGAAATTGTCGTAATGTAGCATTATTGATTTTTGCTAATGGAATATTGGCACAAACCAACACTCTATAAAGATCTCTATAAAAAAAACAGATTCTTTGGATGATTGCCCCATATACTCTGACTTAAAAGCAACTACTGGGAGTGACTCACGAGCTTGGGTTTGTCCTTGAACTGCAAGCGTGCAGTGGACTAGGGAGCTTCTTGCCTGCGATGCAAATAGCTTAACACCAGCAGTTCAAAACGATTGTCAACAGGTGCAGTCCAAATAATGTTTCACATGTATATGGTCATAAATATAGTGGTTTACATGTATGCAGGTTTTACAGGTTTACTTATTGGAAATATGATTATAATTGTATTGTTTGATGCAGTAATATAATGTACTACTGATGCTACCTCGCGTAATATTTATCGTTCCGGGAAAGAAAGGATATAAGTACCTTTGGAACAGGGTGTGAAACAATAGAGCGAGATGGAAGAACAATACATCGCTGGCTCAGGTTCGCTTGCGTCAACCACAAGGACAGAGCTAAACTCCTGAGTTGCTGACAGTAGTTGCCTTTCTTTCCTTTGTACGTGTAATAGCCTTTATGTGTTTTTTGCACCCAATATATAACATGCTATGCCGTAAGAATCAACTTCAGGGATTTGAGAATTTAAGTTTTCAAAAAAATCCATAAATCAACACAACAAACACACATGTTTATGAGTAATTCAGGTTTCCAAGTCACATAAAAACAATATAAATGTGAAAAAGGGGGTTTTCCCCACTGATGGCACATACTTGTGTAGCTTAGCATTGTCTTTATGAAATACAAACTAGTCTTCTGCTGTATGAAAAACTAAACTCACATTAGAATAAACCAACAAGTTGGAAGACTTACATAACGTTATATTGCTAATTTAACATAATAAACTGTTTCGACTTTGTAGAAATGCACATCATTAACTTACCTTGTAGGAACTGAAAGTATTGCCTGTTCAAAGTCTTTTGAGCCAGTGGAGGGAAAGTTAACAACTGCCGGCAGGCAGCCAGTTCGGCCTCATGTGGCTGTTCTTTGCTCTAGTTATTATGCCAACCGCACAAATTCCTTATCTCCCCCTTCCACTGGCTCAAGTCTCTGAACAGACAATAACTTACTGTCAATGATGCTGTTGTCATTATCATTGATATTCTTATTAGTATCTGACCTTAATTTTAAGAAAAGTTATGATGAACAGGTGGTATAAATGGAAGAAGATCCTGAACATCCTTTTTATCTTACAAGCTCTCAAAGAAACAGAGTGAAAATATTTTGTGGTAATAATCAATTTTGCACAATCTCCCTTTTTTCTTCAAATTCATAACAGTGTAGTCCTTGTGCACTGTATGTTTCACAAACATCTTGTATGGTTGATTGGCATCAAACTTGAAAGATTACTGCCTTTGAGAAATCCGCAGGCTTGCCATTAACACACACACATTTTTTTATATTTCTGCAATATAATTTCTTACAGAAAATATGTTTTCTTGTGTTAGTAGTGTAACTAAAGTTTTCTTTGTTGGAATTTTGCAATAATTTCACAGCATTCATTTGTGGAGTAAATGTTTTTACAATGCAATCGTCTGTACTTCTCAATTTGTGCAAAATCCCAATCACATGGCAAATGGCTTATATCCAGCTAATAGAAATCTATGTTCTGCTAATTTCACTTGATATTCATCATACAATTTGCATGTGTCCGATTTGGGAAGCTTGAACCCAGTATTGTATATATCACTACTCACTGGTTTCATAGCTTTTTCATTGCACCATTCAACATAGTACTTGTAAACTTAGGTACTTTATATTGGAGTTCCTGCTCCTAGAATAATGTGACTGCTACTTGGTTTGTGTACATTTTTCAGATTATCTTTGGTATACTTTTTGAAATGATAACCGTGATCAGACGTCATTACACCTTCCTTAGTTACCATATTTTGTATATGCTGAAGGCGGCAACAACTATTTTAGAGACCATGTACAGCTAGAAATTCATTTCTGCAAACAGTTACTTCAACACCATCTACTTACGTGTGATAAGTGTAACTGAAGGATCACCTTGACTCTTTGCTATGTTTTCATTTTTTGGGATAAGTTCTCTTTGCTCACTGTGCTTTAATACATCCAAACAAGTAAGCATTGTAGTCTCCCATATCCCAGAATGCACTGAAAATGGAATTTTGTTTTCCATTCATAAGCCCTTTGCATTTAGCTTTGCAAGAACAAGGTGGTCCTAAGGAACACTCTTTATTGTTTTTCTTGGTATTGTAACATACGGAGATCCCTTGTTTCTCCTCTCTTTACGTTTTTGTTTAACACTCTAGGAAGGACTCCTCCTTTCCCTTCTTCTTTTTGGACATTATTTCTGCCCTGTATGCAATCAAAGGAACAGATGCTTCATTATAGAAAAAAGGAGCAAATTATCACAATTAAGATAAATAGTATTTAAATTTTAATGCATTGGAATTAATGTGTATTTAATTATTATTTATTTCTGTACAAAATTATATTTTTATTTTACTTTATGTCTGGAATCAGTATTTAATTTTATTAATATCCTATAAGAATTATTACACTTATGGAAACCACTATTATAAATCAATATATTTACCAGACATAATCTAACTTTCATCAATTAAATTATTGCAATGTGAGAGAAAATGTCATTTAAACGGGCTTGTGATACAGTTTTGAGAATATTAGCATATAGTAAAGAATGAAACAATACCATGCATATTCCTTCACTAAAAGCATGTTATGCCGCTATTCCTATTAACTGTAAAATAATTTGAAATATACTCACATCACCATCTGAGGTACATTCATAATTGAAGAAACATATTCTGAACCCCAATTGGCAAACAGGTCTACAGTAGAATCATTATCACTGTCAAGAATTAATTTTCTTTTTGTAGATGATTGGGCACACGATTTCTCAAATTCTGCCATCTTGAGAAAGGTGTGGCATAGCATACTTATTCTGAAAGATGTTGATCTCCACAGTCTTGAAATAAGACTTAAAGAACATATGAGATGCATTTATACCAAAAACAGACAGATAAATCAGCAGTAGCACATCATTTCTGGTCTTCAAACCATGAAATCACTCCAAACATAAAACTCTTAAAACCGATCAACAGCAGCAATGAATTGGACATATGGGAAAAAATACACATTGTCAAACACAGGAATAACCTAATGAATTTCGAAATATCACCACCCAACAGCCTTTGGAGGTTCATCAGCCCAGCACCAGAGAACACCACTACCCACACACATTCCCCAAACAATAACCGGCAAAATCAGTTGAAAACATGCTGACAATGGGAGCAAACCATTCTCCCGAAATGTGTTCAAGAAAGAATATTTTAGTGATGTAGTGTAACAACCTGCAACTCTCTCTATTTTATATGTAGAAAATTTCTTCAGATGCTTATTCAGGGTGTCTACTGCCATGAAGGTTTAAAATTCCAGTATTTCCAGTGTAAATTTTGACAAAATTCCAGTACTGAATCAAGCCATATTGCAGCAAAAAAGCAATATTCAAATGCATGTTAAGGCTAGCGTAACACCTTTACTGATTTTATTTATTTCCATGGCCATAATATGAAGCTGTGTTTATTACTAGCTGCCATACCTGATACTGAACGGGTTGCTTGAATGATGATTTAATTAAATTTACTCTCTGTACTCTTTATGAAATTGTTGTACAATGATCTAGAAGATATTTAGATGCTGATTTCTTCCCATTACCTCTTAGAACTGTAATTTCATAAAACTCCCATGCTAGTCATAATAATGGACCAAAAGTTCACTGACATTCACAGAAATGGGAATGAAATATCAGCAGATTTTGTATTTATCTTAGCCTCCCCCCATGCCCACCCTGGCAACAATCTTCAAAATTCTGAAAATGTTGCATAGCCTATAAAAAACTGTTAGTGGTGAAAGATTATCCAAATATTTGGGCCATTTTTACATAAGATGAAAAATTATGAAACAATAGATATCGTGCAAAAAATACTTTTTATTAACAAGGTCTTCTAAGAACCAATCACCTGAAAATTTAATCTGAAATAAAAAAATGTTATATGGATATTTCATCCAATTTTTCCAACATGTAATACTAATTTCAGTATATCCAGTATGTAAAAAATAATTCAAGTATATTTCCAGTATCAGTAGCCACCCTGTTATTGATATGGCTATCTAATTTTATATTCACATTCCATAGCTAACATTCTCCTGAAAATAAAAAACTCATTTATTTTATCAGCTTAAAACTGTTAGATATTACATAACCTTGTATGAGAATTGTGATAGATATATTTAATATTCTCAATAATTCTCTAGTAAACAGTAAAGAGAAGAGTTAACACCTTAAAAGAACAAAACATGCACCTTTTTGCTTGCTAAAGCTTCACAAATTGCACCAATCACAAAGGAAGGAAAGTGCAAGTTATCAATGCCACAATGGCAAGAAAGGCATTTCCAACATGTTCACATTTATACTTGACTTGCAGCAGATCTGGGAAGACGGTATGTAGCAGATGACCATGCTGCAAATGGATAACATGAACAGGAGATGTATATTTAAGTCAAAGGGTACACTCTTTCCATACTCTCTGATCAGAGCTTGTTCAAGCTGCAAGATATAAACACTTCATTGTTTGGGGGCATTAACATGTTATTAACATTGTGTGAGAAAAGTTTGATGAAAGGTAACATGATGTTAACAAACAACTTAACAATTATTTTAACATCTGTTGGTGAAATCAGGCCCAAGGAGACCTTAAATGAAATGTTACATAGTACTATACAAAGTAACAACAGCAACACAAACCTTGAACAGGCTTAATGAGATCAGAAAACAGGTAAATTACCAAGCACATCCAATAAGAATCTACATTAACTTACTTGTGAGTCATAAACAGAGCCTGAAGAACACTGTTCATGTAACATGTATTACCAAGGTTATCAAGTCCCACACGACCTCCTGGAGAGCGTTCTGGGACTTTAAATTCTTCCGTAAGTTCTAACATAGTTTCAAACTTCCATTTCTTTGCTTGCTCAGGTGCAAATTCTCCTGGTGGCATGAACCTTGAACACAACTACTCTACAAAGTTACAGGTCAGCCTATGTATAACCTAGGTGTTTAACATCAAGAACAATAATGAATAACAAAGAAATATAAATGAGTATATTAACAGAATTGGCATTAGTTATGTAAAAGGCTTGAACGCTGTACAGACAACATTTGGAAATGGTTGCAAACTCAGTTTAATGTATACCAGATGGAAGGGGTATAAAAGTCATTCTTAAAACAAGAGACAGTTCTTGATGAGTACATTGAAATGGTTTCTGAACAATTTGGTTCCGCTTTTCATAGATTTGCAAAAAAACAACTTGAAATGCGGAGATATTTGGTTAATGTGTGCTTTCCTTTGCTGGGTGTAAAATATCACACTTGCCTGCTGCAGAGTAAACTATACACTTTTTAAAATGTTGCTCTGAAGCTGTTGGTGCATTACAGGAACAATATTAACTTTACTAGAAGTATTTAATTCCATGACAGTTCTTTTGTATACTCGTATTTTCAGCAAAATGTTCAATAAAAGCAGTTAACACCAAATTGTTTAAGTTAATGAAATCATAAAAGAAAATAAATGCTTTAACTTAAAACACTTCGTATTATGCATTTAATGTGAAAACTAAAGAGATGCAATACTTTATAAATATCAGATAAAAAAGAAGTTCAGGTGCTTAACAAAGCTCTCAGAGCAAAGTAAAATTAGCATTTTTATTTAATTTAAAAGATGCAAGAAAACAAAGTAAATAATTTTATTTAATCCTTCAATAAAAGGAAAAGACACATATACTATGTTGCTAACAATGTTTATGCTAATGATATGAATGATTAATACTTAGCAGGGGAGAAATGCCATGGCTGTGTGAGGCGTGTTTTTGGTCAGTTATTCAGCTTGTGATGTAACTTCAGTATAAATGACGATTTGTACAGAACAAAAATGCTAAATTTTGGTGAAATGAGATGCTTAAGGAGGAGGGGGGAAGTAGATTAGTTGCTGTTTTATCCTTCAATCAGGGCTATTCTGTAACTTTTTGTTAAGGCTTAACAAATTGTTAAAGCTGCTAACTAATTGATCAGCATTCTGTAACTTCATAACAAAACAAACTTTTGTAAGAATAAAGATTTGGTTGTTGAACGCAACAAACCCTGAGACTCTCATGCTAACGCATTTGTTACACAACAGATTCACACAGATGTCGTTTTCATGCTGCTGTAAGAGGAAAAGCATGACAGAAGTTTGACATTTTAATTAACAAATGTTTATTTATTCATTT
This sequence comes from Deroplatys truncata, assembly GCA_030765065.1. Classification (NCBI taxonomy): domain Eukaryota; kingdom Metazoa; phylum Arthropoda; class Insecta; order Mantodea; family Mantidae; genus Deroplatys; species Deroplatys truncata. The sequence continues at coordinate 72,860,525 of CM060981.1, read as the reverse complement.
TAGTGTAAAATATAAATGCTACAAATTACCTTAAGTAAGCAATGTTCTGTGAGATAGCATTGGTAAATGATACTCCCAACATAGCTTTTAAAAGACAAATTTTAATAGGAAAATAAATGTTGCATAATCTAGTATTGTAATAAAAAGTAACAGTTACTGATTTAAGAATAATTTTTAGGTTCAAATAGTGATAAATCTTGTGTTATTTGCATGGATCATGAATTTATTTGCTTCATTTTTTAGCTTAGTTAGGAACTGAGCACTTTTGAGAATTGTAGGATAGTATAGCGATACGTTTTCCTTCTCAAATTATTTTAAGTTCATTTTCCAATCTGTTAAAAGAAGTGGCTAGCAGAAAACTATTTACCAGTTTCTCGTAATCATGGAAAATTGAATTTATACTGATGCTACTGGAAGAAGGCAGTCAGATGGGTTATAAAATAATTTATACAAGGGGACTTCAAAACATAAGCTACACATGCCCCATGCTAAGACCATTGTGCAACAAGAGAACGCTTTGTCAGAATAGTGTTCATGCTCTGGGCTTCCGCAGACACAGTTCTGCTATGGTACTGATAAAGAGGTGCATCACAGTGTGCGAGTGAAATGGCATGTCAACTGAAAAAATACTCCAAAGTTGAAGTACGTGGGACAGTATAATTCTTATGTGCAAGACGTCAAAATTGCACACAGATTCACTGTGAAATTCTGCTGGTATATGGACCCAATGCAATTTTGCATTCACCCATAGTGAAATGGTGCCAACAATTTGACCAAAGTCACACAGACACGGGTGTGCAGATCGCAAAGGAAGGCCACCAACATCAACCACAAACAACATGTCCAGGCAATTGATGAAATGATTCACAGCAATCATGAAGTGACTATTGTGGACATTGTTCAGCAGATGTGCATCTCAATAGGCAGTGCTCATTCCATTGTCAAGAGATTTTCTGCAGTATTAGAAACTGTGCATACACTGGGTCTGCGATCACTGACACTTGCACAAGACAAGGTTTACGGCTTCTCTGGACTTCCTTCAGCATTACTCTGTAGAAGGCAATGATTTCCTAAGGTGCATCATTATGGGTGATGAGACATGGGTGCATCATTTCACATCTCAAACAAAGACAGTGTCTATGGAATGGAGACACACCTTCTCACCTGCATGGAAGAAATTCAAAGTTACACCATCAGCAGGGAAGGCCATGGCCATAGTTTTCTTGGCCATGACCTTCCCTGTGAAGGGAGTGTTTAGCAGTGAAGGAGTTGTGTACACAGAGTTTATGGCAAAGGGCACAACCATTAATGTCAACTCTTACTGTGCAACACTGATGTCGCACGCAATGCCAAGAACAAGAGACGTAGAAAATTAAGCAAAGGCATTGTTCTCCTGTACAACAATGCAATACGCCACATGGCGCACGCAACACAAGCTTTGCTTCAACATTTTTGATGGGAGGTATGGAAGCATCCAGCATAAAGCATACAGTCCAGACTTTGAACCCTGTGATTTCCATCTATTCAGCAAACTGAATAACATCTGGGGGGAAAGAGATTTATCAACGATGAAGAAGTTTGCACAGCGGTTCTTGAATGGCTCCATGACAAAGGAGCAGATCTCTATCATTGAGGAATTGAACGATTGGTAGAACATTCAGACCGTTGCTTAGACTTGGTGACTATGTTGAAAAATACGAGGGCTGATCAACAAAGACTGAGACTGATTTTTTTTCACAGATGTTTATTACTCCAATTCAATGTTTACATGATCTTTTTCAAAGTAGTCCCCTCCTACTTCAATGCACTTTTTATAACGTCTCTGCCAGTCCTTGAACACATCCTGCAGACCATTCTTTGTCAGGTTCTTGAGTCTCACCTCACTTTTCTTGAGCACTGCTTCAGAGTTCTCAAATCGAATACCCCTAAGCTTTGCCTTTAGTGATGGGAAGAAAAAAAAGTCACAGGGTGCAAGATTGGGGCTATAAGATGGATATGGTACACAGGTAATGTTGAATCGAGCCAGAAACTGCATGACTTGATTTGCGACGTGAGGCCGTGCATTGTCATGATGAAGTCGCCACCCAGCCGGAGAAAGCTCTGGTCGTTTCTTTGCAATGTGCTTCCTCAGTGTAGCCAATACTGACGTGTAGTATGCTGCTGTAACAGTAGTGTGAGGGGGAACTGCATGCTGGTAAATCATTCCATTACAGTCAAAAAATGTGATCACCATCACTTTCCCTGCAGATGGAACAACTTTTGCCTTTTTTGGTGTTGGAGAACCTGGTGATTTCCACACTGTGCTGGCTTGTTTTCCTTCAGGATCATAATGATGCAGCCATGACTCATCACAAGTGATAATCAATTTAAAGAATGCATCCCCTCCATTAGCAAAGAGACGCAGCACCTCATGGCTTGTCTCCATTTGCACAGCCTTTTGTTCGGGAGTCAACAGACGTGGCACCCAACGAGCACAAACTCGGGTCATATGGAGATGGTCGTGCATAATTGTAAACACACTGCCATATGAAATTCTCAACACTTCACTGAGGTTACGTAATGATATACGCTGATCCTCTCGGACAATCACAGCAGCTGTGTTGATGTTGACTTCAGTCACAGCCGAAGCTGAAACACCAGGCCCACCTTGCTTAACACTGACAAGTCGGCCTTCTTTGAAGTCCTTGAACCACCTAAACATTGTTGCACGAGGTAGTGCATCTTCACTGTACGCTTGCTTCAGCTTTTCGTAAGTTTCGGTGGCTGTATGGTTTAAATGAAAACAGAATTTGATTGCGCTGTACTGCTCCTCTCGCGTCACCTCCACTGTCTGGTATGCGAAATGCACGTAGGGTCTACAAAATAGAGCATTACTACCAACCTACCAATACGAGAGTGCTGCCGCCTACCAAAATTATACATAAAAACCTGCTCTTTTCAAATATTTATGTTACAGATATGAAACTATCACGGAAGCTACAGGAAAAAATCAGTCTGTCTTTGTTGATCAGCCCTCATAGTATCATGTAACTGTCACCTTGCAGTGTAGTGTAGCATTCAATAAAAAAATACTTGGCCTACCATAATCATGTGTAACTTAGTTTTTGAAGTCCCTTCGTACTTAATAAATTTGCATATGAAAAATAATCCAAAATAAAATACTTGTAGCTGTAACATTCGCCCAGATAACACAACTAGTGAACCTAACCTTTCTTTTCACTACAACCTTCAACTTAACGAATACCTAAAACAACAAGGATATTATCAGATACCAATAATGATTCTCAGTCAAAGAATAAGATGCAAGAACATGTGCACAGTACTGAATTAAAGTTGAACATCACCAAATCATGAATAAAAGAATAAGTACCTATTTATGCTTGAATGGTATATATTAAAATTTAAGAAAAACCTGCATGACAACTAGTATCTTTAAAAAGTATAATTAAACACAAAAAATAGATAAATAAAAAATAAAGAAAATTAATGAGTAATTGCGAATTGACATGAATTAGTGAAACTTGCACCAAAATAACAAAACTTTGTTACTAATTCTTTGTTTGACTTTCCTAACCTAAAATTAAACTCATTTTACAGGGCTACTGCCACAGCTGTTTAACAGCTTGATGAGTTTTCCCCATAAAAATCTAATTATTTGGGGCCACAAGAAAATGTATATCTTGCTGTTCTAATCAATGGGTGCAAATTTTAAAAATACACACACATATATATTTTTTTTTTAGGTTTTATAGCATGCTTTATTTAGTTATTTTTATTTGTTTATTCCTTCAAAGGACATTGGCCCCAATTACAGAAGAGTTAGACAAATACAAAAATATAAACAAAAAATACATACATACAGACAAAATAAAAACTGACAAACAAACAAACAAACCAAGCAATCAGATAATTAAGATAAAGAGTTTTTTTGACAATATTTTTAAATGAAGAGTACTCGAGAGAAAAATCAATTATACTTTCCAGTGATATTTTGTTATACATTAAACACATTTTCAATAAAATACAATTGTTATATAATATAGACCTAGGAATCTGACAGATAAAAGAAAAACGTAATCCCAGGTTCAAAAACCTTACATTAAAGTTTATTTGTTCTAAGAAGGATGAATTATCTATATAACAGTTAACCAATTTATAAAGTAACATTTGATCAGTAACTGCTCTTCTAACACTCAATTTGTCAATACTAAATCACCTAAAAGATTCTGATAGTGCATACCATTAATATGTGCTTATCTGTTATATTTCTTCCAATAAAAAATCTAAGAAACTTTTTCTGAACTATTTCGATTTTATTTATAAGAATCTGAAAATATGGATTCAAAAATTGGTGAAAGATATTCGACTTTAGACCTAAGTATTATACAATAAAATCAACGAAAAACAACTTTTAAAATCTTTAGAATTTCTAAATAAAAATCCAAAACTTTTATGTGCATCATTAACCATTAAACGACCAGTTATCACTTATATTTAAACCCAGATCTGTATGCGTTGATTCAACTCTCAAGCACTTGCCATTCATGGTGTACAGAGATTTATATATTTTATTACCTCTAGCTATAGTAATACACAGCATTTACCAATATTAAAAGGAAGATCAAAGTAATTTATAAATAAAAGAAAGAAAAGAGGTTCAAGGTTCAAACACTGAGAAACTCCTGAATTTACATCAAATGCATAGGATTGGAAACTATCATACATAACATACTGCTTTCTGTTCATTAAATATGAAGTAATTAAATTAATCAGAGAAATTGATAATCCATATTTAGCAAGTTCCGACAGAAGAAGATAATGGTTGATGCTATCAAATGCCTTGGAAAAATCAGTATAAATCATATCAACATGCGACTGACAATTTAATGAATTATCAACAAATTAAGAAAAATTTATAAAATTTGTCAAAATTGATCCTTTAGGTAGGAATCCATTTGCTTATCAGTTATATATAACTTTTAATATGCATATAGATATGATCGTACAAAATTTGTTCAAATATTTTAGCTGAGCACACATAATAGAAATAGGCCTATAATTTTCAATTCGATTAACATCTTCCAGATTTAAAAATAGGACATACCTTATTTAATTTCCATTTTCTGTAAATGAATGATTTACTATAACTAAATTATATATTAAGTATACATAATGGTTCCATCAGTACTTCAGCCCAAGCTTTAATTATGTGTTGGAATACAGTCAGGTCCACTAGAGTTTTCAGGCTTAAGTTTTCTTACTGCATGTTTAAATTAATTTTCACATATTCTTCTGGAATGTAAAATCTGTGACGTATATGGTGCCTGTTCTTCAGGGAGTTCAAACATAGCCTTTACAAGTTTATACACAGATTTAAAGAAATACACAAATCCATTTGCTATGTTTTCATTGCCTACTAAAATATCATTACCTAAACGCATAGTATATGACTGACCCGATTGCTTAGATGACTTACACAATATTTCATGTGCCTTCTATGGCATTCCTTTAATTTAAGAGTGTCAATAATATTGTAGTCAAACCAACAAGGATATTTAGTTTTTTTTTTTTAAATTTTCATATAGGTACAGTTGCATCAAATATATTATAAATTATTTTATAAAACATTTCAAGTACTTCATTCACATTTCTAGAGATTCTCAGTTAGTATCATTTAGCATATTAAAGTATGTTTCTATGTTGGCAAGGAAAAGTAATAAAAGCACTCAGTAGTCAATATTTCTACATTGGGAGCAGTGTGAAAACAAAACACTATGGCAGAGCTCACAAATTTTTTGATTAGTCACTCCAGTGGGCTAACAAACTGCGAGAAAACAAATATTGCCATAATAAACAAGTTACAGAACGCCAAATAGCGGCACGTTTGTTAAGAGCAGTTCTTTAAACTTAACAAATAATTGTAGTTGCCTTCTTAACAATGAATTACAGAATAGCCGTGATAAAGACCTGCCAATTGTTCTATACATGAAATATTATAGGATGAATGGTTAAGAAACTTTTTTTCGGATTAAATATGCACTCACAGAGCAAAATGGTATTAACATTTTTCATTTGTCCTTGTAAACAGAAGCACTCCCTAAGAAAATTACATCTATAACCCTTCCATCTAGTGGTACTGTTGTTGATACACAAATATAGTATCCTTTGCAAATAAAATAAAGGAAAGCAGAAGCAAAGGAAGTACTTTTATAGCTTTGCAGCTTATTAAGATTTACCTGAATATATTATCCAACTTTTGTTAACAATACTTTAGCACATTAAATTAAAATTAAATTGAGTTTTATTTATGGACGCTCTTTTAACTTCTGTGGTTCTTAGTGTCCCATTCCATATTGGAAGTGAAAGACCGGTAATTTTGCTCAAAGGTCTCTTTATCAGGCTTGAGGTTCTTTTATGTGCTGTAAATCTACAACATGGGACCACCGGCTTTCTTCCCTTCCAAAGGAAGCCATGCAAGGATTACTTTATCACATATAAATATATATGGTTTGGAAAAACTTAAATAATCTCACATTAGAATTTAAATAAAGGCGGGCATACTTGCAATCCCTCATTTTTAATGGAATGGTAATTGAAACAATGAGAAAAAGGCGTGGTTCATGACAAATGCCCAGCCACACACAGCCAAGCAAACTCAAGATCTGATAGCATGATTTGGTTGGGAACAATTTGACCACTCTCCTACATCCGGATTGGGTACCAAGCAATTTTCATCTGTTTCTTCATCTGAAGAAATTCCTTGGTGGAAAACTTTTCAACAACGATGAAACAAGAAGTTTAGACTTGGCATCATGCTTTAACGAAGGCATACAAAAACTGGTTTCCTGTTACAACAAGTGCCTGAGTAATGGCAGTGACTATGTGGAGAAGTAGTGTAAGATGTAAGGTAATGCACGATGATAAACTATTTTGAAATAATGTTATGTTATTTTTTAAAAAACACTTACTTTAAAAACATGCCTCATAGCTGTTGTCAATGCCTGCTTGTTTCATCTGTTAGTTTTGGCTCTGTATGCAACACTAGGCAAAAGAGAGGAAAACCCAGGTCCTCCTCATTAGAGGCTGGGACAGAGGAAAGAAGGACCAGCTGTTCCAATGCCTCAAGAGAAGTAAAGCAAGATGAAACTGACCATGGTTCACGGACAAGAAACCAGTTTGCCAAGATGTACCTGAAGTTATATGTAGAAAGTGCAATGTTCATTTTTGTTTCATATCTACATCTGTTTTATAGTTTCACACACAGTAGACCATTTGTTTCAAAAATAGTTTTCAGTAAAGCTCAAACATTGAACAATATATTTTATAATAGTATGATTCTGTAAAACTTTTATCTCTTAGTCAAGGCATTTTCCATAAAACAATGGCTTTGTTTCATTTCCCTGACGTAATTTGGCTTTAAGAATGATTAACGAAAGTCTGACAAAGATAGCACATATCAGGACATTATTGTCCAATAAGACCTGGAAGTCACAAATCTAATTTTCAAAAACCAAGTCAAAATTTAATAAAAACTGTATTTATGTGCAGTTTACAACATATTTACTTAATACACAGTAGCGAAATTTTTTTAAAGTAACAAAATAATTTGGGCAGTAGTTGTTTGTTGTTCTTTGTTCATTTCTTCCAGTTTTTGAGGCAATAACCAGTTCTGAGTGGCATATAAAACAAACTACAGATGACACTTTCACTAAAAGAGACAATGCTCAATGGGTCTGCAAGAGTTAGGTTCATATATGCTAGAATTTCTTCCAGTTTCATTTTTCTAACTTGCAACTACTGTCCATTCCAAACCAAAGTTCCCTCTGATGTAAACAAAAGCACGTGCTCCTGCTTGTTTTCAGTGAAAGACACTCTGGTTTGGAATGGACAGTAGAGAGAGCTCTAGTGGTGGCTATTTCAAGTCTTGAATAATTTCTACAGTGAAGAGTCTAATATGCACAATATGGAACTAATATGATGAGCCCAGGAACAAGAACGAGAAAGTTAAAACTTGGCCAAGTCTTCTTTCCTATTCTTGGGACCTGGGAAAGCTTCCTATTAATAGTGAACACTCACATTATAATACATGTATTTTAACTCTGTCATTCTGGTTACCATTCTAGTTATTGTGAGCCAGCCATTAAGACAGTTTGGAGAAGTTCATTAAACATTCATCACTTAAAACTGCTCAACACTTAGAATTTAATGAATATAAGTATTGAATACGATGACTCACATTAATAAGCAGTCCCAAAATAGAGATAAGTTCTTAGTACATTCTTTTAATTTTATACTTTTATTCAAGTACTTGATTCCAAAATTGAATGGTTAAACACACGCTTCGTTTCAACTGTTTTAATCCTTCATTCTATTTAATCTCCAGTAGCTCCAACTCTAAAACTGCAGAATATATCCAATTAGCCTTGAAACAGGTCAACCATTTTTCATTGTCAACCAGAAAGGAATTTTCAAGTAACAAAGGTTTAAGCACTCTTATGATTACTAAATCTGTCATTTGTTTCTGCTGCCAAATCATTTAATTTGCATATATAACCTTCCGTTTTTACTTCAATTACAGAAAGATTTTTCAAGGATCCCTCCCCCCCCCCCCCCCGTAAAAGTAAAGTGTGCAATGGTTTAGTCTCAAGGTCTTTTGAAAGAGTTTTACTTTACTCTGGAAGCTGAATAAAGTCTGTGCTATATTTTGACCTTGCGATGAAAGGGTTAGTGATTGCAAATGTTGAATATCTGTGAAAAATGCCACTTGTAACAACTACTGGGAGTGGTCAAGTTGAGGAAAAAATTTGTCTCTTTCTGTAAGGTATGTTTTGATACGATTTAGTAATGAGAAAAACTTATTGAGGACTTTACTTACAGACTGCCACCTTACTAAGCAATACCACCATATATCATCGGGCCACTCAGACATTAATCATTGCTGCCGATTTCTTCTATGGAAGGTTTGAATTGTCGACGTGTTTTGACATGAGCGGATGTAGTTGTCAATACTCGGAGCTACTTTCATAACATGTTCATATTTAATATTCTCACCAGACATGTTACAACTGCCATAGTTGGAGCAATAATAAAACGTTTACATGATTTCACTATTTCAGTGTCAGGATTTTTGTGGAGCTGCACAAAAATGCAGAAAAAGCCACTGCAGCTTGTGAGCTGTGGCCATCCCTACTCTATATCTTCAAATCATAATCTTGCTTCTTTCCAAAACTATTTAGTATCTGCACCAATATTGTCACAATGAGTTAATGAAACCATAATTCTGTTCATTAGGAGATCTGAGGTGGGGAGGTGTAATATAGAAGCTACAACAGATGGAATCCATTATTACAACATATCAAAGGAAATCCTAAAGGAGGCAACAAGAGAGGAATAAGAAAAAATCTGATGTGTGACACTCACATGACTTTCTCAACTCTTGTACAAACTATTTTTACAAACGCTTATTCTCCATATGCTTTGATGCTACTTAAATGTAAATAATGATTGTAATATGAATATGCATTTTTATGTGACATTGATTTCAGATGTTTATTGATTGTAAATATTGTTGGGAAGTAAATTTATAATGTCTTACTGAAACTGTCAATAATAGCGCGCAATAATGCAGAGAGGGGGTGAGCTGTTTATCATTATTGGAAACGAGGAAGTTACGTAATGTTGGCGCATTTTTCCGTTTAGAACCTTCTGGAATGTTTCCCTAGAGCATATGTATTCATAATTTTCATTGGATATAAAAATAGACGCTAATGTTGGCACGTTTTATTAGCCAATTGCAGTTCAGTTATAATCTTTAGGCATATCGGGGAGTGGGAGTATAAATAGAGGCTAAGTTAGAGGTAAAGTCCGTCAGTCGTTCAGTTCATCAAAAATCTGTGTACACTACACGTCGTCTTCAGTCAGTTTGTCGAAAGTATTAGTACGGTATACATCGGATATAGATTCACAAGTTACGCGCAGCAGAATTATGAAAGATCTAATGTATGGTAAAGTTAATTATACAAAAGATTGAAGTACGTGGATTAAAAGAATTATCAGTAAGAAGTTATTATAACAGTTTCAGTTTGGCGAGTGTTAAGATCAATGTATAAATGTGATAGTTAACGTGTTTGACAATAAATGTGTAAAACAAATTTCTTCATCAGTGTTATATTTGGATAAAAGATTCCTTTCCGTTTACACAACCCTGATCAAGAGACATGTTCGACCGAGAAATAATAGCTAGCCGGAGGACAGTAAACAAAAATTAAATCAAATAACAGTCGCATTCTTTCGAACACTAATACTGCTGCAAATTGCTAACACCAGATGGAGCTACAAACCGAACAAATGAATGACGTCACAAAATGGCTTCACATGAAATAAACACACATACACAAACATCACAAGTAACAACATTACAAGAAAACCGTTGCAGCTTCATGTTAATTGAGATATCGAGATGTCAATTTTATTGCTAATTTTCTTGTAGATGCAAGGGGAATATGGTAGGTTTTAAGCGATAGTCAAATATTTTAAGCGCTGGTTGCTATGTGGCGCATTCCATTCTCTTTGCATGTCCAGGACATACAAAAAATGAATAATGAATTTGAGAAAAAGTATAAGTATTGGAAAATTTAAGGGAATAACAAGCAATATCTCGAAAACAGTTCACTCAACAAAAAAAATGTATAAGACATAAATTGTGTATTTTAACGCGATCTACATTTTTTGTGCAGTAAAATTTTGTCTATCTCTTATGGTTTACCAGTCGTTCAGAATGAAGAACACTTTTGGAGACATTCCCAGAAAATTTGAGATATACATTTCATTTGTCATGAAAATACTTTAAACATATGATATTTTAATCAAAATCGTTAGAGCCATTTTTGAGAAAATTAAAATTTTCAAAAAATGTCCCATGTAAAGGGTACTCTGGGGTGGGGGGATTCTCTTGAAAATCTTCGTGTCTCATCTCTGGAAGATACTGAACCTAAATACCAAGTTTGGTGTTTATCCGACTGTTCGTTTCTCAGTTATGCTGTGCACACGCGCACGCGCGCACACACACACACACACACACACACACACACACACACACACACACACACACACACACACACACACACACATGTATTTTTTGGATTTAGGGAGTCTCAAAACATGTATTTCCGGTGAAATCTTGGTATCGAATTTTTGGGTGGAATACAATACTTCCCCTACTTACTATACGTAGTAGAGAAAGTAAAAATAAAAATGTAGAAAAGGAAGAAAAAATATGGTAGCTCCACCTACATTGTCATTAATATTTATTCTTTATATTACTCTGGTGGAAATAAAATCAATGGAATGCCTGCAAAGGTTACTGAGGAGTTCTCTGCATTTTCTGAAATTACTTTTTAGGTTAGTGCAAAAATGCTACGATGTAAATAAAAATTGAAGAATCATGTTTTTCTTTCAAATAATATGGATTAAGCATTATGTAAAAGTATTTGATACAAGAGAGATGGAAATTTCCATTTAAAGCATGATCAAATACATCTCTTTGGTCACGTTTCTTAATGCTCATGAGAATAAGTTTAGTCTAATAATTCAAAATGTAAGAGCCCAAAGTATTTTTACAATAAAAATGGCATTCAATAAACTTTTCTGCATATTTTGGATAGTGAGCTTTGCACTAAGTTAAGGGGGAGTTTCTCCATGGAAAATTTTTTTTAATCTGCATTATGAATTTTGATTCAATGCTTCTCATATACACGATCTGTGGAAATAACTGTAAATCAGTGGATTAGTTCACAGAAATTAACTAGTTTGAATTACCACTATACAAGGGCAATGTAACAAGAATGAATACAGAATATTGAAATATTATTTCCAGAATAAGTAGGTACCTTTAATGTTTCAGCTACTGGAACACTGAAGCTTTCACATCCTGGAAATGTATTTATCATGTAGCAGCACATGTTAACAATTTTCTGCACCGTTTCCTTGCTTGCCTCAGTATCCTCTCGTAACAGATGGGTTACTACCATTGGAACTAAAGTGCAAAACTGTAAAAATCACCACAGTTTAGTTGCGCCTGGAAAGTTAGTTGTAAACAAGTACTTTATTTTGTGAATTTTATTGTAGGATGCAAATCATAAAACATTTTAGCCAGAAATGACAAAACTGTGAAGGCATAAAAGATGATACCTTCCATTGAACAATCAATATTTTTTTCAGTAAATTTAATAGTTTTCTGAATATCTTCAGTTAACCCACCTACCTTATGGAAGACAGCTGGGTTGTGTCTCATACATATCATAATACGCCAAAAGACTGATTCCATGCTTGGCCGGACTGCAGGAAGCTGGAGTGCAACAAATAACTTATCTGAAACCTCCAGAGCAACTTCTGTCAAAACATCAAACTTTTGCTCAGACTCCAGGCCATCAACAAAGGCTTCTACCCAGCAAGGCAGCCTCTTGGCCCAAGTCCAAAACAGCCAATCACACAGATGTTGCAGACAACGAGCATGGCCTGTGTCTGATCTTAGAAGAGCCTTCACTGCCTGAGGAATTAATGAAGGTTCCACCAATTGTATCACAGATGAGAGCATGGGATTAGGCTTCCGGTCTGTTCTTATCAATTCTTTGTGTATCACCTTCAACGATGAAAACACTATCTCTCTATTGTTTTCACCTTCCCAAAGCTTCAACAGAAGCTGCTTTACTTTGTTCACCTGCAATGTTAACAATACATAAAAACCCAGTTATTTTGAATAGGGGCTTGAAAAATTCTAGTATAGATTGTCTTCAAATTCTTGAATACTTATATGTAAATTTCTTAACATTTAAAAATTCTTGAGTAAAGGTCATCACTAGCTTACTTCTATGATAATAAAACATAAGCTAAAACTCCTATAAGAAACAGTATTTTGTTCCGTTAGCTTCAGCATAATCAAGGGCACTTCTCTAATCTCATTATTTTAAGAAGAACTCAACTCTATTCACATTATTGTGTTAAATATACAAATTCTTCTGTGTCTTTCTTTCCTCTCCATTTTCTCAGTTTTTCCCTTCCTCTCTTTCCCTCCATCAACTTCACCCCATTCTCTCCTCTTTGTGCAACTCACATATCATGTTATGTTCTGCAAATTGAAAAGAACTGCTTCTTCTTAGGCATTAATAATTAAATATATGTAAAGATTCATAGGTATGTGCAAACTTGTGCCTCTTTCTTATGCTTGCAAATGCTCTTGTGGTAACCAGTTTAGGTTACAATAAATGAAAAATTGTTATAGCTTCTTAAATATTAGTGGTTTAAAGCGGTTGAGATGATGATGATGATTATTATTATTATTATTATTATTATTATTATTATTATTATTATTATTATTATTATTATTATTATTATTATTATTATTATTATTATTATTGCAGGGTGTCTACTGCCTTGAAGATTTAAAATTCCAGTATATTTTCAGTATTTCTAGTACAAGTTTTGAGAAAATTTAGTACTGCATCGAGTGATATTGCAGTAAACATGCAGCAATATTCAAATGCGTGTTATGGTTAGCTTAACATCTTTACTGGTTTTATTTGTTTTCGCAGCTGTAACATGAAGCTGTGTTTATTACTAGCTGCTATACCAGATGTTGCACCGGTGGCAGTCGTCCTCCATGGTGTAGTGGTTACAATGCTTGATCCCGAGGTTGCGGGTTCAAACCTGGCGGAGGGCGATGGGTTTTTTTCAGGCGTAAAAATCCTTAGCATGGCTTCCTTCGGAAGGGAAGTAAAGCCGATGGTCCCATGTCGTAGATTTACGGCACGTAAAAGAACCTCAAGCCTGATAAAGAGGCCTCTGAGCAAAATTACCAGTCTTTCACACCCAATATAGAATGAGAGCTAAGGATCATAGTAGTTAAAGAGCGTCCATAAATAAAAGTTTTTTAATTTAATTTCACTGGTGGCTTTTTAAATCTTGAGTGATGATTTAAATTAAATTTATTCTCTGTACTCTTTATGAATTTATTGTACACTGATAGAAGATTTAAATGCTGAATTCTCCCGTTTATCCCTTAGAACTGCAATTTCATAGAATTCCCGTCCCATGCTATTCATAACAATGGAACAAAAATTCACTTATATTCACGGAAATGGGAATGAAACATCAGCACATTTTGTATCTCTAACCTTAGCCTCCCCCTATTCCCTCCCTTGCAACAATCACAGTCCAAAAATGGTATGATACAGCAGATAGAAAACCTGAACATTGGCCAAAGTATAAAATTGTTAAAACCCCTCACCACACCAATAGAATTGAACATCTGGGAAAAATACACATCACCAAAAACGGCGTCATTCGTTTTGAAATCCCACCTGTGAACAATGTGTTGAAACTTTGTGCCCCAAACACCAGATGGCAACAGGTTCAGAATCCGCAGAAAGAGGAAGAAGAGCACATGGGAGAAAGAGACCTTTAGTCACCCAGTCACTGACGATGAGGACGAATGCTCTCGAAAACGTTTCTGTTTTATACAGCATTTAATTTAGTGAAGGCGAGTGTTAATAAGTGTGACTCAATCTACCATCATGACGAATACTTCACTGTTTATAGTGCTTCTGTTTTTAATTAATTAATATTTCAAACTTATTATACTGGACTGTGATTACAGCAACAGCACCAAAGAAGACAAAATACCAATCTTGTTCATTTTCTTCATATGGTAATTTTTTGCATATTGATATAAAATAGCATTAAAGCATTGAACATAATCGCATTGACTACAAATGTCTCTAGAGTGCTCAAATATTGCTAACATAAGAGTAATAAATAAGCTGAAGTTCATATCCATTCTGTGATCAACTCCATGTTCGGATATTCACTTATTATAATTTGTAGTTTCTCATTTTTTGTAATCAGCGGGTTTCTTTCTCAATGGGATGTTTGTGATGCTTTTACAAGCATAAAAACGAAAACTTAGTGACATATAAAATGACAGTGGGCATGGATAACAACAGCATCAAACCAGTCAAAGTACTACTTATTGTTATTATTCTTTACTTTGTTTATTCATTTTGGCCTTCATTTTTTTTTGTCTTCTGTGTGTTTTCTTAGGAGTTTAGTGTATGTTGGTTACTGAGGATGAACAGGGTTATTTGGTGTTATTTAAGCTATTATTTCTTCCCAACTGAGATAATCTCTATAAATAGCGATGAGGCAGCCCAAATGTGACAAAGTGGAAGTTACTCAGCTGCATTCATAAGAAATCATAATTATATACTGTGGTATTTGTGGTTGTTCAACAGTACTTTTGCACAGAATTTTCTCAGCAGTTTAGTATCTTGTGTAATACTTTTTAAATGCCTCCAAAGAAATGCAAAGCTATTGGGCAAGTGCAACCTAAAGCCAAATGTTGTAGGGATAAACTGTCAAATCATGGGCAACACCAGGTATTTCAGCTAGTTAATAAAAAAAGCTGTTATACATGATAATCCAATTAGGCTACTCATAGACTGCATCTGTAATCAAGTGGTCAGTGCTATGGCTTCTTAACCCAGAGATCCCGGGTTTGACTCTGAACAGTGTAGGGGAAGTTTTCGTAACTAGTATCATTCCCTACCCTCCACAAAGTCTAGAAGTATGAATGCAGGAATGAATGTGAATATATTTCACTGTAAAATGAATAAAAATCTTACTGATCAATGGCTTACTAACACCATCACTTCTTTCTCCAGCCAAACACCCTAACACCTAGCAATTGAAAGGGCTATACAACTGAAACAATTAAAAAATATAAAATTTGCATAAGCTACCTTCCCAATGTTGTTTTTTTTAGGAGGGAGCTAGCTTTATCAACAAATGACAATTTGTATGTTAATTCTTATATAAAATGAGGTGGTCTTTGGCTACTATACATTTATTGAATGAAGTTAAAATTCTAGCTACTGGAATGTCACTGCTGAAAATCTGTTTTCAATGTATTAATTTACAAAATGAGCTGAACTATAATAACAGTAAGAAATAATCAATAGTAACAATTAAGGTTTACTTAAAGCAACACTATTTAGTAACACCCAAAGAAGGTTTCTGCACATTCAGAAAGATTTGTATTTCAGAATATCCATCTAACTTCTCCTACAGTATTATCGCTAACAATTGCTTCTTAATTAGCTTTAATTGGATCTCTATTTCATCAACACATTCTGCTTGGGATTCTAGATATATTTTTTCCTCTAGAGCAATTTCAAAATCTGCATCTGTTTTACTACTCTACTGGGTGGAAGGCATATAGATGTCATTCTTTATGACATCTATATGCCTTCCACCCAGTAGAGTAGTAAAACAGAGATAGATCTTGTCGAGTACAATGAAAAGTTATGAACACTTTTGTTTGGTTTTTTTTCTCACAAATTTGTAGAAAAATGCTTTGAAATGCAAAGATATTTGGTACTAGCGCACTTTCCCCTGCAGAAGGGTTAGAAAATCACATTTGATGGGTAAGGTCAGGCCCACTGAAGAGAAAAATGCACGCACTTTTTCTGATGTTGCTGCTGCATTACACAAACAATATTAAACCTTGCTGGTGCTGTTTTAATTCCCAAAACAGTTCCTTCATCTGTTTCAAAATATAAAATGCTTAGAAAGCAATTAAAACCAAAACACTATTGTTTAAGTTTGAATGAAACAATAAATGAAAATAAATATTTTAACTTAAATATTGACCTATTGTAATCAAATTGGTAGTATTTATAAGTATTAGATACAAAGAAGTTGAACTGATTGAAGCATTTGGTGAGAACAAAAAAGGTTAAAATGGGGATTTTTATTTTAAAATTACAGGAAATGCAATAACACAAAGTAAAGGAATTAATTTCAACATTTAATAAATGCGACTAATAAACATGCACTCATATTTTTATTTAAACTTTCATTAAACGGAAATAAAAACAATGTATAATGCTGGTAATGTAGCTTATGAAAACCTGGCAGCCAGCAGGTGAAAGAGATACCTAGTTGTGTGAGGCATATGTATGTGGCAAGCCATCAGTTTATAATTCGCACAAAACAAAAATGCTAAATTGTGACGAAACAAGGTTCTTAAGGAAGAAAAAGAAGATAACAAACTGTAGATTAATTACTGTTCTATCATACACTTCAACAAGACCTGCCTTAATCATTCTGTATGTGAATTATGTGACAAAAATTATGGAAAATTTATGCTTAAAATCAGTATTCACAAACTAAAATGGTATAATTTTTCATTCATTTATGTACACAGAATCACCTCCTAAGAAGATAACATCTATAACTCTTCTACTGCACATGAATATTACCAAGGTGAACATCACTTACTTCATCATTTAGTGCCCTGATTTTTGAAGGAGTGACTTTTGGCATTGGGGTTTCTGCTATGCATCCTACTATGGCTTCACATAATCTCTCTCGCTTCCATCCCCTTGGAATGCACTGTGGATACTCCATAAGCAACTCTGTTACACCAGCTAGCATTGTGATGTTACCATTCACTCTTTTCTCAACATATTCTGTGATATTTTCAGCTAAAGCCTTTTCCATATCTGAAGCAGAGGAGCGAGAGAAAAAAAAGAAGGAATTATTCTACTTTATACAGGTCCTTGATTGTCATTCATTTGCAGCTGGAAAAAACAAAACAAAACAATGCATATACAGCTTAAGATTTGTACCACATCCTGTTTTACTATCTAATACTCCTTCTATAACATTACTTTAGGAGTCTGCTGTGCAGAATTGCAGCTACTATACTCGGTGCCAATCAAGAAGGTGATTGACAGCTACTAACCACGTGGCGGAAAGCTTAAATGAATGGGAGGGGATGAATATGTCACAGCGGTCATCATAGCAACCATTAGAAGGCGTTTCCATAGCAACGATAGATGCAAATGCCTTGTTGCGATATCGTAACATGTGATTGGCATGACGTACCTGGCGAGCAACCGTTGCAGTAAATATGAACTGCAGTCTTACCTTCTGCTGTCGCTGCAGTTATAAACAATGTCCTTCTTTTAGCCCCAGATTGCTTATGCTTTTGTATCAGTTTAGAGATTGCCTGTGTACTGAAAAGTTCTTTTGCATCGTCCTATTTGTGTGGTATTTGCCTTGTGTTACGTGTGTTTGAGTTCGTGTATTTGTGCATCTGTGTGTTGTGTCAGCATTTATAATTGTGTTAACACATTTAATGGATATTTAATAATGTCAAAAAATAGTGACAAAGATAGCGAAGCCAAACGAAAAACTGAGCGCACTCGGGAACCGAATAAAACTGTGTTTGGTAAAGGTATCCCAATTAAAGGACAGGTGCAGGAAATTATATGCTCTGTGAGAGAATATTTCGAAGAGGAGAAAATAATTCTGTGGCTTGATTCGCCACAATATGCCGATGAAGGAGGGACTGAAGAAAAGTGAGCTACTGGAACTTGTGAAAGCAAACAAACGGCGGTTTCCAAGTTATGTAGTCGATGGCATTGCTGCAGAACATGGTCACCAAATAGTTACGCAAAGGGTTATGTTGGGCGAAACAATAAAGGTTTCACTGTGTCATCAGTAATTAATCTTACAGAAGAGGCACTAACAGCAGTAAAAGCTGAAAACTGGAAAAAAAGCGGTGCCTCATACAAAGGGCGTAATAAGTGCAGCTTGGAAAAATGAAGGAGTTTTGGAAGAAACTATAGAACAGCTTGTCATTTCTATGGGAAATTCTAGCAGCTCTTCAGATGATGATGATGATGACAACGGTGACAACATTGTCTATCAAACGAGCAGCAGCAGCAGCGATGCAAGCGATTTGAAATCTGGCATTTTTTCCATTAGAATAAGCATCAATATTTCACAGGTATGTCTCTTCTGTTAATGCAGATTTTTACACTGATAAATTCTTGCATTTTCTATCCTCTGCACATAGATTCATTATTTTACAATTGTCTTCATATACAAATATAAATAATACCCGCTCTACAATGCAGGCGCAACCCAGTCACCTTCGACACAGTTCTAGCACGCTCTCCACGTGGTTGCGATGAGCGGCAACATCCCCTCTCTCTCTGCGAAATGTCAATCACCTTCTTGATTGGCGCTGAGTATAGTCATGTAAAGAACAGCCTGCTCCAAACTCTATTGCTTGCTATGACTCTTAGTGTGAGGACTTCTATTATAATCTGCACACATTAAGAAAGTGGTTGACACTTGTTCAGCACGCATGTCAATAATAGCAATGACGGTATTCCAAGTTCCCATGGCTTATAGAGAGGTGAAACTATTTTGTGATATTCTTTTTCTTGAGCAGTGAATATGCAAAAACCTCTGTTCATTATTAAATATTGGATAATAAAGTTCTGAATGTATAATTATTTAAATGCTGGGCTGATATTAGGCTGCATCACAGTCTGTAACACTTGCTCATTTCTCTCCCAGAAAGGAAATGCATGCAAGTGGCCCTCTTGTTTATCAGTTCAACATGCCAGTAATAACTGAAATGCAGAGAGAAAAGCTAACATCTCATTTATGAACATATGAAGACGCATGTCAGCTATGGATACTGAATTATTTCATGATTTATTTCTTACAAATTATAATGCTTAGGCTGCATAAAATGTACCAAATTGTGGATAATCTTGGTTTTTTAAAATTGTCCCAAGGACAGTGGGTTCGACACTCATCTGTGCCATAATCATAAAGATTATCCGCTTGTTGCATAAATTACTTGCATTTTTCCATTCATATTTATCCTTTAACATTTTTACACACATTAAGAAAGTGATTGACATTTGTTCAAAACGTGGGACAGAGCTTTAAAAGGATGGAAGGGGATTGAAACATTCTAGCAGTTGTCATAGCAATGTGTAAATGAATCAATCAGAGTTATGATGATTCCATTGCAATTTCCATCACTGCATTGCCAGTACATAACATGTGATTAGCATGTGCCTGTCTGCTTCGTTACAGTAACATAGGCTTCTATCTGCTATCCCTGCAGCAGTTTTTCAAAGATGTGCCATATTCAAGTCTCAGTTACATCGGTACTTTAGTGCTGCATCATAGAATCTGAAGTTGGTTTTGCGTCTTGAAGCCATGAGATCTCTTGTATCTTTCTCAGACACGTGGTACAGGGAAGGCAATTCAAAATAAGTTTATTTCCTTTTTTAATTTTGTGGTTTTTCTTTATTTTGAAATTGAGATGCTTTATAATAATAACAGTGAAATTGATTTTGTTGTATATTCTAAACATGGCAAACAGTTATACAATATTAAAATCAAGATAATACAGCTGCTGAAGATTGACTGAATACTAATGGTTTAAAATTTGTCCTTATTGAAACTTTACATTAAGTTTGGCCATGTAGATTTTATATTTTGGTTATTTTAAAATGTTATCCTCATTATACTGGACATATATGTAGATTGGAACATAATATTATATTAAGGAACATAAGTGGACAACAAATATGTTAACACATAACACATCAGGTAAGTTCTGTATTAAATCAACATCAGATATTATTTATTACAACTGCTACATCCCTATAGTATAAACAAATAATACTTTTTGTAACCTGTTGTGTTCTTTGTGTACATCTCATAATAAAGCTGATTAATGAATTATTGTTATTATTAATAATAATACTCTTCAGTGCAGTTATTTAATTAATAGGTTCACCATGGTTGCCATTGTACACACTTCCCTCTCCCTCCCTCCCTCTCCCTCTCCCCCTCCCTCTCCCCCTCCCCCCCTCCCCCCCCTCCCCCTCCCCCCCTCCCCCTCCCCCCCCTCCCCCTCCCCCCCTCCCCCTCCCCCCCTCCCTCTCCCTCTCCCTCTCCCTCTCCCCCTCTCCCTCTCCCTCTCCCTCCCCCCTCCCTCCCTCTCCCTCTCCCTCTCCCTCCCCCTCCCCCTCTCCCTCTCCCTCTCCCTCTCCCTCTCCCTCTCCCTCTCCCTCTCCCTCTCCCTCTCCCTCTCTCTCTCTCTCTCTCTCTCTCTCTCTCTCTCTCTCTCTCTCTCTCTAGTAAACGTAAATCACTTTCTTGAATTGTGCAGATTATAGCAAACAATATGTCAGATGGTAGAGTAAGCAGGGTGGAGAGGGGATGTATAAGGATTTGTAGGGACAATATTTCTATGTTGGTTAACCGCTTTTAAAAATTGGAATTAAGTTTATTAGTGTTTTGTTTTGAGCTGTTAGAAAACCAACAGAAGTGTGCACTCTTGTTTTCTGTATAAAGTAATTTTACATATAAGTTGTAAAATTATATTATCAAGTGAAATCTCAGAATAACGCACCTCACTATAGTATTTATTTCACTTTTACATATGGATTTTAAATCCCCTGCTTAAATCCTAGACAACATTGTGCAAAGAATTTTCATTTTTATGCACCTGTTAATTGTTGATATTTCAAAATTATGTATCCAATTTTTATCAAATATATTTTCTTTGATAGTGCTATTTCATCTATTTTTGGACATTCATTACATGTCGTATAATAAAACATTTTTACTTCAATTTCAAACTGTTGTCTGGAAACAAACTACACAGTATCTGCTGTGTTAAGTTCTTTGTTCTCCAAGCATGATGGTTACATCTATTTAAAGTACCAACAAATGCATAGTCACTTTCTGAGGTTGGCAAACTCATATTTTTGTGCAGTTATATGGTATTGGTTATACACAATGTATTTGTTTCCAGCTTGAGCTTACTTGCATTTTCAATTTCATTTGAATTAAAAGTTTGCTTTTCATGTGGTTTTTGTTGTTAAACAAAGGAAGATAGTAAAGTTTGCATTTTGCATTTTCATTGATCAGTGACAAAAGAGTTGTTTATTAACGTTCACAATATAATGGAGGCAAAGTAAAGGAAGCAGTTTTCTACAGACCAGAAAATTGAGCTGATAAAGAAAATAGAATGAAGCAGACTGAAGTAGCATGTAAGCATAACACCAAATTCACCACTATTTTGACAATACTTCGCAACAAAAAGAAATTACTTCAGGTCACAATTTGCTCCAACAAAAAGAAGATTCATGTTGGTAATTTCCATGAAATGGAAGCAGTAGTAGACACGTGGTTCAAGTATGTTAGGGATCAATCAGAAACAAAGATGTTTCTGGATCAATGAAGAGTTTGCAACGTTATTGGACATTAAAGACTTCCAAGTATGTGCAGTTAGCTTTTTTGTCTTCAAGAAAGATACAGCATTTCCTGGAAGATCCTTAGTGGAGAAGCAAGAGATGCTGACATAGAAGCTGCTCAAGAATAATGGAAGGAAACTTATTCAAAAGATGTCATAGTAAATTACAAGCTGGAATACATTTTCAACGCAGATGAAACTGCATTTTTTTTTTTTTCATATAAAATGTTGCCAAATAAGACAATGGCTTACAAGGATGAGACTTGTACTGGTAATAAGCAATCAAAACAGAATTGACAGCCTTATTCTGTTGCAATGACACAGGTACAAGGAAGCTGAAGCTGTCTATAATAGAGTAGCTTGCTAAGCCGAGGTGTTTTAAAGGTGTGCATCTCAGCTTGTGAAATATATGGTCAAAAACAAAGCATGGATAATAAAATCTGTTCACAGACTGGCTCATTGAGGTGGACAAAGAGATGGGCAGAGATAAGAAGAAAATTCTGCACATAAAGTGGATTATCACTAGCCATTATCCTACCTGCTAATTGCACATCGATTCTACCGCCACTAGACCAGGGAATCATCCACAATGTCAAAGTGCACATCTGGTGCAATGTATACTTATAAACAAAAAACTTAAGGTGCCTGCCAACATAAATATTGTGCAGAGTATCCATATGGTAGCAGGGGCCTGGTGGAATGTGAAAGCAACTACAGTTGTGAATGTTTGGGGAAAAAGCTGGCATTCTGAATCATCAGCCAGTTGCAATATAGACTACATCTCAGAAGTCTGTTGCGAGTTGTGGGAAGAACTTCCAGAGGAGCTGGAACTGCCGTACTCGCTTAACTTTGAAGAATATGTCTGTATGGATGCTAAAGCAAAGACAACGCATCACCTTACAGAGAAGGAAATAGTGGAGTCTTTGACTACAGCAGCACCTCAAGACGACAATAATAACAATGAAGAGGAAGAACTTGAAACTGGAGCTTAAAGCGTGTCTTCTGTTTAGAATCACTTAGTGAGCTTGGAATGTTTACAGAAAAGAATTTGTTGAATAAGTCAAAACAAACCATAATCAACAACTTCTTCAAGATTTGTGTGTAAGGTGGAAAGTGAGAGAGAGTGTGTGCGTGAGGATATTCTACAGCACTTTATACGAGCTTCCACTGCACAATCAATAAAGTATTACACAGAAACCTCTCCTAAAGCCTCCAGAAAAAATATTCCAAACTTAAATGCTTTACAGTCTGCAAGCAATTAGTTCAAGCTCACAATTTAATATTTATTCTGTATGCATGATACTTTCATGATCATTATCAGGTTATAAGAAAGGGATAGTATACCTCAGAAGCAGAAATGCAACGTAAAAGTCTTTGCTTGCAAGTTTATTAAAAAAATCTGATGTGTTACACTCACATGACTTTCTCTACTCTTGTACAATCTATTTTTACACACGCCTATTCTCCATATGCTTTATGTTAATCGAGATATCTAGATGTCAATCTTATTGCTAATTTTCTTGTAGATGCAAGGGGAATATGGTAGCTTTTAAGCGATGGTCAATTATTTTAACGCTGGTTGCTATGCGGCGCATTCCATTCTCTTTGCAAGTCCAGGACATAAAAAAATGAATAACGAATTTGAGAAAAAGTATAAGTATTGGAAAATTTAAGGGAATAACAAGCAATATCTCGAAAACGGTTCACTCAACAAAAGAAATGTATATAACATAAGTTGTGTATTTTAACGAGATCAACATTTTTTGTGTAGTAAAATTTTGTCTATCTCTTATGGTTTACCAGTTATGCAAAAGTCGTTCACAATGAAGAATACTTTTGGAGACATTCCCAGAAAATTCGAGATATACATTTCATTTCTCATGGCATTATCTTAAACATATGATATTTTCATCAAAATCGTTAGAGCCATTTTTGAGAAAATTAAAATTTTCGAAAAATGTTCCATGTAAAGGGTAGTCTGGGGTGGGGGGATTTTCTTGAAAACCTTTGTGTCGCATCTCTGGAAGATACTGAACCTAAATACCAAGTTTGGTGTTTACCCGACTGTTCGTTTTTGAGTTATGCTGTTCACACACACACACAGACACACACACAGACACACACACACACACAGACACACACACGGACATGTTTCCAAAAATGCTTTTTTTGGATTCAGGAGGTCTCAAAACATGTATTTCCGGTGAAATCTCGGTATCGAATTTTTGGGTGGAATGCAATACTTCCCCTACTTACTATACGTAGTAGAGAAAGTAAATATAAGAATAGTAATTACCCAACCTGAGTTTAGCATTCTGTAAGGCCGAGCAAGCAGATAGGGCAATGGTGCAGGTGATGCCCTACTCTCCAAGCAACAGAGCCTAAGACATTTAACAGACTGCATGCTCCAGATGAACCACCCTTCTATTTTAAACATATTTGATTTTTGGACCAATTCCCATAAAATTAGGAAAGGGTTTGGTAATATACATCATGCCAGTTTATTAGAAGCTCTAGAAGTTTCTACAGGATTTTCTAATAGAAATTTTAACAAAAACTAAGTGCTCATCTAGAAGCTAGGCTGCATGTTTTTGCACATAAATGCAGTGTGTAATTTCTCTTAGTATGCCTGGCAACAAGTCATATGAACTTTAATGCATAATATAAAATAACATAAATTAAGGCTGGTTCACAATATCCAAGAACGGTAACCAGAATGAAAACAAAAAGTTAAAATACATTATAATGTGAACGTTTACAATTAATGGGAAGCTTTCCCAGGTCCTGGGAATGGGAAAGATGACTTGGCCAAGTTTAAACTTTCTCATTTTCGTTTCCAGGCTATTAAACAGCATATCAAACTCTTCACTGTAGAAATTATTCAATTGATGACATGAAACAGCTACTAGAGCTCTCTTAGTTGCAAGCTGGAAAAATGAAACTGGAGAAATTTTAGCATATGTGCGTCACATCCTGACACTCAAAGATACGAGGGCTGATCAACAAAGACTGAGACTGATTTTTTCCTGTAGCTTCCGTGATAGTTTCGTATCTGTAACATAAATATTTGAAAAGAACGGGTTTTTATGTATAATGTTGGTAGGCGGCAGCACTCTCGTATTGGTAGGTTGGTAGTAATGCTCTATTTTGTAGACTCTACGTGCATTTCGCATACCAGACAATGGAGGTGACACGAGAGGAGCAGTACAGCGCAATCAAATTCTGTTTTCGTTTAAACCATACAGCCACCGAAACTTATGAAAAGCTGAAGCAAGTGTACAGTGAAGATGCACTACCTTGTGCAACAGTGTTTAGGTGGTTCAAGGACTTCAAAGAAGGCCGACTTGTCAGTGTTAAGCAAGGTGGGCCTGGTGTTTCAGCTTCTGCTGTGACTGAAGTCAACATCAACACAGCTGCTGTGATTGTCCGAGAGGATAGGCGTATAACATTACGTAACCTCAGTGAAGTGTTGAGAATTTCATATGGCAGTGTGTTTACAATTATGCACACCATCTCCATATGACCCGAGTTTGTGCTCGTTGGGTGCCACGTCTGTTGACTCCCGAACAAAAGGCTGTGCGAATGGAGACAAGCCGTGAGGTGCTGCGTCTCTTTGCTGTTGGAGGGGATGCATTTTTTAAATCGATTATCACCGGTGATGAGTCATGGCTGCATCATTATGATCCTGAAGGAAAACAAGCCAGCACAGTGTGGAAATCACCAGGTTCTCCAACACCAAAAAAAGGCAAAAGTTGTTCCATCTGCAGGGAAAGTGATGGTGATCACATTTTTTGACTGTAATGGAATGATTTACCAGCATGCAGTTCCCCCTCACACTACTGTTACAGCAGCGTACTACACGTCAGTATTGGCTACACTGAGGAAGCACATTGCAAAGAAATGACCAGAGCTTTCTCGGACTGGGTGGCGACTTCATCATGACAATGCACAGCCTCACGTCGCAAATCAAGTCATGCAGTTTCTGGCTTGATTCAACATTACCTGTGTCCACATCCACCTTATAGCCCCAATCTTGCACCCTGTCACTTTTTTTATTCCCATCACTAAAGGCAAAGCTTAGAGGTATTCAATTTGAGAACTTTGAAGCAGTGCTCAAGAAAGGTGAGGCGATTCTCAAGGACCTGACAAAGAATGGTCTGCAGCACGTGTTCAAGGACTGGCAGAGACGCTATAAAAAGTGCATTGAAGTAGGAGGGGACTACTTTGAAAAAGATCATGTAAACATTGAATTGGAGTAATAAACATCTATGAAAAAAAATCAGTCTCAGTCTTTGTTGATCAGCCCTCGTACATTGAGCTTTGGTTCTTCTAGCGAATGCATTGTCTGTTGTTTGTTTATATGCAACTCAAAAGTGGCTATTGCCTAAAAAAAAATAGCAAAAACTAAAAAAAACTGATAGAAATTCACAAAGGATAACAAGCAACTCTAATGTATGCTATTAATAAAGGAGTGAAAGCTTGATACAAATAGAGGATTCGGAAATAGTAATGGATCTGCTTTTTAGAAAATGTTTATTCTATTGAATTATAATTTTGGCTAACCCACATTATATTGGCTGAATTGGAAGCAGGTGAAACAATATTACTGGTCAGTTAGAAACAAATGAAATCCCAATGTGCAAAATTGACTTTCACTTTGTTATTGATACAGTCATGAATATGCATTCCCATTCTCGTTATCGGGTTATTGTGACCAAAGCGTTGTGTGCTGTTTTGCTTCGTGTTCTCGTTTCCATTCACAGGTTATTGCGAGTCAGCCTTTAATGAGAAATTTGGATATTCATGGCTTAGCTTGTCACTCAATCATGTTCTCAAGATTTTAAAAATATTATTGTTGATAATATCGCTGAAACAGTAAATTAACTGGGTTGAAAAAAAGATACCTTATCACTGCCTAAACGGTTTCATAGTAATCAATTCAATCACTGTTGAGTGAAAAGCTAAAATATGTATGTAAAGTTCGGGACATATCTCATCCCACTGCATGACTCTGCTTTCATTTTGCGAAGAAAGGGCATTATGGTTTATCCCATAGTAGGCTTGCACACATACGCCATACAAAAGACTTACAAATACAATTTCTAGCTACAATGCACCACATTATATGCTATATTAGCATGTGTTTTAACCAGAATAAAATTATCATAACATTTTTATTACAGTTTTGTTATATGCATGGATTAAAAGTATAGCATTGACACACAATACTAAAATTCAACCATATAGTAGGTTAAGCACAGAAATACCACAAGATCTCTACACAACTGATTACAACTCACAAGCATTTTGAATCCTTACCTGCTGAAGAGCTAATTCTCAGAACCCAAGCAATAAATGGAGGAACTTGGTCAATGTTCGCCATTGAATGATCCAATTTCAGAAGATCTGAAATCAATACTGGAGCTATTAGGTTTAGTAGGACACCTTTTTGCAGTCTTTCAAGGTGTTCTATCACCAGCCATCCCAATGCAATTATTGCAGCTTCATCATTCTGGAGCACCCATCTGCATCACACCGTAAAAAGTATTGGTGGTTATAACATAGAGATAAAAAAGAATATCAACATGCATAGAGGATAAGACACTTTCTCTGTAAACCACACTAAAGAGAAATGGGAGGAGATATCTTCCCAACATCAAATTAAACAAACCCACTGAGGCTGTAATATTGAAATTCATGCAGCTTATTTTAATATACTAGATGGAAGGTGGCCTATGATCATCCTTAAACAGACTCTGTAAGGAAAACTAAAAAGGTTTAGTGCAGTTTTGAAGAAATTTGTGAGAAAATAACATAGTTGCTTAATATTAGCCTATTTTAAATGCATTCCGAAATTTAAAAAAAAAAAAAAAAAAAGCAAACAAAATGCAGTTTTACTAATATAACCTTCCAAAATTTAATGATACATCTGATTTGAGTCTACATAACAGGACAACATTGTAAGGATTGAAAAAAATGCACTTCTGTTTATTTACTGCTTGTATTTGAAAGAGGGGATTATAAGTTATAAAATGGCTCATTTTACCAACACCAAGCATCTTGAAATGCTACTCATTTGCAGTGAAACACATTGCAATGCAGCGGCCATGGCAAGAATTTATCAAGAAAGAGTTCCAAACAGACAAGCATCACATCATAGGGCATTTGTTCACAGATGCCAATGAATTGTAGATAGCGGCAGCATAATTACTTGTGTTTAAGGAGCTGGATAAAGAAATATTGCATAAAGAAAAGGAATCCTTTACTTGGTGGAAGATCCTGGAAGAAGCAGCTATGGCATAGCTCACACTACCAGTATATCCCATTGGACTATTCTGATATTACAATAATGCTATGCCCTTACCACATACAGTATCTCTCCAAAGCAAATTATGCACCAAGGATGGCATTTCCAAATGTTTCTACAACAAGGAGGGTTTCCCCCTTAAAATGCTCGCAAAAGATGAACCAATGTTTACAAGAAATGGAAATGCACACACCTGGGCTTATGGCATACACACAATAAGAACAAGACAGCTTTCAGCACAGATTTTCTGTAAATGTTTGTGCAGGTATCATAGGAAATGCAATAATCAGCTCATGGATTCTTCCTCAGGAGCCATCTATATCCAGTTTCTTCAAGAAATGTCAAGTTCTGCTTGATGATGTTCCCCAGACAGTAAAAAAATCTTATGTGTTACACTCACATGACTTTCTCTACTCTTGTACAAACTATTTTTACAAACGCTTATTCTCCATCTACTTCATGTTAATCGAGATAAACATTTGCAGACTCTATCTTATTGCTAATTTTCTTGTAGATGTAAGGGGAACATATATTTACAAGGACAATATAGGAATACAGTATCCTTTAAGCACATACATATCTCTTAATAGATGCTTGATAGGTGCAGCACCATTCCCTTTGCCACAGATTATAACTCTTTGCATATCCAAGACAAAAAAATAAATAACGAATTCCCATTTGAGAAAATAAGTATTGAAAAATTTAAGGGAATAACAAGCAATATCTCGAAAATGGTTCACTCAACAAAAAAAAATTGTATAGGACATAAATTGTGTATTTTAATGTGATCTACATTTTTTGTGTAGTAAAATTTTGTCTATCTCTTATGGTTTACCAGTTATGCCAAAGTCGTTCACAATGAAGAATACTTTTGGAGACATTCCCAGAAAATTCAAGATATACATTTTATTTGACATGAAAATATCTTAAACATATGATATTTTAATCAAAATCGTTAGAGTCATTTTTGAGAAAATTAAAATTTTCGAAATCTCTTCCATGTAAAGGGTAATCTGGGGTGGGAGGATTTTCTTGAAAACCTTCGTGTCGCATCTCTGGAAGATACTGAACTTAAATACCAAGTTTGGTGTTTATCCGACGGTTCGTTTGAGTTATGCTGTTCACAGACAGACACACACACAGACATGTTTCCAAAAATGCTTTTTTTGGATTCAGGGGGTCTCAAAACACGTATTTCCGGTGAAATCTGGGTATCGAATTTTTGGCTGGAATACAATACTTTCCCTACTTACTATACATAGTAGAGAAAGTAAAAAATAACAGCGCACCTCCACTCATAAGTAGAATCATGTGTGATCATCTATGAAATACCTGGAATGCTGGACTGTGCAGAATGGACCAATCAGATGGCCACCAAGTTCTCCAGATCTAAATCCCAGCAATTTTTTTTCTTTGGGGCAACATGAAAACACATTACAGAAGTGCCTGATGTGGAAACATTGCAAGAAAGAATGCATCAACAGCGGAAGAAATAAAAGACAACCCAGACGTTCTTTGTACAGTGC
This sequence comes from Deroplatys truncata, assembly GCA_030765065.1. Taxonomy (NCBI): domain Eukaryota; kingdom Metazoa; phylum Arthropoda; class Insecta; order Mantodea; family Mantidae; genus Deroplatys; species Deroplatys truncata. The sequence goes on along the minus strand of CM060981.1, from coordinate 72,830,557 downwards.
AACAGAATTGGAGAAAACTTAAGTGCAGCATATGTGTTGGTAAGGGGTGCACATTTTGAACAATTTCTTTAAACGTTACGATGAAGAACAAAGTTCTCATTGATTTTCTGCTTGTCTTGCTTTAATTATTCACAGAATTCTATACTCACAAACAAAGGAAACATAATCTTGAAATTTGGGTTTCTCAAGCTTTTATTTACCTTTTTAAATAAGTGATCCTACAAGGGCAATAATGAAACTTTTTAGAATGCCATGTTTCTAAAAACAAATGAAATTTGTTTATATTTGATAGCTACTTTCTAATGTTTTGCGACTTGATTGCCATACAGTTTATTCCATTTGCTCTAATAGTTTGTTAATTATCATCATTTAAGGATTTTGTGTTCACCCAAAAATGAATTTGACTAGTAAACATTTCCGGGCTATGATTTTTTATGATTTTAAACATCATTAACACCTAAACAATGTGAAGATTGCCTTAAAAACGTATTTAGCGAAGAAGCCTCACTACTATTACTACTGGGGGTTTTAAGGCTTATATAACTTTGGGGTTTATCTCACCCCAAAGTTGCCCTAACAATTTATAATTGGAACAGTGAATTCAAAAGAGATCAGTTTTTTTTCTTAGTGATGAATTTCTTGAAGGAGGCCCAAGAACTGTTATTACTAATGAAAATATTGCCACTGTTTGAGCAATGCTTGAAGATCGGCAGACATCTTAGAACATATTCAGACAACATTGGGCATTGGTATGAGTCAAATCCAAAACATTTTACATCAATAGTTAAATATGAGAAAACTTTGTTGTTGATGGATTCCACATAAACTGACTCTTGATCAAAAACAACAAAGCACTGATTGGTGCATAAAAACTCTGGAAAAATTCCAAGGCAGCACTTCAAATTTGGTTTGGAATATTGTTACTGATGATGAATCTTGGATTTATTGTTATATCTTGAAAAGAAAAGTCAACTGTCTCAATGGGTCTTTCGAACAGTACCTAAGCCTACAAAAGTCTGATGAATTGCAGTGCTAGTAAGATGGTTGCTACTTTTTTTTTCCTCTAAAATGGGCCATATTGCTACTATAGCGTTAGAAGATAGATGTGCCATTACTGCCGACTGGTACACAAATGTCTGTTTACAGCAAATTTTTGAAAAACTTTGTGAAAAACACTCAAAAGGAAAATAATGTTGCATCATGACAATGCATTGTCGCACACAGCAAAACTAAAAACTATCTGGATGCCCTAAAGGTCAGCACCATGGACCTCCACCATTCAGCCCTGACCTAGCATGTCATCCTCTGTAGTGTAGTGGTTACCATGCTAGCCTCTAGTTCCCGAGGTCACAGGTTCAAACCCGGTGGAGAGTGATGGATTTTTTCGGGCGTAAAAATCCTTAGCATGGCTTCCTTCGGAAGGGAAGTAAATCCAGTGGTACCGTGTCGTAGATTTATGGAACGTAAAAGAACCTCAAGCCTGATAAAAGGCCTCTGAACAAAATTTCCAGTCTTTCACATTCAATATAGAATGGGATGCTAAGGACCACAGCAGTTAAAGAGCGTCCATAAATAAAACTCAATTTAATTTAATTTTCTGACCTAGTACCTTGTCATTTCTTTTTGTTTCCAAAAATTAGAGATAAAATGCCTGGAATCACATTTTCGCCATCAGATGAAACAGTGGAACATTATAAAAACTTGATTTCTGAAGTGCCTCAGAAAGAGTGGCATCATTGCATTTAAGGACTGGTTTCATTGAATGCAAAAATGTATTGATGTTCAAGGGGAATATTTTGAAAAACAATAAAATCATTTAAATTTTCTAAAACTAATCCTTGCTCGACTTCCTAATGATTTTCAGTGTTGCCATTGTATTAATGATTTGCATAATATTGTAAATGTTTCTCTAGTTTCATATTCCATATTATATTCGGATAATGGTACAATCATAAGCAGTTTTCCTATGTGTATTTGTTCATTGTTATGGTAGCAGAACCTGAAGAATTCAAATAAGCTGGTGAATTAAGAGTATACCTATTGAATTTGCGTGTTACAATATTGTGCAAAATAAAAAAAGTAATTTTATTATTTGAAGAACAAAAAGCTTGATGGAAATAATGTTTAATGAAGAGCACTCAAAATAGTGCGCTCTATTGTATTTTAAAAGAATGATTATAGGTCACCTTTCACCCTGTATGTCTTATGTTCGCTGTAGCAGAGTTGTGAATTTATAGCACTGATTCACAATTTAAATTTTTTACTTTCTTTACCACTTAAGATGAAGTATTGTACTGCATCAAAGATATGAAACTGAGAACCCCCCCCCAAAAAAAACATTTTTTAGGAAATCTCAGAGAGAAAGAGAGAGAACAGCATTACTCAAAAAAAGAATATTTGTCATTACGTTTTATTTTCTCAAAAAATATTAATAATTATAATTAAAACAATTTGTGTTTGAAATCGTGCCATAACAAATAAAATGTATTACTTTTATGTGAATAGCCTGTGAAATCCCGATATCTAATTGCCTCTGTGGTTAAGTGCTAGGCATTCTGACTTCTCAACCCACAAGTCCTGGGTTCGATTTCCAGTTAGAGCAGGGAATATTTCTTTATCCAGAATCATTTCTTATGTACAGACGGGTAGTATGAATGTGGGAGTGAATGTGAATGTGCCTAAATGTAAAATTTAATGAACTAACCAATGTTAAAAAAAGCTCACAGTTCAAAGTAAACACACCATCAGTAGGTTGTTTCTCAAGTCAAAGCCACCATGTGATCATAGAAGTAAAGGGGACTAAAAAAATGCATAACTGGAAATCACAAAGAAACACATTACAACTACTACAAGAAAAATGTAGAGCACGTTGAAAGAGATAATGCACTTAAACATTAAGTTTCCGACTCTCTCTCTTCCTCTCTCCCACACATACACACACTAACAATCATTTTCCTAAAAACCTCAAAACCTGTATTTCTAGCAACATTTTGGGTGAAATACAACACTTGCTCTCCTGGCTATAAGTAATCAATAGAGAAAGCAAAAATCTTAGAAAAGGACCCAATTGTAAGTGGTGTTAAATGCTAGCTTGTTACCCAAAAAGAATAAAGGGACCTCAAGAGATATTGGAAAGTCTGTGTTAGTATTAATAGGGGAATCAGAATGGTAATGTTAAATCTTAATGTAATTTCTGTGACCTAAGAAGAAAAATCTGATGTAATACATTATTTTCTCTATCCTCTATTGTTTATTAGTGGGTATAGAAATTATTCTCGCTAAAGCTTATTTTTCTATCTACTACATTTTAATCCAAATAAACCTTTGCAGAAACAGCTACATTACACATTTCATTATAGATACAAAGAGAACAACGATAGTAAAATGTTTAAGAACTGGACACTGTACACTGGTCATAAAATTCTGTACTGTTTCCATGGAATCACGAGAAACAACTGAATGTTGACAGGACTTTAAGAGAATCACCAAGTAATGAACAGTTCGAACCATTAATAACAAATATCTCAGAAATGGCTTAAGCCAGAAAAAAAAACTTATTTGAAATAAATTGTGTGTTTTAAAGGGATTTACATTTCTTGTGTAGTACGTTTTCATCTATCGCTTAACGTTTATCAGTAGGGCAAGGATTTTTATGATAGGGCATATATTTTTTGGTAGGACTGACATGCTCCTTAAATACATATAAATGCTGCTTATGAAACAGCGAAATGAATTAACCTAATTTGTTAAGTCATATTTTTGCATATATGGCCATTTCTCTCTGATAGAGCATATTTTAGTAAGTAAATGGTCATATTTGTCATATTTTCACTCTTTCAAGAAGAAAAGAACTTTCTCATGCAATTTATTTATTCCGTGTTACATTTCCCAGAATTGCGCACCTCATTTTGTTTCCTGGAAAATGGCAAGTATCTACCTTCCTTCCCTGTTTCCTTGAATTCACAATACAGACTTCACCCTTACGCATCAGTGAGTTTCTGTAAGCTATTGTTACTCTATGAACAGGTATCTGATTAAGTCATTCTGGACCCTGGACTGCAGACAAGTGTCTAATTCACTCATTGTGTTATTCAGTCTTATTGAAGTCGTAAGCATGTGCAGTACAGTTCAGAAAAAATGCCTAAAGTGAAGCAAAATATTCAAGTAAAACTAAAAAAGTTTGTGTCTCAATATGGTGAGAAAGTATTTTCAAGTGATGGTAAAATACTCTATTGTAAACTGTGCGACGTAAGAGTGACTGCGGAGAAGTCATTTAACGTTCAACAGCATGTGGCAACAGATAAACACAAACGTGGAGTACAACGGATTGAAAATAAAAAAACACTACAGCAAATGCTCTTAGGGGAATCCCGCCAGTCTTATTCACCATTCTGCGAAGAACTTTGTACAGCTTTCCTTTGTGCTGATATTCCCTTAAGTAAACTAAACCATCCAAAATTTCGTGAATTCTTAGAAAAATACACAGGCAAACCTCTTCTTGATTCTTCCACATTAAGAAAGAACTTTGTCAGCCGAAGCTACAAAAAAACAATACAACAAATCAGACAACAGCTCGTAAATAAAAAAATTTGGGTATCAATTGATGAAACTACAGACTCTATGGGAAGATATATTGCAAATGTCATTGTGGGAACTTTGAAAGAAGATGGTCCAGGCGAAAAGTTTCTAATAAACTGAACATTTAGAAAAAGTAAAATTTTCCACCATTTCTACGTTGTTTGACAGATCTATGGGTGCCATATGGCCCGAAGGTGTTAAGCATGACAATGTACTTCTCTTCGTAACGGATGCTGCACCTTATATGGTGAAAGCTGCCGATTCTCTAAAAGCATTGTACAGTAAAATGGTGCATGTGACTTGTATAGCTCACGCCTTGCACCCAGTTGCAGAGGAGATTCGTAGTAAATTCAGTGACGTTGAAAAATTTATTGGATGTATCAAAAAGATATTTTTCAAAGCCCCTTCACGTGTTTCAGCATTTAAGTTGTTAGCTCCAGACATTCCCTTGCCACCATCTCCCATTTTGACAAGATGGGGGTCCTGGGTTGATGCCTGCAACTATTACTGCCAGAGCTTCAACGTTGTGAAAAGCATCATTGATTCATTCGATAGCAGTGAAGCTACTTCAATTGGACTAGCTCAAGAATTAATGTCTAATGGTGAAATTTCAGGCAAACTTTCATACATAAAATCAAATTTTGGATTTATTCCAGCTGTCATAACTGCTTTGGAGGAATCAGAAGTGCCACTAGTGAAGCAGATAGAACAAGTGAAAAAAGTTGTGAATAAATTAGAGGGTGTTTGTGGTAAAGTGGGAAAAGAAGTGTCAAAGAAAATGGAAAAGGTGTTAGAAAAAAACGAAGGGTATCATACACTGTGTTCCTTTCAATGATTTTGTTGGGTGAAAAGTTCTCTCTTAATCATTCAGATTTAGATTCAAATGATATTGTTCATTTTAAATATGCTCCTCTTGTGTCAGCTGAAGTAGAAAGGAGCTTTTCAAAGTACAAGGCTTTGTTGGCTGACAATAGGAAATCTTTTTCATTTGAAAATTTGTACAAGGTCTTCATTGTGTATTGCAACTCAGAGCTTTAGAATGAGGATGTAAAAAACACATAGGTTAACTATGTTCCTATAATGTTAATAAAAATCATACTGGAATGTCAAATTGCATAGTTTAGCTTGCTTCTCATGTGCATTTTATTCTCAAATAAATAGTTCATTATCAAAATTGACTTGCTAATTTATTTTACAATAGAAATTTTAGCTCATTTTAATATTGTTAGTTCATATTTATTATGTTATTGTGCATATTTTGATAAATGTTTGGTCATAACAGCATATTTTTAGTGCATATTATGGTGATTTTTAGGTCATAAATATCCTAGCCCTATTTATCAGTTATACAAAATTATACAAAATTCCTTCCGAATGAAGAGGACTTCACAGGTTATTCCCAGAAATTCCAAGACACACATTTTATTTGGCTTGTATGTGTCTTTAATATATGTTATTTTAATCAAAATCATTAGGACCATTTTTTAGAGAATCAAAATATTCTAAAAATGTTCCATGTAAAGGGTAGTTGGGTGTGGGGAGATTTTCTTGAAAATCTTCATGTTGCATCATAGGAAGATACTGAACTTTAGTACCAAGTTTGGTATTTATCCAACTTTTCGTTCTTAAGCATTTTTCCAAAATGCTTAGTCTTTCTGGTAAATACACATATTCTCTTGAGCTATCTTACAGATAATTACGATAACTTCACAACAAATGTTGCTGTGCATGACCTCAATGTGAAGTGTGTAAGCAATTTGCACAGACCAGCAAATATTTTAATACTATTCCAAAAAGGGTGTTACTACACTGTAATAAAACTTTATAATAACCTTCCATGTTATCTAAAAGAATTAGGCAATCCTTAACAACATAAAATCTTCAAGAAACATTTCAATTATTCTTATACTTTCACTACCCAACATACTGCAGAAGAATGTTTAACATGTCATGGAACAGAATTTATATGGTTTAAAATAAAACATTAAATTTTCATTGTGAAGATAAAATTTCAATTTAATAAAATATTAACACTAAATTTATTGTAAATTTGTAAATTCTTTGTACCTGTGTATACATTTGTAAATATTTGTTTATAAGTAACTGATGAAATTTATTGCTTTTGTAAGCTTAATGGTGAACAAAGAATCATATCATATCAATCATTTTTATAGTTTAAAATAAAACAATGGTCCTGTAAGTAGCCTGTGTTGTTCTACTGTAATGCATGTTGAGAAGTTTACTCTCCAAATGGTGGTGGTTTACATTTATCCACAATTTTCATCTTCTCTTATATAATGTATGATGGGAAGTAAACATAAATGTTATTGGTCTAATTTGCTGCTATTCTTAAAGAAGGAAAAGAAATAAAAGTTGTTCTTTGTGATGTTTATCATTAGTTTATGCTGCATATTTCATAACTGCATGACATGTTCTATCACAGAGGTTGCCCACTCTGGGACAAAACAAACAAAGCTGTGAATCCAGTAACCTGGTAACAAACATCAGTAATTCTCTACAGATTCTTGAAATTAACATTTTCCCAAGTACTGCTTAGCTACAAGTATGGGTAATTCTGTGCAATGACTATTTACTATAGCGATCGCGTGCGGAGCCTTATGAAGTGCCAACATCAGAACTATATATTTGCTGCATGTCAGCCGCCAACGTAATATATAACATTGCTAGACGTTAAACAAACGTGGAACACATACACATTATGTTGAAATGTCCATGATATTTTGAAATGTGCATTTCAAATAAGAGAAGAACCTGGATTATTAATGGATATCACATGCAATGAATACACACTAAAATATCTAATGCGTGTTTTCTGTAAGGGGAAATAAAAATGATATGTGCATAAATATGGGTATAACACACATAAACATGTGCGGATTGTGTATGAAAACACAAAAATGAAAAGCAATAATGCCATAAAACAAAACACATAGATGAAGCCAAACATAAACAATGTTTAAAGCAAAGCATGTGTAAACCACACAGTAAATATGCATGAAATCTTGGGAAAGTCTAAAATATATGAAGTTTAAAATTATCAATTTTTTCGTTCATGTTTACTTATTCTACTACGTACATAGTAGATAGAGGAGGTATTCCATTCCCCCAAATATTCTATACGATTTCACCATAAATACATGTTTTGAGGCCCCTTGAATGAAAAGAAAAAGAACTTTTTCTTATTCTACCACGTGTATAAGTAGCTAGAGGAGGTATTGCATTCCACCCAAAAATTTGGTACCAAGATTTCATCAGAAATACGTGTTTTGAGGCCCCTTGAATGTAAAGAAAAATAACTTTTACTTATTCTACCACATATATAGTAGATAGAGGAGGTATTGCATTTCACCAAACAATCTGATACTGAGATTTCAACAGAAATACATGTTTTGAGGCCCCCTGAATCTACATAAAGAATTTTTGGAAACTGTGCGTGCAAGCGTGCGTGTGTGTGTGAACAACATAACTCAAAAATGAAAAGTCAAATAATTACCAAACTTGGAATTTTAAGTTTAGTATCTTCCAAGGGTGCAATATGAAGATTTTCAAGAAAATCCCCCATCCCAGACTACCCTTTGCATGGAACATTTTTCGATAATTTTGATTAACACCCTCAGGTACCGTGTCAGTTTATGAGAATACTACAATTAATGAATTTATGTGAATATGTCTTTGGTAGAGAACGTCACGTGAATGCGCCCATACATTTTTATTATACACATAAATGCAAGTATTTGTGAGCATTAACACTGCGTGCATGCGGTGTGTGTCTACATCCACTCAGCAGTGAATCATGGTGAAAACTTTGTGAATCCTTACGATGTCGACATTCATACCCAGCGCACAGAGAATTTATGAATGCGCTGCAAGAGAAAACTGAGGAGACAGTTCGGGAGGTGATGGGAGCTGTTCGAGTCCTACCTCCACAAATTTACGTACAGAAACTGTGTGCCAAGAAAGCGAGCTTTTCTCACCTTTTTGGCACATTGTCTGAAAATTATGGTTTGAGCTGTAAGGGAGGAAAAAGGCCCTTTTTAGGTCACCATTTCCTTCACTTAAGAGCGGATGGTCACGCATTCAAATATATTGTGCTTATTTTATTTTAGTGATTTATTTTGCATGCATACTGCATTTTGGGGTTATTTGTTATGTGCTCATTGGTTTCACGTACTTTTACTTTCCACCTTCATATTTTTTTCAGATGCTGTTTACAGGTATGTATTTTATATTTGCTTTCTTTTACAGTATTCTTGCATTTTATATTTCTGTTTTCCGAATTATGTTTTGTTTTCAGAACAAACAACTACTGTTTGTTTCCATTTGTTTTGTGTCGTTTTGTTTTACGACATTATTGCATTTCAATTTTGCATTTTTGCAAATAATCCGTGCATATTTATTTGTGTTCTACGCTTTAAAATTCATGTTTTTCACATTTCTGCTTGTCTTATATCTTGTGCACATTTATTGTGTGTTTAATGTTTATTTTGTTTCCAGTTTTCTTACGTTTACAAGTTTCCCTATACAAAACTTACGTGTTTACTAATGATATTCTTATTACTTTCTCTACTACATACCTACAGTAAGCAGAGAAAATATTAAACTCCATCCAAAGATGCTATGCCGAGATTTCACTATTTCACTATGAACCCAACAAATGCACTTTTAGGAAACAAAACTGACAAATACCTTCTCTACCTACCAGGTAGGTGGAAAAAAAGGTAAAAATATTTTATTTGGTATAGGGGCCTCAAAACATGTATTTCCAGTTAAATCTCGGTATCAAACTTTTGTGTGGTATACAATACTTCCTCTACCTTTTTTAGGTGCGCAATGGAATGGGTAAGTGATTTTTTTTATTCAGGTGCCTCAAAACATGTATTTCCGATGAAATCTCGATATCAAATTTTTGGTGGAATGCAATACCTCCTCTATCTACTAGGTACGTGGAAGAATAAGTAAAAGTTATTTTTTTTCATTAAGGGCACCTCAAAAACATATATTTCCAGTGAAATCTCTTTATCAAATTTTTATGTGGAATGCAATATCTCCTCTACCTTTTTTAGACACGCAATAGAATAAGTAAAAGTGCTTTTTTATTTGGGGGCCTCAAAATATGTATCTCTGATGAAATCTTTGTGTGGAATGCATACCTCTACCTAAGACGTATGTGGTAGAATTAAGTAAAAATGAACGAAAAAAAAAATAACATTTTCAATTTCTCTTGCCAGAGTTTACATATGCTTTGCTTTATATATTATTTATGTTTGGCTTCATCTACGTGTTTTGTTTTACAGGTTATTGCATTTCATTTTTGTGCTTTTGCACAGAATCTGACATATTTCTGTGCATTATACTCAGGTTTATACATATTTCACTTTTTCTTTACCCTTATAGAAAACATGCATTTCTTATTTTACACATGTACAAAATGCCAAATACATAACACGCACATTTCAACATCACATATGTGCTCCCTGCTTGTTTAATGTCTAGCGATGTTGTTACATATTACGCTGGTGGCGGCAAAAACACAGTTGTGATGGCACATCAATAAGTGCTGTGCATGGCTGCCATAGTAAATAGTCATTGCACAGAATTATCTTACCAAATACTTGTATGAGGCTAGCAAACTGTAAGAAGAAGCTGAAATTGTTCAGAACACAAAGCAATGCATCAAACATATTCCATAGCCCAATTTTTTTTTTTTTTAATAGAAATAACTCAAATTAAACAGTATGGACTTGCATACACAATACTGAAAAAACACAACTGTGTATATCATGAGTCAAGTTTTTTACTAATGAACTTATCTGTAAAAAAAAAAAAAAGAATCACATATTTTCAAACGTACTTTACAGATGCTGCATGACAGCCAAGCCTGGGAAAACAAATGAATATTTCAAATGGTTAATGTTAGAAACACAATTTTGATATTAATTGTATTTTTCAATAAGTTCTACATTTTCCCTGTAATAAGTTGTGTCTCTTATACTTTACCCGTTATAAAACATTACACACAATTCTATCAAAATAAAAACGACTGTACAGGCTATTCACAGACAATTCAAGATATGCATTTTATTTGTCATGCATATCTTCAACATGCAGCATAATTAAAGCTTTTTAACCATTTTTTAGAAAATAAAAAAGTAATTTAAAACTTTCCATGCAAAAGAGTGGTTTGGGGTGGGAGAAATCTCATGAAAATCTTCATCCTTGAAAGATGCTGGACTTGCAAATGAAGTTTGATGTTTATTCAACTTTTTGATTTTGAATTATGCCAATGCCTCTCCCCTCACATGACAAATCCTTTTTCTACAACTGCTTTTATCGAGTACAGGGGACCTAAACACAAATTTCCAACGGTATCTTCTTGCCACGTATTTGAATTCTTTTGTTTTTTAAATGGCATGCCCACAAGTATTGCTCAAATTAAATTAAATAAAATTAAAACAATGTTGGCATTTGCTATATGTAGCTTGTGTTGACGGTGAGTAAAATTGTTACTGCACTTTTATTCATTAGAAGTGATGATCTTAGCTGTTTCTTCTTTCTTTCAAATGAACTGTTTTAGTTTACTAAAGTCAAGTGTTATTTAGTTTAATTTCTGCAATAACTATAGTCCTTTCATTAAAAAAAAAAATAATAATAATAATAATAATAATAATAATAATAATAATAATAATAATAATAAAACTGCTTTGAGCTAAAAATTGTTTTCTTCAAATAATTTATTAATTATTATTATTATTATTATTATTATTATTATTATTATTATTATTATTATTATTATTATTATTATTATTATTATTATTATTATTATTATTATTATTATTATTATTATTATTTCCTTTTCCTACAGCCATTAGAAGCCAGGAGGAGGAGGAGGCACTATAAACTGAAAATTTATACACAGCAGAACATTTGTGGAAAGGGTAGAAAACAATATTATAAATGTTGTAGGCTTTTACTGAAATCCATCACTTCACAAAGATCCTAGGCAGATCACAAAAATCCAGCATATAGTGTAACTTAATTCTGTACACCATCTGATGAGTCTCTTAAAGCTGGCAGATAGTAAAAGGTGAGGTTAGTTACACTACATGCCTATCAAGCTCTGTCATTTCATAAAGATCCACGTCTGAACATGTTCTTTTGCACCTTTTCAGCAGACACCAGCTTTTCATGATTTGCCCAGGAATTCTGCAAAATGACAGGTTTCAGCATAATCTTGTGACATATATATATATATATATATATATATATATATATATATATATATATATATATATGTACACACAAAATTCAAGCAAATTTTATAAACCACCTTTTTTTACTGACCAAGGCTTCAGATTAGCATATCATTATTTGAGTTAGAAATATAGCAACAGTGATTCACATCTTTATGTAAAGGACTGGTTGTTAAGCAATGTTTAATAGCTTAAGACACTGCTGGTTAGAAAATACAGAATTTAGTTTCCTACACTGGGAAAAATTATAGGAATGAGAATGTAAGTAAAAGTAAAGGTCCTGATGGGAGGCGCAAAGGCTAAATTGTCATACTTTTGCCCTCATTTGTGTCACTTTTGCCCGCATTAGGTCTTACTTTTGCCCACCTAAATTATGAATAAGGAAGTGAAAGTGGAAGGAAGTGTCTTTATGGGAATGGGTGTCAAGTATACATATTTTTAGGACATACAGGCATTACACATTGGTTATTGCTTATAACCTTAAAGGATGTACATTTTCTTTTGTTTTATTTTATTCTTAAATATAAGATTTAAATAGGAAACGATGAAGGCAATTGTTTTGTTTGTTTATAGCCACAGTGGAAGGCTTTTTCTTTTTAGTGTTATAAATTGTTAAAAAAGATAAGAAAGCAAACATATAATGCATTAAAAATGACTTTACTACTAAGCTTTAAAATCTTAGCAACGCGTGCAAATAATGCCTTGAATTTTATTAGAATGGCATTAAATTATTGCAGAGGAAATACATTCACCTAGCAGCACACATGAAACATTTTGTAGTGTTGGAAGTGAAGTATTCTTGATTTGATAGTCTCAGCAGCATACCCAAATCCACTCATGCAAATGCTAACAGAACATTCATTTGATACACGAAAAATTACCACAAAACGATATTGGTACTAACCCCACTGCCAGCCTGAAGGTCTTATCACAATCTTCGGGATCTAATTCCAGTTTCGAAGATAGCAAGCTTTTTATGCGTTCCCTTTTGGCTTTATCATCTAGTTGGGAATCCATTATCTGCACCAGAGCTTCAGCAAGCATCATATTCGCCTAGAACAATAATTTTGAAGGAAAGTAGCAATACTTTTAATGTCACAGTACTAACTATTAAGATATAAGCAACATTTAATAAAATTTTGTTTCAAATGTTCTAGGCACACCTTCATTGTTGCAACGCTTGTATTTATGTCTTTTCATTAATGCTAATTATGACTTAATTCATTGTATACAATTCGCTGTTAAATACATAAAACGTTCGCAAAACAGTAATTTCTTACATAGATGACAAACAAAACTGAAGCATGAAAACACCAAGTTGCAGCCTGCAAGTGCAAATCACAGAAGAACAAACTATACAATGGAAAACTTCTCGCACTTCTCATGATTGTATGACAGAATATTTTAACCATTTCAGCGGCAGTGACTTGACGCGGCAAAATGTCTGTTCAAACTTCAAAATATGCAAAATAACGACTTGCTCATCAGCTTTGCGTTGATAACATGTGGCTAATTCTTTCTATTATGGTTTAATAACTAAGTATTTATGAGGTATTATATAGCAAGTTTCTAGCACTGCCACTTGTAACCACTGTAACTGGCGATCTGGTGCTCCAAACAATAGTAAAACAATTTGGTGTGTTGCATTTACATGCCTTTTTCTAATCGCTCTATAAATTATTCCTACGAAAGCGTATTTTTCCATCTACTTATTATTATTCGAGATAAACTTTCATTACTCAATTACACATTTCATAATAGATATAAGAAGATTACAGTAAGCTAACGCGATTATCAGATTTTTAAAAAGCGTATCACTTTAGTGATGGCTTTGAAATGCATGACTACAATAAACAAAATGCATAGTGACATACCGCTTGAAAAAAAAAAATCTGATGTGTTGCATTCACATGATTTTCTTACCCACTCTCGTTTATTTTTATATACTTTTGCAAGCTATTGTTACGAAAATTGTTATTGTTTCTGGTTTTCAAAACATTTTCAACACCACAAACTGCATTGATTTATAAGCGATGGCGAATTTTGCATGTCGAAGTGGATGCCATTATTTATACATAAAATTATAATTTGCACACAATAAGCGAAAATATTGCACACAAAGCGCTCTATTTCCGGTTTCATTCATTCATTATCTGTTTACCCTCCTCTTATGTAGGACTTACACCCCCCAGGACTTACAAGCGGGTGCCTGGGGTCAGAGGCCCGTCGAGGAGCAGACACTCATGGATCGGACAGAGCATCCAGGATGGGTGATCAGCCCGATGAAGGAAGTAGATGAAACGAAATGTGGGTGAAATGGATGAAAGGAAAGGTGATGATGGAGCAGTTGGTGGAATGAATGGCGGGGGAAACCGGAGAACCCGGAGAAAACCCGCCCAGACGCCGCTTCGTCCACCACAAATCCTACATGCAGGTCCCTGGGATTGAACCCGGTCCGCCTCGGTGAGAGGCGAGCGGTCTAACCACTCGGCCACGGCGCCACCACCGGCAGACTTAACCTCTTTAAACTGCTGATTTCTACGAATAACTTGCCGCAGTAATTTATATTAGGTTGTCAATGATAATACCATAGACATCTTACTAATAATGCGTACACAAGGGCGCCATTTAGGGGACAGGGAGTCAATTGGCCCTTAAGTTATGAGAAATAATTAGGCTATTGGTTGTTATTGCTCTCCCAGAAGAAAAATTACAAGTATTGTACTTTTAATACAAATATTTCACATTTAAGAAATAAAAGATAATGTTCTTTTAGGATAAATATGTCGTTAAAATTCATATGAAAATTCGGGCAACAGCTTCAAGCAATCTTGCCCCCCCCCCCGGCCAAGCAGAAACTGAAATGACGCTCCTGTACGCACATTTTTCTGCCGTTACGTCAAGAATGAGTAGGAGAAGAGCGCAGTTTAATCAAGGAGTCCTGTGTTTTCAATCATTTAAGTTTAACCCAAGGTTAGCCTTAGGTTTAGTGTACAGGTATGAGCTAATGCTACTGTAATTACATATGACGTAGGAATTTCGCCCGTTAAGACTTGCTGCCACTGCCCTAAGTCCTTTTTCGTTAATTTCTAAGTGTTTATTGAAAATAAAACTCCTAAAAGTTCATCTTCTGTATACACTTTTAAACAGCGTCGGCCACTGCATAAGAGCACAATAGCACGTGAGCACCCTAACTTTTGATGCCTTGCAGATTTATTGATTATTTTTTCTTTGAATGCTATTAAACGTAACGTATATGCGGTAATTTAAAATCTACGGTGTTTAAATCTACTGCAATATTCCTCTAAACTCCATGGGACATGGTAAGACAGTCGCTAGCACATCTTGAATTTTGCACCTTTTAAGGAGCTTCTATGCATGCGCAAGTGGTATGACGTAATTACCTTATGGGGCCAAATATATACGATGAAGTGCACTAGCGCGCGAAGCTTTTCCCGTGCTCTTCCTCCATACTGTCATAATTTTACGTCAATGCCACTAAGTGGTAACACAATACGGCAGAAGTTAGAGTAACTGTAGCAGAAGTAGCTAACGTGCACAAACGCGGAAATTTCACCCGCCAAAATCTAAACTACAATTTAATTTACGCATTACTTCGTTTTGCCCTAACACGGTGAGCTTAATTATGCTCGCAACAAACATAAAAAGCTCTCTTTCGTCAGACAAGATATGAATCACCATTATTGTTATTATTAATTATTATTATTATTGTTGTTGTTGTTGCTGCTGTTGTCGGCTGAGGCTGTAGCCTGTAGCTATCAATTTGTTCATAGTCAAGGCTGTTATGCAGCAGATGGTATTTCATATTTTCAGAGCTATCTCACTAAAATTTTGTGAACAACCAAAACGTATATTTACGAACCTCTACTGCTTTTAAATATAGCTCGTACTAGCACCTCAAATTATAACCAATGTAATAAAAAGCTCATATGAGCTGCTAAGATTAACAGCTATCACGAATTTAAAATTAATTAATCATAAGTTTAGTATGAGATTGAAATTTCATAGCTACTTTCATTTTAGTGGTTCTTTTGCATTTAAAGGCATTAAGCTGAGGTTGACTCACATCTTAGCAAATTATCATTAAAATCAGCCACGAATGTTTGCTTCTATCTTAACAAGAAAAAGCCAAGGAATTTTCTCCTTGGTGCAGCTAGGGTGTGATTCTGGAGGAGAGGTTTACCTTTTTAAAACCGTACTAATTTATTGCTACTAAAGGTAAAGTCTATGGGGTTTAACTTGGTACAAGCTGCCTGTCTTGATTTTTTTGGGAGGGTAGAGTAAGGTTTTCCTCACAACAGAAGACACTTTCAGTGGCTAGGTGCTTATTACTTTCTCTACTACGTACAGTAAGTAGGGGAAGTATTGTATTCCACCCAAAAATTCGATACCGAGATTTCACCGGAAATACATGTTTTGAGACCCCCTGAATCCAAAAAGAGCATTTTTGAAAACATGTCCGTGTGTGTGTGTGTGTGTGTGTGTGTGTGTGTGTGTGTGTGTCTGTCTGTCTGTGAACAGCATAACTCAGAAACGAACAGTCGGATAAACACCAAACTTGGTATTTGGGTTCAGTATCTTCTAGAGATGCGACACGAAGGTTTTCAAGAAAATCCCCCGACCCGAGATTACCCTTTACATGGAAGATGATGCAGTAATTTGTACCACAAATTTCTTAAATGTAAAGAATGATTGTAATATGAATATGCATTTTTATGTGACATTGATTTGAGATGTATATTGATTGTAATTATTGTTGAGAAGTAAGTTTATACGGCCTTACTGAAACTGACAATAATAACGTGCAATAATGCAGTGAGGGGGTGAGCTGTTTATCATTATTAGAGACGAAGTTACGTAATGTTGGCGCGTTTTTCTTAGAATTTGCTGGAACATTTTTCCTAAAGCATATGTATTCATAATTTTCATTGGATATAAAAATAGACGCTAATGTTGGCGCGTTTTATTAGCCAATAGCAACTCAGTTATAATCTTTAGGCATATCGGGGTGTAGGAGTATAAAAAGGGCTAGGTTAGAGATAGACCCCGTCACGTTCACCGAAAATATTTGTATGCTACACGTCGCCTTCAGTCCGTCAGTTATGAAAAATCTCAAGTGTTGTAAAGTTAATTACACAGAAAGTTGAAGTACTCGAATTAAGAATGATCAGTAATGAAGTTATTATAACAGTTTCAGTTTGGCGAGTGTCAAGATCAATGTGTAAATGTGATAGTGAATGTGTTCGACAATAAAAGTGTAAAACAAATTCCTTCATCAGTGTTATCTTTGGATAAAAGACTCCTTTCCGTTTACACAACCTGTATAAAGAGAAGTGCTCGACCAGAAACATCATAGCTAGCCGGAGGACAGTGAACCAAAATTAAATAAAATAACAGTAGCATTCTTTCAAACAAACACTAATACTACCGCAAATTGCTGACACCAGATGGAGCTAACAAACCTAACAAAGAATCACGTCACAAAATGGCTTCACCACGTGGAGTAAACACAAATACACAAACATTATAAGTAATACCACCGCAAAAATTTTTCGAAAATTTTAATTTTCTCAAAAATAGCCCTAACGTTTTGATTAAAATACCATATGTTTAAGATATTTTTATGACAAAATGTATATCTTGAATTTTCTGGGAATGTCTCCAAAAGTATTCTTCATTGTGAACGACGTTTGCATAACTGGTAATCCATGAGAGATAGACAAAATTTTACTACACAAAAACTGTAGATCGCGTTAAAATACACAATTTATGTCATATACATTTTTTTTGTTGAGTGAACCATTTTCGAGATATTGCTTGTTATTCCCTTAAATTTTTCAATACTTTTCTCAAATGGGAATTCGTTACTCATTTTTTTGTCTTTGATATGCAAAGAGTATTAATCTGTGGCAAAGGGAATGGTGCTGCACCTAGCAACCAGCTATTAAGAGATATGTCTATGCTTAAAGGCTACTGTATTTCTATATTGTCCTTGTAAATATATATTCCCCTTACATCTACAAGAAAATTAGCAATAAGATAGTTTCTGCAAATGTTTATCTCGATTAACATGAAGTAGATGGAGAATAAGCGTTTGTAAAAATAGTTTGTACAGGAGTAGAGAAAGTCATGTGAGTGTAACACATCAGATTTTTTTCTTGCTAACACTGTTGTAATTGCAGATTTATGTTCAAAGGAATTTTCATGTTCTTTCATATGCTGATTTGCGTAGCCTCGTGTTAATCATTTATAATCCATTTAGCTTGATCATTACGTGGTTGAACAAATTCACTATCTTCATATCCTCTTGAATCACATGCACTGAAATTATTGTTATTGTCATCCCTACTGGTACTTTCATCCGTATCACTACACTGTCCAAATTTACTTGTTTCCGTTAATTCTTTACTAGAATCTGTATTAAAAGCAGCACCATCAGCGTTTTCGATATTTTCTTTTGTTGAGCAATGTTATGGAAAGAAACTGTCTAACGTTTACACTTTTCAATTAACACCCTATTTTTTTCTTGCTTTGCTTTAGCATTCTTTCTATATTGTGAGCCACTTAACTTTTTACGCGATTCAGGTTCACTCATTTGGAAGCTGTGATTTACGAAACGAGTACTTACAATTTCTTATATCCTCAGTACTCTGTGCTTACAACCGTTCACTATTTAAGTCCATTGAATACTAAAATATACTCGTTTAGAGCTCGAAGCGTATTCAAACATTCATTGTTGAAGCAAAACTAATTTCTGAAAGGCAGGCTGTGATTCATTTTTAAGCTATTGATGACGATATAGACCTATACTGAAAATGTAATTGAGTTATATTAATAGCGATAAACAATAAGCATACATCCTATTTTATTTTCAACGAGGCATTGTTTATACAAGCAGTTAAATGTAATAATTCCCCCGCCCCCTTCTACATGTTTTGCAATAAAATTACGTAGCTGCAGTCTTTCCTTTTACTCTCGTCGCGAGCCCGCGACAATAAATAAAACAACAATATTCTACTTCCACAAGTTGTACAAGATCATACTTGATTGGCCAACATTTTTTAAAAATAAAAATTTTACAGTAAAAAAAAGGGTACAGAAAGATAGAGAAAATGCCGCTCCCCTGAAAATTGCCACCCTAGGCAAATGCCTCGGTTGCCTAGGCCTATATCCGCCTCTGGTTAATTGATACTAGATTTTCCAACTGTTGGAGTTTGCTGCCTTCTGATAATGTCGCATTTTTTAAAATGAGAATGGCGTGGCGAGAATGACCCAATAGAAGCAGAAGTCCCCGATTAATAGGAAATTCGATTATTATCGAAAGGTAAAACTATAGCATGGAAGTATAAACTTCTTAGCATTAGGTTACTGTTAATGCATACGAAATAAAGTATATGTTATTACTTCGAGCTTTTGCTATAGGTAAAACAAAAAGTAATACTATATTTTATGCATACGGCTGAATGTCACATAAATTTTTCAGAGAATTTCAACTGCAAATATACTGAAGAAATTCAAGTGACCCGCTTTGGTTCCTCAAAGAAACAGCTTACACACGCCAATTTTATAGTAACACTCTAAGTTAGAAGGATAAATTAAATCTTTATGCTTCTGTAGAGTATCTGAAAATTTGCTGCACGATCCCTCGGCTATACCTACCTTAAATCTGTTTTCCATGAAATTAAAAACATTCACTGCAGTAATATAGAAACACTTCATGTATTAAGTGATGGTCCAAACTACGTAATACAGAAATAAGAAAACGTTTCATACTTTAAGGGCACTTATTCCTGAAGAATCTGGTGCCAAAACGTGCATTTGGCACTTCACTGAATCTGGGCATGTAAAGGAGGTCCTCATGAAATAGGAGGGAACCTAAAAAAGAACAGCTGATATTATACGTTGCCAGAGGGCCTGGCATAACTTGCCAAAATGAGTTTGTTTCTATGATAAGAGAAAAATGTCCAGGTATAAAGGTGATTGGCACTGACAATAACGTAGTAGAAAATGGAATGAAGAAAATTGACCTCAATAAGAGGAAACTTTCAGCATTTCCGAACGATGAAGTACGCCAAATCATTTTGCCAAAGGAGGCACTAAATGGACAATTTCTTGAGGCAAGACGACTTAGCTGCATTAATGCATAACAGAAGAAACGTGTACTCATTTCAGTCTTGGGAAAATACGTCTTCACAGTATGCTATTCACACATTACTGCCCCTTTTTATATCTGGCATGAGTAACTTATGCAAATTCCTACTTTATTAATATTAATCCATAAATTATTTCGCAGGTCCTCTCATAACTAGAAGAGTCCGTTGTCATGAAGCTACAGCACTGATTCTGAAAGTTCGTAATAAGAAACCTCAGAGAGAGAGAGAGAGAGAGAGAGAGAGAGAGAGAGAGACAAGTATTAAAAATGGGGAAGGGAAATGGAAATGGTCAAGTTTTCTACCACACTCTGTAATTATTTAGTTTAAAACTCTGATATTCATAACATATAAATGCTCTGAAACTATTATTTAATATTTATGTGTGATAGAATTTACTATTTCATGTATCACTTTAGCGAAAATTAGTATTATAAATAAAAATCACTTCTGTGAATATGTCATCAGTTCCATGGACATCTAAGCATTTAAATATTTTTTCCTTCTCAACTTTAGCGAGATGTAGTTATATCAAAAATGTACAATACATGTTTTTCTAGAATATTTCATAAAATTTAAAATTATACATATATTACTTTACTTTTCTCGTCGAATCACCCATAAGGTCATTATTTAGCACAGCGTTGGCAAATGTAACATCGAAAATTGGAAAGGCATGTAAGCATATGAAGAAAGAACAAAAAGAATTTTATTGGGAACGAGATGAATTAGTGGAAATCATCTATAGGTTCGTTGCTAACGGGCGACTCTGATAGCAAAGATGAAGACGAGGCAATCTGCTGCAAGGAGGACCATTCCGCCGCTATGTGGACGATATGGACGAGATTTCCCAGTTGCCATCAAGTCCCTAAACGAAGGTGAGTAAATCTATCTTTCTGTTTCTAAAAATCTTTGCCCATTAAAACCTCACACACTTTAATGGATTCTTCTCTCCCTCTTCAGAAACAGAGAAGCACGGTAACATTACAATACTCGTATATAGTAATGAAATAAAAGCTTACAGAAACACTCTATAAATATAATTCACAATTAACCCATAGTAGCTCAGTGTTGCATAAAGATAGAATTAAAGTAAATATTTAAGTATTTATATTTCATTTTCTGCAATATTATATAAGAAGAGAGGGGTATAAATACAAGATGCTTATAATATCAATAAACTGCCACTCATGTCAATCCAGGATGAATGACAAGCTTTCAATCGGTGAAAGTGTGAAATGATATCAGAACAGCTATTGTTTGGTAGCTTTTGTATAGGAAGTCCATAAAGCAGACAAGCAGGTCAATAACTGAATGGGTGCTCGCCAAAACGTGCTAACCATCATTTTATCAGAACACGGGAAAAGTCAACCTTAGCAATTGTCAGTAAAATAAATCGTGCATAGTTTCTAGCATACATAGGAATAACATAACAATACAGACATCTTACACAGACCATTTGCGTGGCCTCCTTTCTGATGTATCAAGTGAGCCTAATATTGTTGTAACAAAAGAAATAGTGTGTTTTCAATACTTTCAATACTTTGGGATTGAGAATAATTTATAGTCAGATTGGTTTCTCCAAATTACCGAAAATGGCCGCTGTTTTTGCCTTCTCCAAAAATCCACAGCGCAAAAATGTTGCCACCGAATTTCAAATAATTGACCATGACTGGCTACATTGGCAAAAGACAATAAACACCATCATTCTTTCTCGAACAAATTACGAAATTGCACTTGGCAAATTTAAATCTTCGCTAATGTGATCTCTTCGTACAGAGGGATCCGCATTCTCAGAGAATAACGTAAATCCTTCCATGTCAAACTTTCTTGTGGTTAAGGCCTTTATTGATTTGTAAAGTGAATTATATTTATAGCTGATGCGTTCGGTCATGTTTTCTCTTGGTTTGCCTGATGATTCTTTTTGGGGGGGAGTGGCCTCTGGGGAGGAGAGTTAGCCACCATTCTACCTCTTGCGCTACTGACTTAGGTCAAATTGGTGTCATCATCAGGCAGGTGGGTTTTAGTAAGTGAACAGAGCTATCGTGTTACCGCACGAGGTATAGGTGGCGTCAAATATTGTGACGGATGCCCTCCTTTCCAAGCCAACAAAGGGTTTTGTTGCGACTGTTCCATTTATTCAATGCATATATGGAACAGTGGGGAACTGTGGCAAGGCAAAGAAGAGTTCATACTTAAAAAACATCATCACAGTAGGCATCGTTTGTAGCGGAATTTGTCATGAAACCCTTCAGTACAAATGGCGAAACTATCATATGTAACATTAAAGCTCAAAGGACGTTTAAAGCATCATGTTCAATAACGTGCAATTCAATGAAACGCAAGGGATGTGACATTATTAGAGAGGAACAATGAGAAAAGCGGACTTTCAACCTCCTCAGCCCCAAACTATGGATAAGAATTTTTCGAGGATCTGTGTCATCTGTGTTTTCGATGTAAAAGAAAGACAATGTAATTCAGATTTCTGCACATTAATACCTTATTTAAATCACGAGGCAACTTTATTACACACTACCAGTAGCTAAACACATTGTTTTCCCCCCTTCTAATACTCCTTAATTTCTGGTCTACCTGCTATCAAAGTAGGGTGTAATGCCTTCAAACTGTACAGCATATTTGTTTACAGAGAACACTGACCGAGCAGGATGGCTCAGGCGGTTGCGTCTGTAGCCCGCATTCGGGAGGTCCCGGGATCGATTCATGGCAACCGCCCACTCTGGCCAATGGGTTTTTCCTGGTTTTCCCGAGTCGCTAGGCGAATGCTGGGGTGGTTCATCTTCTACCACGACTCTCCTTCCTCTCAGTTCCTGTACACATCATCTTCCTTATCACCTGTTTCAGGGCGGTAGGAGCAAGCGACGGTGTTCGGCATGTTGCGGCTGGGCGGTGGCTTGCGCTCTGTAAGGTTTCTTCCCTGGCGTCGCTGCGGTACCACTCAGGTGTCTCCTTGGCGTGGGGTTCCGCTTCGGGGCACCCTGAAGGCTGATGGCTTGTGGGCAGGGACCGTGCAGCGGCGGATGCATTCTATCTGGAAACGTTAAGGACCCCGTCAATGCTTGCGCCTGTTGGCATCCGGATCTGGTCGCCCTTCGGGTTTTTACCCTCATCCTTCCCTCCCAAGGGGTCACGTTGGAAGCAAAAAGGGCCGACTGGCCTGCGTGCGGTGCTCTGTCCCGGTTCCGGGGGCCTCTCTGTGATACATATAGAGAACACTGCAAGGTCATTAGCGCTTCCACCTTCTCTCGCCGCCAACCCTAGGTGCGTTCCTAGCTTGATGTTTTACTTACTAAAATCCCTCTGCCTGGTCATCATTAACTATTGCAAGCATGATAGTGAAGAAATCAAGGCTGCTGAAAACACAAATGTTATTTTAAAACAGCTGAAGACTTGCAGAAAAGATGCATTTATAAGCTTCCATATTATAAAATACTAATATTTTGCATTCACATGACTTTCCCTACTCACTCTTTTACAAAGTATTCTTGTGAAAGTTTATTCTTGTATCTGCTTCTTGTTAATCAAGATAAACTTTTATTACTCATTTATACATTTCCTTGTATATATATATATATATATATATATATATATATATATATATATATATATATATATATATAGTAAGATACAGTGGCCTAAAATGATAGCCAGATGTTTAAAAAGCAGGTAGCTATAAAAAATAAATATTATGTTTGTTAAAGATGCTGCCAATTGCCAGGATCACATCAGTGCCACCAGTGTGTTGGAATTTCGTACCGCAGGAGTTCTTTTACATGCTAGTAAATCTACTGACATGGGGCTGTCACTGTTAAGTACACATGGTCTGGCCGGGTTTGAAACCGTGACCTTGGGATCAGAAGGCTAGTGGCTGTAATGGCTTTGAAACTCTATGCTCCTTGTATGACCACGAGAAAAAACAAATAGCAACATACCAAGTGAAGAAAGTATAAGTATTTGAAAATTCAAACCAGTAACAAAGAATGTATCAAAAATGCTTAATACCACAAAATAATTTATTTGATATAGATTGTGTGATTTGTGTGCTTTAACAAGATTTAAACTTTTTTGTGTAGTAACATTTTCTCTATCTCTTATGGTTTGCCAATTATACAAAAGCCATTCATAATGAAGAGGAATTCACAAAATGTTTACAGAAAATTCAAGATTAAATTTTGATTAGTCATGCAAATATCTTAACATTTTGCAAAAGGGTAGTTTAGGGTAGGGAGATTTTCTTGAAAATATTTCTATCACATCCTTGGAAGACATTGAACATTAAATACTAAGTTTGGTATTTAATCAATTTTTCATTTTTGAGTTATGCTGTTCACAGATACATACACACACAGATGCATGGACACATACAGACACAAATACACACAGACCTTTTTCTAAAAATGCTTTTTCTTTTCTAAAATTTATTTATTTTATTTATTCTGGGACCTTAAAACTTGTATTTCCACTAAAATCTCAATATGAAATTTTTGAATGGAATACAGTACTTCCTCTGCTTGCTATAGGTAAGTAGTAGAGAAAGTAAAAAACCTGTTGTGTTGCTTTTACATGACTTTCTCTATTCATTATTCCACAAACTATTTTTACAAAAGCTTGTTCTTCTATCTACTTCTTGTTAAAGAAGATAAATCTTTGTTAAACATTTATATATTTTATATTAGGTATAAAGATATAGAAGCTAAAGCAATAATCAAAATTTTAAAAACTATGTCGTTGTCTGATAGCTTTGAGATTCCATCCTCTTTGCATGACCATAAGAAAAATGAATAATAACTTACCACTAGCAAAAAGGATAAAGTATCTAAAACTTCAAACCAATAACAAAGAGTATCTCAGAAATGGTTAACGCTACAAAAAATGATTTGACATACATGGTGTGCTTTAAAGAGACATACATTTTCTGTATAGTAAGATTTTGTCTATCTCTTACAGTTTACCAGTAGAGAAAGTACAAAGCTACAGATCAGCCTAGAAATAATAGAAATCCATGCTTTGCTCCTGTATACTGTTGCATTGGTTTGTTTTCTAGGATTTGAGTTTAGAGGTATTTGAGTATTAAATGAATCAAAATCATCTATTGCAATTTTGTCTTTATGGAACGATTTAAAAGGTAAGCATAAAGGCAAACAAGTACAACAAAGTAAAAAATGGCTGTGCTCTGTACTTTATAGTTATACTATTATGAAGCATTATACTGTTGTAATATGAGTATATTATATTTATCTAGATTATGTACATACTGAGGCTTTCACGGCCAGCGTCATAACTAATAAATGAATTACAACTATCTGGGCTTGTAGGCTGTGGTCTAGAAGGCATCATGGATTATCTACTGACTCTGACCACCGCAGACACTGAATCACTTCACCCTGAAGATGCCAAGCGCTGTACTTGGCGAAACGTCGGTATCCATGATGCCTTCTAGACCACAGCCTACAAGCCCAGATAGTTGTAATTCATTTATTAGTTATCTAGATTATATTACTCCTGGTATGTGTTGCTAAACATGCAGTATAGAAAATATTTATTGAACTATATAGTTAAAATAACATTTTCCATAAGTTTTGGGTTTTGAACATTTCTAAGTT
This sequence comes from Deroplatys truncata, assembly GCA_030765065.1. Classification (NCBI taxonomy): domain Eukaryota; kingdom Metazoa; phylum Arthropoda; class Insecta; order Mantodea; family Mantidae; genus Deroplatys; species Deroplatys truncata. The sequence continues at coordinate 72,804,916 of CM060981.1, read as the reverse complement.
CCAAAACAGGGAACTAAATTATTTTCCTTTAAATTGTTTATTCTTAATTTACAAATGCCTTCTTATTTATTTATTTATTATTCTTCTTTTTCGATTCTTTCTTCCTTGGTTTGTTTAATCCACTTTAATCAGAAATGTAATGTTGGACAATCATGTAAAGTGTGAAATGAACACACAAATAAACTTGATGATCTAAAGCACAAAAGCCATGAGACTTTCATCCTAAAAAAGAAGTGAGCCAAACTTTGATATTGCTGACATAGCAAGAGCAAGTTGAAGGTAGAAATTCACTTCTGCCTATATCTGTCATAAGGAATGAGGATAAAAACACAAATAAACCTCAACCAAGTGTCATATGACAGTATCATATTCATACCCAAGCACACTATGTAAGAAAGAACATTGAAAGAAGAAGAACATTGTCACATCGTCATGGTGAATGCTTTTAGGTGCATTCACTATTGCAGAGCACTTACTAGCACTATTTTCCATATTTAACCTAAATATTGGAACCAAATTAAAACCCCATTTGTATGTATGAAACAATTCATGAACCATCACCCATGCAGAATTGAAATGTTACACATAAGAGTTTGAAGCCCATATTGTAACATTTCAAACTTGGCTGAAATCAGCACAAAATTAAAGCTAGTGATTCACTGCATTCATAAAGTTGAAGTTCTGTATACAAGATGTTTAAGAAAATTTTATTAACTACTTCAGGCTTATTTATAATCAGCACTAAATTAAAGAGTAGTTATATGGGAGCCTCTTAAAAAGTTATAATTTTTACAAGTATTTTCCAAAATATCTAAAATGAATTTAACTAACACTACTGAAATAATTTTATCACAAAATAAGTGCATCTAAAATTTAAATACTATATTTATGCTCATAATCTTGTTTATTATTCTTATTGTTGTTTTAACTCCTAACATTATTTTGCAACACCTACAGTGTGTGATCATAGTAATCTTTTGATAGGAACTCCCTACACTAATGGCCTTGGAATATACTTCTGTTGCTTCATTCTCAGATGAATTCTTGCCCATAAGTTTTATTACAACTGTAACAGCCTGGAAGAATGTTGACTCTATGTAGGAGAAAGAGAGGGACAGAGACAGGGATATGTATCATTTTGTAATGCATAATTCTGTAATGTCCTATGTAACAATTTTTAAAACTTGTACTGTCAAGTATGTGAGCAATAATAATTTATTATATATTATAGTGATTAATAAATATTTTATATAATTATTTATTATGATACAATGTTAACATAATAAGAATACTATTACCTATTATTATTATTATTATTATTATTATTATTATTATTATTATTATTATTATTATTATTATTATTATTAAGTTGTGTAGAGTGTTTATTAAACTAGATGTGTCTTTATCGCTGGGGAAAACTTAAGCAAACTCCATTCATGTTGACTAATTTTGAAGATTTAGAAGCTAGTAACAGTGATGTGTCATAATTTAAAATAGAGAGTTGAGGGTTGTTACACTACATCACTATAATAATTATTATTGTGATGTAGTGTAACAACCCTCAACTCTCTATTTTAAATCCATTCATGTTGCTGAGAGTTAATAATTCAATCCTAAGTTTCCCAAAATATGAGGCTGATCATAACCTTTGAGCAATCTTGTACAGGCCAATTTATTGTGCATATTATTACAAGTATTTGCATTTTTGTTATCAAGAGGCAGGGCAAAGTGCTGCAACACGAATACATCAAATGACCTCCCCCTCTGCCTCCTCCCTTTCAACCTTGCCAACATTTTCCTATGCCTTATTAAACTTCATACACAATCTTTTACATTAGATTAAAATTGCCATGGGAGGTAGCTTTAGTAGAATTGGGAAGAACAAGGAGAAATGGAATAAATAATACTAGAAAACATTTTAAAATTCTGGTTTAGATGTTTGACAAAGAAAGAGGGAGAAACTTAAAAGATATACACGAACCACTAAAGGAGTATGACAAACAAAAATAGTTGGTGGGCAGGAGTGGAAAAAAAATCTGACTTGTTACATTCACGTGACTCTCTCTACCCTCTAGCGCTTATTAATGGGTATACAAATTATTCTTATGAAAGTTAGTTTTCTATCTAGTTCATTTTAATCACAACAAACATTTTCAGAAATATCTGCATTGTATATTTCTTTATAGATACAAAGGAAATAGCAATAGTAAAATGTTTCAGAAGTGGATGTTATATACTGGCCTTAAAATTCCATACCCCTTCCATGACATGAGAAAGAGCTGAAAATCAACAGGACTTTTAAATGATGGCTAAGTATTGAACAACTCAAACCATTAATAATGGATACCTCAGAAATGGTTTATGCCCAAAAAGAAAAAAAGTTATTTGAAATAAACTGGTAATTTAAAGAGATCTAGATTTTTTGTGTAGTATGTTCTTGTCTATCGCTTAATGTTTACCAGTTATACAAAATAATACAAAATTCCTTCTGAATGAAGAGGACTTAACAGGCTATTCCCAGAAAATTCAAGATGTACATTTTATTTGTCAAGCAAATATCTTGAATATATGATATTTTAATCAAAATTATTAGAGCCATTTTTTTAGAAAATCAAAAACATCAAAATAGGGTACTTTAAGGTAGGGGAATATTCTTGAAAATCATGTTGCATCTTTGGTAGGTACTGAACATAAATACCAAGTTTGGTATTTATCCAATGTTTCTTTTTTGAGTTATGCTGTTCACAGACATGCATATGAACCATTTTTAAAAATGCTGTTTTTTATTCAGGATTATAATGAGCTCCTGAATAAAAGTCTCAAAATATGTATTTCTGGAGAAATCTCGGTATCAAATTTTTTGATGGAATGGAATACCTTTTCTACCTACTATGTACATGGTAGAGAATGTAAAAATAATGGAAAAAAATATAAATGGGAGATACATGGATACTAAGGGAGAGAAACATAAATGGATTTTGGAAGACATTATAAAGCAGAATGGAAGACATAGAAAGGCAGGAGATATGGGAAAGCCTAAAAGATAAAATATAATTAAGCTTCTATACAACAATAAAAAGAGAGTGGGGAAGTGAGGAGTATGTTGACGAGTGTAATAGACGGGAAATGGAAAGAGTAGCATGGATGAAAATGGAATCATTGTGCTTAAGAAAGTTGAGAGGCACTGGTAAGGGAATATATGAATTGTTTGACAGAAGGGAAGGCACAGAGCACTACTTGACAGAATGTAAGGAACTAAGGATATGGAGGAAAAAATATGGGGAAAAATGGACAGAAAAATTGAGCTATAAAAATGCAGACAGGAAAATAAGAAAAGAAAACAACAGACATAGACAAGTTTTGAGGAAATAGATTAGAAAAGTAATAGATGCAATGAGGAGAGGGGTAGAAGAATAAATGCAGAAGGCTAAAGTTGGAAAAGGGCTACTCATCGAGCTAATAGGACAGAGAGCCAAGCAAATTTAGTAGCACATAATAGACAAGTTGTACATGGGTTACGTTACTTCTAGGAGAAATATTATATATATTGTAAAATAAGTGTACAAATAAATTCAATTTATTTAATTCATTCATTCAATTAATTTAAAATTGAAGAAATCTACTGAATCTGCATTGATGGAGATACAAAAAATTCATATTTTATCTTAACATCTATATATAGACTCACAAAACTAGAAACTTTATTAACCGTAAACTGATTTTCCTTTTTTTAACAATACGTTTGGCTGGAATACCCTGCAGGTCATTCCATATAAAAGGGGACATAATTATTCAAAATTTAGAATGTCTGCAGTGATTTTTTATTTTCATTAATCTGGAGAATAAATAGTCCAGTTTCTTTACAGCCCCCCTGGGGGATGTAACTGATAGCTCTGAAAAGCATTTCATGTCATCATATTGTGATTTTATTCAGTTTTCAATGGCACTTCAGTTCTCAAGTGTGACGTAGTTCGTTTCACTGTCACTTCACATGACTAGTGTAACTTAGTTCATTCTTGATTGCCACTTCGCTTCTATTTGTGTGTAACAGTAAAATGAATCATGCGCAAAGAGCATCTTCTTCTTTCTGTTTCACTCGCTAGAGTATCGAAAACAAGACTTCTCTAATCCCTTGCAGAAGCAGCTCTATCTATGTCACAACTCAGAAAACAGCACTTTATGTCGCACCAACAACACAAGCTTACTTGCAAGCATGCTCGCTTATATATAACTATCGGAGAGTTCCAGAATGTTAACAGGAGGTGGAGTTCCAGAATGATCTGACGCATCTCGAAGGTGTTCCTGGTATTTAAATCGGGAAGAACGCCTTGCCTCCTCTCCCTCTACAACTAATCACTGGTGAGCGCTGAAGGAGACATTGCCATCTGCCATTGTGCAGAGCTCAATTCGTCACAATGTGTAAAAACAGAAAAAGTGTTAAATATTTACAGTTAACAAAAATAAGCTTTGTTGCGGAGTACATAACTGATTAGATTGATGTAAAATAGAAACTTTTTATGTAGTTTTATTGAAGTATTCAGTTATTTATTTACTTCTATCAAGTTTTAAATGATATTTTCTAGCAGGTATGCTAACACAAAAACTTCACAATGAAGTTAAGTTATAGCAACTAATTATTGTCATTCAGAGGATTTACTGCTTAGTCAGCCTGGCTAAAATCTGAGAGATATTATATCCCGACCTCTTAGCCCTTAAATGTATGTATAGTGGGAAATTTTCAATATGGCTAAAGTAAATACAGTGTGCATTAAACACTTAAATGCTATGTATAGTGGGACATTTTCACATGGCTAAAGTAAATACAATGTGCATTAAGCAGTCAGGAGAATGATGAATGGGTTAACTGCACTCCTGCAGCCAGTAGATTTTACCTAGTTTCTTAGTTAATTCCTGCCCTTCCTTCCTCCTCCCAATTTAGAATTCCTCTATCAATGTTTCCCTAGGTAACTCTATGTGCATGGAATGGGTCAAGCAATCACATGCAATCTGCATATTAGGTTCCTGAATCAAAGAGCAGCCATATTGGTTTTTTCACATGTAATCTCTATTTTAAAAGACCATTTTTATTCAAAGCTAATTCTTCATTGGTATTCTCATTCCAGGGTGAAGGACTGATCATTTTCATCTCCTCACCTTTGCCGCTGGCATTTATACAGCCATAAAGGGAGCTATTTTGTTTGGGACATGAACTGCTCTGTGCACCTGCTACATATAAGAGAGCCAGCTCATTAGTTTTAGTATGATTTTATTTTCTAAATCTCTATATAGTTTTTTATCAAATTAATAAGCAAATAACTATTACAATATGTTTGTTTTCAGATAAAAATTACAAAACATTAGTCACGAGGAAAGTGCCAAATCCCTGCAGGAAACCTCTTGGTACATCTAATCTTGATGTTAAAAACTTCTTATGCTTCGACCAAAATTCCAATACATTTAATTAAAAGTACTTTTGAAGAGATGTAACCATGATTAACAATATATACACACATCACCTTAATTTGAATGCTTGCTTTTTTATTGTAACTGTTTATAGTACTAGCTTAGATAGATTAATTTACAAGTCATCAGTTTACTGGGCTTTCGCCCAACTTATGTAAATGTTTATGCTGAATAAATTATTATTATTATTATTTATAAGGGCATACTCTGTATAATTCTTGGCATCTTGAGAAAATAAGTAAAATCTTCCAGATTTAAAAAACAAAAAAGAATCATCTGCAAAATAAAACAAACATATGTAGTAACTTTTGATAATGTTATTCATATTACTGACCCAAAACTGATTTATAAGCTTCTGTTTCTTACTGTAAGCATGCAAATGATATCATATAATATCCACAACGCAGATAAACTACTGTGGCAAAAATTATGCCCACATTTGTTTGTCAACAAGCAATGGAGACCAAAGTCAGGCTCTGACTTATTAACTAGGTACTTTAATGATTTAGATTGAGTCACACTTTTTTACACTCACCTTCACTAATTAAAGTTACATAAAACAGGAAACGTTTTCGAGGGCATTTGTCCTCATCATCAGCGACTGGGTGACTAAGGATCGCTTTCTCCCGTGTCCTCTTCTTCCTCATCCTGCGAATTCTGACCCTGTTGCCATCTGGTGTTGGGGGCACAAAGTTTTAACACATTGCTTACAGGCAGGATTTCAAAATTAATGACGTTGTTGCTGTTTTTGACGATGTGTATTTTTTCCCAGATGTTCAATTCTATTGGTGTGGTGAGGGGTTTTAACTACTTTATACTTTGGCCAATGTTGTAGTTTTCAGTCCAAAAATGGTGTGATACAGCGGATGTCTCTATTTGTTTTAGTTTTATGTTTCTTTGGTGTTCCTTAAGTCTGGTTTCCAAGTTTCTTTTAGTTTTTCCTATGTAGTATTTCTCACATTCCTCACAACTGATCTGGTAAATTCCGGATTTCAGTGTGTTTGGGACGGTATTTTTGAGAGGTGTGTTTAGTAAGTTCTTCAAGCTGAATTTGTTCTGTGGAGCTAGTCTAATGTTAAATTTGTTGAAGATTCGTTCAAATTTTCTAAAGGCCCAAGGGTGGTATGTGAATTTCTTGTATTTCCAAATTGTGTTTGAGAGAGGCGTTAGAGTGGTGGAATGTGAAATTGCCTTGAGTTTTTTCTTCTTGTATATCATGTTGCTTATGAGATCTGAGTTGAATCCATTAGTTATTACTATTTTCTCTATATGTTGTTGTTCTTTTAAAAATTCTTCTTTACTCAAGGGGACGCTATGCAACCAGTGGATTAAACTTCTAAAGACGGCTAGTTGGTACGAAGTTGGGTTGCAACCATGTTTCCTTATGTAGTTGTCCACATGTGTGCGTTTTCTATGTATATCAAATTTAAAGCTATTTTGATCTCTGGTTATAATAAGGTCCAGGAAGGGTAAGGTGGTGTTCTCTTCAATTTTGATTGTGAATTTAATGCTGTTGTCCTGAAGGTTCAACAGTTTCAAAGTGTCTTCTGTTAGTTTCTGTGGTATGATGGAAAAAATATCAACATATCTCCGCCAAAATTCATATATGTGGAGGAAAGCTTTCACTATGTGGACTTCAAGGTGGCTCATATATAGTTCTGCCAGAACGGGGGACAGTGGGCTTCCCATTGCTAGTCCTTTTGATTGTTTGTAGAATTTATGATTAAATGTGAAGAAGTTATGTCTAGTGCATAATTCTGTAAGGTTAATGATGTCATCTATTTCTGTGGAGTCTATTGTAGTCTGATCTAACCATTTTCTAAGTAGTGTAGGGATTTTTTCTATGGGAATACTGGTGAAAAGTGCTTTGACATCAAACGATACCATTATGTGTTTTTTGGGGATATTGTAGGTCTGCAGGTGGTTTATTAATTCCGAGGAGTTATCAATTCCCAGGTTTTCAAACTTTTTGTAGGTTTTCAGTTTGTTTACTAACCACTTAGCAATCAGCATCCAGTTCCAGGATTACAAGAGAGTTGCCTTTATCTGCTTTCAGGTAAATGGCTGGCTTTTTGTTTAGACTCCTAGTTATTTTATTGTAGTTATTGTTTTGTATTGTCCGAATTTGTTTTATTATATCTAGGCATTCATTCTTAACTTTGATTTTGTCTTCCGTTTTTAGGTTATGTGTGGCTATTTCTAAGTCGGCGATAAAGTCATCTTTGTTCTGGGAGTAACTAATGCAAATTTTGAATCCTTTCTGGAGTAGCTTCATTTCTTCGGTTGAGAATTTCTGTTTTGATAAGTTAATTATATTGGTCGGATCCTTATTGCGCGGATATTTTGTTGCTTTATATATCCAAATTGACGGGATTTTAATTGATATAGTTTCTTTTTTAGCTTCTCATTTTTCATTGTCATGAATTTGTTTAACTTTTCGTGTAAACTCGTTTCAAAATTTTCCCACGCGCATGAACCCATTTGTTTGGTTAGTTTTAAGTGTAGGTTGTATAATTCCAGGTTTATTTTATTTATGATGCTGTAATGTTTTGACATTTCCAACTCTATTACGTACCTTTCTACCTTAATCTGGTGTCTATGGTTGCTGTTGTATTTTACTGTTTTTCGGACAAAGGTTGGAGTAACATCATATTTTAGACATAGCTTTAAAAATTTGATGTCCGCTGCCGCGTATCTTCTTTTTGTATGTAATTTCAGAAATTTTTTGAAATCCTTTTTTGCATAGCAGAGCTCTGTGTTGAAATTTGTAGGATAAAATCTTACCTCTTCTCCACGTGCGTTTGTCACCACATTGCTTCTTTGGTTTGTAATATCAAATACGTTAAAGATTAAAAACAGAAGCGTTATTAGCAGTGAAGTATTCATCATGATTTAGATTGAGTCACACTTTTTTACACTCACCTTCACTAATTAAAGTTACATAAAACAGGAAACGTTTTCGAAGGCATTCGTCCTCATCGTCAGCGACTGGGTGACTAAGGGTCGCTTTCTCCCGTGTCCTCTTCTTCCTCATCCTGCGAATTCTGACCCTGTTGCCATCTGGTATTGGGGGCACAAAGTTTTAACACATTGCTTACAGGCGGGATTTCAAAATTAATGACGTTGTTGCTGTTTTTGACGATGTGTATTTTTTCCCAGATGTTCGATTCTATTGGTGTGGTGAGGGGTTTTAACTACTTTATACTTTGGCCAATGTTGTAGTTTTCAGTCCAAAAATGGTGTTATATAGCGGATTTCTCTATTTTTTTTTTTTTTTTTTTTTTTTTAGTTTTATGTTTCTTTGTTGTTCCTTAAGTCTGGTTTCCAAGTTTCTTTTAGTTTTTCCTATGTAGTATTTCTCACATTCCGCACAACTGATCTGGTAAATTCCGGATTTTAGTGTGTTTGGGATGGTATTTTTAGAGGTGTGTTTAGTAAGTTCTTCAAGCTGAATTTGTTCTGTGGAGCTAGTCTAATGTTAAATTTGTTGAAGATTCGTTCAAATTTTCTAAAGGCCCAAGGGTGGTATGTGAATTTCTTGTATTTCCAAATTGTGTTTGAGAGAGGCGTTAGAGTGGTGGAATGTGAAATTACCATGAGCTTTTTCTTCTTGTATATCATGCTGCTTATGAGATCTGAGTTGAATCCATTAGTTATTGCTATTTTTTCTATATGTTGTTCTTTTAAAAATTCTTCCTTACTCAAGGGGACGCTATGCAACCGAAAAAAATGGTTGCAACCCAACTTCGCACCAACTAGCCGTCTTTAGAAGTTTAATCCACCGGTTGCATAGCGTCCCCTTGAGTAAGGAAGAATTTTTAAAAGAACAACAACATATAGAAAATATAGCAATAACTAATGGATTCAACTCAGATCTCATAAGCAACATGATATACAAGAAGAAAAAACTCAAGGCAATTTCACATTCCACCACTCTAACGCCTCTCTCAAACACAATTTGGAAATACAAGAAATTCACATACCACCCTTGGGCCTTTAGAAAATTTGAACGAATCTTCAACAAATTTAACATTAGACTAGCTCCACAGAACAAATTCAGCTTGAAGAACTTACTAAACACACCTCTCAAAAATACCGTCCCAAACACACTGAAATCCGGAATTTACCAGATCAGTTGTGAGGAATGTGAGAAATACTACATAGGAAAAACTAAAAGAAACTTGGAAACCAGACTTAACAAATAGAGAAATACGCTGTATCACACCATTTTTGGACTGAAAACTACAACATTGGCCAAAGTATAAAGTAGTTAAAACCCCTCACCACACCAATAGAATTGAACATCTGGGAAAAAATACACATCGTCAAAAACAGCAACAACGTCATTAATTTTGAAATCCTGCCTGTAAGCAATGCGTTAAAACTTTGTGCCCCCAACACCAGATGGCAACAGGGTCAGAATTCGCAGGATGAGGAAGAAGAGGACACGGGAGAAAGCGACCCTTAGTCACCCAGTCGCTGACGATGAGGACGAATGCTCTCGAAAACGTTTCCTGTTTTATGTAACTTTAATTAGTGAAGGTGAGTGTAAAAAGTGTGACTCAATCTAAATCATGATGAATACTTCACTGTTAATAACGCTTCTGTTTTTAATCTTTAGGTACTTTAATTTTAGTCTTAGTGTGATATGCCAATAATTAATTATAATCTGAAATAAAATAAATTTAAATGTTGTATTAAGCTTCATTTAAATTGTTCCATTGTACAATTGTATCGTAATTATTGTGTTTATTCATTACATAGTCTGTATGCTGAGTTAATGAACTGTCAGTGACGAACAGAGATTCACATATCATTAAAAACAAACTTCTACTGGCTAAGTAACTATTATTATGCTGAATATCACACAATGTTGAATAAATAATCACACCTACTAAATTATTTTTATTCACTTTTACAATGGGTTACAAAAACTAGTCAACTTTTCATGTCAGAATTAAACACAGCATTTAGCGCTTCAGACAGCTTTTAGATTTACATCAGGTATTTGTTTGCGGAAGTGAAAAAATATCCACAGAAAGGGATCAGAGAAGCATTATAGCAATTTATTGAAAGCTTCCAGTACTCAGAAAATGGACATATAAGAGATATAGCAATAACGAATTCCATTTAACTGAATTCCGAGAACCAGCAAACATGGGTTTCTCACGAGTTATGGCTTTCAAAATCTATCCTTATTCTTATTTTCAACCCCTTAAGGTACTCGTCCACGATGCCAGTTTTATGGCATGCCACTTTTCTTGCGGGCCACAAATGTGGCACGTTCTGTTTACAAACAGCTTGCAAAGTTGCACGATTTCGAGTTGCGCCACTATAAAAGTGGCATGTCCACAGAAATGTTGCACCAAGCGTTTACAGGATGCTATATTTGTGGCGGTAATTTTTCTGCATGCCACTTTCTAGTCAGCTGTGTGCTTGGTATGGCGAATATGTCGTCTGATAATGAAGTTTTATCCGTAGCATGCCTGTCTCTTATTTTACTTCGTCGGCGTAGAGAAAAACGTAAAAGGACGGGCAGAAAGTGTTGAGTAAGAGAGTGGATTTTAAGTCGCGAATATTGTGGGGTTGTAAACAACTTGCTGCAAGAGCTCTACGACGAAAATTAAAATTTAGAATTTCCTACGCATGTCAGCGGTTGATTTTAATTATCTGCTTAGAAGAATAGCACCTGTAATACAAAAGCAAGATACAATAATGAGGTCAATATCAGCAACAGCGTATTGACACTGAGATTTCTAGCCACAGGTAATTCGGCTTAAAATAATGGAGTGGCAACATTACCGAGTTTAATACATAACACGTTCGGCTGTCATCTATATAATCAATGTGATTTTTTTAGGCAGCAGCTGTCAGTCAAATATGTATTAATTTCTTATATTTGGCACAAGAACTAAGACTTTGTGCCGTTGCAAAGAACTGTAATTATGAATCCTCATACTGCAGCAAAAAAACGTTAGGAATTCAAGAAGTATTTTTTGCCGTGAAGGAGGGGTTCCATGGCAATATCGCTACATTTAATGTGTGTTGGTACTTACCAAAGAATCTACTCATCTACTGCATCATTGTTGGTGCTGGTGTGGTAAAACATAAACTGCAGTGAATCGTAAAATTCCCATTTTGTTTTATACTTGTCTTTTGCACCACTTCCGGATTTCCCTGCCTTCATTTTGTTCCCTTCGTTGGTGAACTGGGTTCTCAACCTGTGGATTTTTACTTTAATTTCTTCTGCTGACATGTAGAACTCTATTTCTATATCATGTAACGCATTTTGTCGCTTTTGTTTATTTCTGTAATCCGTAGTGTCTACTCTCCACAAGAAATCTTTGGTCTCAATCAGTTCAATAAACTTTTTTGTCATTTCCCTCGTCCATTTATTGTTAAGGACATTATTAGCTATGAAGAAATAAATTGTCACCGTACTACAATAAATTGTTCGTATTGTTAAGGAAATAAAATGCACGTATCTGTCTTAATTCTGTATTTAGTGTAACACAAAGTATAATCCTTGTACCTACCTCTCAAACAGCTATTTACTATCACAGCAGACGACATAACAAAGTTGCACGGAATACGCCACAAAAGTTTTCTAAATTGTTCAAGCCACTTTCAGATGGCGCAACTTTCTTTTTTCACTACGTACACGAAGCAACTTCCTAAGTTGCACGCCACTTAGAAGTTGCGCTGAATTTGAGTTGTGCGTGCAATTTTCCTACTTGCTTGGCAGTTTACACGATGCAACTCCACTTTTGTTGCGCAGTTCGAAGTTGCAAGCCATTTAAGTTGCATCGTGGACGAGTACCTTTCTTACAAATATTCAACAATGACCTACCTGGACATAATTTTGTACTGATATGACGTAGAACATGTTGAAAAATTGCACGCTTGCCAACAAACTCCAAAAGTTGTTCCTACTCATATTTTAAATGCTTTTGTACAAATTTGCACCATTTGACCAATTTTTGATAAGGTTTTGAACACTTATGCCATGGAACTTTGAAAAAGTTAACAGTTTACAGTAATTGGATGATCTCGACAAAGCTTTGGTCAGTTATGCTGCAACAACTGGAAAAAGATTATAGAGTACTACACAGATTTCATTTGTTATGTATTGTTATTTTTAATTCCCTGCATGTGAATCTAAACATTTTTATCCTTCTGGATGAACTTTTGGACACTTACTCTTGGTAACAGTGAAAACAACAGGCTAACTACTACTTTCAAAAACATTCTCTGTTCTTATTGCCAATCCCTACTTACACATTTTCATGTTTTACCTACTAGACAAACTGTTGTACACTTCCACTCTATAAACCAATGGTGATAATCATGATCCCCTCTGTACTTCTTACTCATCTAGATAAATTCTGAAAACTGTTTTAAGACCCAGCAAAAATAATAGGAAAGATTTCGACAAGATATCCGTTATGTGCTTGAAGCCTAATTTTAGGATCTGGATATTGTGTTTACTAATACATTAGTAACAGCATCTTAAAGCCTATGATTCTTTTCATTTTTATTTTGCAATTTTTAACTTAATTTCCACAGGACCCAACTGTCTTAGAGTTATGTCTGTTCTAGTCAACAAATACATTTCAAACATGAAAATTCATTTTTGCTATATGAACTAAGACACCTAGTTAAAATTTTGAAGAGAAAAAGAATCTATTTTTGTGTGTATGTTTTCTATAATACTGAAAATAAAAAGAGCTGTTCTTCCTCATGGACATTTACAAAAAGAACTGAAAAGAGCGGGAAGGGGGAATTTCTGAATATTCATGTCATCCTATTTCACTCCAGTTTTATAAAACATTAATATAAGAAAATTATACGACGTAAGCCCTGCGACGACGCCATCAGCGCCTCCACCAGACGTCACGTAGAGGATGGGGGAATGTAGCACAGGATGGCCTCGATAGGGTTACAGGTTGCGGTAGCTGGAAGACGGGGGTGAAAGGGTGTCATTATAAGACATGTAACTTCTGTTACCAATCTTTCTAAACTTCAATTGTCCTTTTCTTCATGTTTTAGTTAAATTACATTTTAAAAAGAAAGCATTTAACAGCTGGTGGATATATCTTTGTGGCAGAGGAGGTCCAGTGGTCCATCTTCGTCGGGGCTGGTACCTACGTCGAGATTGCAAATTAACACTAAATAAATTTAAGGAATTGACCAGCCCAAAGTCTGGCTAGGCACATGGTTGGTCGAAACCCCATCAAACAATCCTAAGTTTAAATACCCGGCAAAATGCTGATTGGTGCCTTGTTAGTCACTGGCGTAAGCGTATGTCAGCAGAAATTACGTAATTCGCCCACGTGTCGGACGTGATGATGATGATCAGATGCGGTTTAAGGGCGCTAAACTACTAAGGTCATCAGCGCCCTAACAATGTATAAAATATAGTCAAAAATATAAAACAACCGCATAATTAAAAACGGGACACAAACCCGCGATGTCCAAAAGCTAAAAACAACAATACAACAATCCTAAAAACCAACACACTAAAAGTATAGGCGATAAAAGAGTAAAACGTGTCAAGAACTGTAGAATGCGAGGGACATGAGCGCCATATATCCACTGGGGAGTAGAGTCCCCATTAAAACACACAGTATAAAATTGCAAAGCTAAAGGGCGCTCAACGCACTAAATGCGCAGATTAAATTCACAGTCACGAATAAAACGTAAAACACACTCTACAGCACGCGCGTCGTCTACTAAAACGTTGGCTAGGCCAACAGGCAGACCCACACGAACACACAATGCAGCTAAAACCAGACACTCCTCTAAAACGTGACGCACCGTTAAGGGCGCATCACACTGCCCACAGAGTGGTGCGGGGTCACCACTCAGCAAATACCTATGACTAAAAATGCAATGTCCGATATGAAGGCGTGTTAAAATTACCTCTTCCCGACGAGAAGCACGGGAAGAGGTAGCCCAGACTAACGGGAGTGGTTTAACCTCCCGCAACTTGTTCCCCCGGAGGGCCGTCCACTCATTGCTCCAAAGCGAGAGGATGCGGCGACGTAAAACAATAAACAAATCTGAGGAGGGAACAAAAGAGGTAAAACGTCTGGGTGATAAAATCGCCGATTTGGTAGCAGCGTCGGCAGACTCGTTACCTGAGATGCCCACATGACCTCGAATCCACATGAAGGAGACGCTGATACCAGAGACACCAAGCAAGTGGAGCAGGTCATGAATGCGCTGTACGAGCGGGTGGTAACTGTACAGCGAGCTAATACTTTGAAGAGCACTCAGGGAGTCGGAACAAATAAAACAGTGCCGTAAGTCGTGCCGCTGAATGTATAAAAGAGACTGATAAATGCTAAAAAGTTCGGCGGTAAAAATAAAACATTGCTCTGGTAAACGAAAGGTAAAACTATTTCCACCACAAAAAGGGCACATCCTACTCCAGCATCAGTCTTAGATCCATCAGTAAAGATAAAATCAAAGTCCCCGAATTGCGACTGAAGTTCTAAAAACGCTGATCTAAAGACTGAAGAAGGGGTCTCATTCTTCGGCATCGACGATAACCCAAGGTGACAGAGGGCCTCAGCGCGCAACCATGGAGGAAAACGCGTTTCCCCCCTTGGAAGGGCCGGCGCTGGCGTAACGCCCAAATGCCGAAGAAGCTGCCGAAATCTAACCCCTGGAGGGAGCAATGCAGAGGAGCTAACTAAATATTACCGATCAAGCGAATCCTCGTAAAATACCGCGAAGGACGGGTGGCCAGGCAAGCTGGAGAGTCGACAGGCATAGCTACACAAGAGCATCTCACGCCTGAAGGACAGCGGAGGCTCTGCAGCTTCAGCGTAAAGACTGGGCACGGGACTAGTTGGAAAGGCCCCTGTAGCGACTCTAATACCACGATGATGAATGGGATTCAAGCGATGTAACACAGATGGACGTGCCGATGAAAAGACAATACACCCGTAATCAAGTTTGGATTGGACCAAAGAGCGATATAGACGCAGAAGGACGGTCCGATCAGCTCCGCAGGATGTGCCACTTAAAACACGTAAAAGATTAAGAGAACGGTCACACTTTGCTTTTAAAAAGTAAATGTGCGAAGTCCAACACAACTTTCTATCAAAGATCAACCCCAAAAATTTCGCCTCGTCTGCAAACGGAAGTATCCCTGGCCCTAGATGGAGAGAGGGCGGAGGGAAATACTTCCGGCGCCAGAAGTTGATGCAGACGGATTTCTCGGCGGAGAAATTAAAGCCGTTGGCGTTACTCCAGGCGTAGAGACGGTCGATACAGCCCTGGAGACGGCGTTCGAGTAGACAGGTCCGCCATGAACTGCAATAAATGGCAAAATCGTCAACAAAAAGGGACGATGACATGCCAGGTGGAATACAATCAACAATGGGGTTGATAGTGAAATGGCAACTCTAGGCCGAGCCCGAGAACTGTAATTATAGATAATTTATTAATTAATTTTTATTGATGTTAAATCATACTATGTACATATCTTTTTCTTATACTGCTTGTATAGTTTAAGAAGGGTGATTTAACGTTATGTATGTATCTAGGTTACTAATATTAGAAGAGTTATAAATGGTTTAATGTAAATAATTTAAGCGCTATGTTAAAATACTGTCCACGACGAAATGTTTTAGCTACAGGAATAGTGCCTTCGAAGGCAGAAAATCTAGTTTATGACCTCTCTCTGGTCGCAGGGCCATTATTCCTACAGCGAGGGTGTAGCGCTTTGTCCCTTTATTTGATAATTAGCCGTGACCAAGTGAGAGAGACAGATAGCTTAACGGTAAATTTAGGAAAAGCCGCGATTTATATTAAACTTGGACCAATAAGATCCTTGGAAGTTTATACGAAATAGTGATACGCGTCGAGTGGCGCTAAAAATGGACCAATAGGAAAGGAAGCAGCCCCAGAAGCCTGCGACTATAAATGGATCTGCTAGGAACAAATCAGGGGCAGTTTGGCATTTCATTTCAGTTTGGCATTTTGTCATGTGTGGTCAGGGGGAGATGCTGCAGGATGTGTGAGATATCGCACCAAAAAGGGAATAAAGACAGTTTTAGAAACACACCTAAGAACCGCTACTCGTAAAGAGATAATAAGCATATTTAAACTTCGTGTCATATCTGCGCCGCGTTTTAACAGCGGTGGACAGTATTTTAACGCGGAAATACCAGTGTTGTATACTACGTGGGTTAGTTAAATAAAAAGAAACGGCAGTGTCATCTTCTCATAACCAAAGCACGTCTATGTCTTCTTATATCACCACACGAGATCGACGCTTCCTTTACCAAGGATAAGTCCATGCTCCCATATAGTTTAAAGAAAATTACTGCAGCTAGCCGAGGATAAAATTGCAGAGAACCAGCACACTGCGAACTTCTGGAACCAACATGGGAGATGCATCAAGGTAAGCCTACGAGCAACGGACAGGAGGAGGTGACTGCCGCAATAGCAATCGCAAAAAGTGTGACACTGAGTACAGAGCCCTGCGGTACTCCGTTCTCTTGAATAAAACGACGAGATAAAACCGAGCCCACACGTACACGAAAAACGCGGTCCGTCATGAACTCCCGGAGAAATGTGGGAAGACGACCGCGGATATTCCATACGTGAAGTGTACGTAAAATGCCGCCCCTCCAACAAGTATCATAAGCTTTCTCCAGGTCAAAAAACACAGCCACGGTTTGACGCTTTCTCAGAAATTCATTCATAACATGCGTCGACAGGGACACCAGATGGTCGACGGTAGAGCGATAGTGACGAAATCCGCACTGAGCGTTCGCTAGAAGTTTCTGAGACTCAAGCCACCATTTCAACCGCCCGTTGATCATGCGCTCCATCACCTTGCAAATGCAACTGGTGAGGGAGATAGGGCGGTAGCTGGAAGGTAGTTGGCGATCCTTCCCAGGCTTAAGAATAGGGACAATGGTGGCTTCGCGCCAAACGGAAGGAAAAATGCCGTCTTGCCAAATACGGTTATAGACCTGTAAGAGAAAGAGTGTACTGACGGCTGAAAGGTTCTTTAACATCCGGACGTGAATGCCGTCCGGCCCAGAAGCGGAGTGCCTAGAGCAATGAAGAGCGTGCTCCAGCTCCCTCATTGTGAAAAGTTCATTATAACACTCATTATTAGCAGACCGAAAATTAAAGGTGTCGGAATCCAGCCGGTCTTTGATAGAGCGAAGGCCGGCGGAATAATGGTCTGAACTGGATACCGCCTCAAAGGCAGCACCCAGAGTGTTAGCGATGGCTGCCGGATCCACTATAGTGGCATTGGAAACCTGAAGGCCAGAAACAGTACAATGCGACACTTTACCTGAGAAGCGACGAAGTTTATCCCAAACAACAGATGAAGGCGTAAAGCGATTAAAAGACTCGACAAAATGAGTCCACGACGCCTTCTTGCTATCCTGAATAATGCGACGAGCCCTGGCGCGCGTTTGTTTAAAGGTCACCAAATTATCAAGTGTAGGGTGTCGCCGAAACACACTAAGTGCAGTCCTACGGGCACGAACGGCGTCCCGACAATCCTCGTTCCACCACGGAACAGGTGGCCGCCGAGGTTGAGAGGATGAACGGGGAATTGCGCGTTCGGCGGCAGAGAAAATCGTAGACGTAAGGTGCTGCACTAGTTGGTTAATGTCGGCGAAGGGCTGATCGTAAAAATGCACGAGGCTGGAATACAAGCTCCAGTCGGCTTTTGTGAGTATCCAGGTAGGTACTCTGGAATGCTGTACGTGGTGCGACAGAAGAGAAACGATGCAGGGGTAATGGTCGCTGGAGTAGGTGTCAGCGACGACGTTCCACTGAAGACGACGAGCAAGCTGGAGTGAGCAAATGGCAAGGTCCAGGTGAGAGAATGTACCAGAAGAATCAGAAATAAAAGTAGGTGCACCTGTATTGAGGATGGAAAGATTGAACTGGTAAAAAATGTCGGAAAGAAGAGTTCCCCTCGCACAATCCCTTGGCGAAGCCCACAGTGGGTGATGGGCATTAAAATCTCCCAACAGAAGAAATGGTGTTGGGAGAGCGGACAGGAGAGCTCGAATGTCCGCGGGAGCGAGGGGAGACGATGGAGGTGAATACACAGAGCAAACAGAAAACAAAAAGCCGGGTAAGTGAAGGCGAACGGCAACAGCTTGCAAGTCCGATGTAAGTGTGATAGTTTGAAAATGAACGTCGTTACGCACCAAAATCATGACAGCACCACGAGCAGGAGTACCCTCCTCCGGTTCAAGGTCGTAGCGAACCGGAGTATATCCTCGGAGATCAAAAGGATCATGAGGGCGAAGCTTGGTCTCCTGCAAACACACGACCATAGGCGAATGGGGACGCAATAAAAGTTGCAGTTCCGCCCTATGCGATCGTACACCACGTACATTCCAGGTCAGGATAGCCATTAAGAAAAAGGGATAAACTGTCTACTTAGAAGGGCGGCTTAAAATTACCTTTGGTTTAACCTTTGGGCTTGGGCTTTTGGTATGGAGTTGGCCAGACTCCATAGCCTCCTCGAAGGGAGGGCGCACGCGC
Organism: Deroplatys truncata; assembly: GCA_030765065.1. Classification (NCBI taxonomy): domain Eukaryota; kingdom Metazoa; phylum Arthropoda; class Insecta; order Mantodea; family Mantidae; genus Deroplatys; species Deroplatys truncata. The sequence continues at coordinate 72,785,914 of CM060981.1, read as the reverse complement.
TCAGAGCCAGAAACCGATTCAAGCACCGTGAATCGGTTCTGGGTGGCGATGGGTGAGGGGCGCCGCTGAGCGCGGCTTGTCCCAGGAGCTTCCTGGGCTGCGACCTCCGAGGAGGAGAAGGTGAACTTTACTTACCGCGCGCACGCGGAGGGTCCTTCAGAAAATCTTTCCTACGAAGTTTCTGCTTGGGTTTCTTTTCAGCGGCCTGCGACTTCATTGACTTTGGACCAGGTTTATACGGCTTGGTAACAGTAGCTTTAATGGACGGCCGGATGGTAGTCGCGGTTAATGCAGTCATGGTCCAGGTCTGAGGGGGGTGTTGAACAGGTACCTTCGTGTGAGCGCTGGCTACATGTTGCACAGATGTTAACGGCACTCTTACATGAGACTTGCGTATGCCCAAAACGTTGGCATTTAAAACAACGCAGAGGTCTAGGAATATAAGGCCTCACAGAAATCCGTTCGTACCCTGCGGAAATGCTCGTGGGCAGATCGACGCCATCAAATGTTAGAAACAGGGTACGAGTGGGTACCAATACGCCGTCGCGTTTGGCCTGCACTCGATGGACCGCTGTCACCTTCTGGTCTGCAAGATATTCCACCAGGTCCTCGTCCGATATGCCATCGAGGCTATGCGTGGTGACAACGCCTCGGCAAGAATTCAAGGTGCGGTGCTTCTCAACACGGATAGGATAACCGTGGAGAAGCGTAGCGCGCAACAAGGTCTTACTCTGCTGTTCGGATTTGGTTTGAACCAACAAGGAACCAATCCGAAGACGAGTGCAGGACTGAACCGTACCTGAAATAGCGTCAATGTCCTTCTGGATAATGAAAGGGTTCACCTTCTCAAACGTTTGACCTTCTTCAGTTCGTGAAATTACAAAGTAACTACCAGTTGTCGGCGGTACTACTTCTGTTGCAAGTACTTTACGGCGCTTATTATTAATAATGAAGAAAGGGTGCTCCATAGCGAAATAAATCCTCCACCATTGCAACCGTCTCCGACCTCGTGCTCTGACTTCCCGGGCGTTACCCCGGCTGGGGTGAGTGGTCCATCTATACCTAGCTCACCCCAGGGTCACACCTCCCAGAACATAGACAGAGGGACCCAATGGCCGTCGGAAGTCAGCAGGTCATGCAATGGCCCCCCGCGGGACTGCAGTTGAACAGCGGATACGAACACAAACCCTACATGACGACCCCGGGTGGTGGGGATGACGCCATTACCCACTCACCCAGCTGCGCACCTCGTACGCGGGTATCCGTCAGGCTGTGTCCACGGAGGATTAAAAGAAAACGTTAAAAGGAACTAAAAGTGTGTGGGCGTTTCGGGCTCAAGGTAGGCCGGCAAAGAAGTAAAAGAGATGTGTAAATGTATGGACGTGGGGCGAAATGTTCGGAAATTGAAGAGAAGTAAGAAACGACGGCGAGGGGCGACATGTAATGAAATGCCCAGAACGCACGAGAGCCTACCTTGAGTCCCCCGGTCACGAGAACGAACCCACCTCGACTTGACGGGGATGAAGTGATGAAGATGGCGATGAGAGGCTCGGGAACCCCCGGGTACGCCAACACCCGTACTCACATAAGGTGAGCCCCTGGGGGGGTGTCGGACATGGACTGATCTTTTACCCTAACGCGTGTCACCTAATCTCTGCTTACTTCAACATCCGGGAAATGACGTGCAAGAAATCTAAAACCAGTTACCTGAAGTTACCTAAACACAGTTTGTCCTGAATATTTCAAAACTTTATAAAATCATATTTGTCGCAATGTGCTAAAATAAAATTATAACCGTCACAACCTCCACCGCGCCAGCAAAACCCAGCTGTCCACAGCTGTGATAAAAGCTACTAAGAAAACCAGAACACAGAAGTAAGGGTGCATAACCTGGAAGGAGAAAAACATAACAACACGAAGGTATACTGACATTACATTGAGTCGGACAGAACGGATAACTGAGAATGAGCAAGAACGGTGACGGGAGTGGGAGCCAAAAACAGCGCATGGGAAGGAAAAGGGAGGAAACAGAAGGGAAGAAGACAAACGAACGCAATAGACCTCAGATAACATAACGTGAGAACAGTCTAGCCTCTGTTACAGTAAGCCCATGTCCTGAAGAGAACACCTAAACACGCTGCAGTCTAGTCAATGTTACAATAAGCCTATGTCCTGAGGAGAACACCTAAAAACACTGCAGTCTAGTCACTGTTATAGTAAGCTCATGTCCCGAGGAGAACACATAAACAGACTGCAGGCTAGTCCCTGTTACAGTAAGCCCATGTCCCGAGGAGAACACATAAACAGACTGCAGGCTAGTCCCTGTTACAGTAAGCCCATGTCCTGAGGAGAACACCTAAACACACTGCTATAAGGCCTTGTATGAGAAAAGGCGAGACTAAGTTTGTTGCTTCTGCTGCAGTCACTTTCCATCGACGACTGTCTCACATAAGCAATAACACAAGTTCATCGTGGAGGCACTGTATATAACATAAGATAAAATTGGGGATAAGTTTCTGAGGTACATTTCATGCATAACAGGTGAGTACAAAAAGGGGCGCGATCATTGAAACGTCTATGCAGGCAGGAAGATGACGGCCCCAGGACGCACACACATACCATCGCGTCCAACAATGTCCAGGAGGGAAAGCAGACGCGAAGACAAAAACAGCGCCGAAGCAGCATTCCGTGTGTGTCCTCAAATAAGAGCTCAACATGAAGCACCTGGAGTGGACAAATCCCGTGTTAGCGAGTACTCGTGTGGCATAGCAAGGAAGCCGTCAGAGTGCGCGACCCAGAGATAGCTCGGGAAAACAGAATGCATTAGTAAAACGTAGCAGAAATAAAGGAATAAGGTAGGAGGTGGGGGAAAAGGTAGGGATACGAGCAGTAGCAAGGTGGTTGGGCCAATGAATACAGAATGAATACTATCTATATATAACACATAAATAGTAATGAAGTAACTATAACCACGCCGCTGTATCTCCTACCCTGCGTTTCTTGAGGGTAAAGAAAGAGATATGTATATATCAGAATGGCCACCACTAACAATACTAGCGCTGTGAATTTTCGCAGTAAAGGAAGTTGTTCTGTCTCATTTCAACAGATAAATCAGGATTCTAATTTGATTTCTTCTAACGTTTTTAATAAATATAGTTTACTGTGTTTGTTTAGAGCTTTGCTACACGCAAAACACAACGCGAAAGAAAAGAATCGAAAATCTGGCAAGGTTTGCAGTACTGGAATGACTCGCACAGCAAAGAGTGGAAGTTGTCTGCTAGACCAATTACAGCCTTCTTTCCCGTGTGCGTCCATTGCATTTTGGACTGTGTTGCCGATTCTCTTGTAAATGAAGCACGTGTGGTCAGTAGCTGTTTGCTTTAGTTCAGGTGAAGTTGGTTTTTTGTGCGTGTGCGATTTACAGCGTTATTCTTGTTATAGTTATCATTATAGTTATTGTTATAATCATCGATCGTTATAGTTGTTATATCGCTATGGCTAGTGATTCTTCAGAATCGAAGAAAAAATCGGGTATTACCGTAACCAAAGCCATGAATTTATATTCAGGCTACGTGAATATTTTGAAAAGGAGCGAGACAATGGGGCACCTCTTGTTCCTTTGGCAAGAGTAGTGGATAGAGTTTGTGATGCACTGAAGGTGGGTAAAACAACTGTGAAAAGCGTGACGAAGGAAAAATGCTCGGCCGATTTGAATACGTCATCAGAAGAATTGCAATCACCAGGAACATCGAGATCTAAAGTCAGGCCTAAGACAACACCGGATGCCTTTCAGAAGGATGCGATAAGGCAGCATGTATACTAGTTTTATATGAGGAAAGAATTTCCTACTCGAGAGAAACTTCTGGGTTCTTTGAAACAAGCCGGATTAATTGATGGAGGTAAGACAAGTTTAAGCAAGGTGCTAAAAGAACTTGGTTTTAAATTCAAGAACTTTTCAGGTAGGAACTTATCTGGGCACAAGTCAAGGGGTATGTTTCAGAACATAACAAGACTTTCCGCATCGCCGAGGTTGAACGCTTGGTGCAACAAGGAATCGAACAGGTGTCAGTGGAAAAGTGGCAGAGTGTTGTGAATCATACGTGGGAACTTCTACTACAAGCAAAACAAAAGCTGAAGGTCTTTTGGAAGAACGCATAGAAGAATTACTTAAATCATTAAATGCTGACAGTAGTGACTCCAGTGACACTAATGATCAAGAAATGGTTATCTACGAGGAGTACGGTGTCTTTCCGCTGGACTATTAACATGTTAAATGTGAGTAATTTAAATCTCTTTGTTTAAGCTTCCTGTAAATCCTATCCCCATACTTTAAATACTCTAATATAGGCAACTATTTCATTGTTTGCACTTTTCAAAGACGTGGCACATGTATACACACGTGTTTACAGTAGGGGGCAAGAATTGACAACACTGCCTTTCTCGGTCGCGCAAACTGTCAGAGCCGGAGATAAAACGGCGGTACTATAGGTTGACACTGGTTAAAACCTATCGGAAAATCTGGAGGGGGCCTAGAGCTGAATAGAGAACAGGACTGACAATCAAAAGAAAACTTCATCGTAAAAACGTAGGAGGAAAAGAACAAGAAATAGAATCACAAATTTTGAAGAGAGAAAAAGAAGGCGAGTCGATCATGCTCTATGGTTAACCCAAAACAAGTGTGGTACGGAAATGGTTGCTGAGTCATAAGTTGCATAACGAGATACGTGAGATATGTGTTTCCACTTGGCCGCAAAAATTATAATGACAGCTCCGCAATCAATTATATCAAAAAAGCTAGCTCACAGCGCGTGAACTATAATGCCAGGACATAAATGAATAATAAAAGATGCTATTCCAAATTATTACAAAGCCATAAGTTGACTTCCATTAACAATAAAGCATACTTGAATGTGAACTGAAGATACATATTTTTGTGTAATACTTCACGTATAAAACAAAGGCATTTAGCAAAAACAGGGCTTACACACACTTCTGTGGGCACAGAACCTATGAGAATGTACCAGAGACACCAACATATACATTCACATACAAAACAATGGCAAATACTCTCAAACTCAATAACATTATAACATCTAATTTTTTTGTTATTATATAAATTAATTATACTTTTAATAGACCTTAGCCTGGTCTTAGGCAAGTTTTAATATAGAGTCAACTGAAAAATTCAACGCCACAGCCGGGATTTGAATGTTTCAGTTGACTCTATATTAAAAATTATAACATCTGCCCAACAGATCTCAACATCAGAACACAGCAAGATCGTGAGGTAAACTTGAGTGAACTGACAAAACGTAACATTACTGCCTTGTATACTACAAGAATACGTGTACTCAACATCATCAAAGAACTTAATACAACAATAAATAACATCATCTGAGACCGTTGGTTATAATTCCGTGATAAACGTCGGGCTTTAAAATAGCCTAATCTCTAGGGAACAGAGTTTAAAAAATCTGATGTGTTACACTCACATAACTTTCTCTACTCTTGTACAACCTAATTTTACAAACGCCTATTCTCCATATGCTTCATGTTAATCGAGATATTGAGATGTCAATCTTATTGGTAATTTTCTTGTAGATGCAAGGAAAATATGGTAGCTTTTAAGCGATAGTCAAATATTTTAACGCTGGTTGCTATGTGACGCATTCCATTCTCTTTGCATGTCCAGGACATAAAAAATGAATAACGAATTTGAGAAAAAGTATAAGTATTGGAAAATTTAAGGAAATAACAAGCAATATCTCGAAAACGGTTCACTCAACAAAAGAAATGTATATGACATAAGTTGTGTATTTTAACGCGATCTACATTTTTTGTGTAGTAAAATTTTGTCTATCTCTTATGGTTTACCAGTTATGCAAAAGTCGTTCACAATGAAGAATACTTTTGGAGACATTCCCAGAAAATTCGAGATATACATTTTATTTGTCATGACATTACCCTAAACATATGATATTTTCATCAAAATCGTTAGAGCCATTTTTGAGAAAATTAAAATTTTCGAAAAATCTTCCATGTAAAGGGTAGTCTGGGGTGGGGGGATTTTATTGAAAACCTTCGTGTCGCATCTCTGGAAGATACTGAACCTAAATACCAAGTTTGGTGCTTATCCGATTGTTCGTTTTTGAGTTATGCTGTTCACAGACACACAGACACACACACAGACACACACACACACAGACACACAGACACACACACGGACATGTTTCCAAAAATGCTTTTTTTGGATTCAGGAGGTCTCAAAACGTGTATTTCCGATGAAATCTCGGTATCGAATTTTTGGGTGGAATGCAATACTTCCCCTACTTACTATACATAGTAGAGAAAGTAAAAATGCGATACGAAGAAAGTCTTAACAGGCAAAGGCGCCGATAACAGCTTATCAAATGTTACAGTTGTAAGCATCAGTAATCTCAGGGGGCGAATCCCGAGCAGAGTAATTGGGACCTGCGAAGGCCTAGGAATTATCAGTATATACAGTACCTAGATTATACAGCAAAAGATTACGTACAACGGACCATAACACATATAAAACACAAAAACCGGTCCAGAAGAAACACAAGCTGCTATGTGGGTCACAACGCCTAAGGGAGTATAAACAAAGTTTAAGCAATAGCATTATTAGCGACGATAAAAAAAACAAAGAGGAAGAAGCATAAAAAATGAAAACATTGGGACTACGATCGAAGGTACCGGATAGATTGCGAAGAATTATACATAATGACATGTGTGCGACTGAACCTTGAACAGGGAACCTAACGATCCCGTGAGAACCGTAGGCCAGCCGAGCTGCGAAGAGAGAAACAAATAATGCAATTCTATACGGCAAATTATAATCATCAATTCTTTTAACAGTACAGTACGTTTTGGAGCTTTCCAGTGACAGGGATCACGAATAATGTACATAACAGGTAAGAGCTTGTTTACAACCAAAAAAGCTCGTGATACTGATGAAGAAGCTTCGTAGTTAAACATTTCTTACCTGCTGGGACATATAGTTTAACAAGATCGTCGGGCGTGTAATTCACATGTTGATGTTTACTGTCAAAAATGCGTGTTTGTTTTCTTTGTACGGCAGTGATGTTAGCACGCGCAAATTCACGTGCTTGAAGAATATCTCTGCGTAGCATGAACAAAAGGATTAAAAGAGATATAATTAAGTTGAACTTATGTCGTCAGAATCGGGTTTATGCCATTCATCAGAAAATAAGGCAAGTGACTTGTCAATGCATATCTAGAAGTTTTATACGCTCAGGCGACATGGGGACAGCAGACATTCCAATCATTATGCCTAGGGCTGACGTAATTGCTCACCATATTAATACGGGTCTGAGTACAGCGTTCCACAAGCCATTACATGCAGGGTTATAAGCCTGAGTGAGATAATGTGACTCCCATAAGTTTTAAAATCTCCTGAACAACCTCACTCAAAAGATACTCCCTATCAGATAGCAAGGCAACAGAAGCCCCATGACGACACGGATTCCAAAATAAACTTAGCCACATGAGCGGCGGAAGCAGAGAGTGGGTGTTGACATTCGACAAATTTAAATGTAGAACCAAAGACAAACATGTTATCTAAATATATAATGGATTTCTTATACTTAAGATTCCGCCAAACGCTTATCAGCTATGAATGAAAAATCTCGGAGGGCGTTCACCAAGACAAATAAGAGCCTGTCAAATTCAAACTGCCCATCCAAAGTACAAAATTAGTATATTTCTTACTGAAATCCGACACCAGCTTGAAAATACACACTGAGAGGATCCATGGTACAAAACCATTTAGCTTTCCCTAAATAAGTAAGAAGGTTGTTAATTAAGAGAAGAGGAAATGGAAGGTCTCTGCGACTGCATTAAGCCTCCTATAATCAACAAATAAAATATAAGCACAGTCCCGGGGTTAACACAACAGGCGGAGACCAGGGGCTAAAGGATTACCAAATGATGCCTGCTTGTAACATTCTTAAATCTGTGTATTAATGTTTTTACGCTGCTTTTGAGAGTCACGATACTTTCGTTAATATGTTTAGGAAGCGTAAGCTCAATATTAAACTATTCTCAGGATGTAGTATCGCGTTGTAAATTTGTGGTAAAAGTGTGACGGAAACTTTTTAAAGGATCCAACAAGAGAGATTTGTGCTCCAAGGAAAGATTAGAATTGATGTGAAAAGTATCACCCTATATAACAACGTCTGTGACATCAGAAGGAGATATATTTGTAAGCTGGACTAAGCCACCTCATGCACATGTGCTAATTCTGTTAAGAAAACAAAGTTTAGGGTTTTGCAGTAAGGTTACATACTGGAATGTTAAATTCCCTTGTTGACTGGCAGAAAATAGGCGGAATTTTAATAAGCGTCTTTTGGATAATTGCAACTGTGGGTTCAAAAACATTTGGTCAGCTAGAGTGCGGTGAAATCTCACAAGAACATAGTGGTATTAAAGGGTGGAAGCTGAACATTATTTGACAAACGTCGCCTTGTTATAAGGGCCCGCTACTAACAGTTCCAAGGTAATTTGATTCAGGGAGCAATTGAGTTGCTATCGACAATACATTTCAAGAGGCAGCCCATTCGGCAATTACAAAGTGATGCAAAAGGTTGCAAAATTCAGAATGACCTTATAACGAGTTAAAAATCCATTCCTAACAAATGGGGACTGAAATGAGAAGTCGCCAGAAGGTGTTCAGTGAAAATATGGGCTTGTAGTTGAAACTGACAGTCAGTAGGATAAGAAACAATCCATTATCAGCTGTGCGGAGCATTGAATCGTCCGAAAGAGGAACCTTAACAAAGCTTACTAACGCTTCATTAATCAAACTGACTGCACTCCCAGTATCAATAAGGACTGGTGGTCAATTTCACCATGAATAAACAACGTATTAGGAGGCCGAATGGTATTAAGAGGAAGGGGGTTTGCTCCCACGAGTCTTATGTTCGCGGGGTGTTTGGACCCTTTCTTGAATTTTGCGGCCGGCGATAGCAATTAACGGCTACATGTCCGGAACTGCTACAAATAAAACGGGTGGGTCACCCGTTAGTGGTACGATCAGTCCTCGGAAGATGCCAGGAAGCACCCCAGAACCCCGGACGTCACTCCAATTACCAGGAGGAGGCCTGGAACCAAAGGCAGCCCTATTACCTCTCGGAGGGTAAAAAGCACTTGGAGGTCTCAAGCTCCAATTATTTAGCTGCTGTTGGAGACTTTGTAACTGCTGAGACATATCATCCAACTGACTGTCCACCTTAATGGAAGGGATATTGGCTACCGTATCCTTCTCCCTTCAAGGGGTGGAGACTAAATCAACCATATATCCAGCCAAGTACATGGCAGTTTCAATGCGCCGAACTAACTGTAACAACGCCTCGATCAAGTAGGGTTTGCTGGCAACACATGTCCTAACAGGGGTTTTAAGACCGCGCATAATATGCCTAATTTGTTTCCTTTTTCCATTTGAGGTTTAACCTGGTCACAGAGGGACAACACACCATAAACGTTGGCTCTGTCAACTCTTGTACACGCAGCCGTAAGCGGTACTCAAGAACATCGTCGTGTGCGATGGGAGTAAAAGCGTCGCCTAACAATCACGCAGCTGATCCCATTTAATCTCAGGCTGCCGGTGCAAAACGTTTGAAACCACGTGGCAGTAGCACCACAGAGGTAACATGGTAAAATTTGTTGCTTATGTAGCTCACCCCAGCCATTAACCGTGATAACTAAAGCGAAATTATAGAGAAAGGAACGAATGTCCCGTCGGTGTTTGTGGAGGTTCAGGAGTAGTAGCAAAATATAAGGATCGCTGATCTGGGGTAGTTATCAGAGGAGAACGTAAAGACGAGGGGGCGGTTATCAGCTGCAGTGTTACAGGGCAGCATAGCAATTGCCCGAGGATAAGGGGTTTTCCCGGACCTTAAGCAAATGAGACATATATTCATACAACGCAGCAAGGTCTTTGGACAGGACCTGAATATCAGTGACCGCCTGCTCATAAGTGACCACGGACTATCTAGGTTATCACGGGAATCCTCGTATATGCTCAGTATTTCCTTGGAAACAGTGCTGTCATGGTCTAAAGACTTAAGAACTTCCATGCAATACAAAGAAACGAGGCACACAACAAATTAGGCAGGAAAATAAGGTAGAAACAGACCGTGGCAACAACATCAGAAATTGGAAAAAATAAAGTAAGAAAAGAAGCAAAATGCAAACCCAAGCTAGATTAGCTATTGCATGTGCAAAATTAAAACAGGCGGTGCGAAATTCACTAAACAAAAATATAACGCACATGCCCAACACGTGGGCAAAATTAGTGGATCCAAAATTAATAGTAGTACGCTCTTATCACCAGGAAAAGGAAAATACAAAAAAAACAAGAACACCTCAAAGACATGGGTGAAAGGCTGGGAATCGAGGTACAACCCCCTAATAAAAGGAAGCAGGGAACGGCGATTCCAACAATTGTGGCGTGAGCCTGACGACGACGCCGTCTGCGCCTTCACCAGACGTCACGAAGCGGTAGGGGGATGTAACAAAGAGGGTTACAGGTTGCGGCAACTGGAAGAGGGGTGCAAGGATGTGGTTACAAGACATATAGCTGCTGTTCCTAACCTTCAGTTGTCATTTTATTCGATTTTTTATTAAACTGCATTCCAAAAAGAAAGGATTAGGCAGCTGCTGGATTTAGTTGCATGGCAGAGGAGGTTCAGCGGAACATCTCTGTCGGGCCTAGCGGCTACGTCGAAATTGCAAATTAACACGAAATAAATTTAAGGAACTAACCAGCAGAGAAACCTGTTGCCCGAGAGACCTGTTAAAAATGCTAAGTTTAAATACCCAACAAAATGCTTATTGGTATCTAGCTAGTCACTGACGTAAGCGTATGTCAGCAGAAATTACGTAATTCATCCACTTGTCGGACATAAAGCGATCTTTTATCCTAAACCTCATGTCACCTAACCTGTGCTTACTTCAACATCCGCGAAATGACGCGCAAGAAATCTAAAGTCAATTTCCAGGAGTTAGTTAAACAAAGTTTGTCCTGAATATCTCAAACTTTATAAAATTATATTTATCACAATCTGTTAAAATAAAATTATAACCGTCACAATATTGTTGGTCTCTTATTGCAAGTATAATGGATTTTATGACATATTCCAGGCCCTAAGGCTTAAACGTAGACGCCTAAACTCTTTAAAATTGCATTGCTGGGGGGCCGGGAGAAGGAAGGAGCTGATTTAGTTAAACACTGTCACGGTACAGTTTTCATATGATTTGGATAAAACGGTGGACATAAGTGTCTTACGAGCCAGAGAAAACTATAAGCTACCCTGCAACTTTGAAAATTTTTCTGCTATCTTTATTTTCAAACTCTTGAAAAACAAACGTATCTTTATCAAAATTTGTACACTTATGTCATAACAACACCTGATATTTATAGGAAATTTTAAACTTTCAAAAACCCCATTACCCTTATTTTCTATGCCATATGCAAATATTTGTGCACAATTTGACTTCTCTGGACAAAGAATTTTACACTTATATTAAAGTATAAATCACCAAAATAATGCGCTCCTTCTAAGTTTACAAAACTACTCCTATGCTTATTTTTAAAATTATAGAAGGTTAAAATTTCCAAAAACTAATACTAAGATTATTTTCAGCTGCTTAGTTACAAATCTACACACCACGACATATTTCGAGAAATATTTGTACACTCAATTTGTACTCTGCTTGTAGCAACAAATATTCAAAAAATTACTCTTATCATATTGTGACAAATAAAAACACCAGTTAACACATGCGTTACAAGCCTTATTTTGTAGGCCTGACTTACAAATCGCTCATACGTGTATCTCGCTCGCAACTATCTCGTATATCACGCACATTTATTCTCCTTCATCCATTTATACCCCCCTGTTGCTAGGGTAACACATTAATGCAATGTCCTAGAATTTACCAGATTGCAGATGTCAAACCTTCTCCAAGAGTAGCCAATCAAAGTTTTCACGTTAGCTTGGACAACTACGTCACATGTGTTTGGCCTCAACATTTTCAATCCCTTAAGTACAAACTTGCACCATTTTACTGATCTAGACGCAACTTTAGCCTGGTGTGCTTTAGAAGTGCATACAAAATATAGTATAATTTATAACGTCCAAAAATTACCTACATATAGCTTTCAACCACTCCATACAAGTTTAAATTGCTTCAATGATCTGGAAGAAATTTGGACACATATTTTGGATCCGGCAAAAAATGTACGATGCCTTACAATACTCAAAAATTACCCTATATGCATATTTAAAACCCTTTACATGGATATCTATGTCCTTTGGCCTCTGTGGACAAAACTGTGCACTTACGCGCGAACTGATGTCCAAAACTATAGGCTTGGTTTCAACTTTCATACACTACACATGCGTATTGTGACTTTATCCACTTTTCACTGTCACCTCACTAAGTTCTCATGGTTACTTCACCAACGTGTTCTAGAATAATATTAACTTCACTTTTTTTCGCGACGCAGTGGCGTAAATAAATTAGCGCGATGCACGTGACGTATCACAAATATTGTCACAAACACATTCGGAGAGTGCATTTTATGTCGCACCAGAAACGAACTCACTAACTGGCTTACTCGCGAGAAGGCTCGTTTACATAGTCGCTGGAATTTTCCACGGACATCTAGAATGTTCGGAAGTGGAGAGGAAAGAAGTTCCAGAACAATCCCGTTATCTCTCGATAACGCTTCTGCTATGTACGCAGGATGAGAGTGCCTTAAATCCTTATCCGGCCAGTCGGTTGGTCGATCGGTCGGTCGGAGCCTTCTACCATTAACTGATGCCCACAGCTGGGTCACAATATAAATCTATCTACAAGCCTGCTCCCAGGGGCTTACTACGGTAGGTACGGGATTGGCGCTCCCGGGGTCCTGAGTCACACTTTCGATTGGGTTCCTCTAAGAGGTGAGAGAGCTTATGCCAAACGCCCAATCAACTTTGGTCACAAGTGTGTTTGACGAATTATCAGTTACCTTCTTGAACACAGTCTGACTGATACCGCTGCGCGGGACGGAGGTGGGGAGTCGCAAAGGGTGACTGGGTAACGTGTAATTGCCAGAGTTTGAGTATCATGTAGGACTGCGTTCGTATCCGCTGATAAAGGTCAGTCCCGGGGAGGGTCCATTGCATTAGCTGTTACATTCCTGAAGGCGATTGAGTCCCTCTGTCTATGAATAGGGAGGTGAGACCCCAAAGTGAGCAAGGTCCAGGCCAGGACTCGCACCTAAGCCGGGTGGCGCCCAGGATGTGAGCATGCCATCGGAGACATTTGCAATGGTGGAGGAATTTTTCCCGTGGAAAAATCCAAAACAAAAAGAAAACAACGAAGTGTAATGGAAAAGAAGTAGTCGAGTGTTGTGGACATCGCTACTTAGTAATTAATAGAACACAGGAAGGGAAAAGGTTTACATCGGTGAACCCTTTTATAGTTCAGAAGTGTCTCGATAAAATTGCTGATCCTGTGTAACCGTGCATTAGAAGTCGCAACGGCACGCTATTGAAGCAAATTCAGCATTCCATGCGGTGACTATCTTGAAAGCCAACTTGTTAGCAAGCTATCCAATTCGAGTCGAGATGCATAAGACCTTGAACTCCTCGCGCGGTGTTGCAAACACCCGAGCCTTTGACGGTATGTTCAATGAGGAAATTCAAGAAAATCCGGAAGAAGAAGTGTTATATCTGTATATCGGTTCAGGGGAGACAAGGAGGTGAATTTGAGCCTACTCCTACCCTGTTACTTGCCTTTGATCGGGTAGACCTACCACAAAGGATTAAGGCAGGATGTGAAGCCATTGAATCTAGACCATATCTCTCACTGTCACTTCGGTCCAGATTTACTCCCATTCGCAGATTCAACGAGATTTCTGGGGTTGACGTTTGATAGGAAACTTAGCTGGTCATTGCATATAGCACAGTTGAAAGCGCGATGTGACCGTTCTCTGAATATCTTGCGGATATTAAATGGAAAATCTTGGGGATCGGATCGGACTGTTTTGATGCGACTGTATCGCGCACTTATTCAATCAAAAAATAGACTATGGGTGTATCATTTATTCCTCAGCACGAATCTGTGCTGCGGAGATTAGACGAAGTCCATAATCGGGGCATTCGAGTGGCTAATGGTGCTTTTCCCACTAGCCCAGTTATGAGTTTTTACGGCGAATTGGCAGAACCTCCTGTGCGATATCCGTGTGATGTCCTTTTAGGAAATTATGGCTGTGGGCTTAAATGTATGCCCCAACATCCAACGTTTGCTGTTTCGTTTAGGGTACTCTACATATTTCATTATTTATTTAGTTCATTATTTATTTATAAATAACGTATGTATTACTTAAATATAATGTTAACCGTACTTATTTATTTTTAGAGCCGACCCTACGTGTAGATAAACCTTAGAAAAAATATCTTAAAGCGCGAAGTTCCTTATCACCCTTCAAATGATTTATGCTAGTTATTTCCCGGGAGTCAACATGGCCACCATCCGCGTGTTAAACCTTTAAAATGGCCGGAATAGTGAACCTTCGACGCTGTCCGCTAGAGCGCACGGAAGGCAATGACAGGCATGGGGAGGGAAAGGGTGTTTGGGGAAGGGATAAGGTGGTCTAGCCATGATTGCAGGATCGAGAGTACTTCAGTCGTGCGAGAGCACCCTACAGGGTGGGACTATAGTCTCGTAGTCTCTTTAAGGCATGCCAGCGTCTTGAGTAATTTTCGAGTTAGTTTGTTAGTTATTTACGCTAACTTCAGTCATGCATTCTTAATTCATCTAAGTGATGTAATATTCTTATAAACCCCCCCAAAATTCCCTCAAAAGTAGAATTAAACAAGTGTTATTAGTCTAATAGTTATACACGCGTAATAATCACTTTAACACACCCACACATGTACGATGGCAACCAGGGGCGCGTCAATTCATATACACTTATTTACATTAATCAATAAAAAATACTTAAATGTATTCATCGATCGACGAGCCGCGTTTAATTACATTAATCAATCAAAATACAGCGGTGGGGATACTTCGATCGAGGGCCTGCATCCACCCCTTTAGAGGCTCGATGCCGGAACGTTAGTAGAATAAATCCTTGATTATTTTTCAATAATGTTAGACGATGTTATGCATGGACGAACATTACCTGATTAATTGACACAGATATTTAAGAACTTATCTCCTCCATCGATTTGCGGGGGCTGGGCACGGGACAAAAACAATACCCCATTGTTTGACGATCTCCGGCTGTCGATATCAGTAGCGCACAAAGACCCACCTCCGTTAGCGATGAGAACAACAACCCATTGTTCTACTCATGTGCATGGCCGGCATTCAGATCAGGCCACAAAAGGTCAGCAGCTTTCGGGGCGAGGCCATAAAAGGGCAATAGCCCATTGTTCTAATACTCTACCGCGCGGCATGCTAGTAGTGCACAAACAGGGAGCGTGGTCGGCTTTTCGGGATCAGGCCACAAAGAAGGAGGGCGGGAGTCGGCGGCACAGAACAAAGGATATCACATTACATGTTATCAGTTGTCGGCATCTGGTTTTGCTCTTAAGTCGGCATCGTTTTACTACTAACGCAACAAATTAAAATATTTACATGACAAATAAAATGTATATCTTAAATTTTCTGGGAATAGCCTATGAAGTCCTCTTCATTCGGAAGGAATTTTGCATAATGTATAAATTATTTAAATGTAAAGAATGATTACAGTATGAATATGCATTTTTATGTGACATTGATTTGAGATGTTTGTTGATTGTAATTATTGTTGAGAAGTAAGTTTATACTGCCTTACTGAAACTGACAATAATAGCGTGCAATAATGCAGCGAGGGGGTGAGCTGTTTATCATTATTAGAGACGAGGAAGTTACGTAATGTTGGCGCGTTTTTCTGTAGAAATTGCTGGAACATTTCCCTAGAGCATATGTATTCATAATTTTCATTGGATATAAAAATAGACGCTAATGTTGGCGCGTTTTATTAGCCAATTGCAGCTCAGTTATAATCTTTAGGCATATCGGGATGTATGAGTATAAAAGAGCCAAGTTAGAGGTAGATCGCTCTCAGTTCATCAAAAATCTTTATACATTACACGTCGCCTTCAGTCAGTCAGTTGATCGAAAATATTTGTAAAGTACACGTCGCCTTCAGTCAGTCAGTTCGTCGAAAATATTTGTACGGCACACGTCGGATATCAATTTGCAGGTTACGCGTAACAGATTTATGAAAGATCTTAAATGTTGTAAAGTTAATTATACAAAAAGTTGAAGTACGCGAATTAAGAATTATCAGTAATGAAGTTATTATAACAGTTTCAGTTTGGCGAGTGTCAAGATCAATGTGTAAATGTGATAGTGACTGTGTTCGACAATAAAAGTGTAAAACAAATTCCTTCATCAGTGTTATCTTTGGATAAAAGATTCCTTTCCGTTTACACAACCTGTATAAAGAGAAGTGCTCGACCGAAAAGATCATAGCTAGCCGGAGGACAGTAAACCAAAATTAAATAAAATAACTGTAGCATTCTTTCAAACAAACACTAATACTACCGCAAATTGCTAACACCAGATGGAGCTACAAACCTAACAAAGAATTACGTCACAAAATGGCATCACCACGTGAAGTAAACACACATACACAAACATTATAAGTAAAACCATCGCAAATTGGCTTCCAAAACGTGGGGCTACAATAATGTTAAATAATATAACATTAAAATACTTCAAATTGGCTCCCAAACGTGGGGCTCAACAAATTAAATAATAATATTACAAGTATACCACTTCATGGTAAACGTTAAGCGATAGATGAAAATGTACTGCACAAAAAATGTAGATATCTTTAAAACACACAATTTATTTTAAATAACCTTTTTTTGTGGTATAAGCCATTTCTGAGATATCGATTACTAATGATCCGAATTCTTCAATACTTGGTCATTCTTTTAAAGTCCTGTCATCTTTCAGTTGTTTCTCGCGATTGCATGGAAGCAGTATGGAATTTTAAGGCCATCTTATAGCGTCCAGTTCTTAAATTTGGCCATCGCTGATCCCTTTGTATCTATAACGAAATGTGTACTATGTAGCTATTTTTGCAAGGTTTTTCTTTTTGGACTGAAATGAAGTTGATAGAAAAATAAGCTTTGGTGAGAATAATTTGTATATTCACTAATAAACGATATAGGGTAGAGAAAGTCATGTGAATGTATCACGTCAGATTTTTTCTTTTCTACCATGTGCGTAGTAGGAAAAGAGCATGTTGCAATCCACAAAAAATTGATACCGAGATTTCACCGGAAATGCATGTTTTGAGGTCCTCAGAATAAAAAAAGCATCCTTAGAAAAAGGTAGGTGCACACGCGTGTGTCTGTAAACAGGATATCTCAAAAACGAAAAGTAGGATAAATACCAAACTTGGTATTTAGGTTCAGTATTTTCCAAAGATGCGACACGAAGATTTTCAAGAAAATTCTCCCATCCCAAACTATACTTTACATGGAACATTTTCCGAAATCTTTTATTTTCTAAAAAAATATCTCCCGATTTTAATTAAATTACCACATATTAAAGATGTTTACGTTATAAATAAAATTAACATTTTAAATTTTCTGGGAATGGCCTGTGAAGCCCACTTCATTTGGAAATAATGTTTTTATAATCCTGTATAACTGGTAAACGTTAAGCGATAGACGAAAACGTACTACGCAAAAAATGGGGATCACTTTAAAACACAATTTATTTTAAATAACTTTTTTGTGGCATCAGCCATTTCCGAGATATTCCTTATTAATGGTTCGAATTTTTCAATACTGTCATTTTTTCGCGGTTGCACGCAAAGAGCATGGAATTTTAAAGCCAGTACATAGCGTCCAGTTCTTAAACATTTGACTGTCACTGTTCCCTTTATATCTATAACGAAATGTGTAATGCAGCTATTTCCGGAAAGGTTTATCTCATTAAAATGAAGTAGATACGAAAATTAACTTTCATAGGAATAATCTGTATACCCACTAATTATCGATAGACGATAGAGAAAGTCATATGAATGTAACACAACAGATTTTTTTATTGCAATTAATGTCCTTTGAACAGGAAGGTCATATCGGGCGGTGAATGAATGAAATGATGTTCAAATGTGCCCGGGGTCCCATTTATTTGTATTCTCATGATAAGGGAAAACCCCTGAAAATTCCTATCCAGGTAACTCATCCTAACCGAGATTCGAACTCAGGACCTCTTGTATGTGAGTCAGAGACGTTACCCCCAACAACACGATGGCTGGCCATATTCATAATTATTTGTTTGAGTTTTTCAACTTATTTTTTAAGTGCTGGCACATGCAGTTGTTTCTCGCGATGTCATGGAAGGAGAGTGTGGAATTTCAAGGTTAGCATACGGCGGCCCGCTTTTAAACATTTGACTGTCACTTCAATTTTCTGTATCCACCTTATACTTATAATGAAATGTGTAATGAAACTATTTCTGTAAGAATTAACCGTTATAACGAAGTATAATTTGTTGTAATTGTCTAAAAGCGGCGGTTAGAGAAAGTCTTGGGGATATATTACATCAGTGTTTTTCGTTTGAGGTATGTTGTTATAAACAGACAGTCAGTTTCT
Source organism: Deroplatys truncata (assembly GCA_030765065.1). Classification (NCBI taxonomy): domain Eukaryota; kingdom Metazoa; phylum Arthropoda; class Insecta; order Mantodea; family Mantidae; genus Deroplatys; species Deroplatys truncata. Next base: position 72,767,210 of record CM060981.1, on the reverse strand, counting down.
CGCACACAGGCCTTTCTTGTTGGTTTGAGTGTAAATAACGAGATTCCTGATAATGAAAATTGGGGGAAACTCTCCAGGGCTAAGTTAGGCTACTTCCACGATATTTACTAGTTATGAGGCCTGAAGGAAACCTGGAATGAACTTCGGTTAGAGAGGACGATCTTGGGGGAATTTGAACCGCGGATTTCCCGTTCACGAGTCAGTGCCTAAATGACCTCGGCCACCACATGTTTTGCATCTATTATGGCATTCCGTCCTAATAACCGCTTACTTGACCTTTTGAATATCTTTTTGCACACAACAGCGTATAATTATGTTGCACTTTCCAACGCATATTCTCTTTCATTTAATTTCTCTTACATTTTGTTGCGTTCCAATAATTCCATACGATGCCGTTTTTGTTGTTTTCTTCAAATTTTCGACAGAGCCGATAAATAATAATGAAGAAAGAAAAAAAATCGTATACTTTTTATTATATAGGGAGAGCCAAAAGACTGCGAACCGGCTGCGCGGTGCTTTTCCTGTCCGCGCCCTCGGCGCTCGTTGCCGTCTGCCGTTATCATAGAAAGGCGCGGATAAAACCATGCATTTTTAAAACTACTTTTAAAGGCTTCACTTACCAACTTTATGAAAGGAGATGCTGAAACTGGCCACCGTCGTTGTCCATACAATTTTGGCATCTCTTTAGGAAACTATCCATCGCTCGCCGTAGTTCACGTTGAGAAACGCTGGCAATTTCCTGGCGGATATTTTGTTTTAATTCTTCCAGGGTGTGTGGGTTTGTCTTGTACACTTTGTTTTAAGTTATCCCAGAGATAGAAATCGCAAGGGGTTAGGTTAGGGTACCGAGGGGGCCACAAATCTCTACTAATAATTCTGTCCTCAAACATACTTTCAATTGTTCTCATCGAAATATTGGCCGTATGGGCTGTTGCAGAGTCTTTTTGAAAAAAGGCAAAATCACGCTCCCTGTCTGTTAATTCTCTAAAAACGGGGCAAAATTGGACTACGACGAGTGATGGATAGTTTCCTAAAGAGGTGCCAAAAATGTATGGACAACGACGGTGACCAATTTCAACATCTCCTTTCATAAAGTTGGTAAGTGAAGCCTTTAAAATTAGTTTTAAAAATGTTGTATGGTTTCATCCGCGCCTTTCTATGATAGTGGCAGACGCCAACGAGCGCCGAAGAGGCGGACAGGAAAAACACTGCGCAGCGGGTTCGTAGTTTTTTGCCTCTCTCTGCACTACAGATACGGGGAAATTTGGGACAGCTGTTATTGCAAGAGTACAAAATTCGGGAATTTTTCTGAAACAAGTGCAGGTTCGAAATAGACGTAAATTAATATGTTAATATTCTGGCTTTATTAAATTGTTCATTTCTGCATCATGTGTGGCTTAAAATGTTGTGTGTTATGCTGCTAGAGCAATATAGAATAAATATACGTACAATTTGATTGAAAATTATAGGATTTAGGAATTTCATCTATGCAATCCCATAAGAATTCCGAATCCCGAGCGGTAACGGGTAAAGAATGGGAATGGGAACGCTTATCCTAAATACTCCATTTCAAGGAGTAGTGAGCGACCTCGCGAGGTCCAGATTGGCACATGTGTTTTTACAACTAGGGCGTGACAGCAAACTTCTGAGCTTTACGAAACTCATGATCCTCAAACATAAAACGTATCTATTTTTAGTAATCATGGCCAGAGCGTTTACCTTACGATATGAGTAACATTTTTATTTGAGGGTATATTAAGACGAAGTCGCGAATGCAAAAACCACACATGAAATCTTTTAACAATACATTCTTACTTTCTTATTTCCGTGATGCTGGGATAAAGCGTCTGCTTCACATTCAGCAGATACAGTTTGAATATCAGTTAAAGTGAGTTACTTGGATAAGATTTTATCCAAGGTTTTCCATTATCCTTTGAAGATTATTTATTCGAGTTAAATATTAACTCTAAGAGCCCCAGGCCCATTTGAGCATCATGTCATCCATTTCATTCATTCACCACCCGACATGACCTACCCCAGTTAAAGGAGATTAAATAAAAAGAACATAACGTGTTACATTTACATAACTTTCTCTGCCCTCTATCGCTTATTAGTGGGTATACAAACTATTCTTACAAAAGCTTATTTTTCTATTTCATTTTAATCCAAATAAACCGTTGTAGAAATAGCTACATTATACATTTCGTTATACATACAACAGCGATAGTCAAATGTTTAAGAACTGGACGCTATATGCTGCCTTAAAATTCCATACTGTTTCCATGCAATCGTGAGGAAGAACGAATGTTGAAAGGACTTTAAAGAATGACCAAGTAATGAACAATTCGAACCATTAATAACGGATATCTCGGAAATGGCTGATGCCAAAAGAAAAGTTATTTGAAATAAATTGTGTTTTACAGAGATCTATATTTCTTGTGTAGTGCGCTTTCGTCTATTGCTTAACGTTTACTGGTTATACGAGGTTATACAAAATTCCTTCCGAATGAAGAAGACTTCATAGGCTATTCCCGGAAAATTCAATATATACGTTTTATGTGTAGTGCAAATGTCATTAATATACAGTATTTTTATCAAAATCGTTAGAGCCATTTTTATAAAATAAAAAATGTCCAAATATGTTCTATGTTGTTTGGGGGGGGTACTGGACCTAAATACCAAGTTTGGTGTTTATCCGACTTTTCGTTTTTGAGTTATGCTTTTCCAGACACGCGTGCCCTCGTATTTTTTTTTCTAAAAATGCCTTTTTTAATTTATTCAGGGGACGTCAAAACGTGTATTTTTGGTGAAATCTCGGTATCGACTTTTTGGGTGGAATGCAATACTTTCTCTGCCTATAATGTACGTGGTAGATAAAGTAAACATAATACTTAAAATATAACATTTTATACGAGTTGTTTAAAAAATAATGTATTTGATACGTCGCCTAAGGTTATGAACTCAATCAATTATATTTCTCTGACGAAGGGCAGGTTCTTTACCATTCTCTATTCTTCCCTCGTTTTAGCTTTCATTTTTGTCTCAGCATTTGAACCGTTTATCTAATTGTTTTTCAACTGATATCTTCCTCTGCCCCGAACGTTGTTTCATTCACTATTCCTTTCGTTGCGTCTCTTCGCAAGCGTGTTTTTCTTTTCATATTCAGTGTCCCGACTAATTTATTTTCCTCTTCCTGATCAGTTTCAGCATTATCCTTCTTCACCCGTTCTTTCTAAAGCAACTTTGTTACTTATCGCGTATTTATATTCGATTTTCTTCATATTCACATTTCAAGCTCTCAGATCATTTTCCTTATTTAGACACACCATTCATGTTCCCTCATTGTACACACATATACAAAGAACTTCACTAAAATCCTTCTTGGTTCTTTCTGCAAGTGTCCACAGAAGATGCTTTTTCTGTAGTTTAACGCCCTTTAAACCGGCAGGCCATGTTGAATGGGTGCAATGATGACCAAATGAGTCCGATGTTCATAGCGCTTAGAATTACCGCACATTCATTTTCTTAGAATAAAATACAAAAACGATAAAACGTTATCCAGATAACTCACACCTACCCGAGATTCTATCGTAACTCGGGTTCCCTTTAATATGAGGCAAATGCTATGTTATCTTAACACCATGGTGGATTCGGAAGGTATTCTCTTTTCATTAAAATCTTGTTTTGTTATTAATAAATAATGATAGTTTATATTAATACTCACGGAACATCTGAAGCTGTCCACTCGTTCCTCTACCTCATCACGAATTTGCAAATGAATCTCCAAAGCTTTTCTTCCAATAACCAGAGTCTTTGTGGTATTTTGCATTTATCTTCATCTCGTACTCGCCGCCTTTCTCATTTATTTTCATTGTTGTGCACCTTCTCCTCTTCTATTATGATGCCATGTTGTATTCTATGTACTTTATTCTTCTTGCTCTGCTACACTTCTCCGTAGTTTCATACGCAATTTTATTCTGCAGCCAGGTAGATGCTCGACAGGATGGTTAATATGGGGTGTCCCTCCCGTAGGTCTCTGCCTCTTCAAATCAAAGAATAAAATATTTACAGTTAACTAGCAGTTTTTCAAACTATCATAGCTATCGTTTGTTATCTGCGCTAGTTTCCAGAATCACTGAATAGATTTCGTAGTTCTGGTGCCTGTTTCTCTAGCAAGATCGTAAAGATAAATTCCACGTGTACTCGTTTTGTGACGGAAATGATGCGTCAGCGTTGGTAAAATGTAGGTATTATTATGGATATTTTGAATAATAAAAAAACTAATTATAATTTTACAAACCTCTCCATATAATGTGTCTTAATTTTGTAGGGGTTTCAACGAAATTTGATTGTGTCTATGAACTTTTTTTTTTTATTATTCGTACATTTCTATGCAGTTATATACGTACCTAAGTGTAGTGATTCGCCTAAAATCAAACCTTCTTGGCAGCCTCGCCGTACAAGTTACAGATGGTATATACAGATTTCGACTGAACTTGAAATGTATTGACCATGTTCTTTAAATACTCTTGTATATAAAATGTCAATTACAAAGCTACAATGCTCCGCCTAAGCATCGAAATTGTTTAAGAACACCCATATGTGAAAATACACCAAAGATTTCCAAAATTCATAAATATGTATTTTAGTGTTATTAAACATTACAAACCTTCTACTTTACTTACGTAGCCTTTATATCTTTAAAAGCATGTCATATAGCGTCGTCCCCCGTGGTGTAGTGGTTATCTCTAGCTTCCGAGGTCGCGGATTCAAACCCGGCGGAAGGCGATGGATTTTTTCGGGCGTAAAAATCCTTAGCATGGCTTCCTTCAGAAGGTAAGTAAAGCCAGTGATCCCGTGCCGTAGATTTACGGCACGTAAAAGAACCTCAAGCTTGATTAAGAGGCCTCGAGCAAAATTACCGGTCTTTCACGCCCAATATAGAATGGGACGCTAAGGACCACAGCAGTTAAAGAGCATCCATAAATAAAAAAACAATTAAATATGCCATATAGCAATTTAAATGCCTGCCTAATAACCTAGCTTCCTGTAAAATTGCAGTAAAAACGAAAAGTTTTGCCTGCATTAATGTGAACAAACCATTCAAAGGAGGCTTTGGGATCTTCAGAGATTAAATTAGTTGCACAGGAGCAGTAAACGACGGAGGGCCTGTACATGTACTAAATCCTTTTTAAACTGCACAAAATCAGAAACAGTATTATTTAAGTGGTACAATTTTTATACTCTCTTTTCTCGAGTTTTCATTTCTTAACACTTCTCATTTTCAAATTGTTTCACACGATGTACTTTTCAGAATAAATGAATGAAATGTTGAATACCTCTTTATAAAATAACAAGATAAAAACGATTAAATTAATTTGTGTTGACATTCTTATTTGTGATGTTATTAAACAATAACATTAATAGTGTGTAAATTTTAAGCAAAAATTTTAAGTCTCATATTTAACATTTATTTTCTACCAAACTAGTAGGATAGTTAGGAATTTATCTTTGCAATTTACTAATATTCTATTAAAGAGTCTAATTATAAAATATTTATTTTCCAGAAAATAATTGCATCGAGTGAAGCAATTTTTCAAAACATCAAATAAAATAATAAATAAAGGTAATATCTCGGGAACTAATTTTAAAATATGCATGTAACTTGGTGTGCACACATTATACGCTAGACACTGATTGCTGCATTAAAATTTCAAATGAACCTATCTGAAATTGTGGATTTTAGAAATTTCACAGATGGGAATCCCAAAGAGGTTCTCCATGTAATCTAATTTTATCTAATTTTGCTAAAATTCTACCCTGAAATGTGTCCACAACATTTCTTTACATCCACCGACAATGCATTTGAAAAGAGATATGAAGAACGGAGCGTGTGAAATTGAGAAAAAAAATAAGTAATGAAATTATTTTAGTAAGAAGAGATAAAGGGGCAACAATATCATAGCTGATAATGAAGAGGAAAAACACTGGATATGAGGAAACTGCTTGCCAATAGATGCACTAGAAGGAATGACGAATGGGAAAACGGTTCGGTAAAAAAAAAAAAAAAATGGCAAAATGGTTATTCCCGATGACATCTGTACTGCCTCTGCCACTTCCCCTCAGAGTGGCAGCACCCACGATTTCCATTACTTGATAGTGTCACACATATTGCTTATTTCTGGAATTCGGAAGAGACATTTTCATTATGCCTCACATCGCATAACAGTATTACGATAAGTGGTTCATATACGGCGATGAAAATGTAAACTGAAAAGTGAAAGAATGGAAGAGGCTGGTTTTGGAGTGAAGGACCTGCATTAGGGCAGAAAACTATGATATAATATATCAGACTATCCAGGAGAATCTGCGTTTTGTAATTAACTTCTTAGTGACTCCCCTCCCCCTAGTTTTAAGAACTAAAACCCCTTATATATCAGACTATCCAAGAGCACATGCATTTTGTAATTAACTTCTTAGTGACTGCTTTCCCATTAGTTTTAAGAACTAAAACCTCTTACAGATCTTATTACACAAAAACAATATACTAAGCGTTTATGTTTTGGAAAGAGAGGTATCAAGATAATGCAGTAAGTTACTGCAATATATCATTTCAACGCGTTTTATTTCTCGCATTATTGAATGCAGGACCAAACAAAAAAGAGAAAGATTTAAAAGGAAGTTGCTCATCTCCTTCCCAGCATCCTTTACTCGGCTCATCATCTCATAACGTTGGTGACGTCATGGTTACCATGACTGCAACTCGGCGGCAACTATCGATTTATGTGGAAGTTGTTTTTCTAAACGCATCTCTGGGTCTGCGGAACGTCTGCTGGAGCCGACCAGACTCTTCCTGTTTGGGCGGTACATACAACACCCACAACTTTGTTACCATGGCAACGAATGGCGACTTGCTCCCTTCTTAATGAACGTATCCCATAAACTGACATTAACAGGTGCTTTATTCTGCAAGATTCCGCGCGTTTAACAAGTAAGTAGTAATTATATAGCTTGCTTCAGTTTTAATAAAATTAATTCATACTTGAATATTGGAATTATATTATAAAGCAAATTACGTGTTTCACACTACAGCGATACGTTATTATTATTTAAGAAGCATTAATTACAACCACTATGAAACGTCTTGTATAAATCAAAACTGTTCGTATATTGTAAGAAAATTAATTACCTCCCATTAGATTAGAAGTATTAGACAATCATGTGTATACGTTCTTTTAAGTTCAACTGTCAATTTTGACAGTCCCGTACGTCACTTTTGCCGTCAGCTGTAGACAGCCGTCAAATCAAGAGATGGATGTGTAGTTCCGATATTTCTTTGAAGATGGCAGCATTAAATTTGTTGACATGTACGTCACACCCTTCGGTATATTCAAATTGTAACTTATCTGCATTGTTTTCTTTCGTGATATTGCGTTTTACACTATGACACATGCCTATATCGAAGAAATTCATTTATAAAGACTGTAGAACCCTTTTAGACAAAATCATTGCAGTTGTAAAATAAGTATCACTTTATGACCACCCCGTCGGCAGGTGGTGGATACGGCACGGGGAACATGAACTCCCTCGATAAATAACAAGGCAGGATTCTTCCCCTCCCGCAAATAGTCTGGCAATTATTGTTTTGAATTCTCTTAAAATGAATAAAAATTAAATTAATGTGATTATAGTGACGTAGCCAGTGACCAAAAATTTGATGACGATTAATTTTGTATTACAAGTGTAGTTTTTGTTGTTGTTGTTGTTGTTGCTGCTGTTGTTATTATTATTATTATTATTATTATTATTATTATTATTATTATTATTATTATTATTATTATTATTATTATTATTATTTGAAACTTTATGGAAACAATTCAAAGTACAATATCTACATTAAAAATAAATGCAAGATACAAAAATGTTGACAGCACTCCAAATGTTACTGATTATATAGGTACATTATTATTACCATGTATTATTATTATTTTTATTATCCTTTCTTTTTGATCTGTCGTATGTGGCTTCTTTATCAGTTTTTAATCCATATGTATAATCATATAACATGAGCATTGACTGCAGTCAGAATAGATTAAAGAATATTATTGTTTTACTTTCTCTATCATGTAAACACAGGTAGAGGAAGTATTGCTTTCCATGCTAAAATTTAAATATAGATTTCACCGAAAATACATGTTTTGAGGTCCCTGAATATTAAAAAAAATAGGAAAAGGTCTGTGTGGTGAACAGCATAACTCAAAAATGAAATATTGAATAAATATCAAACTTGGTATTTAAGCTAAGTACCTTTCCAAAGATGCAAAATAATAATTTTCAAGAAAATCCTTCCACCACAAACCATCCTTCACATAGAAAAGTTTGAAATGTTTTATTTACTGAACAATGGCTCTTAATGATTTTGATTAAAATACTAAAAATTTAAGATATTTAGATATAAAATAAAATGCATATCTTGAATTTTTGGGGAATAACCTGTGAAGTCCTCTTGATTCAGAAGGAATTTTGTATAAACTGGTAAACCATAAAAGATGGACAAAAACTTAGTAAACAGAGAATGTAGAACTCGTTTAAACACACAATTTATTTTAAGTATCTTTTATGGCACCAGCCATTTTTGAGATATCCATTATTATTGATTTGAACTTTTTAACACTTGGTTGTTTTTTAAAGTTCTGTCACTATTCAGTTGTTTCTCACAGTGTTATGAAAAGAGTAAAGAATTTTAAGGTCAGCATATAGCGACACACTTTAAACATTTGACTGTTTGGTTTCCATTAACCCCTTGTACCTACAACAAAATGTGCAAGATTTATCTCAATTAACATGAAGTAGACAGAAAAATAAACTTTCGTGAGAATAGTTTATAGAAGCTATATAAAAATAAATTACAGTGCCTAGAGAAAGTCATGGGAATGTAACACATCAGTTTTTATTTGTTGATCCCTTCTTGATTGTACTTAATAATTTGTGATGCAAAATGCTCGATTTAAGCAATTTTACTATTATTTTGATAATGTTATTGGTTTATATAAGCTAATTCAATTATGTCATACATATGCCCTTTCATCATATATTCTCACAAATTGTGCTCTCCCACCTCCCAATAATTATCACCAACTGATGGTGTTATTACAAAAGATAGGCTATTCCGCAGTGATAATTTATGAAGTTATTACAATCAGCGGAACTTTCTGTAAATGCAGAAAAATCATCTATACTTATCCATTACAGCACTAGAAGAACCTGTAGCATTGCTCATTTTATTGCATTAATTGCAGAAATTTCTACCTATCCACCTCCCAGCTACATCTCTCTCCTTCTCCCATTCTTCGCACTCTGCCCCGTTGTATCTTATTCCCCCCCCCCTCTCTCTCTCTCTCTCTCTCTCTCTCTCTCTCTCTCTCTCTCTGCAACATACATGAAATTTTGAAAACGGCTATTAAAACTTCATGTTCCTGAGACAACAGAATAAAACATAAAGAAAAGGTTTAATAATATGCAAATTGTGACTGCTGTTTATGCTTGTTATGTAAAAGAACTATAGATATTACTTCCTGTAGCAACCAGAAAATGAAAATAAAAGAATCAGAATTTAATACAACTAGTTGGCTTACATGCACAAATAATATATTGAAAAATCGATGTCATAATCAACTTGCTTATAAACTTTGTTATGTAGCATTATTCATAAAACTCGGTATTAAGTAAGATTTTTATTTTTGAGTTGCACACTATTATAATCCCCATAAGAAAACATTTCAGATTTTCATGATTTTGAATGTTGACACTAAAATGAAGCCTAATCTAGAAGGAATTTAGTGGTACAAATCTAATTCCAATATTCCATTTAGAAGTAGCTACATTCAGTTTAATGAAAACCTTCCCTTTCTGAGGTACAATCAATAGAGAGCTTTGAGTTCAGTTATTCACTAATCTGTTTTTAATGTTTTTAGGCACTGTAAATATTTTTTTCCCTGAACCATTGATATGGATTCATGAAATTTTCCACAATCCTTTAGAATATGGATGGAACTGTGCATTAAAATTTCCCTACTTAAGAAAATAAGTTCAAAAGTATTAATTTTGTTGTTGTTATTGTTATTATTATTATTATTGTTGTTGTTGTTGTTGTTGTTGTTGTTGTTGTTGCCTGAGAACAGAGAAAGAGGTTTTGAAAATTAAAACTTGATCCATTATTTATACTTAAGCCATTAAACCAGAATAAACTTCTGGTTAAATTACATGCTATGAGAAAATGTGTTATCTATGATTTTGAGTAAGTACCTATCATATTCTTAGTAATGTTATAATTATATAAATTTAAATATGTTTTAAAATAAATTGTTCCTGTGGTTGAAAGAAGCTTGACAGGCATATAATATAACACACAGATTATATATGGTAAAAAATTATTAAGATCTGAAAATAAACGCAGAGGTTAGAAATTTCAGTAGCATCTGCCCTAAAGATTTCATATAGCTTATTGGTTTAGAGGGGTCTATGGTATGCATGGCTTTAAAGTATTTGATTCAACCATTGTGTAAAAGTATGAGAAACAAGTATTCACATAGGTTAGGGTGACCAGATTCTCAAAGGCAGAAAGCAAGACACATGCATTGACTGTATATAAACCTTTTTTTTTAATGAACAGTACCTTTTAGTATTTTTTGTAATTAATTTTAAAAATAAAGAAATTAAAAAACTTAGTGCCAGCCTCTGTGGTGTAGGGGTAGCAAGTCTGCCTCACATTCAAGAGGTCCTGAGTTTGAATCTCGGTTGGGGCAAGTTACCTGGGTAAGGTTTCTTCTGGGGTTTTCGCTTATCCTGAGAAGACAAATGTTGGGCAACTTTAAGCTCTATGGATCCCGGGCTCATTTGTGCATCATTTCACCCATTTCATTCATCTATTCATCATTTGATATGATCTAACCGGCGAAAGGATGATAAAATAAAATAAAAACCCATAAGTTTACTACATAACATAATTTAAAAAATGCAGTTCAGGAAACATTATGATACAAATATTTATTGTACAAACAAGAGCAATGAAGCTGATTGAAATTATTATATAATGATAAACCCTATCAACAAATTGCCTTTTACAAACATTTTACCCATCTCTGGGAATTTCATACTTTTCATTTGAATGTACAGCTCGCAACAATTTATGATTTCAGATAATCATATTGTAACATTCACTACATGCACAACCAAAGTTACATCTAGTTATTATAAGATGTTTCCAAGTTTCTGTTTTTAGTTGTGATTTATGATTTGTCAGCAAATTATTCATTTTTGAGAACATTCTCTCAATGGGTGCATTTGCTGCAGGGAGACTTAAACTAAATGTTTACATTTACTGGAAAAGGGAAAGCATTTATACTTAAAATGTTTGAATATCTCAACCCAGCTTAAATCCACTCTCATACTAATATTGTTTCATTCATTTTATCACTATGGCATATGCTTATAAATTTGCAACTTCATTGAACAATTAGGAAACTTTGATTTGGATACCTGTACTGCTAGTGATGTAGTTCAAGTTGTTTTGAACTCTGTCCCATTCAATTAAGGAATGAAGCCTTACCCAATCCAAAAACAACAACTTTGGTGAATGGACCAAATACTGATCTATGTATTTAAGACAAGTTGAATAAAAGGAAGAAGCACTTCTCTTAAAATCTGAGACATACCAATCCATTTTCTTCCATAGTTTTGAGTTTTGATATTACTACAAGCAGTAAAAAACAGAGTTGTATCTGTCAACTAATTTCTGCTTAAGCCCTGCAATTAGTGCTGAAACCTCTACCACAGAAGCATACTGCCCTTCAAGCAAACAAACATATTCATTAAAAACTGCTAGTTGACTTTGTGAAAAATGGAGCCATACTCCAGATAAGGGTTTTCAAAAACATGCAGTAGGACACTTGTCTTGTGATTGAAAATATGATTTCAAGGCTGGGAAAATGTCAATTACACATTCTATGGCTGGTAGTAAAGAAGGCCACCTAGTTTTACTGTAAGAAAGGAGTTTTGCATACTCAAATTCCATAAACTCACAGAATTCATACAATTCAGCTTCCTGCACTGTGTATATATATAAAAGTATGCATATATTTTCTGCATTACACTCTCTACACAAACTGGTAGACAGTCAATAGCAGTTTGTATACAGTTATTCATATATGTGCAGAACAACCTACACCTATAACTGATTTTTTCAGAGAATTTTGAATGATATTGCGTACATTCTTTTTGCTCTTCTGCTGCTCCACTAAAGTTACAGTTCATATTGTCAGCATACAAACCCATAACCTTACTTTCAATTTTATAGTCACTTAGTGTCTTCAGGATATAAGATGACATAATATCAGATTTTCACCACATTTGTCTTGGAAATTAAGTACTTTAACTTATACCCCACCCACAAGGATAAAATAGTACACTAACAATGGAAAAACTTTAGTATATTTATGATTTGAAGAATGTATATAAATTGTTGCATATATACCCCATTTAAATCATCCCTTAACTGTGAAGCTGTAAAAGGGCTGATCACATTTGTTACAGTTGCTTCAGATTGGATTCTTGCGCATGAATACTGTGAAGTGAAACACTTTTTAACAAGTTTTGAAGTGCAGTTTGTGAAACAAAATGATTGATTATGCTACCTGGGTGAAATGCAAAGCAGGCTTCTGCTGGAGCCAATTTAATTTCTTTAGGACCAAAATCCTTATTTCTGAAAAATGTTGAAATTCTTATCCTGGAAGCAGCTGCAGTATCAGCATATTTGTGCTTTGCAGTTTGCAGATGCCATGTTATTTCAGATTTCGTACCATTTGCAATTGAAAACGCAGCTGAATATTTCTGGCAATGTACATCACTATCAGTTTTCCCTCTCTTCATGAACATATATAGAATCTGCTGTTCCAAGTTAAAAACACACTTCCTCGGAAAACATTCTATACGTTGAAGATATGAAACTTACAACAAATAATGCAAAGGCATAAGATCTTCCAGGTACCAAGACATGTTCACAGCACAATGCCACAACTTCCATGACAAACAAGGACTAGAGCGCTTTCAACCAACAACAATGCCACTGGCTACTGATGACAGTCTGTGGGTGCCATGTTACCTACTGAAAACAGCGACTTCAAAGCTTCTTTCCATTAAGCAATGTTGCACAGATGTAGAAGGCAGGACATTATGTAGGACATTTTTTGAAAAAAGAACATTTCCTACTTTTGTCTGTTTCTTCACATCCAGCAGGACAGGACCTCAAAATTAAATAAATAAATAAATAAATAAATAAAAAAGAAAAACTGTCCTGCTAAACAAAGGTTATCTAGTCACCCTAATATAAGCACACATATTTGTGTACAAAAATTTTTAAACATTTTATTTTTCATTTCAGGGTAGCCCATTAGACAAGTTAAACACAATTATCATCCAGAATAAAAAATACCAGAGCATTTTTCATTACAGTTGTATTATATGCAGTGATGTAGTAAGGCGGGAGGGTAATGGGGGTTAAAACCCTCCCATAGTCTTCCAGAAAATATTAAGAAGTATATCACACAAAATAAATACAATTGACTAAATGCATCACCCACAGTCTACCGCAAATAGAAACAAAGAAAGACATTCAAAACATTGAAGTGTGGCAGAGTCTGATTTGTACGATTTTCTAATGACAGGTAGCCCTTTGCTTAAGGTGCTATGTGCAAGAGAATGACTACTGTAGACCAAATGCCACTTTCAGCTATTGAGGACCCCCATTATTATTATTGTTATTATTATTATTATTATTATTATTATTATTATTATTATTATTATTATTATTATTATTATTATTATTTGTTTTTTATTTGTTTTTTTTTTTGGTGTGTGGGTGTATCAGTGTCCCAATTACACTTATGGATCAGTTGTGAATCATAGTCTTGGAGTGTTCCCACTTTTGACTGCTGCTAACAGGGCTGACAATCTTATATATGCTGGTAGTTGTAGTAGTATATTGCTGTACATTTCATGTTATTGGCAGAGAAGAAGAGAAATGCTTCTGACGTTGGTCCCATTGTAATAAATAAGTGGATCTATACATAAACAAGTTGCAGTAAGCTTTAAGCATGATTATAAATTTATGCCAAGCATTAAATTTCAGGTATGTTCATTCTGAGTCAGAATTAATGCAGTAGCATTGTAATATTTAGGCACTATTATGAATACTTTGGGAAATAATTCCACCCTTAATTTTGTGTAAATTTGATCCAAATTTGCAGTAAAAAATTTTCAAGCCTTATACATAAAAGTTCATCTCTATAACTGTAGCAAACTGCCTAAAAGTTGCAAGTTTTAGAATGCTCCCAATAAATTACCTTTAATTTTGTCCTGATTTAAACCGAATTAAAATTGTATCAACAAATGAACTCCTCCCTGGTTGTGCCACTGTTGACTGATCTTACTACCCTGAATCCAGTGAGATTAAAGTAGCTTTCCAATGCCTAGTCACTGTTACCGATGTGAGTAATGCATGTAGAGGATGTTTGAGGTTGGAGTAGATTTGTGAAAACCTTTAGCTTGCATCCATGGAAGATGCCAAAATGAAAATGAAGCTTGTTATTTAGCCGACTTTTCTTTTTACTTTCTCTGTTACTTACCTCTAGTAAGTAGAAGTATTGTATTTCACCCAAAAACTCAACATCAAGATTTTGTTAGAAATGCATGTTTTGAGATCCCCTAAGCCTAAAAAGAGCCTTTTTTTGAGCCGTGTGTGTGCGTGCGTGCGTGCGTGTGTGTGTGTGTGTGTGTGTGTGTGTGAGAGCAACTTAACTAAAAAAAAATGTTAAATAAATATCAAACTTGGTATTTCTGCCTGAGAACACAGTCACAAAATAATATTTTCCTAGAAGAGAACAAAAAAAAATAGTTTCCTATTTTTATGTTTGCATTCTTCTTCATTTCTTGTCAATTTCATATTTGTGTAGACAATCTTTACATAAGGAACACAGGTTTCTGCAGTTGATTATATTGGAAATAAACTTGCATTATTTTAGCTAAAAATATAGCTGATGCTTTCTGGACTTACATTTTATTATCCACATATAAAGTTACATAGTTATTATTTTTCTTGAATTATTAATCTCTGAGATACTGATAGTGGTAGAAGTAACAGTTTCATGTAATGGACATTCAAATTCGGTCTTATGTGTTTCACTTACTCTTACATATTTATATAGGCAACAAAAACCCCATTTTATTAATATTAATAAAGACTATTTTAATTAATAATAAAGCTTAAAATTGTCTAAATCTCAAAACTATATAAACCAAAGTACTTTTATTATTTCGGTTATATGTGATAATTATTATAGTTATTTTCAATTGTAAACAATACTGAAATTAAAGAGATGCAACATATAGAAATTTCAGAGTCCACTTGAACTCATCTTTAGTACAGAAAGTTTTCTTCTCCTTCACCATATGGCAAGGCTCTCAAGTATGCTTAATATTGCTCTGGAATCCACTTCATAAGATTCATCACTTTATTTCCATGAGCTGGTTTTGTGTTTTAAAATTTTCAATTGTGGCAGCTCAGTTATGGGGAATTTTAATGGTTTCCTTGTAATTATTTTCAAATCTACTGACTAAAATAAATATTGTTAGAGCCAAATAGTACCCAATGGACTTACTTAATTTTGGTTCTTGTGTAATTTGAATTTCTGTCATTATAACCGTATTCATTTCATTTAATTATTTCATTCCATTTATTATTATGGACTTGGTGCATTGTGGCTCTCATGCATCATAATAAGAGTAATTCATTAATGCAAAAATACCATTATGGAAAGAAATGTCCTTACAGGTACAGATTTAAGTACAGATAATGTTTTCAGGTACAGATTTAAGTACAGCATCTTCCAAAAATGTGACATGAAGATTTGCAAGAAACTATCCTAAAACCAAACTATTCTTTATATAGAAAATCTTCATTATTTTTCAGTTTCTCAAAAATGGCTCTAACAGTTTTGATTATAATAGCATAAGTTTATGACATTTGCCTGACTAATAAAATGTATACTTGAATTTTCTGTGAATAGTCTTATAAGTCATTCTATATGAACTATGAATACTTTTGTATGATTGGTAAATCATAAGAGATAGATAAAACTTACCATACAAAAAACAAAAATACAAAAAATGGGGGGGAGGGAAATGCAGATCTCATTAAAACATCAATTTATGTCTAAGACATTTTATTGTTGCATTAACCATTCCATTCCCAACATATTCTTTCCTCTTGGTTTCAGTTTTTATTTTTTTTTAAATGCTAAAGCACCATTCATTTGTTTCTTGCAATGCCATGCAAATAGTGGAGTTTCAAAGGGAGTATATAACAGCCACTTTTTTAAAGGTTTCACTATCACTTCAGCCTCCTGTATCCCCCTTATATCTACAACCAAATGTGTAACGAAACCATTTCTGAAAAAAGATTTATCTGGATTAATAAAAGTAGATAGAAAAATAAGCTTTTGTAAGAATAGTTTGTAGAAGAGGTATGAAAATTAACATTAGTGGTAGAGACATTTATTTCAATTTAATGGATCAGATATTTTGAGTTATATTGATCACATGTGCATATACATAGATGCACACCTTTTTCCAAAGATGCTTTTCTTGGGTTCATAGACTCTCAAAATGTCTCTTTCTGGGGAAATTTCAATGTTATACTTCTGAGAGGAATATGATAATTTTTCAGTCAACCATATGTGAACAATAGATAAAGTAAAATTTAAAATACCAGAGAAAATGTTTGTTTGAACTGCATATCCTTTTTATTGCATGAAGTAAGCTCAGATTAAGCAGCATGCATTACATAGAGAAAATAATGCTTATAAGTTGATTCTTTTTTTGTACATTTATCCACCAAACAGGACAACTTGAATGATGTTACTGAGTAATGCTTACAAAAAGTATTCATTGTTCGCTTTAATTGCAGTAGCACAAAATGCTTGCCCGAAAGAAGAGGAAAGAGAATGCACAACTATCAGGTCTAAAACTGTGCAGAGATCAGAACAGAAAAGCACAGACAAAAGAAAAAGCAAAAATTAATGACTTAAAAGATGTTTACTTTAGTCATATGAAGAGCAAGTTTGAATTTTCAAAACAAGATATCAAGTCGTGGACAAACTTTCTTCAGTTTCTTTACAAACCAATGGATCCAGCTTCCCTGGGAGCAACAAGAATTCTCTTTGGTGAGTATCTGCTTGTTCATCACTTTCTTAGGCATAAGCTGTAGCAACAGAGGAGCATTCCAGAGTCATACCCTTAAGATGGCCATGTAA
This sequence comes from Deroplatys truncata, assembly GCA_030765065.1. Taxonomy (NCBI): domain Eukaryota; kingdom Metazoa; phylum Arthropoda; class Insecta; order Mantodea; family Mantidae; genus Deroplatys; species Deroplatys truncata. The sequence continues at coordinate 72,749,844 of CM060981.1, read as the reverse complement.
TTTATACAGTGTGACCTACAAGGGGTAATCTGTATGAACATTTAGATGCAAATTGTGGACTACTTTTGTGGAACTGTTATTATTAATGTATAATAATATCAGTTTATTATAAATTTATAAGTTGAATAATTTAATATTTATATAACATGTAACGTAGATCTTATAAATTGAGATATTAAGCTGTTACAGAGTTTAGAAAGCTGTTTATATACATATGTATTAATTTAGTTGGGAAAGGCAATACATGGGATGATCCCTCTTTCCTGTTATTCCAAAGAGGGGAGGAATACTTACCATAGGATCATTTAGTTAAAACTGGAGCTCAGTCTTATATTTCTGAATATTCCAGCTCTTTTCAGGCTTTTGTAAATTGACCTAAACTGTTATAACAGTTAGTTTAACTGTTTTCTGGGTAAGCTTCAACCACAGGAACAGAAATATTTGATCATTCTCTATATAACCTAATTGTAATCTTATATATGGTGATACCATTCAAAAGTAAACATACAGTTCCACTCCAAGTGAGCTGATACATTCTTTCTAAGCAACTTCTGATTTCTGTTGATGTCTGCAACTTTTTTTAACCAATCCAAGCAAGCAATGTAATTATGGCTAATCTAAGGAATCTGTTTAATTCTAAATGCACAAGTTCATTGAGAATGATTTTGACTACTTTTTCATTGATTCATATTTGAATTGTGAACAGGAATTCTACCAATGGACATAGCAGGCATTCAAGGAGCTAAACATTTTATTGCTCCCTTTTATTTATGTATATTGAAACCTTATCCTTTATACATAAAAATATAAATATTTTCAAAACAAATACTATGCATCATTCATACATTACTAGAATACAAAATTCTACACATATCACATTCTGCTCAACTAATAAAAGCTGCAGTAGCATTACAAACAGTGGAGCTATTTGTACAACATCATACCTGATCACTACAAACAGTAAAGTTACACCAAATTTAAGCAGTCCAAGCAAACTATTGGTAGATCATGTAGCTTTAACTATTCAAGAAATCAAGATTTAAATCTATGAGTTCAAATATAGGCATTACCATGTACACCTACTGTGTTTATTCTTGATGTTTTGGATATACATTTGTATGATAGTTGGTGCGGTATTAATGTTGCATATGTGTTTACGTAATATTTATAGTGTAAGAAATTAGAACATGTAGATCATATGTTGTGCTGCTTTACTTAACGCGTTGCCATCTTGTGACGTCACTCCTTGTTTGGTTCGTAGCTCCCTCTGACGTTAGCAATTTGTATCAATTAGTTTCTGAAAGAATTTAAGGTTATGTATATTGTCCTCCGGCTAGCTATCATCTTATCTTGGTAGAACTTGTATCTCTTGCAGGGTGTGAATCGGAAAGGAATCTTTTATCCAGAAATTATACTGACGAAGAAATTGGTTTTATAACTTTTATTGCTGAACACATTCACAAACACTTTTACAAATTAATCTGGATACTCGCCAAACTGAAACTGTTTTTAATAACTTCTTACTTATCACTTTTAACTTGCATACTTCAACTTTGTGTATATTTAACTGTATAATATTTTAGATTCTCGTAATTCTGCTGCGCGTAACTTGGCGAAATAAATGAACTGAGAGACCGACGTGGAGAGTACTGAGAATTTTGTAGAACTGGGAGAAACGCTCCCTTGAACCTGGCTTATTTATAGGCCTGCCTCAAGATACGCCTAAAGATTATAAATGAACTGCTATTGGCTAATAAAACGCGCCAACATTAGCGTCTATTTTACTATCCAATGAAAACCACTAATACATATTGCTTTAGGAAATGTTCTAGAAGCTTCTAAACGGAAAAGGCGCGAAACATTACGTAACTTCCTGGTTCCCGGTAATGATAAACAACTCACCCCCTTGCTGCATTATTGCGTTATTGTTGACAGTTTCAGTAAAGCTGTATATTATTATTTACCAATAATAATTACAATTAATAAACCTCTGAAATCAATGTCACATAAAAATACATATTCATATTACTATCATTAATTACATCTGAGTAATTTGTGATACAAATTACCGTATCATATGCCCCACTAGAAACATAATTATAAATATTTATAACTTGTTTAGAAATTTTAAAATTGTGTTTTTAGTCTCCTAAATCTTGGAACACACGCTCTCACTTTCACTTAACACTTCACACGCATTTAACACACGACATATGTTTTATCTCGCCACTACTTACTGGCTCTGGTTTAATTAATTTAGATATTAATCTGACATCACAAAAAAATTTTTTTTTTTTTTTTTTTATATAGCAAATACTTTACCCTAAATTATTTAATTAATGTTACCAAATTGTTTACTTTCGTAAGTTGACAAAAATTTATACATTTAAGATTTTTTTGTAATTATTACACATATTTACCAAAATATTCACCCTCTACACAAATATTTACATCTCTTAAATCTAGACAATGTTTCACCTTTTCTGTTTTCTACATAAGTACTTTTTTTTTTTAAATTATTCTTACCAATTTTTGTTATTTTGAATTTTATTTTAACAATACTCTTTGAATTGTATTTACGTACTTTTAATTTAATATCATATTAAGTTTCAATTTTTGCATTCTTAATTTTCAAATATTGTTACAGTTACTAAATTTTTTTTTTTTTTTTTTTTTTTATAATTTATTTCTCTTTTCTCATGACATATAAATAATTAACCCTCTTACGTTCCAATACATTTCTCTGCAAGTCATCTTTAACTATCCAGCATTTTGTTTACATCTCATTGCTATTTACCCTCCTGGATCAAATTGTGTGTGGCTAAACATTACTCGTAGCCGTATCCTAACCTTCACATTTTTGTTAATGAATATCCTCTTGTATTCATTTGAAATTTCATTTCCTGATAACATTTGAAAACAATCTACAGTTTCTTGAATTACACATCTTTTAACAACTTTCATTTTCAATTCTTTTACTATCTTTTTAATCTGAGAATACTCTGACAAATCTGTACTAAACTGTACTGGACTGGAGTTTTCATTCTGAACATCTTGGTACAATTTATTTCTTTGCATTACTGTCTCATTCTGTATTTCTGATATTTCCCCTTTGAAATTAACTTGCGCCTGATTTACATCTACATTCCTAACCTCTTTTATATCTCTTAGCTCACTTGTAATACTACTCATTTGACTTCCTAACTCTGTACATTCTACATTAACCTCACTTTTAGTATTAACCTCACTTTCTTTGTTACCTATTTCCCTGCTCATATCTAGCATTTTCTTTGAAATTTCTCCCGTCTCACTTGCTATTACTTCCTCATTTTCATCTCTCATTTTTGGCATACAACTATCTAGCTTCATAACTTTCTTTTCAATTTCTTCACTGCTTTGATTTACTGTTTGCCCTAATTTCTCATAACTATGAATTAGTTTATCTAAGTTCTCATTATTCTTTTGCATATCTTCCCTGTTTTGATCTATTTTCTTACTAAGATCTTCCCTGTTTTGATCTATTTTCTTACTAAGATCTTCCCTTAATTTTTTCATATTCTCATTCATATTTCTCAGCATTTCCATCATACTAACATCAAAATTAACATTTCCTGCTATTCTATTCTCACTTTCTGCACTAAGATTTTCATCTTCAAATCCTAAAAAGTCTGGGCTTCTTTCTGTAACCTGTATTGAATTACAGCTAACTGTTACACTATCTCCTTCCATCATTGTTTCTTCAATATTACTAGTAGCCATTGTTTTCGTTTTCTAAAAAAAATTACTATATTCTGACCTTTTGTGACGCTGTCTGTTGCTGTTACTTTGATGTCCAGCTTCCTGCCCCATTCTCCTAAATTTGTGTATCGCTTCGATGAATCTGCGTAGTCTTGTCGTTTTGTAGTTGAATTCCTTGTTGCTGTGTCATCTCGGAATTACGATGTCCAATCATCCATATAGTCTGTCGTTCCTGTTGTTTCTGGAATCTGCGTCTTGTAGATCATTTCACCGCTGCATTCCTGGTTACTCTGCTTCATTCCTGGTCATCGTTTTCCTTTCCTGGTCACTTGGCCCCACGTCCTGGGTGCCAATATGATGCGGTATTACTTACGTAATATATTTTTACGTAATTTGTTGTTGAGCCCCACGTTGGGCGCCAATATGGTGCGGTATTAATGTTGCATATGTGTTTACGTAATATTTATAGTGTAAGAAATTAGAACATGTAGATCATATGTTGTGCTGCTTTACTTAACGCGTTGCCATCTTGTGACGTCACTCCTTGTTTGGTTCGTAGCTCCCTCTGACGTTAGCAATTTGTATCAATTAGTTTCTGAAAGAATTTAAGGTTATGTATATTGTCCTCCGGCTAGCTATCATCTTATCTTGGTAGAACTTGTATCTCTTGCAGGGTGTGAATCGGAAAGGAATCTTTTATCCAGAAATTATACTGACGAAGAAATTGGTTTTATAACTTTTATTGCTGAACACATTCACAAACACTTTTACAAATTAATCTGGATACTCGCCAAACTGAAACTGTTTTTAATAACTTCTTACTTATCACTTTTAACTTGCATACTTCAACTTTGTGTATATTTAATTGTATAATATTTTAGATTCTCGTAATTCTGCTGCGCGTAACTTGGCGAAATAAATGAACTGAGAGACCGACGTGGAGAGTACTGAGAATTTTGTAGAACTGGGAGAAACGCTCCCTTGAACCTGGCTTATTTATAGGCCTGCCTCAAGATACGCCTAAAGATTATAAATGAACTGCTATTGGCTAATAAAACGCGCCAACATTAGCGTCTATTTTACTATCCAATGAAAACCACTAATACATATTGCTTTAGGAAATGTTCTAGAAGCTTCTAAACGGAAAAGGCGCGAAACATTACGTAACTTCCTGGTTCCCGGTAATGATAAACAACTCACCCCCTTGCTGCATTATTGCGTTATTGTTGACAGTTTCAGTAAAGCCGTATATTATTATTTACCAATAATAATTACAATTAATAAACCTCTGAAATCAATGTCACATAAAAATACATATTCATATTACTATCATTAATTACATCTGAGTAATTTGTGATACAAATTACCGTATCATAGTTGATAATAATGTACTTGACAAAGACATATTATGTCAACTGTGACCTTGTAATTTAAGAGAAGCAATATCTTATTGTTTGTTTATTTACATTTGTATTATTCTTGAGTATATTATATTATTATTATTATTATTATTATTATTATTATTATTATTATTATTATTAATCAAAACTTGTTTGTTTGTACATTCATAAGGACAATTTTAATTATGCATTGTATTGTATTATGATAATGACGAGGAAATGAGTGGCCTCATAGAGGCTTGCATGTAGGATCTTGAAGCTTTTGTGTCTCCTAAACTGGGCATTTAATCAGAGCCGATGGTCCCAATAAAACAGACCATGTCCTTGATATTTCCCCTTCCTATATCCTCAGGTTCCAAGAAAAAGGAGCCTAAGGATACATATCTATGCATGGCAAAGTCTCCACACTCGCATAATGCTGGGAGGTTTCATTTTTCCTTCCACATTTCCTACATAAAGAGATATGTTTGACTCAGCAAAAAGTTCTACGAAACAAACAGCTGGTGATAAGAAACCGAAAAAATAATGGAGTCAATTGGAATGGGGAATATATGGGGGTTGGAGGAAAGAAATATTAGTGAAAAGTAATAAGAAGCAGAGTGGAAGATATAGAACGACAAGAGATATGGGAAAGCCTTGAAAATAAAAAATCATAAAGCTTTTATAAATTAATAAAGAAGGAGTGGAGAAGAGAGAGGTACATTGATTGCTGTAATAGACAAGAAAGGGAAGGTTTAGCATGGATGAGAACAGGATCAATGTATTTAAGAGGGATGAGAGGTAGCGGAAGAGGGATATGTGAGTTGTGTGGAGGAAGAGAAAGTACAGAACACTTATGACAGAATGTAAGGAAATAAGGAGCTGGAGGGAAAAAGTGTGGGAGAAGAAATGGGAAAATATGAATAGAAAAATAGTAGTTATAAGATGTTGACAGGAAAGAAGAAAAGGAAATCAAGGTCATGGGAGAATTTTTAAGGAAGGTAAAGGAAAAATGGTCTAGAAAAGTAAGAGAGGTAAGGGCCGCTCAGTGAGCGATAAGGCCTGGGAGCCAAGCAATCTGAGTGGCTCAAAAACAAAACAAGCACCAGAAAAATTGTACATAAGATGTAGGGGTACAGTGATATATTAATATACATTTTATATATTGTAGAACAAATTGTACAATAAATTCAATTCATTCATACATAAAGATTCTTGTATAAGTCCCATTATTTGTAGATGTCTACACTGCATTGTGGCTCGTAAGATAGCCAACAACACCTCTGAGCTTAGAGATAATTAGATTCAAAAGAGTCTTGCTTGCTTACCGCCTGAACCTGAAATTAATTCATGGGCATGCCTGACAGTAGTTTGTTTACTTCAGTATTCAAAATGAGCACTACAAGTGAGTTGGATTATCTCATACTTGATACTTCTGGGAGACATGCACAAAAGGGCTTGAGTCCTGTAAATTTAAGCCCCCAGCCCCTCTTTACAAGCATGTCTCCCATCTTATTACCTCTAATGCCAGCATGTCTGGGGACCCAAACAAGTCTACCTGGGAATCTGGTACAGAGTCTTTGATTATGTATTAATTTTTGTTTCAATTTGATGAAACTGACTACTTCTGTATCAAAATCAGTGGTGAATCAAATATGATATAACATGCTATTGTTTTTGTTAAATAACTTTTAATGTATTACTTTGAGATTTTATTAATCTCTTGATTCCTGATAGTTTGATGTACACACTGTTAATGCATCCACAATATTTCATATGAATGTGAAATTTTTGTATATTGCATAAACCAAGTTTACTTCCATGCATCAATGCTAGGGTTACATTTGTTTTACAATATTCTAAAAACAAAGAAGGTATAACAACTAATTTGTAGTCTAAATGCTGACAATCAAAGTAAACAGGTCCAAATAGTTTTGTCATATTATTTTAACAGATTTTATGACAAAATTTATAAAATGGGATTTTCAGATGTAGATTTTATGCTATAAGTACCCATTAAATGTAAAGTGCTCCAAACTAATTGCTAAAGATATTTAAAGCTTTCTTCCTATTCTTAAGAAGTTTAAGTATCTAGACGTCCTATTTTAATTGTGAACTCCTCATCTATGCTACATGCCATTAAATGAGATCCACTAACGTTAGAATTCATAGAATAACTCCAGCAAGTTGAAGGCAGATCCAACTGGTAGGAGAGACTTTTGTCCCCCCCCCCCATAAAAGTTTTAAGGTTAATTAGTTTATTTTACTTTACAATTCATTTATTTTACATAGTGTAATAAAAATTATGCAGAAAACATTAGAAATAAATCACATTAATTAAAAATAAGTATAAGTAAATTTATTTTGTAAATGCAATTTAATTCATTTACCAACAAATTGGTTTCTGATATTTTGTTCTTTATGCCAGTTTTTATTACTCTATTCTTTAGTGTGATAAACATAGTAGTACCATCACCATCACCACCACTGCCACCACCGCCACCACCACTACTACTATTCCATTGTTTGTATTTAGTTAGAATATTTGGTAAGCTGAGCTGTGCTCCCTTTCTAACAGCTTGCACCCCACTGATCAGAGATAAATTTTGGATATGTCCCTGAGAGGTTATGCTACTTTATCTTGGAATTTTTAGTCATGTATATACAACTATTGGATTAGCTGGAGGTTTATAGGCTTCATTAAATGACAATTCATCTATACTTGATACTTATTAACAACTCATTTTTCTCAACCTCGCCCTTTGTTTAATTGTAATTACTTGGCAATTGTAGGACTTATAATGTTGCTGGATATACCTGAAGAAAGAGGACTCTCTGATGCTGATATAAAATGGGGTGACCCAAATGAATGCAGATTTCCTTTGTTTAACTTTCTGAAACCCCTACCACTACAATGGATGTGTATGGTGTATCTAATAATGTGGATGGGTAGGTACTTTCTAATTAAGTTGTAGGTATCATAGGTTTGTACTTAGCAGTAGCACATAGATTGATCTAATGTCAATACACACTTTTAAAACCTTTCTCTGTAAGGAGAAATTTAAAAGTTATTATTATGGCTAAGAAAAACATGTTTATACCTTTTCTTGTATTCAAATTAATCAGATTGTTCATAACAGCAATAATTATGCAAAAATCAATATGTCATTGAAAGCAAGTTTTTCAGAGTAACTTTATACAGGATGGAAACACATTATTTTATCCTTAAGGATGACGTGGACAAATATCAGAGCATTAAAAGTGCAATTAAATTGTAAGACATGGCAGTTTTATCAAAATGTACCTGTTTGGGCAAATCAATGAATACTAGGTTTCTACAGTTAACTTTTCCTCACAAATATTGCTTTTCAAATTTCTTTTACTAAATCTTCTTATTGATCCTTTATATTTATGTATTTGTAGTATCTGCCTTTTTTATAGGAGATAACATATTTCTGTTTTGCTTGGATATTGACTTTAATACACAAGACATTGCTTGAGAGATGGCAGCTCTCATCTTAAAAAAAAAAAAACTAATAAAAATGAGTCCCAAAAGTAATATATTTCACAAAACAAATGCTTATTTTAAAGTTTGTATGGTAACAACAGGATATCTTCTAAATGTTGACAATAGATTGTACATTCTCCTGCCTGGAAAAGTTAATTTTCTTAAACCTTACAAGCTATTACTGTCATTAACATCTGTCCCTATATACTTATTTCCTTTCTTTATACTTTACTGCATTCAGAAAACTAATTAATATATATAATTACTGCATTCTTGTGTTTATTTTCCAGGTGCATTTGGTATTATGTTGGGATTATTTTACCGCATTAGTTGTTTGGCATTTGCAATCCCATATTGGTATATATTTTTGCTTGACAAATCCACCTGGAACAATCATTCATATCTATATGGGATATTATCAATACTATTTCTGGGTTCACAGGCACATCACTTCTGGTAAGAGCAACATGCACATACTTGATTTTTACATATGACTATTTTCTAGAGAAAGAATCTCCTCCTTTTCATTCAATTGAACCCTATTTCAATCTATATGACACAACAATTTTATTTTATTTACTTTTTTATTTTTATTATTTTCTTTATGTTTCAGCTGTGTAACCCCTTTAACTTCTATAAGCATGGTGAATTCAATACTACACAAGGGAATAACCTAGCACATAATTATATTATTATTATTATTATTATTATTATTATTATTATTATTATTATTATTATTATTATTATTATTATTATTATTATTATTATTATTATTGATCCTTTGTATCTTATGCATTTTTCATGTCTTAATTCTTGCATTCCTTATTATATTATTATAACTTAAATGTTAATGAAGCTATTAAATTATAAAACAATTTCTTATGGAGAAGGGTTTTGACTTGAAAAATAACTCGTGGTGTTAGTTTCTTGTTGGACCATAAGCCATCATTATGTTTTAATTTATTTATGATGTGATACACATTAATTCCCACATTCATTCTGTGAAGGATAGGAAATAAATCTAAACAAGGAAAAATCCTCTCCCAAAACAGTGTGGAATCAAACCTAGGATCACTGGGTTGAGAAGCCAGAATGCTGATCACTAAGGTGGTCTTGTACCTATCTTCTTTAAACTTTGATTATCACTTTTAAATAAACATGCGGGGTTGGTGCTGCATTTATGTTATCAATTTAGCTGCATAGTAAAATATTGAAAGATTATTCAATGATGATAACACTAGTCTGTAAGTAAGGATAGCTTTTATATATATATATATATATATATATATATATATATATATATATACACACAGAGGGTCTTTCATAAGTAAAGAATAATGCAAATAAAACTAAAAGTTAATTCATGTTTTAAAAAATACTTGAACACATAAAATTTAATATTTTGAAAGAAAAATTTTACCAAAAGAAAACATTTTCAGAAATTATATTTTACAGAGTGTGATGTCATTGACAAAAATTTTAAATTGCAAATTATTAATTTTTAATTTTTTTTGTTTTTCTGAAAGGAGTTGTCTTATTTAGTTGCATGAACAATTTCATTTGTTTCATTTGAAAGGTTTGGTTGCTATGGGAATAGTTTAATTGTTGGCTTTTAACAATTTTCTGCACAATTTACACAACCACTGTAACAAATGAAATTCTAATTATTTAATAAGGTATTCAAAATGCTCCTCATTTACAATCTGACAGTGGCCAAGTCGAAGTGTGAATTCTTGTTGAACATTTTCAATCACTGCTGGTGGTATATCTCTGCATTCTTTCCTGATCCTCATTTTTAAGTCTTCCATATTAGCAGGCCTCGTATCAAAGACTGCATTTCACATATCCCCATAAAAAGTAATCAAGTGGAGAGAGATCTGTTCCCATAGCAACCAAAACTTTTGTGGGACAAATGAAATTGTTCATGCAACTAAATAAGTTAACTACCTTTTAGAAAAAATTAAAAAATAATTGTTGCCATTCAAAATTTTTGTTCATGACATCACACCCTGTACAATAATGGCTGAAAATTTGTTTCTTTTTTTTTGTAAGATTTTCCTATCAAAACATTCAATTTGAAATTTTTGAGCATTTTTTGAAAAATTAGTTAATTTTAGTTTTATTTACATTATTACTTACTTATGAAAGACCCTATATATCTCTTAAGATAACTTACAATATGAAAAATATTGTAGCATAGCTTTTGATTATATTCCCATGATTATAGAAATCTTAAGGGGAACTACTGAGTACTTTCAATTAATTAATGAATGCATTATCATCATCATCATCATCATCATCATCATCGTCATCACCACCTTCATCTTGAACAGTACTTCAGTAACTTTCAGATTTCTTTAAAATATATTTTTATCTTTCTTTAGTCCTTATTATTTACAGGTCACTGGATATTGCACTTGGAAGAGTGAAAAAGGACACTCCTGTGCCATTGTGGAATTATTTTATTCTTCGTTTTCAAGTCTTTCTGCTGTACTTTTTTGCTGGTTTGAAAAAAATGGACCGAGACTGGTTGGAAGGATATTCTGTAGCACATCTCAGTTACCATTGGGTGTTTGACCCTTTTAGGTGAGAAATATATTTTATATTTTAAAACATGGATATGATAGTTTTCACAACAAGCTGGCAGAATCAGTGACACAAAGCTTTATTCTTGATATGTATGGTTCTCTGGATTTAGATTTAAACCTCTTAGAATTACTTACTAAGGTATTGTGTGACTACAGAGGACAAAATTCTATTACAGCATTGATTTATTTATTTGTTTGGAAAGGTAGAATCAGATGACTGAAAAATTCAATGCCATAGCCAGGATTTGCATCATGGATCTCCCGGTCTCTGTCCGGTTACTCTAACCACTGAGCAACCATGGCAACATGTGGGCATGACATTAAATTCCCCAACTGATTCGCATCTTTCCCGGTAAACCACAAGGAGATCTCAAATTGTATTGAGATGACATACCCCAATGGTGACTTACAATGCTGTAAGTACTTTAAGTCCTGGGCTTCATAGTTTTGACCACTATTAGGTCAGTTAATGGAATTAATTGTTCTTCCACACAAGCCTTGTGTTGGACAAGGTTGGAAAGGTAGAATCAGATGACTGAAAAATTCAATGCCATAGCCAGGATTTGAATCACGAATCTCCTGGTCTCTGTCCGGTTGCTCTAACCACTGAGCTACCATGGCAACATGCCGGTACAACATTAAATTCCCCAACTGATTCACATTTTTCCCAGTAAACCACAAGGAGATCTCAAATTGTATTGAGATGACATACCCCAATGGCGACTTACAATGCTGAAGTACTTTAAGTCCTGGGCTTCATAGTTTCGACCATTAATAGGTCAATTATTTATTTGTTTGTGTATAAAGAATGAAAACACAAACAACCTCTGACAGGTCTACGGAGAGACTGTTCTTCACAATAGAATTACATTAGATAAGCAACTCACTATCAGAAAAGGAAAGAAAGAACAAAAACAAAACAAAGGAAAAAAACAAAAACTACATTACACTGATGTAAATTTACTTAACTATGCTATACTAAAGAAACTTGAAAGTAATATTGCTGTTAATGTTTGTGGTTTTGATTGGCTAGCAATCATATAAAATAAAGATTATTTGGTATGCATCAGTGTTGATAACTTATGGCAGCATTGTAATGAAGAACCTTTCTTGCATGTTTTAATTAGTTAATAAAAGAAACCTTCTATAGCCAAAAAATCTAATGATTAGCCAAACTTATGTAAATATTTTAAGATTTTTATAAAATGATTAAGTGACACTGAAAGAACATAATTTGTTATTCTAAATCATCTAAGAAATTAAACATTTTGATATTATAAAACTATGTTTTACACATAGAATATTGATCAAAGTTATTAATGAAAATGGATCAACATAATGAAACTCCTGAAATGACAGAAATTGTACACTCAGTTAGTGCTCATCTTCCCATGACATCTGAGCTCTTCTCAGTTTCAGAAAGTAACAGCTAGTGATCCAGATCTGTTGCAAATCATTCTTTTCTGTAAGCATGGTTGGCCCGACTTTAAATTATACCTGATAACTGTCAAATTTTTCATAAATTCAAGATTGCCTATATGTAGAAGATGGTCTACCATTCCTTAAGGATAAGATAATTGTACCTGTAAGCCTTAGGTCTTATTGTTGTCTCTATTACATCAAAGTCAGCAGGTAAAACTGAAACCAAAGTCAAAGGAAGGTAGTTCTTCTATTGGCTATCTATGTCATCGCAAATAGTGGAGTACCTATATTAAGAAATGTGATCTGTAAAACATTTTGCCTTGCCAATTTTAAGTAACCTCTACATCCACATCCACTTCCATAACTTCCATATGAAAAAGCAGGTGTAGATACACTTGATTTCTCTGGAAAAAGCTATTTTGTTGTCATAGACAAGTATTCTAAGTGGAATGAATTATGTGCACTCAGAAGTAAGACTGCATTGGCTGTAATTGATGCATTCCAGAATGTTTTCAGCACCCATGGTTTCCCAAGAGTGTTGTTTGCAGACAACATGCCATTTGATACGGTAATTTGTATCACAAATTACTCAAATGTAAATAATTATTTTAATATGAATATGTATTTTTATGTAACATTGATTTCAGAGGTTTAATAATTGTAATTATTATTGGTAAATAATAATATATGGCTTTACTGAAACTGTTAACAATAACACAAGAATGCAGCAAGGAGTGAGTTGTTTATCAGTACCGGGAACCAGGAAGTTACGTAATGTTTCGCGCCTTTTCGGCGCCTTTTCGGTAAAAAAAAGCTTCCAGAATGTTCTCTAAAAGAAATATGTATTAGTGGTTTTCATTGGATGTTAAAATAGACGCTAATGTTGGCGCGTTTTATAAGCCAATAGCATTTCATTTATAATCTTTAGGCGTATCTTAAGGCTAGCCTATAAATAAGCCAGGTCGAGGTAGCGGGTCCCCCAGTGTTCAACAAGATTCTCAACACATAACACGTCAGCTCCCAGTTCAACAAGATTCTCATGTCGGTCTCTCAATTCGTAAAGTTACGCGCAGCAGAAGTACGAGAAATCTTATAAAGTATTATACAGTTGAATATATAAAGTTGAAGTACGTGAGTTAAAAGTGAGAAGTTATTACAAACAGTTTCAGTATGGCGAGTATCAAGATAAATATGTGAAAGTGTTCGTGAACGTGTTCTGCAATAAAGATTATAAAACCAACTTCTTCGTCAATATCATTTCTAGACAAAAGATTCCTTTCCGCTTCACACCCTGCAAGAGAAACATGTTCGATCCCAAACAGCTAACCGGAGGACATTTAAAATAAATTATTTCACAAACTGATACAAATTGCTACGCCAGAGGGAACTATGGACCAGACCAACGAATGACGTCACACAAGATGGCTTCGCGTGAAGTAAACACATATTTGCTCTCGTAAATTGGCTTCCACAACGTGGTGCTATAAACACGTAAAATTACTATTGCAAATTGGCACCCATAACGTGGGGCGAAGCGACCAGGAAAGGAACTCGAGTAACCAGGAAAGGATCAGAAATAACCAAGAAGAATTGAGAGGACCAAAGGAGGAATGCAGCGGTGAAATCATCTACAAGACCCAGATTCAAGACACAACAGGGACGATAGACTTCGATCGTAATTCCGAGATTACGATGCAACAGGGAATTCAACGCAAAAACATCGAAACGACGTAGATTCATCACAACACAACGCAGAAGCGACATCAAACCTAGGAGAATGGGGCAGAACGCTGGACATCAAAGCTACAGCAACATACAGCATCAAAAAGGTATCGTAATTTTTTTTTAGAAAACAAAAACAATGGCTGCAAGTAATACAGAAGAAACAATGATGGAGGGAGATAGTGTAACAGTTAGCTGTAATTCAATACAGGTTACAAAAAAAAGCTCAAACAATGTAATATTGGAGGGAGGAAATGTTAGTGCAGTAAGTAAGAATAGAATAGCAGGAAATATTAGTTCTGATACTAGAATGATTATGGATATGATAAAAAAGATTCATGATGAAATGAATAAGGATCATAGGGAATTGATAGAAGCTATAAGAAAAGATCGTAGGGAAATGTGGAAAGATATTGGTAAGAGTATTGTAGATCAATTTAGAGAAGATATGAAAAAGAGTAGTGAGAAATTAGAACAAAAACTAACTCAGAATATGGATAAGAGTTATAGGGAATTGAGGGAAGATATTGGTAAAAGCTTTGAACAAAACAGAAAAGATATTGGTAGGAGTAATGAGATATTAGAGCAAAAAGTAGATCAAAGCAGTGAAGAAATTGAAAAGAAAGTTACGAAGCTAGATAGTAGTATGCCAGAAATGAGAGATGAAAATGAAGAAGTAATAGCAAGTGAGATAGGAGAAATTTCAAAGAAAATGCTAGACATGAGCATGGAAATAGGTAACAAAGAAAGTGAGGTTAATACTAAAAGTGAGGTTAATGTAGAATGCACAGAGTTAGGAAGTCAAATGAGTAGTATTTCAAGTGAGGTAAGAGAGATAAATGAGGTTATGAATGTAGATGTAAATGAGGCGCAAGTTAATTTCAGTGGGGAAATATCAGAAATACAGAAAGAATCAAAAATGCAAGGAAATAAATTGTACCAAGATGTTCAAAATGAAAACTCCAGTCCAGTACAGTTTAGTACAGATTTGTCAGAGTACTTTCAAAGTAAAAAGATAGCAGATGAATTGAAAATGAATGTTGTTAAAAGATGTGTCGTTCAAGAAACTGTAGATTGTTTTCAAATGTTATCATGTGACGAAATTTCAAATGAATACAAGAGGTTATTCATGAACAACAATTTGAAGGTTAGGTTACGGCTACGAGTAATGTTTAGCCACACACAATTTGATCCAGGAGGGTAAATAGCAACGAGATGTAAAGTAAATGATGGATAGTTAAAGACGACTTGCAAAGAAATGTATTGGAACGTAAGAGGGTTAACTATTTATATATGTCATTTGAAAAGAGAAATAAATTATAAAAAAAAAAAAAAAAAAAAAAGAGAGAAATGTTTAAATTTTTAGTAACTGTAACAACATTTGAAAATTAAGAATGCAAAGATTGAAACTTAATATGATATTAAATTAAAAGTACGTAAATACAATTCCAAGAACATTGTTAAAATAAAGTACAAAATAACAAATATGGGTAAAAAAATAATAATAATAAAAAAAAAATTACTTATGTAGCAAACAGAAAAGGTGAAACATTGTCTAGATTTAAGAGATGTAAATATTTGTGTAGAGGGTGAATATTTTGGTAAATATGTGTAATAATTACAAAAATCTTAAATGTATAAATTTTAGTCAACAATGTAAGAGAGTAAACAATTTTGAAACAGTGATTAAATAATTTAGGGTAAAGTATTTGCTATAAAAAAAAAGAAAAATTTTTTTTGTGATGTTAGATTAATATCTAAATTAATTAAACCAGAGCCAGTAAGTAGTGGCGAGATAAAACATATGTCGTGTGTTAAATGCGTGTGAAGTGTTAAGTGAAAGTGATAACGTGTGTTCCAAGATTTAGGAGACTAAAAACACAATTTTAAAATTTCTAAACAAGTTATAAATATTTATAATTATGTTTCTAGTGGGGCATATGATACGGTAATTTGTATCACAAATTACTCAAATGTAAATAATTATTTTAATATGAATATGTATTTTTATGTAACATTGATTTCAGAGGTTTAATAATTGTAATTATTATTGGTAAATAATAATATATGGCTTTACTGAAACTGTTAACAATAACACAAGAATGCAGCAAGGAGTGAGTTGTTTATCAGTACCGGGAACCAGGAAGTTACGTAATGTTTCGCGCCTTTTCGGTAAAAAAAAGCTTCCAGAATGTTCTCTAAAAGAAATATGTATTAGTGGTTTTCATTGGATGTTAAAATAGACCTAATGTTGGCGCGTTTTATAAGCCAATAGCATTTCATTTATAATCTTTAGGCGTATCTTAAGGCTAGCCTATAAATAAGCCAGGTCGAGGTAGCGGGTCCCCCAGTGTTCAACAAGATTCTCAACACATAACACGTCAGCTCCCAGTTCAACAAGATTCTCATGTCGGTCTCTCAATTCGTAAAGTTACGCGCAGCAGAAGTACGAGAAATCTTATAAAGTATTATACAGTTGAATATATAAAGTTGAAGTACGTGAGTTAAAAGTGAGAAGTTATTACAAACAGTTTCAGTATGGCGAGTATCAAGATAAATATGTGAAAGTGTTCGTGAACGTGTTCTGCAATAAAGATTATAAAACCAACTTCTTCGTCAATATCATTTCTAGACAAAAGATTCCTTTCCGCTTCACACCCTGCAAGAGAAACATGTTCGATCCCAAACAGCTAACCGGAGGACATTTAAAATAAATTATTTCACAAACTGATACAAATTGCTACGCCAGAGGGAACTATGGACCAGACCAACGAATGATGTCACACAAGATGGCTTCGCGTGAAGTAAACACATATTTGCTCTCGTAAATTGGCTTCCACAACGTGGTGCTATAAACACGTAAAATTACTATTGCACATTCAATTCCTTTTAATGCCACAAATATTTCAAGGATAATGAAACTGAGCTATGGACTAGCAGTCCCCATTACTCTCAATCAAATGGTCTTGCTGAAATGGAAGTAAAGATTTGTAAAACTACATCTCAAAATGGGAGTTGAGTCTAAAACTGACTATATAAATCTTCTTCGAGAATACAGAAATACTCCCCTCCCTGGGTTAGATTGGTCCCCATCTCAGTTACTTTTCAACAGGCAGTTACGTACACAAGTACGTGTTACATACAATTCACTTAAACCTAAAGCAATCAGCCCCTGTGGCTGTTAAAGCATTGATGTCTAAAAATCAACACATGAAAGACTGTTATGATCATACAGCAAAGTGTCAAGCAGTTAAATTCTCAAAAGGGGAGGTGATAGTTCTACAAACAAAGCATGGTGAGTTATGGGAGAAAGGACTGATCATTGGCCCTCATCCCAGCCCCCGCTCTTACTTATTAGTATTCTTATAAATAAAATTCTTGAATATTCTCCCAAAAATATTAAAGCAAAACCTCCTCCCCCATACTCAATATTAAACCAGTTTATTCACTTTTAATTTGGGTTTATTATTTTTTTGAGAAGAGGGACATGAAGAGCATTAAAAGGTAAGATTCTTATGGGTGGTCAAAGGGATCCTGGTAAAAAACTCAGTTGGCCATGTAGTGCGTCAGAATGTAATACATCTCAAGAATACCAAAAGTGCTCCTCTTACCAATGAAAACCTTCTGCTTGATGTGAATGTGCCTGAACACCCTAACAACACTTAGATGTAGTATAGTGCCCTATGATCCTCCAGTGCTAGATGCTCAAATTGTCAATGTTAACCAACCAGTGTGTGCTTAAAGAAGTGGTCACCCTATCAAAGTGCCACAAAGGCTCAATTTGTAATGTTAGATTTAATTTGCTTGAGTAATGTTTAATCAGAGTGTTTTATTCTTTGATGGAGAGGTGTTATAGAGTTGGTTTGGCAACAGGGTTGTTGCCAAATCAGCAGTTGTAACAGCTCTCAAGAATGGCTGTGTAACTGTGTGTGTATAGTTGCAAGTGGCAATTAAACAGTAATATTCACAAAAGTATATTTTATTTCAACACACAAACCACGACTTGAATAACTGAGATCACTTTAGAGATTCACTGAGATATATAAATAAGATGAGAACAGTTCAAAGCACATTCAGGGTTCTCATTATGGTAGTTTAGTAATAGAACACCAGCACCAAAAGCTGAAGATCTATTGTTTGAGAACTGAACAAGATGTTGAAAATGACAAAAACCTACAATAACCTAACCTAAAAGTTTAAAGAGTAAAATCACTATCAAATGTTTCATTCAAAGCCTATGGCCATAGCAGTTAAAGGGTGCTATAGAAATGAACTAAAAACAAAATATAAAATGATATTGAATTTTTCTAATACAACTTTCCAAAAAGACGCTTAATGAAAGTGGATTCAACCTAAACATTCTTACTAGCTTACTCACCTATTTATTTTGCAGAACATGTATTGTGAGCATGAGCTCATATCATCGGCTGCCTGTTGACTGCTGGATCAACTCCTCAGTTGTTTTGTTGAAAGCCTGTGGTGTACTCTGGTGGGCTGTGGGTGAACCTAAATAAAGGGTTGTCTGCTTCTGGCAAATCAATGTTCATGATGCAGTTTTCAAACTTCTTTGTGTAAATCTTCTCCCATATTTCAAGCTCTTTAGGTTTCTGGGCTGTTTTAGCAACTTAATGTGACTGCTGATTTGTCGGTCTGTTTGAACTTTATGCAACACCAGTGTTCCTTGAAGCAGGTGCCTATGATCCATTTTTTTTTCGTTGTAAATCTTCTCACAATTTTCATATTGGATCCTGTAGATTCCTGATTTTTTCTCCTGGGATATGTAAAAATTGCGAGAAGGTTTACATCAGAAAAACAAAAAGGAACATAGGTACCTGCTTCAAGGAACACTGGCTTTGCATTAAATTCAAACAGACCAACAAATCAGCAGTCACATTTCACTTAAACCATGAAATACACACCAGCATCAAGTTGCTGAGACCAGCCCAGAAACCCATGAGCTTGAAATATGGGAGAAGGTTTATGTATAGAAGTTTTTTAGACCACATCATGAACTTTGATTTGCCAGAAGCTGACAACCCTTTATTTAGGTTTGCCCACAGGCCACCAAAGGATACCCCAGGATTTCAACAAAACAACTGAGGAGTTGATCCAGCAGTCAACAGGCAGCCGATGATATGAGCTCATGCTCACAATACATGTTCTACCAAATAAATAGGTGAGTGAAGCTAGTAGGAGTGTTTAGCCTGGCTCCTCTTTCATTAAGTGTCTTTTATCAATTGCTTCACTGTGTGTAATTCCACAACATTTTGGATAGAACTTTCCAAACTTCACTTACACATACTCAGCATAAAAGGCAGTGAATAGATAGTTTTAACACTATTTCTCTGAAGTTGTTCACATTTAATATAAATTGCCATTACATATATAAGAAGCATTAACAATTTTAAAAGAAGTTTACAAGTGCAGAGGATTAATTCAAAGGAGCCAAATTTAAAGCTATACTTTTAGCATTTCATGGTTCAGCATTAAAAGCCTTATTTCTCATTTGTTTTTAATATAGTTTATGTATAATAATTTACTGATTCTATATTAGAGCTATCCTGTATACATAAAAGCTGGCAAATTATACCTTAGCAATCTTCATGAGCAATAGTAGCACCTATCATAACACTGTTTTATCAGTTATAAACAAATGTCAAATTTCTAACAAATAATTTAATCTGTATGTTCAGAATTCTGCTAACCCCAGAGCAGGTAGACTTTTGGATTATTCATTTGAATGGTTTCCTTCTTGATTTGACCATTGGTTTTCTGTTGCTGGTGGATAAAACACGGCCCCTAGCAATGTGCCTACTCAGTATGTTTCACCTCATGAACTCTCAGATTTTCTCCATTGGTAGGTATCATTAATATATTTATGTAAATACGTGAAGCCTCCTTCATAATGTCATTGCTATCTGAAAATTATAAATTGCTTTTGCATTATGTAGAATCCTTCTTTAATGAAAATATCTTCCTTTTAGGAATGTTTCCATATGTTTGCTTGGCAACAATGCCAATCTTTTGTGACACAAATTGGCCACGCAAGTTACTGGCTAAATTACCAGCTTTCAAACCAAATGTTAAATCATGTGGGAAAGCCAAGATATCCACAGAGGACACTAAGGCTGGTAAGTGTGAACTCTGTTATTAACTAAAATATAGAACTATACTGAGTAAAGTGAGCATACAATATACGGGATGAACATAAAGTCTCAATCCATTTCTGTGAAAAACATATTTTAGACTGAAACCAATACAGTGAATGTAGATGCTAGGACACAGTAGCACACAGTTCATCAAATTTATTCCACAGGCCACCCTGAACTTCCACACATAACTCCCAGCAATGCATGGCTGAATGAAATACCGTCTCTAGCATTCAAGGTGTGATTTTAAGTACCACCTGCCTGATACGTTCCTTTAAATGGTCAATGGAGTTGATTTTGACTTTGTACACTTGTGATTTGATGTAACCCCATGCAAAAATAGCCCAGATGTGTGTGAACTCTTACCAATCCATCTATGTGGAAATGTGTCTTGCAGGTATTCATGAACAACCAAAGCAAAATGAGGAGGTGCTCCATCCTATTGGAAAACCACCATTTCCAAGATACCATCCTGCTGCAATTGTAGTTGAAGGAACAGTTGTAGCATGCCCAGATATGAAATGCCTTGACTGTGGGTTCTGCAAAGAAGAATAGTCCATAAATCTTAGACATTCTAATCCCCAACCATGCATTGACTTTTGGGGTGATTTATTTCCACTTGAAGATCTCATTAGGTGCTTCATCTGTCCTCACTCTGCAGTTGTGTCGGTTGACCATGCCAAAGGTGGAGAGTGGCTTCATCACTGAAAAGCAAATTTTGTTCCAAATTATCCTCTTCAACAGCCTGTAACAGGTCATCACACATTACTTCACAACTGGTGTAGTCCTCCCTTTCCAACTTATGTCAGATTTGGAGGTTGTATGACCGTTTCTTCAAGCTGTAATGGAGAATTTTCCACACTGTCCATTGTGGTACACCCAACTCCCAACAACCTCTTGGTTGATGCTTTTCTGTGGTAATTGCATCATCTACCTGTTGCACAGTTTGAGCTGGCATACTGGGTCTACCAGAACGTTTCTCATCCTGCACACTACCCGTGGTCTTAAAGTTTTGAACCAGTAGTCTGATATTAACCCTAGTGAAAGTGGGTTTATGAAACTTTCTTACAAATCCTGCCTGTAAGTTAATCCTCTCACACATGCAGAAACCACAGCCATTCTTTCTTCAATGTAACATCTTTCAGATCAATAAAAGAAACACATACTCAGCCGTATTCACAGAAATGGATTGAGGTTTCATGTTCACCCTGTATAAGTTGGAATGCAATAAACTAAATGAAAAATGTAGTATTTGCAGATTCAAATTCATATGTTTGATAACATTAGCCTGATCTGTTTGCAGAAACTTATTTGAGATTCCCATCTTTAAATCTATTTTAGGTGTGCATAAAGAAAAAGAAGCTTCAGATTCCTCTGAAAGTAACCAGAATTTGACATGGAAGCACAAACTGGTGGCAACACTTCTTATATGTCACATGGGTGTTCAATCATTTCTTCCTTACTCGCACTTCATTACTAAGGTAATGCTATTGCACACTTTTACACATACTGTTTCAAAATGACAATGAATGAAAATATGGAACATGGCTTATATCATGTCTAACATGCGTATGTAATTTGCAGCATCAAAACAGCTGCATTAAAAAATTAAGATGTATGGCAATCTCATGACTTTCTCTAACCATTATTATTTGTTTTCATACCTCTTCTACAAACTCTTCATACAAAAGTTAGTTTTTCTGTCTGCTTCCTTCAATCATGGTAAATGATTTCATTACTATGTTATAGATACACAAGCATATACAGAAACCTGGTGAGACAGTCTACTGTTAAAAATCAAATTAAGTATGCAAGTCTTGATACTGCACACTCTTGGCATGGACTGATAAGAAATCAAGGAATAAACATGGTATTTCGAAAGTGTATTGCTTAAAGTATTGCAACAACAGAAAATATTACATAAACGGCTAATGCTATAAAAATATTATTTGACACTAATTGCATATTTTAATTAGTTCTACATTTTTCTGCAGTAAAGTTTTATCTATATTTCATGACTTCCTCATTATATCCACTTTAATAAGACAAAAGAGAGTTTAATAAGCTATTCAAAGAAAGTTTAACTTATTTGTCATACCGACATCACAAACATTTGAAACTTTATCGAAATATTACAGCAGATGCAATTTGTTCCATGCAAAGGGTGATTTGTGTTGAGGGACTTTTATGGAAATCTTCACCTTATATGCTTAAATTAAACTGAGTTTTATTTATGGATGCTCTTTAACTACTTTGGTTCTTAGGTCCCATTCTATATTAGCCATGAATGACTGGAATTTTGCTCAGGGGATCAGGCTTGAGGTACTTTCAGGTGCTGTAAATCTACAATATGGGACCGCCGAAGGAAGCCATGCTAAGGATTTTTATGCTCGAAAAAAGTCCATCGCCCTCCACTGGATTTGAACCCATGACACAGTAACTAGAGCTACCTCTAGACCACAGAGGATGACTCACACACACACACGCACATGCACACGCACACATGCACATGCACATGCACATACTCAAGTTTGAAGAAACTGTTATTATCCATATCATATTGGTTTGAAATCAGTACAGAATTAAGGATAGGTAAATTGCTACATGCATAGAGTTGAAATTTTATCTTGCTTAGAGTTCTCTACAAATTGTATACCTACACCATGTCACTAAGATTTTGATGTTTTGATGTATAAAAGGTGTATTATACTGACAATGCAATTCAAAATGTAACACGAATTTTCTGACTTTATTGTATTTTATGAAGAAAAAAAGAGTTAAGAATTCCTAAATGTAAAGCAATTTGAAGAAAATACACAAGTGACTTCCAATATTTGAAAAAAGGATGTTAATTTTTATTGGGAATCTGAAAACAATTTTTGGAGATGCCACTTCTTGAAGCAAATGGAGGACAATAGGTATACCTGTTGTGTGCAATAAAGATAAATATAGGTATATATACACTGTTAATTTGTTTATAGCAATTTTTCCCACAAATAAGTTTTAGAAACAACATTATGTTCTCTAGAAATAGCAGTATGTTTCACAACAGCTGTACAAAGTCTGTAGTAGAAATAGTCCTTACAGTGGACTTTACAAGCTAGGGTTTTCATGGCCTACATCTTGAAAAATAAAATTATTTCCCAGGTTTATTGAGACCATCTAGACCATGGCAAATAAGCCCAGGAAATTATTTTATTCTTCAGTCACTGAGTTTCCAAATAAAAATGTTCTTAATGTTAATAAAGACTTGGACAGGAATATGTGTTTATATTTTACCTAGTGTTTAGTATAGAATTGATTTTGTATAATTAGTTACTTATGGCTCCATTTTCCTAACATGAAACAAGATATTGAAGTATACTATCCAAATAAATAATTGTATATTTTTCTCTTACTATTGTGTTTAGTTAATAATATTATTTTTATTTTTTAAGAATTTTACTCCCCATTGGTTTACATTTTTCAGTAATATAATAATGTAGGGATGAGATAAGAAAGGGAAAAGTTGGGGGGAGGGGAGAAAGGGAGAAAAGACTATTAAGCTGCAGATTAGCTAGAGAGGCTTGATGGTGAATAATATTAAGAGTTATTCCTGAGAAAACAATGGAGGTTCCCTGGAAGAAGTTCCCATGTCTAAATCAGAGTACCATCAACCCATTTTTACTTTCTCCACCATGCACATAGAGAAGGTATTGTATTCCACCCAAAAATTTTATACCAAGATTTCACCAGAAATATGTTTTGAGACCCCTTAAATTAAAAAAAAAACCTTTTTAGTAAAAGAGGTGTGTGTGTGTGTGTGTGTGTGTGCGTGCGTGCGTGCGTGCGTGCGTGCGTGCGTGCGTGCGTGCGTGGGTGGGTGGGTGGGTGGGTGTATGCATGCGTGCGCGTGCATGGCTTTCTTTTCTTTTTTTTTCAAATTTTATTCACCATTTGATTTCAATAAAGAAACATTGGCTTTGCCAACAATACAATTATTAGTACAAAAAGAACAGATCTAATTCGATGCAATACTCAGATACAGAAATCCTAATTTATTACATGAATAGGTACCTAAACTAAATTTTGGAATTTTAAACATATTATATTCCATATTAAGGGCTAAGACAGGGTATTCCTCAGAACCAATGTCCGATATGTGGTGGTAATGAAGACATTGAACACATAGTATTTAAGTGCCAAGGAACAGAAAATTGGAGAAAAGAATTTTTTAATAAGAAGTGGTTGAAGGGGGATAGAAATACACTTATAATTGAAATGATATGCAAGGACGCTAGAAGCATTGGACAGTTTTTGTGTAAAGTAAAAAATAAATGGCTTTGGACAGTGGAAAGAGAAAAGTAAGAGGTAGTGCATCTTACTTTGAATGGAAAACTATAGTGAATGTGTGATGGTTAAGTAATCAATAAATGGAAAGTGAAAAAAAAAATCTGATGTGTTACACTCACATGACTTTCTCTACTCTTTTACAATCTATTTTTACAAACGCCTATTCTCCTTATGCTTCATGTTAATCGAGATATCGAGATGTCAATCTTATTAGTAATTTTCTTGTAGATGCAAGGGGAATATGGTAGCTTTTAAGCGATAGTCAAATATTTTAACGCTGGTTGCTATGTGGCGCATTCCATTCTCTTTGCATGTCCAAGACATAAAAAAAATGAATAACAAATTTGAGAAAAAGTATAAGTATTGGAAAATTTAAGGAAATAACAAGCAATATCTCGAAAATGGTTCACTCAACAAAAGAAATGTATATGACATAAGTTGTGTATTTTAATGCGATCTACATTTTTTGTGTAGTAAAATTTTGTCTATCTCTTATGGTTTACCAGTTATGCAAAAGTCGTTCACAATGAAGAATACTTTTGGAGACATTCCCAGAAAATTCGAGATATACATTTCATTTCTCATGACAATATCTTAAACATATGATATTTTCATCAAAATCGTTAGAGCCATTTTTGAGAAAATTAAAATTTTCGAAAAATGTTCCATGTAAAGGGTAGTCTGGGGTGGGGGGA
Source organism: Deroplatys truncata (assembly GCA_030765065.1). Classification (NCBI taxonomy): domain Eukaryota; kingdom Metazoa; phylum Arthropoda; class Insecta; order Mantodea; family Mantidae; genus Deroplatys; species Deroplatys truncata. Next base: position 72,724,311 of record CM060981.1, on the reverse strand, counting down.
TTTTCTTGAAAACCTTCGTGTCGCATCTCTGGAAGATACTGAACCTAAATACCAAGTTTGGTGTTTATCCGACTGTTCGTTTTTGAGTTATGCTGTTCACAGACACACAGACACACACACACACACACACACAGACACACACACGGACATGTTTCCAAAAATGCTTTTTTTGGATTCAGGATGTCTCAAAACATGTATTTCCAGTGAAATCTCGGTATCGAATTTTTGGGTGGAATGCAATACTTCCCCTACTTACTATACGTAGTAGAGAAAGTAAAAAAAAATCTGATGTGTTACACTCACATGACTTTCTCTACTCTTGTACAATCTATTTTTACAACGCCTATTCTCCATATGCTTTATGTTAATCGAGATATCGAGATGTCAATCTTATTGCTAATTTGCTTGTAGATGCAAGGGGAATATGGTAGCTTTTAAGCGATGGTCAAATATTTTAACGCTGGTTGCTATGCGGCGCATTCCATTCTCTTTGCAAGTCCAGGACATAAAAAAATGAATAACTAATTTGAGAAAAAGTATAAGTATTGGAAAATTTAAGGGAATAACAAGCAATATCTCGAAAACGGTTCACTCAACAAAAGAAATGTATATGACATAAGTTGTGTATTTTAACGAGATCTACATTTTTTGTGTAGTAAAATTTTGTCTATCTCTTATGGTTTACCAGTTATGCAAAAGTCGTTCACAATGAAGAATACTTTTGGAGACATTCCCAGAAATTTCGAGATATACATTTCATTTCTCATGACATTATCTTAAACATATGATATTTTAATCAAAATCGTTAGAGCCATTTTTGAGAAAATTAAAATTTTCGAAAAATGTTCCATGTAAAGGGTAGTCTGGGGTGGGGGGATTTTCTTGAAAACCTTCGTGTCGCATCTCTGGAAGATACTGAACCTAAATACCAAGTTTGGTGTTTATCCGACTGTTCGTTTTTGAGTTATGCTGTTCACAGACACACACACAGACACACACACACACAGACACACACACACACAGACACACACACACACAGACACACACACGGACATGTTTCCAAAAATGCTTTTTTTGGATTCAGGAGGTCTCAAAACATGTATTTCCGGTGAAATCTCGGTATCGAATTTTTGGGTGGAATGCAATACTTCCCCTACTTACTATACGTAGTAGAGAAAGTAAAAAGTGGAAATGGTACATGAAAAAAAAACAAAAAAAAACTGAAAAAAAAGAGCAAGATAATTTAGTGACAAGAGATTGTAAAATGTAAATAAACTGTAGTGATTGTCTACTGAATAAGTGACCCGGGTCAAAATGCAGTAGACAATCAAATTTGTAAAACTCTTAGCACAATAATTACTATACTATACTATATTCCATAAGAAAGCTTATAAACTAATTCATTTTTAGATATTTTTCCACTGAATAAAAACAGCCCTTTATTAGGATTTTTTTCAAATCCGTTTTGAAGACTGTTAGGGTTTTAACTTTTTACTTTCTCTACTACGTATAGTAAGTAGGAGAAGTATTGCATTCCACCCAAAAATTCGATACCGAGATTTCACCGTAAATACATGTTTTGAGATCTCCTGAATCCAAAAAAAGCATTTTTGGAAACATGTCCGTGTGTGTGTCTGTGTGTGTGTGTGTGTGTGTGTGTGTGTGTGTGTGTGTGTGTGTGTGTGTCTGTGAACAGCATAACTCAAAAACGAACAGTCGGATAAGCACCAAACTTGGTATTTAGGTTCAGTATCTTCCAGAGATGCGACACGAAGGTTTTCAAGAAAATCCCCCCACTCTAGACTACCCTTTACATGGAAAATGTTTCGAAAATTTTAATTTTCTCAAAAATGGCTCTAACGATTTTGATGAAAATATCATATGTTTAAGATAATGTCATGAGAAATGAAATGTATATCTCGAATTTTCTGGGAATGTCTCCAAAAGTATTCTTCACTGTGAACGCCTTTTGCATAACTCGTAAACCATAAGAGAAAGACAAAATTTTACTACACAAAAAATGTAGATCGCGTTAAAATACACAACTTATGTCATATACATTTCTTTTGTTGAGTGAACCGTTTTCGAGATATTGCTTGTTATTTCCTTAAATTTTCCAATACTTATACTTTTTCTCAAATACGTTATTCATTTTTTTATGTCCTGACATGCAAAGAGAATGGAATGCGCCACATAGCAACAGCATTAAAATATTTGACTATCGCTTAAAAGCTACCATATTCCCCTTGCATCTACAAGAAAATTACAATAAGATTGACATCTCGATATCTCGATTAACATGAAGCATATGGAGAATAGGCGTTTGTAAAATTAGATTGTACAAGAGTAGAGAAAGTCATGTGAGTGTAACACATCATATTTATTTAAATAACCTTTTTAAATATGTGGGGAGTTTATTAAACAAATAAATGCCATTATAATATAACTTTATTTAATATAGGGTTCTTATATGACCTATAATGTGCAGTTTAGATTTATTTCTTGTATTGTAGTCATGAATATTAGCATTGTGTAAAAACTATTTTGCTGCTTATACATTGTTACCAGAATTTCAAAAATGTATAGGGAAGGAACAGTCAAGATATTTAACAGTAAAAGGATAAATATCAAACTTGGTACCTTCCAAAGATGGGACAGAAATGTTCGAGAAAATTTCCTCATCCTAAACTACTTTTTACATGGAACATTTTTAGAATTTTTTTTATTTTCTCCAAAATGGGCCAAATGATTTTGATTAAAATACCAGCTATTGCAGATATTTACAGGACAAATAAATGCATATCTTGAATTTTCTGGGAATAGCCTGTGTAGTCCTCTGCATTCAGAAGGAATTTTGTATAAACTTGTATAACTGGTATATGTTAAGCGATAGATTCAAAGGTACTGCACAAAAAATGTAAATCTCTTTAACACACACAATTTATTTCAAACAATTTTTTTTCTGGCATAAGCCATTTCCAAGGTATCTGTTATTAATGGTTCAAATTGTTCAATACTTGTGTCGTTCTTTTAAAGTCCTGTCAATTTTCAGTTGTTTCTCATGATTGTATCGAAAAAGTATGGAATTTTAAGGCAAGCATATAGCAACCAGTTCTTAAACATTTGACTATCACTGTTTCCTCATATCTATGTGAAATGTGTAATTCAGCTATTTCTGAAAAGGTTTATCTTGATTAAAATGAAGTAGATAGACAAATAAGCTTTTGTAAGAATAATTTGATGGCTTCTAATAAACAATACAGGGTAGAGAAAGTTATGTGAATGTAACACATCAGATTTTTCATTTCAAGCTCTGCTTCAAAAATAAATATTTGGAAGCATTTCTAATCAGTGCTGATAAAATTAACATACATTATTTATATTACATTATTATGTATTTGAAATTCTGCATTTAATGCAAATTGAGTGGATTTTATAAAATTTTGATTGGAAGATTTATAAAAAGTGCATAAAGTGTTAAGTACGCTGATTTATGATGAAAACAATGTAATAATAATTATAATATTTGTTATCTGTGACAGGGAAAGCTTTTAAAATTCTTCAGCTAAATTGGAATGTTCATAAAAAAATCATCCTTTTTGAAAATATTTTTTATCATCTGCTTGTATCACAATAAATAGTATCCATTTAGATTTTCCAGAAATTCACCTATTTAATTTCTTAAAATATTTTGCATGCCTATACTATGACACATGTTTTTAAAGTAAGTATAGATAATTTTTTTAAAAAATAAGAGAACATTATTTTCCAAATACTTTATTATCATTCATTACCTTACATTACTTCTCCATATAATTACTACTATTATTCAGGCACTTGTCATAATGGGAACCACTTTTTGTATGACTTCATCAAAGAATGATGCCACCTGTGATGAAGGCCAAGTCTGCACTTCTTGTTTCACATCATTGTCGCTGAAATGTTTTCCAACAAGGAATATCTTCAGATGAAGAAACAGATGAAAATCTCTTGGTGCCAATGTTTTCTTCCACAGCTTGCACCAAATCATCCATGATCACAGACGGTTGGCTGCTCTGTGGCTCATATGCCCATTTTCATAACCTTTGTTAAACTATCTAACCCACTTCCTCACCATCACATCACTTATTATTGTCTCTCCGTAAACCTCACACAACTGGCAATGAATGTTTGCTTGCACACATTTCTCACATTCAAAAAGCAAATCACTGATCTTACTTCACACTCAGTGGGTCATTCAATTGTTTTGGACAGTTCAAAACATTCTAACAACAGGAAAACACAAAGTGACAATTGCTGGCTTCCTAATGAATGGAAAAAGTGATCGCACATGCTCAAAACTGCGACTGCAATGCTGATATTAAAACTGTACTTACCTTAAAAACAGGCCTCATATTATTTACTGCCATACCCTTCAGTACAGTACAATATAGTACAGTACCTACAGTATAAAGTAACACTTAAAGGTTATTGTAAATGAATTCAAAGGTTTTATTTTATTTACATAATATTTTATGCTTTTGTTCCACAGGGGTATAACAACTGGACCAATGGACTGTATGGCTATTCCTGGGATATGATGGTTCATACTTGGGATACTATTCTGGTAGTTATTAAAGTGGTTGATAATGAAACTGGAAAAGAACATTTTATAGATCCAGAAGTAAGTTAACTAACAGTTCTCTTGAATCAGAGATTATGTTACTAATTATAAAGTCAATATACTTTAAAGAGCAAGTGTTATAAAATGCTCTAAAGCATTTGAAAGGCAGACAGGAAATGATCTTGAAACATAATAAGTGATAGACATTTCAGTGCTTGGGTAAATTGAATACAATAATGCTGAGTTATACAAACCCTGCATTTCAAAACTTCCCAATCTAAATATGTAGCTACTCATTTAAATTAGAAAATTGAAATTTTCAAGTGTAATTCAACTTCCCATCTTATTGCTTAAACACAGCTGGTGTGAAACAACAGTTACTGAATGCTTGTTTAAAATAGTTAAGCAAACCATCTAAAAAAACTAAAGGCCTACATTTTTTTTAACTTAAAATTTTTATCATGTATGAACATAACACAAATGAAACATTAAATTTTAATGTGATATGACAGTTTCTGAGATACGAGGGGTGTCCAATAAGTAAGCTTCCCTATGTTATAAAGAACATTACACACAATTTATCATGTTGAAATAATTTTTTTAGCATTGTATAATCCTTCTGTTACTTTTCTACATAGTCACCAGGTTTTTTACAAGCATTTTTTGTAACGTGACATAAATTTTACCAAACAACTGCTATACCAAGACGGGTCCTGTGCTTGTAACCAGCTGTTCACTTCTGATTTGACTTCGCCATTAGTGTCTAAGTGCTTACCTCCAAGATGACCTTTAAGTTGGGGGAACATGTGAAAATAACTTGGGGCAAGAACCTGGTGAATATGGAGGATACGAGAAAACATCCCAGTTGAATCTTCCGAGCTCCAACTGGGTCATTCGAGCTGTGTGAGGCCGAGCATTGTTATGAAGGAAGAGAACTTTGTGAGACAAAAGTGCAGGACATTTTCTTTTGATGGCATATATAGCATTACACCGAAGATGCAGTCAAATTAGAAGTGAACAGCTGGTTACGAGCACAGGACCCAACCTGGTACAACACTGGTTTGGAGAAACACATTGTGTGTAATGTCTTTTATAAAATAGGGAAATTTACTTATTGGACGTCTCTCGTATTTATTTCCATTTTAGTTGAAATTAAACACTCATAACATATTAACTTGCATCTTTTACCAAGTGGCTTATTATATAGACTCTTATTACCAACTTAAAGAAACCTAACTTTATAAAGAAATTGTTGCACAGGCACTGATTAAATGTAATTAATGTATAACAACAAACATTTTTTGCATATGTGTTACTGAATTTTTCAGTTTTACAAATAGAAGTTATGCAAAATGTTTGATTATAAATTTATTATTTAATATTTTTAATAACTTTGTAACAAATTGTAATATCCTAAATTTTTCTGAAAATGTCAAGCCTATAAATTAAAAGCTGAGGTACAGCACATTTTAATAATACAAAATACAGAGGAGAAAAAAGAGTTATTACTTAATTAGTAGTTTAACACTGAACTTAAATGATCATTTAGAGATTTAAAGGCAGTTGGTATCCTGACGTGTCCAAAACAATGTAAGTTGTTCTCAAAGGATTAAATAAATACAAGTATTAAGAAAACAATAGCAAAACCTATATATTAAAAGCTGAGGTACACAGAACATTTTGAATAACACAAAATACAGAGGAAAATAATTATAGAAAAATAATTTGAAGTTTAACACTGAACTTTACCTAAATGGCATTATGTCATTTAAATGAGCATTTAGAACTTTAAAAGTGGCTGGTATTAAGAACCATGTTACGTTTATCTTCTGTATTAATCTTGTGTGCACATGTATGTTATGACTCATTATTGTCATTGTTACTGTGTAGTGTGCTTATATGATTGTAATAAGACTTGAATTGCTAAAACGACATAAAATAATGAATAAATAAATAAAGAAAAATAGTAAAGTATTTAAATACCAGATGTAATCATAATAAAAATACAAAAATGAAAAGATCTAGATTTTTGCAATTTTTTGCCAAACTTTATTGATGTTTATTATTTAGATTCTGGAGGGGAAGATTAAAACTAGTATTATCTGCAAAATTTCTAATGACATCTATAACCTTAAATCTAAAGCATTATGCAATTGTTTGCTTCATTCTACATTTTGTTCATACACCTTTTATTGTTTATTGGTGCTCAGCAGACTGGAGTCATTTGTATTTGAACAAATAAAGAACAAGTCAGTTGATTATAGATAAAAACTGAGCTTATTTTGTTGAATTTCCTGAGTTGAATTAATTAACTTTACTAAATCAAATGTTCAACATGATTCCATTGTTGACTATATGATAATGCAGTCTGTTTCTAAACTCCTTGTAAAATATTTGGAGTGTTTCCTTACCACTGCCACTGCTGCCGCTGCCACCGCCGCCACCACCACCACCACTGTTACTATTTACAAATCTTGTACATCTTCAGGTGGAAAGTGTAAACAATAGATTACACATTATTCCAAAGGAAGCAGTCTTAGATATTACATTTTAGTTTGTTACTTACAGAACCAGTTCCATGAAATTGGCATAATTCATTCATCACAATTGGATCATTTAAAGTTTTTTCTCTGGATGCCTATGGTTGAAAATAGTAACAGCTTTCAAGTACAGCATTTTTCAGTCCAAAAATAAAGATGATTTCTGTTCTCTTCTGAAGATTATAAATCACTTGAAAATAGTTTAAGCTGAGACACAACTATGTCTTGCGTTAAATGCTCAGTAGTGATTCTGGTTTCATTCTCTTCAACCATAATAAAAATGGACCACAAACTAGGTTGCCATGCAAGGATAGAATTCAAAGGAAGTGAGAATGAACTAATGAATGGGCTGCCTCTGCAGTCAAACTATCAGCATGCTGGCTTCTCCCCCAGAAATCCCAGATTCAATTCCTGGCTGAAGTGCGAAAATGTTTGGTTTAATTATAACCATTCCCTGCATAGTCTCAGGTGTGAAATCAAATGTGTTTTAAAGCAATAGGTTTTAAAATTGAAAGTAAAATGTAAACAAGTTAACATCAAAAAGTTAGTTCTAAGGTCAAGGCACTGATTTGAGGGGCTTAATTAAAGGTGGCTGAATGAAAGAGTAAAAAATTAAAAATTAGAATGTAGAATCTTTTCAGTAGTTTTACATTCCTCTGACGGGAACCATAGTTTAACTGAGGCTGAGTTTATGGAGTTACCTTGTAGCTTTGGACCTCCCATTACTAAAAGTATTGTTTTGTTTATTTATTGTGCTAAGAGATTTACAATTTGATTGTCTACTGAACTGACCCTGGTCACTCATTCTGTAGACAATCACTACAGTTTGTTTACATTTTACAATTTCCTGTCAACTCATTCTGTAGACAGTCACTACAGTTTATTTACATTTTACAATTTCTTGTCAATAAATTATCTTGTTTCAGTTTTTCATGTCCCATTTCCACTTGTTTTTCACTTATACTAAAAGTATTTTTTAATAAGAAGTGGTTGAAGGGGGATAGAAATACACTTATAATTGAAATGATATGCAAGGACGCTAGAAGCATTGGACAGTTTTTGTGTAAAGTAAAAAATAAATGGCTTTGGACAGTGGAAAGAGAAAAGTAAGAGGTAGTGCATCTTACTTTGAATGGAAAACTATAGTGAATGTGTGATGGTTAAGTAATCAATAAATGGAAAGTGAAAAAAAAAAAAAGTGGAAATGGGACATGAAAAAAAAAACTGAAAAAAAAGGAGCAAGATAATTTAGTGACAAGAGATTGTAAAATGTAAATAAACTGTAGTGATTGTCTACTGAATAAGTAACCAGGGTCAAAATGCAGTGGACAATAAAATTTGTAAAACTCTTAGCACAAATAAATACTAAAAGTATATAGTTGGTTGTGTGGCCTGAGGGTATAAAACTAAAATGCAAATAACATTTGTATTAAACTTCCTCCTCAATTCATAAAATTGGTATATTAAATTAAATTTATACAAATGGTTATATAGGGTATACCTAGTGACTATCAAACAGAAAAACTGAGGTAGCTCTGCATTCTGTTAGAATCTCAGATAACATGTTGTGAGTTTAATATCTCAATTCAGTCCAAATTGACCATATTTTATGGCTGAGCTCCATTATTATGAAACAGAAAAATTCCATTTAAAGAAATTAAGGGCTGACAATACATTTTTGCTTAGCCAATTTTAAAGTTGGGTTAATGGAATGTATATTTCTGTTCTCTGACTTAGGCATGGGTGCAATCTGAACGCTGGGTAAAACATGCAGATATGGTGGTGCAATATGCTCAGTGCTTGAAAAGGAACCTGATGAACATGAAGTTAAACAAAGACTATGATGATAATGAAGATACCATCAGCAACAACATCTCCATTTATTTAGATGTATGGTGTTCATTAAATGGGCGTTTTCAACAAAGAATGTTTGATCCCAGAGTTGATCTATTAACAGTAGAATGGTCTCCATTCAAAGAAGTCACATGGTTAATGCCATTACTTAGTGAGTTCAGTTCATGGAGAGCACAGATGGCAAACCTAGAGAAAGAAGTATATTCATGGTCAAATTACACAGATGCTTTATTTGTTGCAGACTTCCCAGGTGATTGCAAGTTTCTATCTTTCATAATAGCTTTATTTTCATAGTAGGTATATGGTTAAGAATAGTGCATTCTGATGGAAATATTTATAATGCTAAATATTTCCTTCTTAAATTTTGTATTTGTAATAGCATATAAGTATAGTATAAAAAAAAATATGATGCACATGACTTTTTCTATCAATGACAACCTCATATAAAATCATATCTTAAAAACTATGTAGCTTTTATGTTAATAAATAACTTATGGGACCAAAGAGAAGCCACAATGGTTTAAAACTTCATCTACTGTGAAATATTGTAGTTATCTATTTACTTGACCATTCCAAAGGATGATTGTTCAACCATTAAAGAGTACATATAGTTTATGCAACATTTTCAGAACTTGAAAGACTATTGGGAGGAGGTCAAATGTTCCTCCAATGATTTGCATCCTTTTGGTGAACATCAGGCAATCAATTTTTCATCCACTGTTAGGAATAGCCAGGGGTGTACAAAATTACAATTATAAGGGTAAAGGGGAAAATTAACCATAAAAATCTCCAGTTTATTGTATAATAATTTCATAAAGAACAGGAGAGGTAAATTAAATTACTAGTCATAATTTAAAAAAAACTAACTGTGTAACGTTGGGCAAGCTAGCTAGTCATTAAATGTTATACTATTCATATACATGGTGATTTATCTAGCCTTGCTATGTTTTGTATATGTACATATTTTTTTAATTTTTTTAACCTAGAAATTCTTTAAATTATGCAAGAAAGTTTCAATATGCAGAAACAGCATTCAAATGATTATTTATGGTAACAAGCTCTTGCAATGGAAAGAAAAGGGGGAAAGAAAACAAGAATCAAATCACAAACTTTCAAGCATATTCATTAGGTGATGCTTAGGAAAGGCCTAAACTTGCAATATGGAATATTTAGAAAAAAGGTAATCCTGAAAGAAAATGTATTGGACACAAATTCTATATTTCAATGGGTTCTACATTTTTCCTCTAGTAAGTTACTTTTATTGTGTTAAAATTTACTTATTATAGGAAACTGTACAAAATTCAACAAAATAAACATTAGTTCACAAGATTTCTCAGAAAATTCAAGATAAACATTTTGTTTATCATGTCAATATATTAAAATATGACATTTTAATCAAAACTGTTAAGAGTCATTTTTGGGAAAATATAACATAACAAGTTTTTCCAAGTAAAGGATAGTATAGGGTGCAGGATTTTCTTAGAAATCTGTGTGTCTTATCCTTGAAAGATGCTGAACTTAAACACCAAATTTGGCATTTAACTGATTTTGTGTTATTGAGTCTCTCTCTCTCTCTTGCGTGCACATGTACACGCACACACACACATACACACACACACTTTTTCTAAAATGCTTTATTGGGATTCAGGGGAATGGTTAAGTATTAGTATCAAATTTTTAGTGTGTATTACAATATTTCCTCTTACCTACTATAGGTAGGTGACAGAGAAAATTAAAAAAAAAAAAAAAAAAAAAAAAGGCCAAGATAGAAAAAAGAAATCATATCACAGTCAATCTTTTTATTTAAAGGTCTTGGTTATAAATATACAAAACTCTTGCTAATCCTGCCCTCAGTAGTCGGCCTCTTAGTAATCCAGCCTACATCTGGCCCTAAGTCGCTCAAGCAGAAACTTGCATCCAAAAATATTAGTTAGTTATCATGTGCAACAGTATTAGTTAATTATGTTATACGGTGTTATATTTGAAACTGTGGCTTCCTTTACAGTTCAGTATCAGAGCTTCTAAAAGGAAATACAATATGCTAGACCTCAAGCAGAAACTCAAATTTTAGATAAGTCGAACCGAGGTTCTTGCAGAAAGCCATTGTTGCCGAGTACAATGTTGGGCGAGCAACTATTTATGACATAAAATAGAAATATGTTGTTTGAAGTACACAAGCCAAGTGGAGAGCGAGTTGGAAAATGGAAGGTTATGCAAAAGAGTGAGAATGAAGAGCTGGATGCAGCTGTTTATAGATGCTTCATAAGACAACACAGTAAAGGAATTCCAATCAGTGCACCGATAAGGAAAAATAAGTTGCATTTAAAAAACAACTTAGCAGCAATAACTTGTTTGCAGCACAAGGGTTGGCTATCAAACTGGAAAAAATGCATGGCATGTAGCAGGTGACAGTCACCGGGGAAAGTCACTGACCTAATGAAAAAGATGCAGAAGAGTCTGTAAAGCACTCAGCCGCTATCATGTATCATCCTAGCAGCATCTAAAAATTCAGGACATGTTTCATACTAAGTGATACTATTGTGTATGTACACACTCAAGGACTAAGTTTTCTATGAACATGAATGTATCTTTGGATTTGCTAAATTATATTCCCAATATGTTAACTAAATTTCAGACACACTCAATAATCCAGCACTTCCACTAATCTGGCACCATATGTGCAAGGAATGGCTGGATTAGCGAGAATCTAGTGTATGTAAATATTGATACTGGATCAGGTCCAAAGTGAAGTAGAATGGCAAAAAACTATTTCTATGCCCTAGCATATTCCCCATCTGTCACTATTACTATAATACAGTTTATAATAAATCCAAAGCGAGTGCCTCCGCAGTCTAGGGGTAGTATGCTACTCTCTGAATCCATAGGTCCTGGATTCAATTCACCTGGGTAGGTGCTATATATACTTAAAAATATCAGGACTGATCTAAATTTCGCAACTTAAATATCTCGACTAAATTTCTGTGTTTTATTATGTATCAGAAGTTGGGTAATAATCTTTTATTTTGTATTTGACCATGCAAATTATCAACTTTTAAAAACATATTATGTACTTGTCTTATTATTATGGCATGTCATAATGATGTAGTTATGTCCTGAGTTTTTTCCTTCACCATTATGGCAACCTTACACCAGATGAGGAAGACTGACCAGGATTATTTCCTATCCTTCCTAGACTCTAGAAGTGAGAATGAGATGATGAACACATATGAGATTCAGTAATTTAAAAACTAAAGTAATAAGGAAACCCAACAGTTAATACCAAAAGTAAAACAACTGAATATTATAAAATGAGAGGAATTTTCCCAAAATCAAAGTTGCTAATAGATGTTAAAGGCAGCATGTAAACATAACCAAGAAAAACAAAATCTGCAAATGTACCTATATGCTATTAATTTTGACTCTGCTGTAATAAGTAGCTGTTTGCAGTGCCAGGTGATCTGTGTTTAATCCCAATTTCCACATGGAATTTTTCTCATGCTGTAAGAGCTGGTATACAGTGAACTTAACCTTGCAAGGTCTTTGGGGATCAATTGAGGAGCTACTTGACTGAGTATGAAGTACTCTTGGCCACTTTGTGAACTGTGACTCAACATACTTCTCACATACTACTCCCAATATTGACCATTATGTCCTCTATGGACAGAGGCAGAGGATACAATGGCTATTCTGTAGGCCATGGATGCTCTTGGACAAGTTTAACTTTAAACCAAGCTTCTGATTTCGATCATAATTCATGAAGTACACATATATAATTGGATTGTTAACATGAAAATGTTTCATTATATGCAGTAAAATTCTTTATTATTGCATCTGCCACAGCGATACTATTTACACAAAACTTGAAGTTCCTGCATAATTCCTTCAGTGATCAGCGCCAACTCTACTGTTCAGGGTCAACAGGATGCAATACTTTGCTTATCTCTATTGTAGCCTTGATAAATACTGATGCAGAATGCCATTATTATAGCAGTACTTCACCAATTAAGAAACTTAAATGCCCGATGCACTTACTGTCAGTTTTGTGGATTTTAACAATTAAAGCTGCAACACTGGGTATACAAGTGGTTCTAAAGGCTGTATAGAAACAAGTGAAAAAAGTATACCTCCAAGTCATGATAACTGCAATCAATTCTTGTGTTAATATCAACAGCTACTTTATATACCTTTAATATTGCACATTAGTGGCTGCTCAGGCTTGCAAAATGTTTCAAGAAATAAAGTGTACACATTTATGCAACAATTTAAAATTTATAGCATACTAAAATTTGAGAAGTATGTTTTTGTGTAACATGCTATGATGATAGCTTCCTGATTTTACTGAATATTTTAACAGTACTAATTCAAATAATTAGTAATTTGAATTGTCTGCTTCTATTTTATCATTAAAGAATCATCAAGATCATGGATGATATGGGTTAAAAAATGAAGCAGTAGTGAAGAGAAATGTCAGTGATATAACTTCTAAAGATACCTTAAATAATAACAAAAATTTAGTTCAACTCCTTAAATATTAATCCTATCAACATTTTATATAGAACAAAACTTATCAGAAACTTTATCATAATAAACACTTGTTGCCCAACATTTTTCATAAAACTCAATTAGAAGCAAAATATTTTGATATTTTATTCATGCCACTTTATATTCCCCTCTTTGAGGAACTAATTAAAATGTTGTATTCTCTAGGTAGACCTGATGCATGTTCATAGCAATTAGACATTCTTGAACAACAGGTATCATAATCACCAGGCATAGGAATTCTTAAGTAGTTGGCTTCAAGTTAGCTATACTCAAATCATTATCACTACAAAGAGTGTAAACAACAGAAGACAAGGGTCACTAACAGGCAGGTAAGAACTGGTTTTAGTGCTGTCTGCAAATTTCAAAAGACTACAAGGAAAGAGTGGGAGTGGTTTTTAACTGTGATGTCCCTGCCTACAGTCCAATAACAGTTCAACCTTATTTCCTTGTATCCTTGTATCCTTGCAGAAGGAAAATGCTTGGAAATTCTATGCCTGATAAGCACAAGCATAATTTTATTATAAAGACATACACAAATTTTAAAAATACAGTTTTTGATTCCATAGTAGCCCATTAACATCAAAATTATCATTTTCTTATTCAGAATTGAAAATAACTATAAAATTTGTCTGTTACATTTTGATTTCATGCTATATAGGTATACATTTCTGTTACATATGATAAATTTGTCTTGTTTTGCATTATACAGTTTCCTGTACCTAATATATTTTATGTTCTGTTTACAGGTTTGGCACTAGAAAACTATATTAATAATGATCTGAATAATGTTACATTATCAGTTCTTGAGGGAGAAGTTATTATGGAATCAGCCATAGCTGAGAAAAGAAAAGAAGGAAAGAATAAACAGTACAAGAAGGTCAGAGACAGAGTAAACAAGCATGGCTCTATAAAAATTCCAAGTGGGAAGTTTCATAAGGTTCATACTGTATCTGCAAGTCCTGCTTGCTATATGTATACTTACACAAACATTACAAGACAAATGTACGAACGGCATAAAATAGAAGACAGTACTTTGGGAAGAAAACGTGAACTTTTGAATGAGTTATACATACGCTTAGAAAACATCATAAGAGCCATAGGATTGGTCAGTAATGCATTTCTGAATGTGCTGTATTCTGTACCAATGATAAAAAGGGTTCGTGTTGGATAGAGAAGGAGATATGGTGCTAACAAACATGGATCATTATTCACATAAAAGTGCTCCACTGAGTACAAATCTAGAGGCTCTATTTTTTGTCCTTGCTTAAGTTATATGCAAAAATAGATTAAAAATAAATGATTGCATTTTCTGGGGAGCAGATATTATTTTCCCCATTTTTTTACTTTATGTGTGTTTAATACTGTCAATCATAGAATGTATGCAAAAACGTGTTAACAAACTTAATGTTTTATAATTCATAAGAGTCTTTATTTTTTATAGAGTTCAGTATTTCAGTATAAAATATCTATAAAGTGCATTGATATGCATATAAACTACTGTGTTCTGATAACTTTTAGCAGTACTTGCAAACAGCAAACTTTGTGTCACATATATTAAACTAAAATAAAAACAAAACAAGAATGAAATTTTATTGCAGTAATGTTATTCATGTTGTGTTCACATCTGGCTTTACTAATACATAAGAAGAGAAGGATTTAATGTTCAACTTTAAAAACTTTTACACAGTTAATTATTATTCTGATAAAATGCTGTTGTCAGTACCAAACAAAGCAACAGAAGAAAACAAAATGATTATATATAACTGCTCAATTGACCCCTCAAGCACCTAACGAGGCTGAGTGTACTCTGGGCCAGGTCTTCCAGCAAGCAGCTTCACTACCACTGCACTAAGGAGACAACCTTCATACCTTCAATTATTAATACAAAAGCTTATTTTTCTAATAAATAATTGGTTTAACATATCTTTGTAGGCTGTGACATAGTTCAAAAACCAGAGCAATAAATATGATAGACTTGGTATTACTTACTCCTTGCATGAGCTCATGGATAATGAAAGAATGGCTACCAGTATTCAAAGGTACTACTTATAATGTGGGAAAAGTTACACAAACAACAGTGATATTTCAGAAGTGATTAAGGATAAAATATTTATTTTACACAAACTGCATACTTAAATGAGCTCTACATTTTTCCTATCGTAAGATTATGCCTATGCCTAACAATTTCACATTCATATAAAATTCAGTGTGAATGAAGAGGAATTCACTGGGTACCAACATTCATATTCCCAGGTTGTCCGTTCAGTGTTTTCACCCTTCCTCACAACTTGGGCAGCATATTGCATGCAGGTATGAGATATTAGAAATAATGTATTTATACCTTCCCAACAGCCCCCACAGAAAACTTTATTACACAACACAAGTGCAAACTTATCAAATTCATCATATATACTCTGTTTCATTTAGCAACAAAGAAAGTCCTTCAGCACATTAAAGTTTGGCAGTGACTGAGTTTTGCTATTTTCTAATTATAGTCAATCCTCCACTCAAAGTGTATGCATCAGGTAATGGCTACTGATGTCCAAACATAAGTTTCGGTTATTGAGCTCCCTCCCCAAAACTTTCTTTCTATTGGCAATCCCAGTGGCCTTCTCCATCACACTAAGGATCACAATTTGAAACACAGCCATGGAGTACTCAAACCTATGACTACCAAAACCAGGGCTGTCAACTTCGGGACTTTGTGAGGTTGACAGCTCTGGTGTCAGCAGTCAAAAATTTGAATACTCTTAGGCTATGTTTCACAACTGAATCCCTGGTGTGATGGGAAGCCACCAGGGATGTCAATACAAAGAAAGTTTTGATGAGGGAGTTCAATAATTGAAACTGATGTTTGGGCAACAGTAGGCATTATCTTGTGGATACCACTGAGTTGTTGGTAATTGCTGTACTTGTTACTAGCACAGTTGAAGAGAAGGCCTTATGGTCCCGGCCCCATTATTGTTAATAAGTGAATGAACACAAAGAAGTTATAGCGTCATTCCACAGTAAATGAGAAATGACAAAAATTGAAGATACAAAAATTTCTCATTACATCCAAAATTTCTTCAGATATACAATCACAGTATTTGAGGTAAAACTGCAAATTTTCTGTATTTACCATGTTATCAGTAATTAACAAAAAACATCAAAAAAGATAATGTTTTCCTCATAAGACAAGATTTGTGTTACTGTTGATTAGGTTGAATCATTAAAAGTCAGCCATATATGGACAATAGAAACCTGTATAATTTTGCTTGGCCTATTTCAGTAGATAGATAGGTTAAACATTGCACATTCCCTTTATCATTTAGTTTAAAACCATTTGAATAATGCTTATTATAAACACATGCACAAGTCCATGAAAGCATTTTTTTTATTCACAAATTATGCTGCTTCTACACTGTAGCATTATTACAGTAAAAATAAAACCTAAACCTTTTGCTACTGCAAACTTTGCAAAACTAGTGGAAGTTTTCCCAAAGTAGCCACTCCAGCTTTGTTCTATGCTAAATGCTTTCCATGCAATTTGTGAGCAGATGCTTATATTAGTTGTGTCATTTACATCTGCCGAAAGGTTGGAATAAAAATGCATTGCTTTGTGCACATCCTGTTTGTATCATTCTGTAGTCACAGAATGCCAATTAAAACAATGTCAACATTAAACAGAGCTAACAAACTTTTTGGCAACTTGAATGAGACAAGAAATACCTGCATAAAATGTATATTACATGGGCACTTTAATGCATAAATACAAAATTTTATCTGTATTCAAAATAAAATGGGGGCCAAAATCATAAACATGTATCATTCAGAGGAAGATGGTATATCTCAGAGCACACAAATGCCGTCTGGAAAGAAGAAGAAACCTAACTGAATCGCAGATAATAGCCATCAAAGAGGACAGCGCTTTGAGAGATGTATCTCTTGTTTGCCATGTAAGAGTCAATTCCAAACACCAATTTTTGAAAGTTTATGAACTGTGATTTTTTCCATTATATGTAATTATTATTTATGTCCTTCTTTGACCATCTGGAATGGAATAGTACTGTAATTCAAAAACATTGCCTATGTTACAACTACTCCACAAGGTGTTCATCTATTAATGGATTTTCATGGATAAGGATTTGAATGTAATAACATATTGTTAGGAAATGTGTTCATAGATCTTAACATACTACCATTGCTAAAATTATGAACAACATTCAGCATGTTCATCTGAATGCATTCACAGCCATGGTAGCAATAATTCCACCACTGGAGTCAGCATTTCATGCCTAGCAGTGCCAAGGTACTAAACACCTTTGAAAGGCACTCTCATTGGCAAAATTATATAGTAAGTACAAAAAATTCCTTCAGGTCCTCTTCCCTTGCCTAGCATCTATCTTATCTTTCTTAATGAGGGGACTCTGCACCGATCCAGAGGGATATTGTATCTATGCTCCATGAGGGGGCATCCCCAGGAGGAAGGATGAGGTGAGAGCAGACACCAGACGGCCAGAGAAAGGAGCAATGGTACAGCAATGACAGGGTCCCTAAGTTTCCAGAAGTAGACACCCCGGCAGATAGAACCTAGAGCCTAACTAGGGATAAGCATGGAAAGCCTCTTCAGCTTCTTTCTCCTTGTTTATTAATTAAGCTCGCCAATAACTAAGATGTAATGACAAACATTGGCAGGAAAGTCTGAAAATAAATGAACACCTGGTACAAGTGAAAAAATATTAGTAAGATAAAGTAATATTTATTTGCTTATAATAGAAATGTACAGTAAATACATGCTAAGCAGCACATTAAACAGCCTTTTGAAATTATTAACTTTCCACCAAAACCAATTAATAATATATATTTACAAGTTTTAGAATAGGTAACGAAATTCTTACTTTATTTGCTTTACGTTTAGGGTTACATAAAAAAACAGTAACAATTTCTGTATGCAACAAAACAAACTTTACACTGTCTAACTTCTTGGAAGTCAAACATTTGAATATCTGCAGGTGCATGCATCAAATTAACAGGATTGTGTATTCTGTTACTGACATGTAGACAGGGCATGTGACTGCTAAGGTTCTTCTTTTTTTTTTTTTTCTTTCTTTTACTCCCTGTAGAAAGCTGTAACAAACACTATATCAGTATAGCTGAAATATCTCAGACTTGAGCTATGTTACGAGTAATAAGCATTTTAATTATTAACACAACTGCATTATAAATATTACATCCAGAGCATCATTTACACACAACACACACTCAACTATAGCATGAGTGGTTCGATAGGAATGGGATATGAATGTTACATCCAGGAAGACTCCTGTCATTCATACAGGAAGCACAGCCATACATCTTCAGTATATTCTTCTATCACTATACTGGTGTAACTAGTGCTATAAAAACGTACTTATTGCTACACAGCGTAAGTGTGATTTGTTTAGTTTTCTATCTTCAACAAAGACTTTGACATTTAAGATATGAATAACAGGAGTTTTCCATATAACAAAGCACTTTAGTCTTGGATAAGGCACATATTTTTATGAATTAACATTCCAATCCTACTACAACTACTGGACTGGTTACTTATTACGATTACTGTGAATCTATAAAACTGATTCTAGAAACTATTTGGCAACAATAAGAATTCACTTCGGAAAAGTTAAGGGGCAAAAAATCAAGAAAGAATGTAAAGAAAATATGGCAATAAAAATATTCTCCACAAAAATTTGAAAACAAGCTAGCTATTGTAATGCTAAATTATTTAAATAATTGATATTCATTATAACCAATAAAGGTTTATCATTAGTATTTCTTTAGACCCTTTTATTCACTAGTTGTCCTTTTTTCCTAACATTTACATATAAAAATATATAGATATTATATATTAATTGTCAATGTATGCCAAATATAAACATATATTTATACAACATTCTGCTTATTTTACGTAGCTCTAAAGTGTGTACAAAAGATAAGCCTGAGCTATAAATTAATTTGTGGCTGTAAGAATAGCCCTTTGCTGAATGCTACATCTACTTTGCTTCATTCTTTTATTATTTGTGCCTGTTGTTATTTACAACAACATTATGATGTTTTAATATAAACATTTAAGAAGAAAAATAAATTGTTTATATTCTTCAGTGATGAGTGAAAGTTACAGAGCTTGTAACCTATCTGGCCATAGTGACTATGGTGCTAAGTGTTTATCTTTAGCAACAATTTTTGGTTGTTTTTTTTTCCTCTCCTAGGGACTAGATATTAATAGATAACAAGAGCACTTATACTGAAATATGGAAAGTGCAATAGTTATTACATATATGTGAACAAAAAATTAAAAGTTACAATTTTTATGTTCTTAAAGACATTGAAGTTAATCAATGTGTTTTAAGAGGAATTTCATATGAAAATAACAAACAATTTGGCATAGCTGATTAAAACAAAATTAAAAAAGCTAAAACTCAAAATGAATATATATTAAATGAAATCATTTGATAAATAAATTGTTTCTTTCAATTTATTATCTTAACGAGCATGTGCTTTGCAATATGGTCGTCCACCCTTGGCATAGAAACTCTGTCCCTCCAGATTCTTCTTACAAGCCTGAAAATAAAAATAACAAATAAATTAAAACTGTACTTCATCACTTGTGTGTCAATTATGATGCTTGCTTTTGTTAAGCGAATCTTTATATTAAACAAAAAAAAAATATATATATGTATATATATATATATATATATGTATGTATGAATGTGTTACATTCACACAATTTTCTCTACCCACTATCGTTTATGTTCATAATCTCTTCTAAAACTTTTCTTATAAAGTTTATTTTCCTATGTACTTGCATAGGATAGTTTCACTACATATTCTGTTGTAAATACAAGAGGATACAGGTAACAGGAGGTTGAAACAGTAGTAAAACCCTTAAAAAGTGGATCGTTATATATGATGGTTTTCATATTTCATATTCTTTGCATGACATCATGCAAGTGATTTAGCACTACAAAAAAAGTATAAGAATATTGAAAAGTTAAAACAAAATAGCAACAAAAATCTCAAATGGTTAATACTCTAAAAAATTTTGTTTGACTTAAATTGTGTGTTTTAACAATATCTACATTTTTGCACATTATGAAGTTTTTTACTATCCTTTATGGTTTAACAATTCAGAAAACTCATTCGAATGAAACTATTTAAAAAAATTCAAGATATACATTTTGATACACATTTTGTCATGTAGATAGCTTAAAAATATGATATTTTAATCATATCATTAGGGCCATTTTTTGATAAACTGAAAGCTAACAAAAATGTTTCCATGTAGCGTTCTTTATGGTGGAGGGATTTTCTTGAAAATCTTTGTGTCACATCCTTGGAAGAAGCTTAACTTAAATACCAAGTTTGATATTTATCCAACATTTAATTTCTGAGTCATGATGTTCCCTCCCCCTCCCCCTCTCCCCTCTCCCTCTCCCCCCACCTCTCTCTCTCTCTCTCTCTCTCTCTCGCACACACACATGACCTTCTTGTATAAAAATTTGTGTGTGTGTGTGTGTTCATTGAACCTCAAAATAGTATTTCCTCTATCTAGCTACTATAATTTCTAGAGAAAGCAAAAATGGGTCTTAAGCAACAGTGCATACATTTGGAATTTGAATACTAGACTATTTCTAGAAATGTTATCAAAATTAGGAACACAAACAACACTAAATTTATAAAACTATGAACATGTTTCAAGGATAACTATCCTTATCATCAGCTGGCATTTGATTGGTCCTTGATGGGCATCCTGCAGCTTATAACAATTTAATGTTTGACATTATTTCATGGTAGGTAGGTATACCAGATATACTGATCCTGCAAATCTCACTGCTATCTATTAGGAAATTTATAGATGAATGGAAGCAATCTTAGTGTCCTGAGCATTTGAAAAATATCCTTTTAATTTTTAAATAGTGAAGTTAGAGTGTGACAGAGGTTTTTCCTCTAAGATAAATAAATACATATTTCTGTAGAGTGAATCTTTGAGATTATGTGCACTGTTGGTATCAATACCATATTTGTATCCATCACAGACCTATGGAAGTTTGACACTAACTGATAAGAACAAATGTGCTTAAGTGATTGGCATGCTAACCTCCAAATTCAGAGGTCCCAGGTATAAGTTTAAAGAAATTAATGTTCCCAAATTCCAACTACATTTCTAAATTATAAACATATCAATGTTTCCAGTTTCTTATATAAGAAAATTAATTATTTTTGGTGAAATGCTTAATACTTTGTATAGAAAGCAGGAGTGTTTCCATTTTAAAGCTAAGAAGATCAAATCTCATTTTACAGAACCAAGTAAATAATACTGATGACAGTATATCTACCACGAAGAGTGATAAACGTTTCATTACATGTTTTTAAAGTACACAATAACAATAGAAAAAGAATAAGTCACCTTTCTAAAAATAATTGAGGTGTGTATGCCAACTATAGCATTATTTTAGGATTTCATTTTTCATTAACGAAAATACAATAAAACAGCATTTTCAGCCCAGAAATTGCGTAAAAAGACCTGTGCCAAAGAAAGAGAGAAAAAAGCATTTTGAGCACTGCATAAGGATGTAAAAAACAGTGTTATAGTTAATATTTTTTTATACTTTACTTTCATTCAAAATGTATTACTTTCTCTACTCCTTACCTATAGTAAGCAGAGGAAGTATTTATCCAAAAATTTGATACTGAGGATTCACTGAAAATATACATTTTGAGACTCTATGATTACAAAAAATAATTTTTATATAATGAACCGTGTGTGTGTGTGTGCATGCGTGCGTGCGTGCGTGCGTGCGTGTGTGTGCATAACTCAAAAATCAAAAGTTGGTTAAATACCAAACTGGGTATTTAAATTGAGCATCTTTCAAGAATGAAACATTAAGATTTTCAAGAAAATCCCCCCACCCCAAACTACCCTTTACATGGAAAAATTTTCGTTACTTTTTATTTTCTCAAATATATCGAACAGTTTTAATTAAAATACCATATGTTTAAGACATTTGCATGACAAATGCATCATATATCTTGAATTTTCTGGGAATAGCCTATGAAGTCCTTTTCATTCTGATTGACTTTTATGTAATTGGTAAACCCAAAGAGACAAAATCTTACTACATAAAAAATGTAGATGTAGTTAAAGCTCACAGTTTGTAATCAAACAAATTTTTTGTTGTTGTTGTTTTATTTGTGGAGTTATCTACTTCTGAAATATTCCTTGTTATTGGTTTGAATTTTCAAATATCTATACTTTCCTCAAACGGGAAGTCGCTACTCATTTTTACTCATGGTCATGTGAAGAACATGGAATTTCAAACCTATCATATCACATAGTGACTCACTCTTTAAAAATCTGACTATAACTTTATTTACAGTGTTGTACAACAAAATGTGTAAATGTGAATTGAAAGTTTATTTAGATTAATGAGAATTAAATAGAATAATAAGATTTTGTAAGAATAATTTATAGAAGAGAGAATAGAGAAAGTCATGTGAATGCAACAGAACAGAATGTTTTAAAGCTATATTTTGACTCCATTTGTTTATAGATTTTACGTTTTATTGAAGTCAAGTTATTTTGTTATAGAGTTAAAGCTACAAACGTCTCAAGATCAATTTCCTATAGCTTAGGATGCTATTTCCCCATGATCTTCTTATGTTAATTACATCATCTCTAATGCTACCCATATACTGCCTATGAACTTTGGAGGTTACCTCATACCACCAAGGGATGTGAGATAGGGGCACCCAGAGGGCGAAGTCCATTACCTCTGATGGTAGGGTGATGATGAGAATGATGGTTGAATGAGAGGACCTAAAGCTTTTACCATGGACTCCAAACCATGTTGGGCTTTGGGGATACTCCACATGGGCAAGTCAGGGGTGAAGGCGTGGTAAGGCTAACTTAAAACCGCCACCCCAGAGCCGAGAATCAAACCCTAAGCCCTCAGAACAAGAACCAGAAACAAAACCCCTGCACTACCCCAGCACCCTCATATGTTAATTACTGAACTTGTAATTCTTAAAAATTACTTTATTTAAGATAATGATCAGTAATATGAGTTTTTTTAATGTATAGAATACTACTTATTCAAATTTTTATGACAAAAATGTATCAAATCCAAAATTAGTTACCTATCTTAAAGCATGCCTAGACAAGAAAGAAAGAAAACAAAACTCTCTACAATCAAATAATGAATATTGTTGCAGATTCACAAAGTTTTTCTTGCCCTACTCCAAAACATCCAGTTATTTTGAAATATTTTTGAAGCTACCTCTATAATTAAGCTTACTCTAACTACAAATGACTAGTTTCTCTTACGGAAGCTGAAGAAAATTCTATATAGGTATAAGATTCTGGAGGCAAAATATTTCTATCTAGCACAATAGTTGTACTGAAATCAAGGTGTAAGTTCAATTCAGTTACTAAATGTTATTTTTGTTTAGTGGCAGACAATTTAACACACTTTATAATTTAAGAAGTATCAATATTAATTTTATTTTATGCTACACTGAAATGTTCCTCAGATAACTACCCCACACTAATGATATGACTAAAATATACTTACAGTGCAATTAAAGCACTGGCTGTGATAGTTGTTGCTCAGGGCTTCTACCCAGCGATCTCCAGCTTCAATTGGGAATCCACATGCAAAGCACTTGGTAGTAAACAACTCATTCCAATCTGAAATTTGAAACAATTAGTTATATGTATACAATTATATTGCTTATATTTGTAAATGGGAAACAAAAAGTCTAAAAAGTATTTTATGCTTCCATAAAATACTACACATCATGCAGAGAAACCAGAAACTAAACATCCTCAAACAATTCAAAATTTACAAGCGCACAAAACTATTTCTCAATTCCATCTCAACTTCAAATCCCACGCCCTATTTGATAACACACTACCACAATACACCTTCCCCCTTTTAAAATGAAACTAAGACCTCAGTCGACCAGCAACTGCTGAAAATGTTGGATAACCATGCAAAACGCCCTTCTGATGTTTACCAAAGATGAAAAAAAAAAACATGCATATCTGAAAGTTTATTTTTTATATTGATTAAAAATTTTGTCTGTGGCATTTAAATGTATATAACATTGAAAAAAGAAAGAATATCTGAGACTGCATTAACTGTAAAGAAAAGAAATATTTGAGATTATAAAAAATAAGATAGCAGAGATAGTGAATGCAGGAAGCTGTTCTGGAATAAAAGTACCTATATTTACATTAAAACTTTATTCTTAATGCATATTGGACATTTTGCATAAAAGCATTTAAGTGGTTAACAAGGAAAGTAATAATTGTTTTGTTTATCCAAAATGTAGTGGAATCACACACAGTGAAAGAAATGATAAAATATACTTGATGAAAGTGGAGTTAACCTAAGCACACTTACTAGCTTCACTCACCAATTTATTTTGCAGAACATGTATAGTTGAGCATGAGCTCACATCATTGGCTGCCTGTTGACTTACTGATGATGCGAGCTCATGCTCAAGATACATGTTCTGCAAAATAAATAGGCGAGTGAAGCTAGTGAGAGTTTTTAGGTTAACTCCACTTTCATTGAGAGTATTGTTTTGTTTATTTATTGTATTTATATCTAAATACTGAAATTACAGCTAAATGTTCTTAAAAACAATTCATTTATTTATTAGCTTACCAGCTTCACAGTATGGTAGTCCATCTTCAAGGAAGAATGGGTTGTTTCCAAATAATTTGCCACAGTAGGCACACAAGAAGCATTCAGGATGGAAGTGCTTGCCAATAGCATTCAGGCAATCCTGTCAAATAAACAAGGAAAGCCAAATTTTTAAAAATACCCTTTTCAGTATTTTGTTATTTTCATGTACACTAAATGTGATAAAGCAGACACATTGTTTCCTTCCTTTTTATTAAGATCTTAAAAGTTTTGTGATCTTCAGTACTTTAATTGTGATTTGACAAATTTTGATTTAGAAGAATTAATGCTTTCTCCACAAATTCATCTCTGTGGAAAAATTATTAGTTTTGTTTTCAACTTGTTAACTTTTCTGATGATATTACATTGGAGAAGAGGAAAAGATCCTAAAAAGCATGCTAATTGAGCCAAATTACAAACGTGAAGAGTTTGTACTGGAGATAAGTGCAAAAGACAAGTTAAAATATTGTTTTAGAAATATAAATGAGTCGCATGTACATATTTAAACTTCACTTACATCATTTGTTAAAGCATAAGTGTGATTATACAACTCATTGATATTTCTAAACTGAAGTTAATACTACTTCCATTTTTACCTTCTCTACCTCATACGTAGTAGTAGAAAGAGAAGGTATTGCATTCCACTTAAAAATCTGATACCAAGATTTCACTGGAAATACATGTTTTGAGGCGGCCTTAATTCAAAAAAAGAATTTTTAGAAAAAGATCCAGGTATATGTGTGTGTGCATGTATGTGTCTGTGAACAGCATAACTCAAAAACAAAATTTGGATAAATATCAAACCTGTTATTTAGGTTCAGTACCTTCCAAAGATGTGAGATGAAGATTTTTATGAAAATTTTCCCACCCCATACTACCCTTTACATGGGAAGTTTTAGAAAATTTTTATTTTCTAAAAATGGCTCTAACAGTTTTGATTAAAATACCTTATATTAAAGATATTTATATGACAAACAAAATATACATCTTAAATTTTCTGGGAACAGAAGAATTGAAGTCCTCTTTATTCGGAAGGAATTTTGGATAATCTTGTATAACTTGTAAGGTTAAGCAATAGACAAAAACATACTACTCAGAAAATGTAGATCAGCCATTTCCGAGATATCCATTATTAATGGTTTGAATTGTTCAATACAGGTCATTCTGTAAAGTCCTTTCGACATTCAGTTGTTTCTCGTTGTTGCATGGAAAGAGTATGGAATTTTAAGGTCAGTGTATAAAATAAGTCCAGTTCTAAAACATTTAGTGCAGCTATTTCCAGAAACTTTTATCTCGATTAAAATGAAGAATAGGAAAATAAACTTTCATATGAATAATTTGTATTCCAACTATAAGCACTAAAGGGAAGAGAAAGTCATGTGAATGTAACACATCAGATTTTTAATATTTAAAATATGGTTTTTGGAAGAGGAGCAAAGAAGATTACATATGTGAAGTTTAAGTTGAAACATGACCATTTTAACGCTACTGATCAGTCTAGCAGAGGGGGTTACACTAATGACTGTCCGATGCTGAGAAACCCATTTACCCTTCACTGCTTAGTCTCTCAGTACAGTTGTACTTGTTGTCAGTTGCACTTTTGGCAGTGAAATTTGGAAAATGCCCTAATAACTTTGGCCATCCTTGCTTCACTGGATTTCATATTGTTACAAGTGGGTGTTGGTTGTTCTCTTCTAAATTTCATGTTTCAACCTGACTCAGATTTTAAATAGTAAGTTTCAATAGTAAATATTTTGAGATTATGTAGTTAAGGATCACCAAATGCTGTGTGGAATATAGTGCTATCTCTTTCTACTTTCTGTTTCAACTTAAAGCAAATGCACTATATTTGTCAATTAAATTGAGGTAGTGGAATAAGTGGAAAGTTTATATACTTGGGATGTGCCATAAGCAGTAACATGAGATGTTGTCAAGAAGCTGAACAGAGAATACCAATTGTACAGAAGCTTTTAATGAAAAAATAAACAATTGCTGTGAACCCTCAAAGAAAGAACTGAAAAAGATATTAATGAACTGCCCTATGTGAAGCATAGTGCTGAGGAATCTTGTATGATGTGATGAAGAAAATAGCTGGGAACATTTAAAATACACACAAGAATGGAGTGTGTTCAAAGCAGAAACAAATAAGTAATGAAGCGGTTTTAGAAGGAATGGGCAAGGAAGAACAGAAACTATCAGGAAAATAAACTGGCTGGATCACTGGATGAGGAAAGACTGCTTATACAGTGCAGTTGTTTTATGGTGAGGCCACGGTGTGCACATTGTGTATTGCACTGGGGGTTTTTCGTTCCATAATTCCCACATTACTTACTCATGAGTAATAATAACATGTACTATAATGAGTATTATCCTTGTTATAAGTGGTGTCATCTGCATGAAGACATTGCTGGCATTTTTGAATGAAATTTCCATTTACACGCATAAGTTATTCTTGCATAATGTTCATAATTTCTTTTTTTATTTTGTCTTTAAGTTCATCTATGGTGTAGAGATTGTTCTTATAAACTCTTTTTTGATGGTTCTGCACAAACAGATGCACCAATTTCATCAATTTTTTCCTCCATTAGAACATTTCATTTTTGTTTCTTAAGTTTAACACTTAGCAATCCTGTTGTCCTAAACTCATTAACCAGACGTCAAACAGTTTCTCTACTTGGAACTGGAATACCAGAAAATTTCTCCTGAAATTGGAAAGGTAGAATCAGATGACTGAAAAATTCAGTGCCATAGCCGGGATTTGAATCACGGATCTCTCGGT
Source organism: Deroplatys truncata (assembly GCA_030765065.1). Classification (NCBI taxonomy): domain Eukaryota; kingdom Metazoa; phylum Arthropoda; class Insecta; order Mantodea; family Mantidae; genus Deroplatys; species Deroplatys truncata. The sequence goes on along the minus strand of CM060981.1, from coordinate 72,696,282 downwards.
CTCCGTCCGTTTGCTCTGACCACTGAGCTACCATGGCAACTTGCCGGTGGGACATTAAATTCCCCAACTTTAATGTCCTACCGGCTAGTTGCCATGGTAGCTCAGTGGTTCAAATCCCGGCTATGGCATTGAATTTTTCAGTTGTCTGATTCTGTCTTTCCAACCCTGTCCAACACACGGCTTGTGAGGAAGAACAATTAATTCTCCTGAAATTGTTTACACACCTGTCTACATGATTCAGTTTTTACATATGTATTGTACACAAAAATTTGTTATTCAAGCATGAATTTGTTGCAGGCATTGCAGTGGACTAATAACAAGACATTAACACTCTTAAGCAAATCACACACAACACAGATGTCTTGAATAAACTTTCACCTATGAGATGCACAAAGTCAATGCTCTTTACAGCATGAAAACAGCAGCGATTGAAACACAGCTGATAAAGATAACCTTGAATGCATCTTGCACCGTCAGTTGGGCTTCGGAAAAGTAGTGACACCACTACAGTACAGCCTGCCAGGGCCGTATTTAGAGGGAGGATTTTAGGGTTCAAGCTCCCCCTCCCCAAATCTTTGACAGTTTTATTTATTTAAATTCATAGCAAACCAATCCAATATGGGAAAATGTCATTAGATAACAGTAGGTCTATTGTTAGTAGCACATTTATAAGAAAAAGGGAAACTTAATATCATTGCCTTACATAGGTAAAGTGACCATACATTCCGGTTTTCGAAGCAGTCTCCATGTTTTGTGCTGTAAGGTGGAATATCCTCATTCTGGTGAGTTTTCTTGTCTATATCATGTCTCCAAGCAATTTTCTTATCCATGTAACGTCCATATACTAAGGAGTAGGTACATGGTAACTGTGTGGGGTACTGTTAAGTTTAGGTCTACTTGTGGAAAACCCTCCCCGAAATTTGTTTCTGGGTACGCATGCAGCCTGCTACACATATAGCCAGTTTGTGACCTCACCTTAAAACGCCAGTGTAGTACTGAAGCACTGGAGGAAATAATTTTGGGGAAGAAGATAGTAGATACTATTAAGCCAAATGGTTCATGTATGGAGATTTAAAGGAAATTAAAAAAGAAGGAAGAGTGGAGTAGGATGTGTTTTACAGTGAAGGACCTGTTGATGAACAGAATGATTAACTGAATGATGTAAATGCACATTGGCTACACAAACATTTTTAAGTTTATAAATGCAATATGAATTCACTCAGTTGCAAAAACATTTTTGTAGAAACTACTGCTAATTAATAAAATATATTGTGTTTTTTATGAGAATATCACCTACAGGAACACTGACTGGTCTATACTGAGAAGAAAGAAAGCAAATTAATTATATCCAAGCATATGTTATTACATTACTACCACTTACTTTTATGTAAAAGTTTCTCTAAAAATGTAATTTCCTTAGTATTCATTTAAATTTATCCATTACCTTAAATCTAACAATCTACTGCAGTCTGTAAAATTCAGTTTAAATACATGTACTATTAACACTAGAAGATGCAAATACAGGGTTTCTGATAGTCACTCACCCCTTTGACTTTCTTGCCACATTTATCACAAGTGGGAGCCAGATACTTTTCAAAGCAGTATTCACAGTACAGCTCTCCCTTCTCTTCAACAAAGCCAATGTCAGCTAATGGACGGCGACATTGTGCATTCACACAGATAAAGTGTTCTGGGCACCAGGTCTTGCCCAAAGCCGTAATGAATGGACCTCTGATTAACACAAAAATTTGTTTTTGCTTTACATTTTGATCAAGAATTACTTTTAAGCTATAAAATATATTTATAACAACAACTGCATTGGGTATGCATTTAAGAAGTAGAAACCAATGTCCAAATTATATCAAGTAATATGGCACTATTCCAGTTATTACATTCCTTAATTATTTAATCAAACTTTAATGCATTAAATGAAATGCCCCACACGCCAAATTGTTTCTTATACCTTAACAAAGGAAGCTTTAAAGAGACAATAACATAGTGATATGCAATTCTAACTGGTTATGAGACAGGAAATAATTTACATTTATATAATTCATTTTATAAATATAAAATCAACAGAATGAGTATTTTAAACATTTTGGATGCTTTGCTCACTATATGATACCAAAGCTGTCCTAAAAGTTTAAGCAAACTAGCTAAAATCTTAAATACTAGAATATGAAAAAGAAGAACAAATGTGAGAAAACTATAGATTAATATTCAAATATGTAATTCATTCACTAAGTTGTTAGAAGTGATTATAAACAGTGAAACTTTTAAAAATAATTTATTAATTAATAAATGAAAATATGGGAAAGCATTTTAAATTTGGAGAACAAAACATGATTCAGATAACCCAATAAGCATCATGCTCTGGTCACTCATGGACTGCTTTATAAGCAAAGAAACAGCAGAAAAAATAAACTGTGACCCACTTTTACTGTCTGCTAATTTTATGTGTGTTAGTCTGGATTTACAAAGAATACATCAACATTTTAAAAGAAGAGTAGCTCAGTTTTTTAATCTGTTGGGTTATTTACAATGCAAGATATCAAAACATCATAAACCAGTATTAAACGTAGTGTCTGTGACCAATTAACCAGTAGAAAATATTCAACCAAAAAAACTTTTTGTCACTATTCCTAATTACAAGGACTGAGATATTTGAGCATAGAAGCAAATACTTTGGAAACATGTCCCATATTATCTAATGCTTCTTGTATACTGGGCCTATAATGTGTGCTGCTTATGCTACCAGCAGTGAAGACTGCTAGCTTCTACTGACTGCATGTAACCACATCCATGTATTTTCAGGTTCAATAGCATTTGCTATTTGACACTTGATGTGCACAGGCCTACATATAATACATGATGTTGCCATGAAAATAAAGACTGCTGATATCTACCAATGACTGTATATAAGCATGTCCACAAATTTTCAGGTTTGCACTAATTTAAAAGTGCTTTTGGGCATTTTAAAATCATATATATTGACCATACAGGTTGTATGTTAAGTATGCTTTATCAAGTTACCAGCCCTAAAATTATGGAAAGAAGTAGTTGTAATTCTTTCACTATTTACATAGCAAATGTACTCTTCCCAATGTTTTAACAGATCTCAGGTATGGAGAAGGTTATCTGGTTATGTGCATGAACAACCAGAGGCATAGCTAGGGAGGGGTTTTGGGGGTTGGAACCCCCTTCCTTGCTAAAATAATGTAAAAACTAATAGCAAAACTAACTTCATTAAAATATTAGCATCTTTCAAGGTAGATGCAAACACTAATCATATCACTGATAGTGCTGTATTTACACTACATGTCTTAGACAATAGTGCTAAAGCTGACAGCAACAGAAACTGCACTTTAAGTATGTTAAGATATCAGGGGCACGTTTTCACTCTGGTTCTAAATTTGGGTGCTTTCCAAATGAGTGCAATATCTCCCAGTTTATAACATAGGTAATTACAAACCATATTTTGCAGTGAATAAAATGTCCTGCAGTGGTAATAAAAAACATTTCACAGTGGTCATTAATTCTCATATCACAATACATTTGCTGTTAGAATACAAACATTCTATCCTAATTTTAATTCCAACTTCACCTTAATGTGTGAACATAAAATTGATTTAATTAAATATTTAAAATCAGGATTAATTCATACTTATTATTTGAATTGAAATAAATTGTTTAAAAAATGAATCCCTATACATAACTTTCCCTAAATATTTTTCTGACTATGCCACTGTGAATAACATCATGTCTACTTTATAGTTTTTCTATTATCACAGTCAGTTAATAGTATAGTTTCTGGCCATCACCACAGTCTCTACTGGCTTCTAAGAAGTACAAAAGGCTACCACAGATTAGAACTTTGCAAATCTTTTACATATCACATTGGGATGGTGAACATAGAACTTTTATATACTCTAGACTTGACCTGTAATATGTCAATATGTGTGCGGTATATCCATTGTAAACCTAACTTTATTTGCTCACTCATGTCCTGTAATTCTACTTCATTTTTCAGGCATTGGTTTTCCCTTTTCACATGCATGAGCACTGCTTTTGTAAAATAAATTCCAAAGCCTGGATGCAGTACACTATGTTCTAGTTTCCCTTTGCTTTTAATTGATAAAGTTCACATTTTACTTCCACATTTTATTAATCAAGGGAGAACAGAAGTGCCACTTAGCTATTTTGGTTAAAAAATTTATTTTGTTTGTGACAAAAATGTGCCATTTTAAAGTACATAGTATCGGCATCAGTTTTAAAGTCCTGTCAAATGAATAAATCTATGACAAACCTCATGGCCATTTTCAATTTTAAAATCCATCTTCTTTCATGAGAGAGAGAGAGGGAGGGAGGGAGAGAGAGAGAGAGGGAGAGGGGGAGAGGGAGAGAGAATTCCAAAAATGTTCAATATAAAATGTCCAATTGGAATTTTGATACTCTTGGTTTAGATTTTAAAAATTATTTGCAGTATTGGGCAACATTTTTGCTGCAATTTTTCCACCTTACAAGATAAAATATATATTTTAAAAAAACTATTCAGTACATGAAAATTTTCATCAGACATTTTGTTGCAGAGGTATTAAGAAACTTAATTTTTAAAAAAAGGATATTTTCTAGTTGAATATCTGTAGGAGATACATTTTGATTTTAATTGATAAAATGAACATAAATCAATTAATATATTAAAAGTTCAAATAAGTACATTATGTAGGTAACTATGTACACATACTTCTTTAATTGCTAATAATGTATGTGCATACAAATAATCAAATCTCTAGCTTTAATACATGAGAAAGTAATTTTGGCACTTCTGTCCCGGCTTAATTTAGTGACAACCAGTTTAAAGTAGGTATATAGTAAAAAATAAGGAAATTTACACCTCTACTTAATTATAAATATGAATAATATACATAAATTTTGCTCTAAGTAAAATATTTCTTTAAACTATAAAAGAAAAATGCAAACTTTGAAATATTACCTTTTTATGACATTGTTGCACTTGACACATGTAGGAAAAACATCATTCTCAATTGAATCCCTGATTGTCTGCACAAGTGCTTCTGTTAACATTCAGTAACATGTTAGTTATGAAAACCATGCAATATCTACTCCATATAGAGGTGAGTTCTTGTTAGTCTAGTGCACACTAAATGAAGTCACTATACACACTCAATATTTTAACACATTTTTCACATGCTTTATAAAAATATATTTTACACAAAAACATCAATTTGTAATAGAAGAGTTATCATTAGAGTGTGAGACTGTTTAAAGGTTTTAAACTGGAAGGTTAATCAATTTGCTAAAAACTTGGTCAACCTCTAAAAACACTTTTCCACAACCTACTTAAACGTTGACCAAGTTTTCAACAAATTTGATTACAATGTTTCACTGTTTTAAATGCCTCATCATTTTTTAATTTTATGGAAAGGTTAAGTTTATTGCTTTTCTTTCATTCATTTCCTCGAGTACTCAGAGTTCTAATGCTGTTCTTAAGAATGTCTCTTAAATATAAAATACTTAAATTACACTGCTTTCTATTACCTATAAATTTCTGACACTTCCAAGTCCCTGGTATAGGGTGACCAGATGTCCTGCTTTTCTCATACAGTTTAATCCTCTTTTCAGAAAATAAATTTAAAATGCTCTACATTTAAAGATTCTATAAAACATATAATTTTCTCTATATAGAATTTGTACCAGTAATATCTGATGTAATTATGTATTCATATGCTTTTTATTGGTATGTAACAAAGGAACAACAGCATTGCTGTCAGACTCACTTGTTACCAACTGCTGCAGAATCTGTCATTTGGTGCAGAGAGGGAGAAGTGCAAAGAAGCATGGCAATTGCTGGAAGGTTATGGAATTGTTAAGAGCAAATTGGTCCCAAATATCCTATGTCATAACTTCTTAGAATCTTAGAAATCTTGGGAAGTCAGTACCTATCCAATATACATAATATAGGGGCACCTGATGTGTGAGCTGTCTAACAGGTACGTTGCAATCCAAGAGACATGATGGAATTGGCAACACAAGCAGCTATGAGTGCATTACTATGACAAGCAAGCAATTGCTTTGCTAGAGAGAGAGGCAGTATGCTCTTCTTTCTAAGTCCTACAGAATTACATATGTGCAACAAAAGATAGAATAACCAAAGGAGGATAAAATTGAACAAATTGGGCACTGTATTTAGTTATACCAGGTAAGGGGGCGACAAGATTCACAGGGAGTATAACAGTGATTTGATAATTTATTATGATATTCTCCCAAACTGCTACACAAAAATTAAATCACTGTTTCAATAGTTGCTCTATGATGGATATTTGCATCTCAGGACTCACAAACAAGGAATTATGAATGGAAACTCTACATTTTGCATTTCCTTGGTTTAGGGTAATACACATAACATCAGTTGAGAATCACTTATTCAAGAAGATAAAGTGATATGAATGACTGTCCACTTCTGTCTTGCATATGTCGGTGTGAAGTTGGCACCTGAGTTGGTAGGCCAAGCCCACAGAGGCTGCAGTGACACATATTTAACTTTTAACTATACATCATATCCAGCAGCATTTTGAAAACTTCAGAATTTGTCATTATTTTGCACATGTATGAAAGCATTTAGTTTAAAAATCCTCTATAGGATAGGATAGTATAGGTACTAGAAGCGGAGGGGGACATAGCACCTCTACTTATGCAGATCTTTTGTACCTAGGCCCCTGATGGGTCACCCCCAGGATGAAGGGATGAGATGAGAGGAGACAGAGGGCAGTCAGATCAGGAGGCATGACAGGTAAGAGGGCAGGGTCCCTACCATTTATAGATTTGAACTTGCTGGATAGTGGCTGGTGTAGCCAGCTCCCCTCCCATAGCCTCATATATCCCCTGGGGGGCCCAGGACCTAGAGACCACTTGCAGTCTGGGGGGACAAAGGTTTTTAAAGAGCATCCTTTTCCCCTGCCATGCACAAGCCGAGATCTCCCGCCGATACTTGCAACTCTGAAAGAAATGAAGCAGATGAAAGGTGGAGTGAAATGAGAATGGAGATAAAATGGAAGGACAGGAAATTTGGGGGATGTAATGATCCTTCCCAGCACCTGGCGATACGGGGAAACCCCCCCGAAAAAAACCCATGGATCAGGAGGGTCGGCCACAAGAATCGAACCCACGACCTCCCAAATACAGGCCACAGACGTTACCACCCGAGCCATTCCACTCTATTAAAAAAATTCCTCTAAAACACAAAACATTTACTTTTAACAATGATGTTGCAATGCAAGATGAACACGTTTCAACCAGCATATAGTTCAGTAATTGGGAGATATCTTGCTTAAAATGCTCCTAGCAGCTTGACCTTTTTAAGTACGTGGGGGATATACATAATTTATTAAATTAAATGAGAATTTCCAAGAAGATATTATCATTTTTTCTTCAGTATTTAACATGAGACATTAAAACCCAAGTACTTTTATCTGAATAGAGAGAAAGCTTGACAGAAAACAGCATGCTGATGGTGTAAATTATTGTATTTATCTTAGTTTATAACAGTTAATTCAATAATTATAATATAGTTAATGCTTTAATGGTATTTCATTACCATCATCATTTTATTCTAACCATAAACTGTAAAATAGTTTCTTGGTATGCTTTGCACCTTTCCTTTTATCAGCAATGAATTACCACACTATCACAAGATTATCATTGTATTATTTCTTAAGGAAATACTCAAGAGTCTGACAATCCTCATATTATACTACTACACACATATTAGTTATTTCTAGACTTTCACAGACATCAGTTTGAATGTAATGACACCATAATAGTTGGCAGCATTGCTAGATAGAGCATAAATACCTCTTATAAATACTACCGTCAACATTACAATAGTTTATCCTTAAAAGTGAAATTTTTAAGAGTCAAAAATGCTTAGACGTAAATGGTCAACATGCAGAACTTTTCAAACTTTCCTTCCAGTAGCTCCAGTTTTCTTTCTTGCTTTCTTTCATGTGAAATCTTTTCAGTTCATTTTGTTTGTAAACATATGCTTAATTTTAATTCCTCTCAGATTGAATGTTTCTGGCACTACAGTTTTTAAAAAAAAGGGGGCAGTTTAACCAGGACACATTATTGCTCCTCTCCCTCACCACATCAGGCACTATAAGTTCTGAAGTACAAAATCACAGAGTAGATTGTATAGTTTATAGTTAAGAAATAGAAGGTTTGTGCATCAGGGGACTTGAATGGAGTCTTACAATTTGTTCATAACTTCATTTATGCTTCATTTTAAATGTAAACTACATGAATGGTTAATTGTTACTCATTATTTAATATGCCTTATTCATTGTATAATAATTTTATCTCTTTTTGTACATATGCTTTTGCCGCCTTTATTTCTTATTATATGCATTCTTTGTACCATTTGTATCTCCTATATTACATATTACTTGACATTATTTATTGCTATAAGAAGCATAATGGCAACAAAATATTTATTTTAATTTATTTCATGGTTAGGGATACCTCTGCAGTGCTAAGATCTAGAAATTTGCTTCCCAGTGATGATCTCATTACATTCAAAACTCTTGCTCAAAAAATCCAAAAATAAATAAACACATGGAGTAAATAAAATGCAAAACATAATATTCTATCTAAGCTATCTAGATAGTATTAAATTATGTAAATAATTAACACTGCAATTAGGTCCAACCATTGGGCTGTAAAGATATTCGTCCTGTTACTGTAATTTCATTGCTGTTATTGAAAGCAATACAGAGGTATTTCAGTGTGCTAAATAATTGGTTCGATAGTAACAAAATTCTATAAACTTTGAAAAAACTAAGTATATCAATTTTTGCACAAAAAATAAAAGTATTGCAGACATAAGAATTGAACATGAAGGCAATGAAATTACTGAAACTTGTAGCATAAAATTTCTTGGTCTTATTATAGAACATAATATGAATCGGAAAGACCATATTGACTAAATCCTACAAAACTAAGTTCTGCATGTTTTGCAATTAGATCATTAATTCATTTTATAAATAAAAGCACCCTAAAACAGTATATTATGCTTATTTTCATTCAATTATGACTTATGGAATAACATTTTGGGGAAATTCAGTAGATGCAAAAAATATATTTCTTTTGCAAAAAACGGTAATAAGAATAATGGCAGATGTAAAGAAATCAACTCATTGTAAACCACTATTCAAAACATTTGGAATTCTACCATTAACCTGTGAGTATATTTTAACAGTACTTTTAACCATGGTTGACCACCCAGAAGTGTTCATAAAAAATTTAGACATACACAGCAAACAAACCAGAAATGGGCAGGACTTCCACAGGCCAAGCAATAACCTACAAGTATTCCATAAAGGGGCTTACTACAATGGTATAGTATTATTTAATTCACTTCTCACCATATATTAAGAACTGAAAACTAATAAAAATAAATTCAAGTTAGCATTAAAAAGATATCTCATCACTCACACCTTCTATACAGCAGAGGATTTCTTTCATTCAAAAAAATAACTGACTATAAAATGTTACCAAATTTTATAAATACATTAAGTATAAATAATATTGTTTTAAAATTTTTTAGTTCTAACGTACTCTACAATTTATCTACATACAAGTACACAATGTAATTATGTATTTATGACGTAATCTACATCCTAGAGTAGACTAGCTTTCTTAAGCTGGTCTAGCTCACTATAGGGTCTGCAGATTGAGATGTTATGTTATGTTATTGTTAGTGGTAGTTCATTTTATGTAAGAGAACATTTCTTAAGCTCTTGAATGCATTTATTTAATCCTCATTTATTCTTAGCAAACAACAAATTATATGATTTGACATTCATTATTCTTTGATTAAGTACATCACACACTCATAGCAAACCAAGCATTAACACAATTATTAAACATGTATATCATTGGCTCCACCATAAATGCTGTTACTCCTGTTTTGAGATTTTTACAGTATCTGTCAAAGTAAAGCATAGTTTACTTACTGAAGTCTTCTGATAACGTAATTCTGCCTATAGGTTTTACCTTAATTTTTGGCTCAGGTGTCTTGAGGTCTTCCGAAGCATATAGCTGTTCTTATAACTCTTAGTGTAGTCAGAAATGTTCATAGTTACAAATATGTAATTAATACAAAGGAAAAACTTTGTGCACATGCACATGCCCACACATATGTATTCTGTTAGAATCATTAATATTAACATACTACATGCTTAGGTTATAGATGAATCTTTAAAAATATATTACTTTTCTTCTGCTTAAAATATAATATCAAAGTTTGCCAGTGAAGTCAATGGTATAATTTTAATGGAGAGAACTCCCTGCTGCAGCTTAAGCATGCTAATTGAAATATTTATTGTTAAAGTGTGAGTCATTAAGCAGTTTGATAGATACTAGTCATTTAAGCTAATGCAAAGCAAAGACAAGTATAAGCAACATAGAGTTGATGCTAGAATACCTTATCTGTGAGCTGCAAGAGGCACACATAGGGATGCGGCCGCCACCTTGAGGCTGGGTGAGAACACCTTTTCCCCTGCGAGGGGCTGTAGAGCCTGCAACACCTCTCTTATCCCCAGAGGAACCTCCACCAATGCTTCCACCACCACCACCTGCATTTGGGACTGATGGGGTTTTAGCTATAGATGTTGGTAGTTGAGTGGCCGAAACTGGAGTGGGTGAAGGTTTATAGACAGGGGCAGTTGATGTTTGTTTAGAAACAGAAGGTTGAGGGATAGGTCTGAATGTCTGTGAGAGAGGAGCAGCTCCAGGTCTTGCACCCTCAGGAAGAGGAATGTTAGGGAAAGGGAATGAAGCTGGAGTTGCTGTCTGTTGTAGTGACTGCGGTGTATGAGCCTGAGGTACTTGAGGGTCTGTCATGGGACAAGTGGGTGTGGCAGAACTAGGTCGTTGTCCTGGATATTCTCCTATTTCTAACTGATAATAAGGAATTGTGGCTGGTTTATGTAATCCTGTAAGAGTGCCAATTTTGGGTGTCCCACCTCTGCCACCGGAGGTTGGTGTAGCAATTCTAGCTTTTGGTGTCTGTGGTCTAGGCGGTAAAGAGCGTTCTGGAGGACCTGATTGTGGTTGTGATATCTCTTGTGATATGGGTCTAAATGTATTTGCAGTACTTGGAGCAACAATTGGACGAAAGGCTCCAATTACAGGAAGTTGTTGAACTGTAGGTCCTGAAGTTTTTGGCTGAAAGACAGATTTGGAAGGTGCTGGCTTTGGCTGTGGAATTACACTGGATGCCTGTGTTATAGAAGGGGGAGGAAAAGAATATTTGGGAGAAGTGGTTAAAGGTAATATCTTAGAAACTGGTAACTGTGTTCCAGTTTTCTTTGGAACCATTGGCTGAACAGGTGCAAAGCTTGTCTGAAGTTGCTTCTGATATGTATGTGCAGCTTCAAACCGAGAGGCTTGAGTTATAGGAGTAAGAGGTGAATAAGGACGTTCTGGAGCAATGGTGAGAGCAGCAACCATAGGAGAAGGACATGCTTCTTCACGACTCACACTGCTTACAGGGACAGGAGGAGGAGCTACTGCTGTTGCAGGTTTTGATATTGGTATCATATGAGTAGGTAAAGATCCTGGGATTTTGGTTACTGTTGGCAAGGGAGAATATGGACGATCTGGTGCTATAGTCAGTGCTGACAACATGGACGAGGGGCATCCTTCAGTAGGAATACTACCACCTAGAGATACTGCAGGAGGAGCAGTCTTTGTGGGTGTAGGAATGTAAATGGGAGAAGCTGGAGTTGGTTGTGTCGGTAATAGTGGCTGGGTTGGGGGCTGTGTGAAGCTAGGATTTGTCTGTGTTGGGTGCACTGGCTGCAGTTTAGGTACCTGGGTTGGAGACTGTGTGAAGCTAGGAGGAGCTTCAGTCCCTGAAGAAACTGGTATTTTGGTTGCAGAAGGTAGTGGTGAATAAGGGCGATCTGGAGCAATTGTCAGAGCAGAAACCATAGGTGAGGAACATAATTCTGAGCGACTAGCTGCAGAAGTCTGTACTTCAGAAGAGATAGGTGCCTGAGAGATTTTTGGAGTCACTACTGGTGAAGAAAGTGCAGGTTTTGTTGCTGATGGCAATGGTGAATAGGGACGATCTGGAGCAATTGTTAGAGCTGATACCATAGGTGAAGCACATTCCTGATCTCGATTCAAATGAGAAGAAGCAGATAAAGATGTTGAAGCTGTAGATGTGAGCATGGAGTTCTTTTCAAAAGAAAGTTGTCGAGTATGTTGTTGAAACTGAGAAGCTGATTGTTGTTGTTCCTTTGAAACTGGCACAAAGCTGCTGGCAGATTGAGTAGAAGATTGTGTGGATACAAATTCTGATTTAACCTCTTGCTTCTCTATACTTATTTGACTGGAAGCTTGAATTTCTGAAAACTGAATACTTTGTTGTGATGTAACTGATTGTTCTTGTTTCTGTTCAATAACAGAAACTTCTTGTATTATTGACTCTTTTACCGATTCTTCAGATTTCTGAATAGCTGATATGGTTTCATCAGACTGCTGGTTGTCTTTCATACATATCATTTCTTCAGAAATGCACTCTTCAGTAGTGGATAACTGTTTTTTAGTTTCAATGTCAGAAACCTTAGTATCTACCTCTGCTTTCATTTCAGAAGTTTCTTGTTTGGAGCTTTCTACTTCAGATGCTATGTCTAGATTGGAGCTGGCCTGACTTACTTCTTGCATTGGAACAGGAGAAGCAGGCCTCTGAACTCCATCAGGGGTCAAACTTTCCGTTAAGGTCTCAAACTTGGGCACAGACTTTTCTGCATTTATTGATAGTACTTCCTCAGAACAAACTGATAATCTCTTATTAATTGCAGTGCCTTCTTCTTGAGTAAGTTTCTCTGAGATTTTATGAGACTGCATTGGTTTGGGCTGCTCAAACTGTTGAAAAGGAATAGGACTAGCAACTGATACCATTGCTGATCTATGTTTGGCAATGTATTCCGAAAATGGCTGAGGGAATGGAGCCACATTTGTTGATGGTTTAGTCACAGGCATTGGGAGTGAGGTTGTAATTGGCTCTAAACTGGTTAATGGCTGTGCAGGTAAAACTGGTGGCAGGCTTGTGACTGGTATCACCTTGGGTGAAGGCTGTGTAGGTATTGTTGGCAGCTGACTTGCAACTGCGGCCACCCTGTGTGATATATTAGAAACTGATGCAGGAGAAGTTGGTTTTGGTGAGGATTTGACAGCAACTGCAGCAGCTTTAGGAGTTGATGGTCTTGGTGAGTAAGGACTCGGAGGGATGTATAAAGGAGTTGCTGTGGGAGTAGGTTCTTCCTCTTCGGCTCTGGGGGGCCACACAAATTTACTACCAGCTAATTTTAATAGCAGAAATTATAAATGTATATTGTTATCAGCATTGAAGAAAAATTATTAAGAAAAAATAAGCATGTCACACACAGATATAAGCATTCATTCACAGTCATGGCATTTTCAGTAATAAGCCCCCAAAAATGTTAACACATGTTTTAAAAAATGTTATTATTACACAAAAAAACAGGCATTAAGATCCGTTAAAAATATTTGGTTTACAAAGGAAACATGTTAGTAGCAAAGAGAAGCATTAATGGGCATTAATGAGATATGGATATAAAGGAAAGAATTACAAGAGAACGGAAAAATTTAGGAAAAATAAAAAAGAGAAAGAGAAAAAAGGAGTTACTCAATGCAAATAAGCATAGCACAATTAGTATAAGCAAAGAAGTAGAAAATTAGGTTCTATTTAGATGCTAACCAAAATAGCTTTTATGATTAAACTAGACTTTTATTCATACTATATCGCTATTACCTAGACAAAATTATCTGGGTACTTTGTGGATATAAAACATTAACAAGGCAATTAAACATTAACAAGGTATCTAGTTTATCATGTTAAGAAGCTTAGAAAGCTACCCTGTAATGAAAAACAATGACTTATTTACAGAAACTACACAAAGGTATAAAAGAATCAATAGCTGCCAACATTACAATATGCCATCTGGTTAAATTTGTTGTGTCAGCAGCACTGCATTCATGTTGAAAATGTTCCTTTGCATTGCTTTCTGTTAAGTGATTAAATTATAAACACTGAAGCACATGTAACATCCTCTTAACTGAACAGGAGATAGGTAGCTTCTGCCTAGGCGCAACTACTAAGATTAGCACATTAATTAAGCAAAAATTAGGATGTTCATTGTAAGCTATTAACTTTTGAGAGCTGCTTTTTTTGCTATTATTTTTAATGAGCGACGGAAAAGGGTCTGGGTTTGGGATTAAAAGATTTAAATGCTGAAAAAGAGAAGAAAAAAAATGTAATTAACCCAACGCAATACAGTGCAATAATTTTCTCAACTGATATGCATACTTCTATAAGAAACTTTGAGAAATTAAACTGTGGGGTTTTGCAAAATACAACTCAGTAGATAAAATATCTGTCTATGCCTTTAACTTTTGAAGGTAAACATCATAGGTAAAACAATAGCTATAACACCTCTCCAATCATTCAGAATGTAGCATAACACAAGAGTGGGGAAAATGCATTTTAACAGAGAATACAAATAATTTCAATTTATTATTTCAATAAAATAGAAGAGATCTAGCATTGCTTTTAGGAAATAAAAGCAAAAGTTAACCCATGGCTACATGGACCAAGTATTGCCAAACTAGATGCACCCAAATACACAAGAGTAAGGTAAAATGGCCAGTCCTACATAATCTCTGCAACCATAACCTATAATGGTTGTTTCGCTAGGCTACTCCCCATAAAGAGTTAAATAGAGAATATAACAAGCCTATCCAGAAAAATTGCTCAAGGATACAGGAACTAAACCAGGAACACTGAACAACCGTTCAGCCTTAGCATTGGAGTACCGTTTCTGTTAAAAAAAATAATATTCTTGTTTTTAAACATGCTCATGCACTACTGTTTTTATACTCAAAAAATGCCAAATATTTTGTTTATCAAAATAGAAAACAATAGCACAAATTTCTATGTGAAGCTGAGTTAAATTAGAACTCTTCTCAAGAATTAACTAAACCAATAAAGGATTACTTTGCTCTCAAAGCTGGTTTTAATGGTGCCTCATGCTTTTCCTGTTTTCATTTCTTGTTTATGTCATACAGTCAACTTCTTTTAAGCTTTTAGTTTCAATATGTATGAAGCAAGCTCTTGTTAGGATGAGCTCCAGTTCCAAATTTTTTCAGGACAATCCCACTAGGGTGAAATGTTTTACATTGTCCTGCATGGAACAGTAAGTGTTGCACAAAAGAATATTTGTTTATTAATATTAGTGGATTTATTTCTTATGTGAAGCTTTTGATGGTTTTTATAATCAATACAATGTTACCTGTGCTAATATTCAGTTATAATGTTTATTTTCTGGATTTATGCCAAAAAATTAATGTTGGTGGTTTATTTAATGCAAATTATTATTTCCACTTGTGTTACTGCTTTCATTTCTTCTTTCCATTAATAGCTCAAATGCTGATGTTGAATGTAATCTTATAAAAATGGTAGCAGAAAATTGTTATGAGGTTCAAATGGACTTTCAATAAATGGTAGGAAGAAGAGAATGAAACTAGGAAGTACTTAAGATAGGACATTTTGGCATGTATAAAAGCAACAGTTTTAGATGAACCCAAATACAAATACAAGCTAAATGTTCATCCAACAGCAAGGAGTTTTAAACTATGCAAATATCGATGTTATTGAGCTATGCAAGTTACACCATTTTATTTATGCAATGCCATCACAAAGGTTATACTAAATCAGGAAACTACGTTATAAAGGTACTATATACATTATATAAAGTTTAAATACATCTTCTTACACGGGGTAGAAAATGGGGAAATTTTTAGATTATTCTTATTATAAGAGTACGGTATAAAGACATTAACTTCTTGGCATTCTAGTACAAAGTACACCAGCACCCTTTAAATCTGTAGTTTGTAGTTGTAGGTATAACACACAAATATTCATCCTCAATTTCAAAAGCTGAACCTCTGTCAGTTATGTACCATCAATGTAACTCTTAGTTTCTGTCATAGTCATAACTGCTTTCAAAACCATTTAAACAAGATTTTGTCTTTGCCAATGGTGTCTCAGAAAGACAACTACTAAGGCAAGAGGCAAACAAAGTGGGGATAAACAATACTTTGCAAGACCTGCAAATCTTTATGTGCTGTGGCCATGAAAGAAGTAAAGGAGGGGGTGTTAGGATCAGAGTTCGAAAAGTTTGAGTTTTGACACCATTGTTCAAAGTCTCTTTCTACATTCCAACGAAGCATCTTGCCTCTTGGTCATCAGAAGTTTTTTTTATAACAGTGTAAGTATTACATTAATTTTGAGATTAGAAACTTTTATAGACAGAGAAAACTGTTACTTTACTCGATTAAAATTCAGTTGACATTTGTATTTTAAAGTATCTGTGACCATTTTATGAATATCATATGACTGTGAATGCTACACCATAAGCAAAACTGAATTTCTTTGTATGTTATGTACCTATATTATTTCCTTATACCAAAACCCCAAAAACATTTTATACATTTCTCTAAGCATAAAATCCAGTAGTAATTTCAAGAAATAATCTGCAAAGGCACATATTTATGACAAATTATTTCAATATAACCATTGGACATTGCCAGAAAATTTCAATAATGTGTGGAGTGTACTGCAAAATCTAATTGTTGTCATTACCCAGTACAAACTGTTTAAAGATGCATAAAAATGAAAAAAATACAAAAATGATTTAGATGTTCTAAAGTTTTCTACTTTTGTACATGTTGTACATTAGTAACAAATTCATAAAAACATAAGAGTAACAACAAGATTATAAAGTCAGCTCTCAAAAGTTTCTTCAAGAATTATATCAGATTACAAATCATGCTCAAGTACCTAATATATTATGCTATTCAATATGATGCAACACATTTCTCAAATATCCAAACGAAGCAGCACGTTAATTCAGCTCAGAATGATTTGAGCTATTTGGCCCAAACTTTAATTTATATAATTATTTTCAATTTACCTTTAATGTTGCTTAATGGCCTCAGTGTTGAATAACCACCTAAACAGTCAAAATGTGTTTTCAAAATCTGATGACTTCGGTTCATCACATTTGGTACCCATTTTATAAAGTGACAGTGCAAGACTTAGTTTTCATTAGTTAGAAGGGACAAAAGATTCAGGGAGGGAATGTGTTGCATACTACTCCTTAACTGTGAAACCTTAGCATGTGTTCTGCTGGAAATACATCAAAGTATAACTAGTAATTCATTCATTTTAACTACATGCATATGTAGCTCATAATTCTGAATCATTTTAAGTGTAAACATTCCATGCAATAGCTGAGAATGACATTAATGCCAGTAAACTGACAATTGAGCAAAAATTCTCAGGCATGTTGGTTGCATTTGGGAGATCCTTGGTTTGAGTTTCAAAGACCATCAAATCTGACTAAGGCTTTATCATAGTTTTCCTTAGCTGCTTTGGCAGAACTCTTTCCGCTTATTGTACTAATTTCACTTACATGGCACTTCACCGCCTATAGGGCTTTCTGGATTTGTCTGCAAGGTGGAAATTTGGCAGCGAGATGTCATAGTAGATTTGCTTGCTGTAGATATTTTCCTTGGTGACTGAAGGGGCAATGTGATGGATTTGGAGCAGGGTCACTCATGTAACAATCTCTAAGGAGCAATATTATGCATACCTGTGTAATGCATACCTGAAACACTTAGGGATTGCTCTTGCATCCATTACCTAGCTGTTAATGTTGCAGCACCTGCAACTTTCTGTAAGTTCACTCTTTCCTTTGGTGTAGTCACAACAGATAAAAATAGGGTTTCTCTTCCCCTCATTAATCTTTCCATTAACTACCGACTTGCAATGTTAGACTGGTCCAAAGAAACACAGAGAAACACTTCTTTTCTGATTTCCCTTTTTGGTTACTTGTCTTGTCTCTTTGTTTATTTTCTTTTATGTGTTTTTTCTTTCCTTTCTTTTTCGGAATTGGCCAACCACATCAACGAGAACAATGGTTCTTAAAACAAGTACTAATTGATTACTGTTGCAATTTGTTTCATGATAAATTCCATAATTTTTTGTTTTCTTTTATTGTTAAATGTTGGCATACAATTAGTAGGGCATAAGAAGAAGTAGTTACAACTCCCCCCTTCTTTTTACTTTCCCCACTACATTTAGTAAGTAGGGGAAGTATTGTATTCCCAAAAATCTGATGTCGAAAATTTCACCAGAAATATACATTTGAGACCCCTGAATCCAAAAAAGAAGCATTTTTAGAAAAAGGTCTGTGTGCGTGCGTGTGTGTGTGTGTGTGCGCACGCGTGTGTGTAAAAGCATAACTCGAAAATGAAAAGTTAGATAAGTACTAAACTTGGAATTTAAGTTCAGTATCTCCCAAGGATGTGGCAGAAAATTCCTCCCCCCCCCCAACTACCTTTATATGGATTTTTTTTTAAAGTTTTATTTTCTAAAAAATGGCTCCAACGATTTTGATTAAAATACCATATATTAAAGATATTTACATCACAAATAAAATATATATCTTGAATTTCCTGGGGATGGCCTTTGAAGCCCTCTTCATTCGGAAGGAGTTTTATGTAATCTTATATAACTGGTAAACATTAAGCAATAGACGAAAACCTACCACATGAAAAAATGTAGATCTCTTTAAAACACACAATTTATTTCAAATAAGTTTTTCTGTGATATAAGCCATTTTTGAGATATCCATTATTAAGGGTTTGAATTCTTCACTTCTTGGTCATTCTCTTTAAAGTCCTTTCATCATTCAGTTTGTTTCTCATGATTGCATGGATTGTATACTCATTAATAAATGATAGAGAGTAGAGAAAGTCATATGAATGTATCACATCAGATTTTTTATCTTTTTGTTTCTTTGGTGCACTTCTTGATGACTTGCTTTGCAGAAAGTGTCCTGCTGTTGCTTCTTAGTTATTGTAAATACTTCCCCATTAACAGTTTAGCAGGTAATGCAATTCTGAGGCTACTCTGAAACATGAATTCAAAGGTGAAAAGGAAGGAGGAATGTATTTCGGAAAAGGTGCTGACAAACATGAAATTGTTCCAGGAAATCTAATTTGGTTTGCAATTCATATGGTGAGAGCCATATACTCAAATACATGGATAAAATAAATACTGAAACATGTAGCTACTAAAATTATTCTTAGTCAAAATTCCTGTGAATGTTTTTGCTTAGAAAAAGTCTGCAGTTTCCAAAAATCATAAATGCTCAAGGTTTCACAGTTTGACATGGATAACTAAAAGGACAGAATAAAGGAAAAGCAGGTTGGAATACATCTTCTACTGAAATTTGATGCAGGTTAATCCATGCACTAAATAGGATTAAACCTAAATATACAAAACATTAACAAAATAAGGATATTTTCCAGAATATCTTAATTACCTATGTCTTACAGTGTCACTCATTAAAGTATACTTCATTTGATTACATTAACTAGCTGCCCATGTAGTTTGATTACTTATATTTAAAGTAAATTCACTTTTCTTATGAAACAATTTGGACAAGTTAATGTTCCTTACCATTTACCATATACTGAAAAAATTCAGTCTTCTACCAACACCCTTTACAAGTTTAAAAGTTCCTGTGTTATTTAAGTAAATACGTACAAAAATAAAATGAGCTTAATATAGAGGTATAATTATAATCAAAACATAAACTAATGATCTCAGTAGCAAATAAACACATACTGTGAAAGTTATTTTAATGCTGACTTTCTATTGAATTTCTTTCTGTATAATTTACAAGAGCAGCTTCAAATATAAGCATTATTATTTTATGATATAGAGCTGTAAAAATTAATATACCTGGAGCAGGACGTGCTGGACTGGTGGTTGGAGCTGCTGGTGTGCTAAAAGGTTTTGGTCCAGCAAGACTAGATGGGGATTGCTGAAAGAGGAAACATCTTGGTGGTAAAATAACATTATATTTGGAAATGATGTTGCTTAAAAATAGTTAATTCTTTTACAGGCTAAATTAAAGTGCTTCAGTCATGTATCTTCATTTATGGATCAATCTTTCTTTTAAATTATATAAACTTCAGAAGCACTCCACTGTACATGATGGTATAACCAACTACTTTTGTTCTCGGCAGTCACTGTTTCTAGAGCTATATTCATTTGAAGCAATATCTAGAAAATAGGCGTAGAGCATCATGTGAATTTTTTCAAACCATTAGGCAAATACATCCATAATTTTTCAAAGTTTAAGCATTATAAAGCATTCAAACCATATTTTGGTGGCTCTAATTTCATAGGAATATTCCATTACTGGGATAGTATACGTTGTTTTGTTAATATGTAATTAACTTTTTCCATTATCATAATTTTTTTTACTTTACAGGCTATGGATGTATATATTGGATTATCTTCTGTGCATGCTAAATGTCTTGACTTCACTCATTGAATGTGTTCAACTCTTGTCAATAAGCCAGATTAGTTCTAGTATTTAATTATTTTATATTTTCAAAGTGTACAATCGTGAAAGAAAGAAGAAAAAGTTATTCAGTACGTTTATGAAGTGCTTTGAAGAATTTCAGAAATAAAGACACAAAAGTTTTTAAATTATTGTATTAATGTATTACATCTCTTCATGACAGTAACACTGACAGATGTTTCAACTTGCTCAGGTTGAAGCATACCTTTAAATTTTGCAAACTCATTAACCTAAGACATGTTAAATCAATGCATAAAAAATGATCTGCTTAAGCTCAATTACAACTGTAAAATTTCAAGCTGAATGTGAGAAATCTTGAGAAATGAGTAGCCTTGCTGCTTGCATCATATGACGCACAGACTAGAGGGAGAGATTAGCAAAGATTACAGGGTAGTGCGTGACTGTATCTATTTAGGAGTAAAAATAGATGGAGGTAATAAATGGGAGAAACAAAAGAAGTTTGCATTGGCAAAAGGTATAGGGGCGATGACAGCAATTAGAAGCTGCAAATATAAAGTACCTAATATAAATGTTAAATGGCTGGAAAAAGTTTATGAGATGGTTGTGGAGGCAAAAATGATGTATGGTATAGAAATATGGGGATTAGATAGAGGATGGGAATGTATAGATGTGGTGCACAGGATGTTTGGTAGAGAAATACTAGGGCTACCGAAGTCAATTGTAAGACAGGTAGCACAATTACAGATGGGCAGGGTGACAACTAAGGGGAAGATAATGGAAAGAGCTTTGAAATTTTGGTTCAGAAGTTTAAATCTAGGAAAAAGTAATGTGTTAAGACAATGTATTGAATACCAAGAGAAGAGCTTAATGAATGATGGATGGGTAAGTAAATTACGGAATATTTTGGAGAAAAATGGGTTAGGAGATATATGGAGAAGGAGAGAAAATAACGTAAAACATTTTTGGAAAAAGGCAAGGAAAAGACTGGAAGATATAGAAATACAAATCATGTTCAGTGAGATTGCCGAAAAGAGCTCATTAGTTTATTATAGGCCAATGAAAAATACATGGGGTAGAGAAAAATATATAGACATAGTAAATAAAGAAGAGAGAGAATCTATTGCATGGTTAACAACCGGAGCATGGAGGCTAAAAGGGCTAAGACAGGGTATTCCTCAGAACCAATGTCTGATATGTGGTGGTAATGAAGACATTGAACACAGTATTTAAGTGCCAAGGAACAGAAAATTGGAGAAAAGAATTTTTTAATAAGAAGTGGTTGAAGGGGGATAGAAATACACTTATAATTGAAATGATATGCAAGGACGCTAGAAGCATTGGACAGTTTTTGTGTAAAGTAAAAAATAAATGGCTTTGGACAGTGGAAAGAGAAAAGTAAGAGGTAGTGCATCTTACTTTGAATGGAAAACTATAGTGAATGTGTGATGGTTAAGTAATCAATAAATGAAAAGTGAAAAAAAAAGTGGAAATGGGACATGAAAAATAAAAACTGAAAAAAAGAGCAAGATAATTTAGTGACAAGAAATTGTAAAATGTAAATAAACTGTAGTGATTGTCTACTGAATAAGTGACCAGGGTCAAAATGCAGTAGACAATCAAATTTGTAAAACTCTTAGCACAATAAATACTATAAATAGATTAGCGTGCAGTTGGATTATGTCACTACCATTAGAAACCAGTAAGTTATATCAGGTGCATCCTTTCAACGGCAGATGCTGGTGCCTTCAGACAAAACAATGCATGTAATTATGTGCTCTCAACCGTGTTAAATCCTATAAATGTACCCTTACTAGCAAACAACTATTTTCACAAGCAGGGTAATATTTATGAAATTAGTCATTTAAGTATGCAGGAGAAGCAAATGGCAGAACATATAGTAAAACGTTTAGAAGCCCATTCTTTAGGGGTGAATCTGTTACAGAAGTGACTTTGGACACACAAGACGATTCTACCAGGCTATTCAAGGCAAAGAAAGTGACACTGATGCTTCAACTAGAGACTCTGACATGCAGACCCCCCATTCTTCCCGGTGGAAACCGAATCTGCTAATTATCAAAATGAATCATCATTATCTAACTATGTACCAAGTCCATTGAAAAAAGAAAAAGTGTTTGTAAGTCCATGTTACAAAAGGAAGGCAGTACAACATTGGCTTAATGAAAGCGGTAAAAAAGATTAATATTGGCAACAGTCACAAGGTTTCAAGCAGCCACATCTGAACAGCAGTTTTACTTTTGGAAATCATAACTGGAAGTTATAAAAGCAAATTCCGTTGAATTCAAAAACACAGTGTATGAGAAATGATTTTCATGCTTTCTGAACACAGAAAGGAAGGAAGGAAGGAAGGAGGGAAGGAAGGAAAGAAAGAGAGAAAAGAGAGAGAGGGAAGAAGGAAGGAAGGAAGAAGTGAATATTTTAAAGCTATGGTCTCTTAGATATTTCAAGGGAAATACTAATAGGAGCAGATTTGAAGCTTCAGCGTCATAATTTAAATTTCATGCTAACATAATTTCAAAAAATACCACAGAATCAAAAGCATGAAAACCACAAAATTTGTTTGCTTACCATTCCTATGCTAAATATGTCTATTAGTGCTCTCACCCATGGCTACACAATCATGGAAATATGGAAGTATAAGTATGGAATAATTCATTGATCTTCAAGAATCGAAAGGAAATTTTGGACCCATAGTTACTAAAAGAATGTTTAAGGCTGAAAACATAATTGTAAAAGCTTCAAAATCAGAAAAAATGGGGAAAAAGGAGCTAAAAGAATGGTATGAAGGAGCATTGTTTTCCATACTCAGAAAATAAGTTTGCCCCGATATTAGATTCTTGGACTGCCTACAAAGATCGTAACTACTTACAAAGCATCCCTCCTGGCAAAACTATTGAATTTTACAGATTTCTGCTGGAACTATGGACAGCTTCAACTATTCGATAAGCTTTTTCCATCTGTAGAAACCATTGTACTGCCACTTAGAAATTTTATGTGAGTGATGACATAAATTTTGAACTTTTTCAGAGAGATAATATTTTAAAACTACAATCCCTCATACATTTTCGGTTTTCATCTCCAAGATTTATTAATATGATAAAATATTTATGTTTTTCTACAAACTACATATCAGAGCAACCACTGGAGTTCCTGGAACAGAAACAGTTTTGCCCGAGTCATTAAAACCAAACATTTAAGCAATGATTGCAAGTTAGATGCATTAGTTCGGTGTGCATGTTGTAAAATACACTTGTGTTTCATTCACTGTGTTTCGGTCACCTGTGTTACATATTCACAAAGTAAATAAATAATAATTCTCTGTGCATTAAATGTTCTTTACTTTGCAATATTGAGAGAACAGAAATATAAACTTGTGTATCAAACACTATCAGTATGCTTGCATTCAGGTCATGGAGGGGTTTGGAGTACAATATTAGTCTGCCGGTCAGTTAGAGGTCAACTCAAAGCAAGTTCCACATAAGCACATTACATCAACATATTCCAAGCAAATTTAAACCATCTTCCTGTTCTTTTCATCAGGTAAGTTTTTGTAGTTTTATTCATATGTTTAGATGTATAAGTGTGCAAAATTTGAAGATATGTTTCAACCTGACTCACAAACTCCCTTATGAGTCTGGTAACGGTTTATGGATGCTCAAAATCTTACAATTCAGTATGCTGTCTTAAGCACAGACTAATAGTTGAGTAAAGGTTCAAAAGCATAGAATTATAAAGAAAAAGGAGTTAAAAATACAAGAGTGGAGCAGGGAATCCTTTTAGCACATGTGGCCAGGGTCAAACTTCAGTAAAACGAAAACAAAAACGAAACGAAAGTGTATATAAACACATACTTCAACAATGACTTTTATAGCTTTCAGTAATAGGATGAACGGCAGTTGTAATTTTATTTTGCTCATAAAAAGAATAAAGCCTACTGTTAATTAAGTAGAGCCAAACTTTTGCATACAAAAGGCCCAAGTATTAAATGCCACTTTGATCTGAACCAATAAGCAACATTTTGGTATTTTCACAGGTATATATTTGTTTATAACTGTATTTTGAGAACACCTTCTGTGTAAGGATGGAGACAGGCTGTGTAACAAACGAAATTCCACAAAAGAAAGGCCTTCGGCAAGGATGTAAGTTAAGTCCAGTTTTATTTAATTTATACATAGATGATGTCTTACTAGAAATTGGAAGGAATAATAACTGTGCACCAGTAATTAACAACATCCAAATTCCAGGACTTCTTTTTGCAGATGACCTAGTGGTAGGATCTATTGCAGTAAGTGGTTTAAAACAATCATTACAAGCAATTGATGTATATTGTAAAGAATGGAGGTTAAAAGTGAATCAAGAGAAAACACAGATTGTGGTTTTCAAAAAGGGGGGAAAATTAGGCAAATATGAAAAGTGGAAGGGAGAGAATAAAGATTACAGGGTAGTGCGCGACTGTATCTATTTAGGAGTAAAGATAGATGGAGGTAATAAATGGGAGAAACAAAAGAAGTTTGCATTGGCAAAAGGTAAAGGGGCGATGGCAGCAATTAGAAGCTGCAAATATAAAGTACCTAATATAAATGTTAAATGGCTGGAAAAAGTTTATGAGATGGTTGTGGAGGCAAAAATGATGTATGGTATAGAAATATGGGGATTAGATAGAGGATGGGAATGTATAGATGTGGTGCACAGGATGTTTTGTAGAGAAATACTAGGGCTACCGAAGTCAATTGTAAGACAGGTAGCACAATTACAGATGGGCAGGGTGACAACTAAGGGGAAGATAATGGAAAGAGCTTTGAAATTTTGGTTCAGAATTTTAAATCTAGGAAAAAGTAATGTGTTAAGACAATGTATTAAATACCAAGAGAATAGCTTAATGAATGATGGATGGGTAAGTAAATTACGGAATATTTTGGAGAAAAATGGCTTAGGAGATATATGGAGAAGGAGAGAAAATAATGTAAAACATTTTTGGAAAAAGGCAAGGAAAAGACTGGAAGATATAGAAATACAAATCATGTTCAGTGAGATTGCCGAAAAGAGCTCATTAGTTTATTATAGGCCAATGAAAAATACATGGGGTAGGGAAAAATATATAGACATAGTAAATAAAGAAGAGAGAGAATCTATTGCATGGTTAACAACCGGAGCATGGAGGCTAAAAGGGCTAAGACAGGGTATTCCTCAGAACCAATGTCCGATATGTGGTGGTAATGAAGACATTGAACACATAGTATTTAAGTGCCAAGGAACAGAAAATTGGAGAAAAGAATTTTTTAATAAGAAGTGGTTGAAGGGGGATAGCAATACACTTATAATTGAAATGATATGCAAGGACGCTAGAAGCATTGGACAGTTTTTGTGTAAAGTAAAAAATAAATGGCTTTGGACAGTGGAAAGAGAAAAGTAAGAGGTAGTGCATCTTACTTTGAATGGAAAACTATAGTGAATGTGTGATGGTTAATTAATCAATAAATGAAAAGTGAAAAAAAAGTGGAAATGGGACATGAAAAAAAAAAAACTGAAAAAAAAGAGCAAGATAATTTAGTGACAAGAAATTGTAAAATGTAAATTAACTGTAGTGATTGTCTACTGAATAAGTGACCAGGGTCAAAATGCAGTAGACAATCAAATTTGTAAAACTCTTATAATTTTAAAAACTATTTTCTGAACATTAGTGTAAGCATAACAAGCAATATTTGCTTTTGGTATTTTAGGCTTTATTCATTTACTAAATATTTGAAATTAAACACATCACTTAAGCATTCAGAAAAAAATTAATTATAACACTTTAAACCCTTTACACAGGAGCAATTTCCCATATTTGTATGTTATACTATTAGAGCAGCTTTTTCTGTATCAAAATAACAAATACATATCCTTTTTAGTGACAATAAGAAACATCAACGACCATCAATAAAAAGTATATTTAAAATTAGCAGCACATTATTTTATTTATATCCTACATTCATGTATCTTTCATGAGAGAGAATAATTATAAAAAGGTCATATCTAAATTGCCTATCCAGAGCAGGGGCTCTAATAATGCTGTATGAAACATATAGTTCATATTGATGTAATTTTTTAAAACATTTCCAAAAAAGAAGTAACACACAGAAATGATAATCATAGACTGACAGTCGCAGATTGAAAATGGAGAGAGAAGACATTTGCTCACTAAATTACTGATGCTTTCCATACCTGGTACAGGTGATAAAAATCAAACCAATGCATGTTTCGCTTAAGTGTATAGGTTGCGATTTCATCCTTTCATGCTGTTCTCTTACATTAACTTTTATTACTTTTCCTTTATGTAGGACTCACATGATAAACTTGGAAATTGGGATTCCATCGTCTTGACTATGGGTGCAGAATTTATGTGGTGGCTCTACCCACTCTGCAGTCAAAATGTTTCAAATACTTCACCCAAAGTTTTCGTATTACTTATAAATAACACAACAATAAAACATGCAAACAAAATAGAACAAAGACATGCACACCAACATGCCCTTGTGCATAAATGGTATATGGTGTTTTAAGGAAATTGTATATATTATCAAGTCACTTGTTATATATAAGAATATTCGAGTCTTTTTCACTCTTTCTACAGTAGTTTGAAACTGCATTATCAATAATGCTTGTATCACAATGAAAGGCTTAATGCTTATTGTACCTAAAAAGGAATTTAATATGTATCTCAGACAGGTTAAAAATGAATTAAATTTAAATTAAATCATAAGGTAAAGCATAGTAACTTTGATGGAGCATTTAACAATACAATTCTTTTTTTTTTCATCCATAATTTAAATATTTTGAATGACATGGAGCACAGTTCAGAGAGCCTAAAATTCTACAACTACAGGTACCTACATTTGTTTAGAAAGTTAGCTTTGTATTTGCACTCCTAATGAAAACTATGAAATTAATAAAGTAATTACAGCAGTCACTAAATGTTACAATGGATGTGCAACAATAGCAAAATGTTGCAGAAATTGTTAAGTTAGAAACATTTGCCTCATTAAACAACAAGACTCTATAAGGTTATTTTGTATTTGCAATCTTTCCTTATTGCAGTGAATAGGATGCATAAATGCTATTTAAAACTAAGAAGAAATGAAGTGTACCACTGGCTAAACTTCAGCGCCTTGAAGAATTATTTTACAGGAAAGCAAAAATGGGGTGTGAAACTGGACAAGATATGAACCAATATAGTATTGAAATGTTCAAATATGTATTGTCTAGTACCATATTGCTTCTTTAACAAGTGTATTATGAGAATTCCGAGAGAAACAATGTTGGAAAGAAAACGGTATTTGGAATATTTTTTCCAATTATATCCTTCAAATTTCAAGGTTTTAAATGTATAAACAAAAATTAGTTTATGTAGGTATATTTTAACTCGTCCTTGAGTAGTTGATCAAATTCTAGATACAGTTTAGAAAAGAGGTTTGAATTTCCATACTGAGCACATGTTTTAATTCAGTTGATATATAAATCTGAGTGTCATTAACTTATTAAGTGAATATTCATTTATACGAGTTTCATTGTAAAAAACAAAAATTATAACTTGTCAATGTGCTGAAAAGTTAAAATCTTGACTTCTACTTTGCATGCACCTAAGTGGTTTTGACACATCAAAGGTTCCTAAATATCCTAAACTGAATGCAATACCTGTTCGCCAATTTCTGCTGCTTTAAAAGAAGGTGGTTGTGTCTGTAAAGGTTTTCCATCTTCCATAACATTAGCCAGACAACATCTATAGGCATGTACAATAATGTCCAACATATTACTTACTAACAAATCTAAAAGAGGTAGCAACAGGGGCGGCTTGTGGATCTAAAAACAGGTGAAAGGCAAATAGAACAGGCGTGTTGTTACCTGTTTGCATCAGTATCTTTTGAAATGAATATCATACCGTTGAAACACTTCTAATTAATGTTTGCAATCAAATATGCACCTATTTGTTTCAATGTACCTATTATTTGTTTCAGTGAAGCAAATAAGTGTGTATCAATTCAAAACACTAATTAGGAACATTGTCATTGTGACACATTTTGTGCTACTCCCAGTTTTTTGACTTTTCTATATAGGTAGGTACAATAGTACTTGATGCATTTGTCTGTGTTATTAAGGGGCTCCAATATTTTAACTAGTGAATATGTCTGTTTATCATTTTTCCACTCACAAATAAAATGTACATGTCACGTATAGGATTTATGTCTAACTGAAACTTGCACTTATGGCATGCACAGAGGTAAGTAGGTAACTACCAAAGTCCAATTCCTCCTGCCTATAGAAGTCAACTCTGCACTCTATGTGATAAAACCAATGCTAGTCAAGTTGTAATATCATGATCGCTTTGGCAGTCCTGCCAAGCACTTGCTAGGTGCATGTTTTACAGTATACGAGACACAACTATGCACTCATATGTATTCCTTTTTTATGTCAGTCTGATGTATCAGCTCTCCAACTCACATGTTTTATCATAGTTTCTTGTGGTGTCATATTTCCAATTACAACACCACAGTACATTAATAATTTCCACATTCAAATTTAGATTTAAAATTAAAATACATAAAATATTTTGTATAATGAAATGCTTGGAGATGTGCCCCTTCACCTACTTCAGCTGAATAGCCGCCCCTGGATAGCAGTTTTCTTAACAAAGTGTTAGTTGCAGCTGTTTCTAACATAAAGTGAGATAACTGCACACAGGGTCTACCTGAATGGGACGTGGAGGATTGACATGGTGATGTCCACCTCTTGGAGCCTGCAAATACACAGACCCTTAACATCTACACTTTACATATAAAACCAGAAGGGATCTGTAATCCATGATATATTTTGTAATAAAAGTAAATATAAAATGTGAAGTTATATTTTGAAATCCAATTAAAGGAGTTCGCAGAACAGAAAGCTATAGATCTTCATTCTTTAATTAACCTTCCCAGTGATCCAAAGCTTAAGAGTATTCAGGATTATAATATTGTTTTTATTTCTTCATTCCTTCAATGAAAGTGCTTCTTTTTATTCTAATTATAGATGAAATTTAAACTCATGCTTTTGAAAGTATCTGGTTTCTGAATTCCAAAGCACATCCATGGTCTAAAATAGAATCTTAAAATTACTAGCTAATCAGCAATGATTATTATAAACAAAATATTATCTAAAGAAACTGAGGAGGTAGTTTGATGCTAGGGCCCAAGGAACCATAATTTTCTTTTTAACCAGTAATTGCAGATTACTTCTTAAGGAACCAAGTACACAAATGTTGATCAGAGCCCAAAAGTAAATGAAATAAAAACAAGCAAACAAATATAAGATTAACCATGTATTTATTTATTTTATGCTTATCTTTTTTATTCATAAAATATAATTGTTTAAATTGTAAGTACAGAATGGAAGGAGTTAGAATATACTTCCTTGAATGCAACATAGAAAGAAATCAGTTTAAAGGGACAAAAATTCTATCATCAGTTTTATTGTGCCTTTCATAGTTTTTAGTTATTAATGGACACAAATTACCAGTAACAAACATCGCAAGTCACATGTTTGAAAGTTGGCATGTGCAAACTGCATAATGACTACTCTTAAATGCCTATGCAATATGCAGAATTACATTTGATAATAAAAAAAATATAACAATAAATAAATGAAATAACTTTTATTTGATTGAATTCTGTTAATTAGGACTACTACAATTTTAATTATAAGTATATTAATATGTGCAATTGGTACTCCAATTTTAATATTACATGCTGAGGAAACAAAAAGGAAAAGAATACATTTTTATTTTGACATAGATGTAGTAAACAGAAGTACATAAATGATTAAATAAAATATGATTGGATCTTAATATGCAAAATAGTATTAACTTTTTGTTCACTTTATACCCAAGAAGTACCTACCCCTTCAAAGGAGTATATTCTAACCCTTTCCTCTATTTATATCCCCTTATAGCCCGGTGTCCATATTTGATACAAAATTTGAAGGTTTTAGGTTTTTTAATGGCCTTTTTTTTCTAATTTCATATTATACTAACCTTCAAAAATAAAATATAGGTATTTAAAGCTGCTTTATATTGTAAAAATAGTAATTTTTTTCAATAAAACTGTAGTGTTTTATTTATTTGTTTTGTTTGTTTTTTTGTTTTGTTTGTGTTTTTTAAACAATGAGTAAAATCCATGCAACTGCAGTCAAATGTAACCCTGCCAGCATCAAGCATGCTATCACACCAGTTATTTTACTTGTGCCCTCCCCATCCTTTACCACAGGCACATTTGACTATAGTCACTGGGACTCAAGCTCATGACATTTGGCTTTCAGTGGATGGCCAGTTCATTTCATCTCATTCTAACAATCAGAGCTATTCAAATTGCTTCTGTGGTGGTGCCAGTGAAAGGGATATGAAAGCCGGTTTAAGAATTAGACAAAGAGCAGCATATGTAGCAAAATAGTTCCAGCAATAAAGGGATTTGCATTAAGTTCATTATTTTTAAATTGCTTTAATTTTGTTTAATATATTTGTTGTTTGAGAATTATGTATTTATAAAATAGTAGGTTATCTGAAATTAGGTAACCTTTTAATAAAAAATTAGGTAAACTTTTAAGGAAAAGAAGTTTTCTTTATCTCTCAGAGAATAATATAAAATATGAGTTAAGACAAAATATGGGACTTTCCACAAAACACAGAGTTGCAACTGTAAAGCTGTTCTGTTGATTACAAGAGATCTAAGAATGCATTAGTGTTAAACATACTGAATATTACTGCATGGAGCATCTTTATCAGAGAAAAATAATTCCCGTCACCGAAATAAAATAGAATCAGCATTCCATTACCAGTATTAAGGCAAGAATAGATAGAAGATACAAAATTTGAATAAAATACCTTGTTTACAGCTCTTAAAATAGATGTATGGCTTTTAATGGAGTCTGTATCATCATTAGGAAGTGCAGGTATAGACGAAATACCATTTTTTAAATTGTTTTCTGATTCAAAGCCGTTTTTGTATACAACAGAATGACTGACAGGCTGTAAAATATTAAGCAAATAAGGAAATCAATAAAAACAAAAAGAATCTTTGAAAAATGTATTGTATAGATATTTAAATGGAAAATATATACCTAGTTATTTAAAATGTAAAGCTTTACATGTAGTATGACATAAATATTTCACTATTTTAAATAATGTTAAGATTTACAACTTAGGTAAATTAGATACCTATTCTACTTTCAAATGCTTCCCTAGTGCAGCTTTCATTTATTTTTTTCTGATAGATTTGTTGTCTGTTCTTGGAAATTTTTCAATTTCTTAAATAATGAAATAAACCTCTAATAAATATTTGGTTTATTCCCTCTTTCAACTTTCTATAGTGATACACAGAAAGAGGAGAAAAAAACTGCTCAAAATTTTAGCAAAATGCTTATTATAAATTTTACAAGGCTGCGGTGTATGTTTAAGGAACCTCATAATGCAGTCTTTTCTTATGAAAACTTCTAAATTTATCATCAAGGAAATTAAACAGGAGAATATTCTGGTTTATTATATAGCAAATCTATTTATAATCATGTGGTGGATAACAAATTGAGAATTAAGATCAATGTAAATAATATAGTTTTTACTTTGAAAAATACATCAGTCTTCTTAATATGCTAATGTTCATTGATATTTCTTGCTGCACATGTGCAACAAGATTAATCTGTGTAATATTTTTACCTTTATTACAGAAAATCATGGATTCTATCACATACAATATTCATTTAATTTGTTTGGTACAACATCAGTCCTATTTAATTACAGTTCTTTTCTTCAAATGAAAACAGCATTATTCGTCATGTCACTATAAAAAATAGTTGCACAGTAACCAGAGGATTTCTATTCTTAGTTGATGTAACATACAGAAACTCAGTAGAGAAGAAGAAAAATTGCTAAAATATATAAGAATCAAACCCAACCTCTTCAGGATTTCAAAACAGTTTTCAATCCACTAGCCTAAAATCCATTATGGAGGCTAGATGATTAGTAAGTTTGTGTTGAATGCCAAAGAGGTTTAGCTTGACTAATGGCAGAGTTTTGTAAATATTTACTGCCCACCATTAGCTTGTTTTTTGCAAGGATAAAAAAGGAAGAGAAAAATGAAAAAACAAATAAACCTGTTGTCTCCACCTTCAGAGGCACCATTAAGTTTTGGTAAAAGTAATTAAAAATTCATTTGAGTGTTTAATATGTTAAAAAAAACTCACTGGGTTTTCCAAAAAAAGAATAAACCTAACCAAGAACTGTTTAAACTTTCCTTAATATTCATTAGTAAACACAAAACTCAAAATAATTTTATCACTTGCACTCAAAAACCACAAAATCACACCCCTAAAGGCTTTTATGTTTAAAGAAGAAAACTTACATGGAAAGGCAAAGGAGCAAGATTACTTTGTGGAGAGCTAGGAGCAGGAGCAGGTGCTGGTGCTGGTCTAGCTGGTGCAGGTGCTGGCGCAGGGGCTGGCGCATATGTAGGTGTTATGGTCTTTGCAGCTGCAGTACTTGCAGCTTTAGCTAGTGAAGCTGGTAGTGCTCCTGTTGGTGCCTTACCACCTCTGCAAAGGATACAATGCAAAATCTCACTTTAATATTTCTGAACTCTCAGGAGCATAACAGTAATACATAATGCACATAAAGCATAATTCACCCCTTTATTTTCTTAACAATAAAGTATTATAGCCTTTAATTTAAGTTAAACTGTGATTCAAAGACCTAACTTAGCTATTAACTAGACGTATAAACATGAAGGTCATTCTCAAAAACCTAAGAATTGATAACAGTGAGTTGTTGCAAGCCAGTGCAGGTTTCATCTTTTATATTAAAATTTAGATAGTAATATGTGTAATTCTGAGAGTGACCCAGCAGTGTGTATGTGTTACGTCAGACAAAAGGATGGAGCTCAAGAAGAAAGAGAATTTCTGTGCTATGATTTGTTGTTACATTAAAACTGATTTAGGTAAGAAAGTGAGAAAATAACTTCAAAGGTTACATTATCCACTGGTACACACTATTTATCAGTGGTTTGCAAAATTTAAGAGGAAATTATTCCCTTGTAAATCAAGATAGTGCAAAACAGCACCAATCGCAACATGGATGATATTATGATGAAAATAGGGCATATAGTATGGGAAGATAATCACTGTGCATACGGTTAGGTTCAAGAAAAAATGGATCAACAGCAGTAAAAAAAAAAAGACTTGAAGGAAAGCTCCATGTCCAAAAGTCATTCAGTTGCTGAATCCACCACCATCTCACAGACAAACAGAGAGAGAGAGAGAGAGAGAGAGAGAGAGAGAAAGAAACAGAACCAGAAAATGCTACAGAAGATTTCATGGAGGAGGCTCAAGAAATACTTAATATCACAGCAGTTGAGGAAAGCTGGATATACCAGTACGAGGGCAATACTGAAAATTTTTAGAATGCCACGTTTCTAAAAACAAATGAAGTTTCTTTACATTATACAGCTACTTTCTAATGTTTTGCAAGTTGATTGCTGTATAGTTTGTTCATTTTGCTCTAATAGTTTGTTAATTATCATCATTTAAAGATTTGTGTTCACTCAAAAATGAATTTGACTATAGAACATTTCCAGGCTATGATTTTTTACTATTTTAAATTGTCATTAACACCTAAACAACGTGAAGCTTAAAAATGCATTTGGTGAAGAAACCCCATCTAGGGCAACAATTAATAATTGGTACAGTGAATTCAAAAGATATTGCTTTTTCTAGTGATTAGTTTCATGAAGGATGCCCAAGAATTGCTATTACTGATGAAAATATTGCCGCTGTTTGAGTAATGCTTGAACAAGATCCATGCCATCTTACAAATTTATTCTGGTGGCATTGGACATTGGTGTGAGCTCAAATCCAAAACATGTTACATTAACAGTTAGACATGAGAAAGCTTTGTTTCAATGGATTCCACATAAACTGACTTCCATGAAAAACAACATATTGATTGGTGCAGAAAAACTCTGGAAAAATTCCAAGATACTTGAAATTTGGTTTAGAATATTGTTATAATGACGAATCTTGGTTTTATTGTTATGATCCTGAAAAGAAAAGTCAATTGGCTCAATGAGTCTTTCGAACAGAACCTATGCCTACAAAAGTATAACAAATTCGCAGTGCTGATAAGAAAATGGTTGCTTGCTTCCCCCCCCCTCCAAAATGGGCCATATTGCTACTATAGCATTAGAAGATAGACATACCATCACTGCCACAAATGTATGTTTATCGCAAATTTTTGAAAAAGTTAGTGAAAAATGCCCAAAAGGAAAAATAATGCTGCATCATGACAATGCATCGTCACATACAGCAAAACCAACAACTAAGTATCTGGATGCCCTGAAGGTCAGCACCATGGACCCTTCACCAGCCTCGACCTAGCACCTTGTGATTTCTTTTTTGTTTCCAAAAATTAAAGGTAAACTGCATGGAATCACATTTTTGTCATTAGTTAAAGCAGTAGAACATTATAAAAACCTAGTTTCTGAAGTGCCTCAAGAAGAATGCCATCAATACTTAGGGACTGGTTTCATTGAATGCAAAAATGTATTGATGTTAAAGAGGAATATTTTGAAAAACAATATAATCATTTATATTTTTTAAAATTAATCCTTGTTTGATTTTCTAAAAATTTTCATTGTCACTCTTGTATGATCCAGAAAGTAAGTAACATTCATAGTATCATTAAATAGAAGCTAATAAATATATGACCAGTGAGTCAGAAATTTTTAAACTCTAAACACCACTTAATAAGAAATAAGTTCGTTGGACAGTCATAGGTCAGAGTCTTTCCAAGAGAAGACCCTAACCAAAAGTTGGTGTTCAAAAAGTATTGGCAAGATGGTGATTTGCTCTTTCTTTTTATCTGTGATGACAATGAGATAGTTTTACACAGGAGGAACAAACTGCATGCAGATTGTACACTATAAGATGTCATTCCTATTCTTCAATGCACTGAGAAATAAACATCCAAAGACAGTCTGCATGTAACACCGTTGCATCACAACAAAGTCTCTGCCCACACTGCACTAGAAACAACTCAGTTTCTGCAGAAATTGAAATTATAAAATGGCTAGACACTATACAGAATCTAATGGAGAATACTTTAGAATACTTTTACTTATTTTTACTTTCTCTACTATGTATAGTAAGTAGGGGAAGTATTGTATTCCATGCAAAAATTCGATACCGAGATTTCACCGGAAATACATGTTTTGAGACCCCCTGAATCCAAAAAAGCATTTTTGGAAACATGTTCATGTGTGTGTCTGTGTGTCTGTCTGTCTGTCTGTCTGTGAACAGCATAACTCAGAAACAAACAGTCGGATAAACACCAAACTTGGTATTTATGTTCAGTATCTTCCAGAGATGCGACACGAAGGTTTTCAAGAAAATCTCCCAACCCCAGATTACCCTTTACATGGAAGATTTTTCAAAAATTTTAATTTTCTCAAAAATGGCTAACGATTTTGAATAAAATATCATATGTTTAAGATATTTTCATGACAAATAAAATGTATATCTTGAATTTTCTGGGAACGTCTCCAAAAGTATTCTTCATTGTGACAACTTTTGCATAACTGGTAAACCATAAGAGATAGATAAAATTTTACTGCACAAAAAATGTAGATCACGTTAAAATACACAATTTATGTCATATACATTTTTTTTGTTGAGTGAACCATTTTCGAGATATTGCTTGTTATTCTCTTAAATTTTTCAATACTTATTTTCTCAAATGGGAATTCGTTATTCATTTTTTTTTGTCTTGGATATGCAAAGAGTATTAATCTGTGGCAAAGGAATGGTGCTGCATCTAGCAACCAGCTATTAAGAGATATGTATGTGCTTAAAGGCTACTGTATTTCTATATTGCCTTTGTAAATATACATTCCCCTTACATCTACAAGAAAATTAGCAATAAGACAGTCTGCAAATGTTTATCTCAATTAACATGAAGTAGATGGAGAATAAGAGTTTGTAAAAATAGTTTCTACAAGAGTAGAGAAAGTCATGTGAGTGTAACACATCAGATTTTTTCATAACTTCACTGCTTTCATTCTTAAAGTTTACAGAGTGACTCTTCTATCAATAAAACATTGGCCTGTAATGTCGTGTATATAAGTGTTCAATGTTCTTGTGGATTTGCAACAGTGTATACATAAGATACCTAAACCATCAAGAAACTTTCCTGGCATAGAACATAACAGCAAGTTTTATCAAAATGATTCCGGAAATGCTCAATTTCCAGAAATATCTCTTTATAAGGAGTACAACAGTTTGTGGCAATTAGATTGGTTCATTTTTAAACAATGGAATACTCAATTCAATTCAATTCATTCACTAGGACAAATATCCTCATATATGTCAGTAAACTTACATAGCCATGTTGTACAAAGTTCTTGCCCAGTTAGCCATCAGATTTAAACCCATTGGGAGAGCATAATTTTAATTTTGCTAAGTTGGCTATAGGTGTAGTATTAACCAAAAGACAAAAGAAGCATAGACAGACAAAAAAGGTTAGATCCTGCAGTAATTGTACACGTGATTGAAACAATCTTAAACCATTATGATTTTAATCATGACAACAATGATTGTACGGTAATGAATGATGCAGAAACTCTCACAACTAAAAATGTGGAAGCACAGCAGAAAATACATGCTTTCCGTTTCTGATACAAAGCATATAAATAGCAAAGGTAACAGTGGTCTCTCATTTAAGTTTAATACAGTATAATTTGAAGAAAGCATTATCACTAACTCTTAAATTAAGCACTTCTGGATTCATGGTATTCACAGATCTGCTCTAAATGATAAGGGATATGTAAAATAATTCAAAAATGAAGAGAACAAATTCCTAGAAAATGTGACAAGATTTATCATATGAGCATAACAGAATTAGAAACATGTGTTCAAAAATATATTTTAAGAGGCTACTTAATTCAGCTGAGAATTTTAGCAGTTTTACTTTGCTCAGATAAAAGTTTTATAATTAATATTTACACACTGAAACCTGCCCAAACTGGACACTGAAAAAGCTTAAATCCTGTCAATTCTGGAAAAACATTTCAGTCCCAGCGAAAATCAACTACTTTACGTGTAATTTCTCCTGAATAATACAGAAACTGCTCAACATGGAAACAGAAGCCATCTGCAACTGCTTAAAATAGAAATATGCAATACTAAAATGCATTTGTTTTGTGATATGCTGTGCTTCCATGGAAATTGCAATTGTTTTATGTATTTTATTTGGGACATAGGTACTACACTTCAAGAAAACTGCAAATATAGGCGATTAAGATAAATGAAGTTCTTTGTAAATGTACATACCTGAGACTGCATCAAGGATGAAAGAAAGGGGTTACAGTTGTCAATGTGTGTTTTTCCTTCAGTGCTATCTGCTGCTTGGAGTAGTGTATTGCAAGAAAAGCTGCATATTTTGTGATAAAGGATATTGCATAAAAATGTGACACTTTCATTAAAGGGTAATGTGAAAATGAATTAAAGGAAAAAGAGAAACACTCTGTGAAAGAAGTAATGCTGCAGTTCAAATGTGGCAAAATGCAAAACTATGAAGGTTTAAAAAATAAAAAATAAGAATGAGTGAATGGTTTGTACGGCAGCAATGGTGGCATTAAAAGGAAACTGAAAACTACAGGATATAAAGAAATCAATGAAATGTTATGGTTATAGTTCATTAATACTCAATCAAAGAGTATGCCTCTTTCTGGTCCTTTAATCCAGATGCAAACCCTTGAAATCGCCCCCCGCCCCAAATAAAATGAAAGAAAAAGAATAAGCCAGAATTCAAGGCTTCAGCTTCAAATGGATGGTTAGAAAGCTTCAGAAATTACCACAAAATTGTTTGGAATCAAATGTGTGGGAAAGCCAATGACTACATATGTGCTAAAACTATGTATGTACATACTAAGATGGATGCTTTTTAATAAAATGCATGATAATGAAACAATTGGTTTGCAATTAATCTTAAAACTATGCATAGGAAAAAAATCCAGAATATCTAAACAATATAGAAACCTCACCAAAATGGAAATCAAACATGTCACTTTCATCTTGTAGGATTTGCTACATTTTTTTCATAATAAGTAAAGGAATTTAATATTTTTACATTTGCTTAGGCAGTAAAGTTTTATTGGCCACACAAAATTTTACTTATTGCACTTCACTTTCATCTCATGTGTAACTTATTTTTTATTTGAACCCTTTATACCATACATAATCTATACACCAAAGGAAGTCATTTCAAGCTGGATAGTATTATTATTAAATTGATATGATTGAAGTGCTTCCAAACATTTCTTTTTGTATATAATCAAGAAATGAAAGGTGGTTTGTTGACCTTTATCATTTAGACAGAGAAATCTCTTCCAAAGTAGGTATCATTGTTTATGTGCACTTACTTAATCGTTCCAGAAATGTTTCTTAAAATTATGAGAAGTAATTAAATGAAAATGGATCAGACATGAAAAGGTAACACCACGCGTTTATTATTTTAAATCTAATCCCCATAACACCTAACACATTTATCCTATTGACAGATGAGATGGTCAGTTTCATTTTTGTAGAAGCTTTTAGGCTATTGATAAATCCATAGTGTTACTGAATCACAAATGGGTTAATTTGATGCATATAAAACTGATATCCACAAATGCCCCTTTTCTGTCACACACATAAAACCATCAAAAGAAGCACATTGTAAATTATACCCCAGGGGGAGAAAATAAAAATCCAATACCATACAAATCATTTCTGATGCAGTCAAGATTAGGTGCTCCTTTGACTGTAATATCCCAAAGCTTGATCATAAGAGTCAATTGAAATTTGGGTGGAAAGAGTATGAACACTCATTGAGCTTTCTCCATATAATTTTCTTACAAAGAGAGGCATTTATGGACACTAGTTGAACTGCACAAAGAGACAACTGATAAGATTGTGAACCTATCAGCAACCTGAAAGCCTCAACAAGAATGGGACAGACTGTCTTATTTCCCAGGGACAAATGTATTAGCACTTGTGGAGATTCAGGTAACAAATGTTCAGTGGTGCTTTTTGGTGTCTGATCCAAGTTCATTTTATTGCTATCATGTTTACTGCTGAGCTCTTCATTTCACACTTAAATTAAAGTTCCTAACTAGCAGTGTCACATAGACATGAAGACTGGTACATATCAGAAATTGCCTATACATAAATTTCATTGGAAAGTATTTACTTACGGTGGAATGGCGATTGGGTCCCAATTGGGCGCTGGTGGATTTTGTCTTGCCACTAACTTGGCATGGATGTCACAGTACAGTTTGTTGTTTATATTGTAGTAGCCAACATTCTTGAGAGATGTTCCACATGTTGCACATTTGAAGCATTCCACATGCAGGTTCTTGTCCTTGATACGTACAAACACACCACTGCAGACCACACAGGAAGGAGTTTGTAACACATTATCACATGGTGCAGCAACCAAGAGGCTTGTTTCTTTATTGCATTAACAAACATCATAACATATGGGAGGAAGGCAACATGCCTACACCTACTGCATTGAGTTTCAAGGTAAAAACATAGGTATTGAGTGTAATTAATAGAGCAACCCAAAAGGATGAAATATATAATGATGCTTTAACATGCGGTTGGTACACTGAACATCGTTTGGACTTTTTAGGCTCTGGATAAAGCTTGTTTTAAAAAAGTAAAGCATAATTTTCAAAATAAAGCATACAAGCATAATAAGTAAAATAAAGCACACTTCCTGGAAAATTACTGCTTATTTAATTGTTAGTTTGATAAGTTACTTATACTTTTATCCTCAAAAATAAATATTTTCAGCAACAATGGATATCTTAAAAAGAAAATAAAAGTTCAGTTCTATGAAAAGCATAACAAAAATTTTACTGTTGGTTGGTGTACACTTTGAAATTACATACAAATATGTATAAACACCATACTGCATAATCTTCTGGAAGGAAGTTCAAAATTCAGATACAACATTATAGGATTCAGCCTTAGAACAAGATTTGTTGTAAACAAAACCTTTTGTATCCTTCTGTGTTAGTCTCATGTGATGCGGTATTAATGTTATTTTAAGCCCCACTTTTGGAAGCCAATTTGCAAGAGAAATTGCTTTACGTAATGTTGTTTACATCAGTGTTGAAGCCATCTTGTGACGTCACTCCTTTGTCTAGTTCGTAGCTCCCTCTGGCGTTAACAATTTGCATGAATTAGTGTTCGAAAGAATTTAAGTTTAGTATATTGTCCTCCGGCTAGCTATCATCTTATCTTGGTAGAACTTGTATCTCTTGCAGGGTGTGAATCGGAAAGGAATCTTTTATCTAGAAATGATACTGATGAAGAAATTGGTTTTATAACTTTTATTGTCGAACACGTTCACTAACACATTTACATATAGATATAGATATCGCCAGACTGAAACTGTTTGCAATAATTTCTTACTTATCACTTTTAACTCGAGTATTTCAACTTTGTGTATTTTTTTAACTGTATAATACTTTATAATAATTCTCGTAATTCTGCTGCGCGTAACTTGACGAACTGAGAGACCGACGTGTAGAGTATTGAGAATTCTGTTGAACTGGGGAACCGACGTGTAATGTGTTGAGAATCTTGTTGAACTGGGAGACAAGCTACCTCGGACCTGGCTTATTTATAGGCCTACATCAAGATACGCCTAAAGATTATAAATGAACTGCTATTGGCTAATAAAACGCGCCAACATTACGTCTATTTTAATATCCAATGAAAACCACGAATACATATGCTTTAGGAAATGTTCTAGAAGCTTCTAAACGGAAAAAACGCGCGAAACATTACGTAACTTCCTTGTTCCCGGTAATGATAAACAACTCACCCCATTGTTGCATTATTGCGCTATTATTGACAGTTTCAGTAAAGCCGTATATTATTATTTACCAATAATAATTACAATTAATAAACCTCTGAAATCAATGTCACATAAAAATACATATTTATATTACAATCATTATTTACCTTTAAGTAATTTGTGATACAAATTACCGTATCACATGTTAATATCAGCTATGAGGAAAAAACTGCCCATCATTATCGTATATATGCAGAAGAAAAATTAAAATGAGTTGTATTTATGGACGCTCTTTAACTGCTGTGGTCCTTAGTGTCCCATTCTATATTGGGTGTGAGAGACCGGTAACTTTGCTCAGAGGCCTCTTTGTCAGGCTTGAGATTCTTTTACGTGCCAGAAATCTATGACACAGGACCACCAGCTTTACTTCCCTTCGAAAGGAAGCCATGCTAAGGATTTTTACACCTGAAAAAAATCCATTGCCCTCCACCAGGTTTGAACCCGCGACCTTGGGAACTAGAGGTTAGCATGGTAACCACTACACATGCAGAAGAAAGGTGTATGACACCACACAAAACTAAATGGAAACTATAATTTTCTTTTGTTTTACTATTCATATTATTTGCTATTTTATATTAATCAAAGGTTTGAACTATGTTTGATTAACTTCTTGAAAACTCTCAGATAATTGCGCATATTTAAGGTATATATGTTATGGTATGCTTTGGTTTTCTGAGTATCGTGGGCTAGTTAATAATGTCATGTGTTTACATCAAGTAGGGTTCTAAGAGTGAAGCTCTCTAAGCATTGTTGGAATCTCAGATTTCAAAAATAAAAAACTGGGGATTTAGTGAGGTATAAA
Source organism: Deroplatys truncata (assembly GCA_030765065.1). Lineage (NCBI taxonomy): Eukaryota > Metazoa > Arthropoda > Insecta > Mantodea > Mantidae > Deroplatys > Deroplatys truncata. The sequence continues at coordinate 72,653,993 of CM060981.1, read as the reverse complement.
AGAAATAACTACTTTTTAGAGGTTGCATTTGTCTAGACCTTTTTTAGGCCTTAGTGAAATATTTTCTGCAATAATACTGTTTCTCTTTTTACTGATAATTTTAATGTATTTGCTATAAAACCCATAACAGGTAAATGCATTTAAAATTTAATCTTATAAAAATTATAATATATCTGGTCTGACTGATATACTACTCCACATCCAGCTGGAAAATTCAGGGATTAGTGATCTGATAGCTTGCAATTACTTGTATGGTTTGAGTTTGGAACACTGTTTACTTCATTACAACTATCCTATACAACAAGTGTTTAAATATAGCAGTTGTTTTGCACATCAAATTGTGTTAATAAATTCTCTCAGAAACCACGCATGGAGTGCAACTGCAGTGAATTGATCAAAAAGATGGAATGCAAGTAACACCTAACCTTTAGATGAAGAGGAAATGAAAATCTTAAACTAACTTGCTTTTCTTGTTCCTTTCATGATACATTTTTTATTATACATTTATGATAAATAAATGATAAATTCATGATAAACATTTTATGGAGTCCTAGATGGACTTTTCTCAGATGTTGGGACAAAATGTTTGAAAACAGGGCATTTAGGATCCCTAGCTGGTGTCTATTGGAAGAAAATTAACATATTATTCATCAATGATATGTGAATATACTTATTCTTCTTCTTTTTTACTGCCTACAGTAATTAAGGTGCCAATGAAAGCATTATAACTCTTCATCATCTACTTCAAACAAGGGAAGTTTCTCTGCACTCATTGGGATTTCTGTCTAACAGAAGCAAATCTGACGTTCATCTAAAACTTAAAATTTATCAAGCTGTTCAGAATGGCTCAGGTGAAGAGAATGAGAGCAGCAGAGGGTGATAAAATGCTCATTCTTAAGCATAGCTGTGTCGTTAAAATACTTCATGGTATAATAGAAATTCGTTTTATTTCATCATATTGATATGATATTTGATTTAAATTTCTGAGTATGAAAGAAACTTTTAATAATAATACTAATAAACAGATAAATAATTATTTACAAGGGCGACACTGAAAATTTGTAGAAAATCAAACAAGGATTAGTTTTAAAAAATTTAAATGATTTTATTGTTTTTTCAAAATATTTCCCTTTAACATCAATGCACTTTTGTATTCAATGAAACCAGTCCTTTAAGCAATACTGCCACTTTTCCTGAGGCACTTCAAAAACCAGGTTTTTATAATGTTCCACTACTTCATCTGACTACAAAAAAGAGATTCCATGCATTTTATCTTTAATTTTTGGAAATAAAAAGGAGTCCAATGTGTTAGGTCAGGGCTGTATGGTAAAGGTTCCATAGTGCTGATCTATAGGGCATCCAGACACTCAGTTGTTAGTTTTACTGTATGCAATGATGCATTATCATGATGTAACATTTATTTTTCCTTTTGGGGATTTTTCATGAACTTTTTCAAAACTTTGCGGTAAACAGACATTTTTGTATCAATCAGCAGTAATGGTATGTCTATTGTCTAATGCTATAGTAGCAATATGGCCGTTTTAGGGAAAAACAAAAAATCAGCAACCAACTTCTTACCAGCACTGAAAACTCCTCAGATTTTGTTTTGTAGGCTTAGGTTCTATTTGTAAGACTCAATAAGTCAATTGACTTTTCTTTTCAGGATGAAAACAGTAAATCCAAGATTTATCATGAGTAACAATATTCCAAACCAAATTTGAAGTGCTGCCTTGGAATTTTCCAGAGTTTTTCTGCATCAATCAATGCATTGTTTTTGATCAAGAGTCTGTTTTGTGGCATCCATTGACAACAAAGTTTTCTCATGTCTAAATATTGGTGTAAAATGTTTTGGGTTTGAGTCATACCAATGCCAAATATTGCCCAAATAAATTCATAAGATGTCCGTGGATCTTCTTCAAGCATTGCTCGAACAACAGTTCTTGGGTGTCCTTTACGAAATTAATTACTAAGAAAAAAACAAATTTCTTTTGAATTCGCTGTACTAATTATAAATTGTTGCCTTAGTTCTTTGCCAAATGCATTTCTAAACCAATCTTCACATTGATTAGGCATTAATGACAATTTAAAATAGCAAAACATGTTTGCCTGGAAATGTTCTCCAGTCAAATTAATTTTTGGGTGAACAAAAAATTTATAAATGATGATAACTAAAACTATTAGAGCAAATGGAACAAACTACATGGTAATCAACTTGCAAAACATTAGAAAGTAGTTATTAAATATAAAGAAATTTCATTTGTTTTTAGAAATATGGCATTCTAAACATTTTCAGTATCACTCTTGTAGAATCCTTGTGTTCCATTGGGTGTCTTAAAAATGACTTTCTCGAGTCACTATTGCTTACTTTTATGTAGCTTCTACAACTTTTCTTACAAACGCTTATTTTTCTATCTATTTCATGATAATTGAGACAAACCTTTGCAAAAAAATGGTTTTGTTAGACATTTCATTGTAGATACAAGGGATAGAGGAGGCTGAAGCAATAGTCAAATCTTTAAAAAATGGATCACTATATGCAGGCGATGAAATTGCATACTCTTTGCACAACATTACAAGAAATAACTGAATGGAGACAACACTTCAAAAAATGACAAACAATTAAAAAATTCAAACTAATAAGAACAAATTTCTTGGAAGTAGCTGATGGCACAAAAATTTTATTTGAAATAAATTGTGAGTTTCAAAGAGATCTAAATTTTTCTGTAGTAAGTCTATCTCCTATAGTTTACCAGTTATACAATATTTACAAAAATCATTCAGAATAAAAGGAATGTGAAAGACTATTTGCAGAAAATTTGAGATGTACGTTTTACTGGTCATGTAAATAAGTTTTATATATATTATTTTATACATGTGGTATTTTAATCAAAATTGTTAAGAACCATTTTTGAAAGATAAAAATGATGAACGTATTTCCATGTAAAGGGTAGTTGGGAAGGGGAAATTTCCTTGAAAATCTTCATATTGCATTCTTGGGAGATGCTGAACTTAATTACAAAGTTTGGTTAGAAGGTTGAATCAGGCTTGAAAAATTCAATGCCAATGCCAGGATTTTAATCTTCTTTGGCTTTCCATGCCTTGCTCTTCTGTTTCTAAAAATGCTTTTTTGCTTTAATTTATTTATTCAGGGAATTAAAATAATAATAAATGAAAAATAAAGCATAATTTGTGAAAAGATAAAGTATAATTGATAAAAAATACAGCATAATTTGGGTTGCTCTAGTAATTAGACTAACAAAGCAAAAGGTCTCTTAAATACAAATCTGTATTGTAACCAAACTATTACACTAACACTTGCAGAAACTGAAACAGAAACAAGCTTCCAAGTTCTTGTTAATAAATACATAAAATCAAGACTTGTGTCATAGTTATGGAAAACAATAATTCACATTAATGGAGCAAACATGGAAAATACACAGTGTGTTTATGCTCAACTTACTTCAAAAGATGCCCTATGCCCCCCCCCACAAAAAAAAGATAAAAATATTTCATTGTAACAATAACTAAAAGCTGTAATAATCATTTCTTAAGAGATATAATAATAATTATTACGGCACAAAAATAATTAAATTTCAAACTTATTTTCCCTTTTATAAGGGAGAAAAAATAACAGTATTTTAAAAAGTATTCTAAAAACAATAAAAAATGTAAAAATGCCACAAAAATATAAGGAAAAAATACATGCACTTTCAACTAATCTCTAAGGGCACATTCTAAAACAAAACTCAAACAACCATAATGTTTTAAAATTCAAGACAGATTCATGCCATAAATGTGGATGTAAACAGTCATGGAAGTAGCAGTTTGGACAAAAACAACACACAGCTACACAAAAATGTGTTTTACAAGTAAGTGTTCAAACTAATATTGATATAAACTTTTTAGAAAAAAAAATGAATAATACTGTACTATTAATAGTTTATAGTGTATTTTTATTGCAAATTAATAATTATTTAATTAAAACTGTTGTCTTATAAGCTAACATAAGGCAGCAGAAATGAAATTATTACATTAACAATATGGTTTAAAATGTCTGCTTCTAGATAGGTAAATTCAGAGGAAATAAAAGATAGTTTTCAGTATGTGATTAAGTAGATAAAGTAAATAACCCTATACATTTTAAATTCTCTACTGAAAGCAGGTTTCTATGAAGATTATATGTATGTGTGCTTAAGCATAAAAAGATTAATGAAGTCAGGAAGAACATGTCAGAGAATGTGACGAAAGAGAAATGTGCTACGGTAATGTCATAATCATTAATCAGTAACTTATATTCTGGGTTCAAAATTTAACATTAGGTACTACATTCAAAGATAATACTGGCCTAAACCAAGTAACATGTGCCTTTTTTTTACTGTCTGCTGGCAGTGGCATTGCAACAAATGCAATGGTGCTCAGTAACCCTTCTAAAATTGTGTATACACATTCAAAATGGCCTTCTTTTATGAAAAATTCAAGTAGCCCATGGCAGAAATGCAGCACAGTGTAATTGTGTATTATGAGAGTCATGCACTTCCCAACATTACCAATTGTCCTCTGTGGTGTAATGGTTACCATCCTTAGCCTCTAGTTCCCAAGGTTGTGGGTTCAAACCCGTCAGAGGGTGATGGATTTTTTTTTTCAGGCGTAAAAACCCTTAGCATGGCTTCCTTAGGAAGGGAAGGAAAGCCAGTGGTCCCGTGTCATATATTTATGGCATGCAAAAGAACCTCAAGCCTGATAAAGAGGTCTCTGAGCAAAATTACTGGTCTTTCATGCCCAATATAGAATGGTATGCTGAGGACCACAGCAGTTAAAGAGTGTGCATAAATAAACTTCAATTTAATTTAATTTTCCAACATTATGAAGTTGAGAGTCTGTAATTTGGTTGTGTTGTAGGATAACTTACTGCCATTTAGCTACTACTGCTGTTCCACTTCTGCAGAAGAGAGCTAGGAGACACTAGAACATTCACTATATTTTTCCCTAATAAGCAGATATGTGATTTTTATTAGCCCTTGCTAGTTGAAAATTCCCAACACCAAACAATGTAATAGTCATTAATACTCCATCCAGAGAAACAATGCAGCTGATGACAGTTGGCACATTCCAGCAGTATAGGGAAAACAAACAAAACAAAACCAAAAAAAGACATTCATACATTCTGTGGAGGATTTGTCAAAAAAGGGAGGATAACCTTAGCAGCTAATTTAATTTAATATTAATTATTGATCAATAATTATGACATGGCCACCATATAAAAGAAATGAAAATAACAAAGTTAAGGTACCTATTTGTTTTATTTAAAAGCACCGTTTTTACTAGTCTGCTGATATTATAATTTTATTAGAAATATTTCATCTTTAAACACCCTTTTTAAACTGTGTATTATGTTTTATAAACGAAAGTAGTGAACATATACTGATGTGTTGAGAAATGCTAGACGAAGAGTGATGAAACATGCTGTTCTGGAAGAACCACGATGCAGCAGCGCCAATGAGTAAGTCTCATTTACTTACATGATATAACGTTCACAGTCCGAACACTTTGGTGTATCCGTTGGGACATTTGTTGGTGTTTGGCTGCGAGGAATCGTTGGTGATTGCAATTGTCGTGCTATGGGAGTTAAAGGGCGGGGAGAAGTGGCTCTTCCACCCACAGCATGACTCTGGGTAGCGTAAAATGATGTACTTGACAGGACTATTTGGACAGTAGTCCAAATAACAACGGAAGTAATGAAAGAAAAACAGAAACGAAAATGCACTTAAACTGATCAGATTAGATTACATGAATCTAAAGGAGAGTGGAGATCATCCTGTAAATTGCTGCCATCATGATACAATTATTATTACATATTTTGTCCATTTATTAATGATATCCCATTAATATACACATATGTGAGATATACATAGATTTTTAAAAATACTTAATAACTTTACTGCTATTATCTGCTACTAACCAACTAGACAATGAAGATACAGAATGAATAAACTGACAGTATCCAATGTGTGCTATTAATACTGTTTATTGAATAGAAGGACATTTGCATATTAATTTTATCACTACAGGTTTTCTTGCAGCAACTATTTACAAATAAATTATAGTTCATAAACTATAGTTTCAGAATTAATGAAAGCAGTTTATACAGGAATCATTAATGAATGGACAAATATCTGAAAATGGACAGTACCTGAAAATCAAATTTTGATTAGCACACTGTATTTTTATATAACTAATTTACTTACACAATCAAACGCTCACATTCAGCACAAATGTTCTGTCCAGGGGGCAGAACCTTGAAGGGGTCATCATTGGGAGTTGTAGGAGTGGGCTTAGTCTCAGGGGCAGAAACATGCCGCAATCCAGTTGGTGGAGAAGATACAGTTGTCCCTACACTTGAAGGTTCTAAAGGAGTATTACAGGACAATTTTAATATAAAAAAATCCATACATTCACTTAATAACTCATTCACACTTTTCGGCTCCAAGGAATAAGTTGATAGAATGGTAGCTCTGCTGTTTTGTAAATTATTTTAAAGAATTGGGACACCTTGACTACAAATGCTCACTCAGAGTTAAAATGTAAATGTATAGTGTGTTTGGGTGGTGCATACTACGTTTTATTATGCTTTCATTCAGCATTCATAAAATGGGTTTTAAATTTTAACTCTCATTAAAAGCAAATTGTGAAATAAAGAAAAAGAAGTAAAAAATAAAGACAGAAAGAAAAGAAAGAAAAGGAAAAAGAAAGGCACATCAAAATGATGTGCAAAACCAACAGTTTCAGTGGATAATGCAGATGGAAAATTGCCTTCAATTTCAATACAATTTCAATATTGTTTACACATTGCTCTGTCTGTTCCAAGAGACCAGATTTGCGGTGATATGCCAAAGAGCAGCAAAGTACAACATCTACACATGAGCTGAATGATACCAACAAAAGTAGCATTTGTGATACCTCCAACTGATTCCTCGGCTTTGTGGATAGAGTCCCAGAAATATTGAAAAGAACATTGTTTATAGATGAAGCTTGTAAGTTTAATAAGCACATTACTTTCAATAAAATGTTTGTAAAATACATATTTGTTCCAAAGCTCATCTAAAATGGGATGTGGGCTTAGTTCCAATATGTAATTGTGACACCACGGGAGTTTAACAAATGCATTTTAAGCTTTTGGTTACCTAAATATTTGTTTGTAGCCTAGTGTAGCATGCAAAATACTAATTTGAGTAGTAAGCTTTGGGTGCAGAATGTGATCATTACTGAAGGCAAGAGAAACAATAGTAGCACTAAAATGTGAGATAAGAGAAAAAAGAAAGCTGTGTTCAAGATTAATATTATTTTTTCTTTGATTTAGTAATCTTTAAAAATTACTTTATAACTGTTATTTGACAGTGTTAAGGTACTGTTCTGGGACTTAAAAAGAATCATGCTATATCATCTTCCTCTTCTTCTCCTCCTCTATCTTCTCATCCATTGTGAGATTTAAGAAAGAAAAGAAAAAGAAATGTGTAATATAATAACCAAAGATCTATACAGGGAAAAAACTGGCATCCCAAACAAAATAAGTAAAATGTATGCATCAAATTACATTTTGAAAATGGCAGGAATGAAATAAAAATCAGTCATGCTAGGTACACCTAATTAAAATACAGTACTTGCATTAAATCACTACTACATTAGCCCTATAGAGGCAAATCTTTAAAGCAGTTGAGCTCATTTGACTGCTCGTAAAGGATTTCTATTATTCCTATGTTCCAAAATGTGGAATAGAAACACATTATTCATATTGTTCTAACATGTGGTGAACTTATGCTACAGCACAAAAATCTGGTACCTATTAATTTTGTATAAGAACTGCATAGCCTACATCTGCAAGATGTACAAAGGCTCAAATTATCATAGCTATTGGTAGATGGAGACATATCCTCCTCAGTAACAGATAAGCCAAAGATATCATCCTTAATAAGCTGGCTTTTATGGGAAATTACACTTCTTTAAAAATTAATACAAGTGTAATTGATTCTAAATTCAGTCACATAGTTGGTGATGCATAAACCTGCAATTGTTCTATATTGATTGTTGTATTAAAAATACACTTTTATTTAATTATAACTTGTTTTTTAGGAAATAAAATAAGTTTGACTTAAGATGAATACAGCATATTAAAAAGAAATGGAGAAGCCAGAAGTATAATTCACGTGCTAAGAAGATATATTGAAAATCATAATTCAGTCTTGCAGCTTGTTTTCTCCTACCTCTGGATGTATGGAGCTTTGTTAACTATAAATCACTGTTAAATGTTTTATTTTGTTATTAAATAGCAATGCATTAGGTGTTACTGATTTAATATTGTTACTTTCCATTAATAAACAGTGGAATATGTAAAGCAACTTCATTTAGTTATTGTTTGATAATAATCCTTTTACACTGGCCATATGTAGGCTAATATTGTGCAATGCAATCAGATTTAATGGCATGGCCAGGACTCAAACCAGAGATGTTCAGCTTACTGTACCAATGCTCTACTACTGAGCTACAATGATGAGCTACCCAAACACTCACTAACCTCCTCTCATCTGACCCATGTATCCCCATTAATCTTTAAGGTATTCTCAATTACTCTGAGATATCATACCTTATAGGTAATATGCCATAAGTACCATTTTAATTTCCAGACTTATAGATGAATACACTGTTTATTTATTTATTATTTTAGGTTCGCCTTAACCATAGGTGTAACTAGGCAGGGATTTTGGGGGTTGGAACTCCCTTGCTAAAAAAAATGTAAAAATAGCTTCGTTAAAATAATAGCATCTTTCCAGGTTGGTGGGAATAGGATTCTTTCTATCCCTATCACTGGCATTGCTATATTTATGGCATATCTTAGACAATATCGCCAAAGGTGACCGCAACAGAAACTGTACTTTGGAAGGTGTGGGTACAACCATGTTAAGATATCGGGGGCAGTTTTTGTTCTGGTGCTAAATTTGAGTGGTTTCCAAATGAGTGCAATATCTCCCAATTTAGAACACAATTAGAAACCCTATTTTGTAGTGAAATAAAATGGCCTACAACAGTAATATAAAAACTTCACAGTGGTCATTCATCCTCGTGTCACATCACATTTGCCACTTAGAATATGCAAAACATCCTATCCTAATTCCAATTGCTGCACCTTAATATATGAATACAAAATCGATTTATTCAAATATTTAAACACAGGATTAATTAGTATTTATTGCTTGAATTGATACAAATTGTTTAAAAAAATAGATCCATATACATAACCCCCCTTAATATTTTTCTGGCTATGCTACTTACTGGCTTTAATAATTCGAGTCTTTTCACGACCATACAAGTACAATACACAGTAACAATGACAATAATGAGTCATAGTATATGTATATAAGATTAACACAAAAGATAAACACAACATGGTTGAATACAATTACTGAGGCTTTAGTAAAAATAAACATAACATTAAACACAAACTTCTAGAATTCCTTATATTTTACTATACAGGCTTATTTTCCTAAAATAACATAATGTGGTTTTTAATAACAGTCATTAAGCGCTACGTAGCTCATTAATTTGCCCTGTTCCTCCAGGTGGAGTACAAAAAGTAGTCCGTAAGTATAGGTTTCACTGACAATGGTACATTACAGCTGGTGTAGAGTAAAGGTGGATCATGGGTAAACAGATAGGAGTGCGTCAGCTTACAGTGTCCAGTTCTAAGACAAGAAAGAACTATGTGGTTTCATCATTGGAGTTTCCAGAGAGGTCTGTAAGTACTTGTGGAGCCACAATGGATAATGTGGAGTTTGGCGTTCATTGTTAGCCATTCTGTCTTCTAGTTTTCTATAAGCTGACTTTAGTGTATGTTATGATGTATTGAAGTGGTGATGCTGTTTGTGGTTAATTTATGTATTATGTATAAATTAAGCCTGATTGTATGATTAAATAAACCCATGGAAATTAAATAAGCACCTTTAGAGTGCAAGTCATGTTTAAAGTATGATATATGGGAGTAATTGAGGTTCATCAGGGTCAGATAAGAGAAGTTTAGTGCACATTCAAGCAACTTATATAGTAGCTCAGCAACAGAGCCTTAGAAAGCCAAAGATCCTGGTTTGAGTCCCAGTCATGACAATAAATTTCTTAATTTTGATTCAATTTTACTTCAATGCTTTTCGTGGTTCAATTTAAAAAGTTCAAAATGCATAACAGTTGGTGGTTTTACTTTCTGCATTTCTTAAGTTAAGTAGGAGCTTAAAACTATAGCTTTGATCATAAAGAGTAGGCTAAGAAAACACAATCAACAATGCAGTTAATTTCAGAAAGAAATTCATTGTTTATTTGCACAGAAAACTGACAGCATTTTGGTTTCACTGTATACTGCCTTTTGGAATGGGCATGCAAAGGAAGGCACAAAAATGTTAAGTTCAGTGATCTGACGGACCAATTGAAACAATAAGTTTTTCCATCATCTGGCGACTCCTCATTCTTTGATGAGAAAATCTTCAGCCCTAACAGACCAATAGCTGGAGGCACTGCATTGCGAACTGGAGATGGAGGAGAACTTGGCTGTTGTTTCTTTGGCTTGCGAGTACTGATGACACGTGAACGAACCTCTGCTGGATGGTCTGTGAGTCCCAATTTGCATTATTAATAAAAGTGTAAAAAAAGAATTGCTATCCAGTAACCTTAAATGGTACCTATTATATCAAATGCAGCTGGTAGTATGTTGATGAGTGTGAATCATGTAGGCAACCAAATATTACTGTATGGAGAAAAGAAAAGGAAACAGAAATACAGTTATAGCTGGTATAGAGGATAGAGTGAAATGTGAAAGTTGAAACAAGTATTTAAAGAAACCTGCAAGAAAGAACAGAAGAGTGAGAGTTATGCTGTATGAAGATGTTTAAAATAATTAAAAATGATAGATCGGCGGCGCCGTGGCCGAGTGGTTAGACCGCTCGCCTCCCACTGCGGCGGCCCGGGTTCAATCCCAGGGACCTGCATGTGGGATTTGTGGTGGACGAAGCGGCGTCTGGGCGGGGGTTCTCCGGTTTCCCCCGCCATTCATTCCACCAACTGCTCCATAATCACCTTTCCTTTCATCCATTTCACCAACATTTCGATTCATCTACTTCCTTCATCCCATACCAGGCATCGGGCTGATCACCCATCCTGGATGCTCTGTCTGATCCATGAGTGTCTGCTCCTCGACGGGCCTCTGACCCCAGGCACCCGCTTGTAAGTCCTGGGGGGTGTAAGTCCAACATGAGAGGAGGGTAAACAGATAATGAATGAATGAATGAATGAAAAATGATAGATCAGAAGTAAAGCTATGGAAACCAAATATTCTCTCTCTGAGAGGATAGAATCAGAAAAGAAGACAGCATATAAAGCAGATATTTACTCAAGTAACCAAAAGGGAAAAGTAAAGCTAAAAAAGAGGAAAGCAGAGAAGAAAGAACTCAGAACTCAATATATTATCACAACATTTTATATTCATTTCTAAGGAACAAGATGTTTTGGAGCATATATTTGATGTGCTGTAATAAAACTACACATCTAAATCAGAAAATTCTCATTTCTTCCAATTGATTGAAGGCTTTAGAATTATTTATAACATTTCTCTTTTTAGCTCTGATGACAAAGCACATTTTAGTTAAATGGTGAGTACTGTTGCTAGAGAATTTGTTATACATCTTCTAATTTGGAAGTTTAATGAGGCTCACAACTGCATCATTCATTTCTAATACTCATTCAGTTCAAATAACAAACCTTTTCAGAGAACAGAGAAAACATAAAAATGCTTGAGAAAAGGAAGGAGGGAAAACAAAAAATTATGAAGTTCTAAAGGCTCTAGAATTTGTTTATAGAAAACTTCCAGTGACTTTATGAACTTTACAATTTTTAACTTAATATTAAAATGTATGCATACTTATAAACAAATAACTTTTGAAAACTCCTTAAAAAAATGTGAACTTTTTGACCAAGTTATTTGATTAATATACAACAATACATGTATTTAGATCATAAAGTAATAAAACTGCAATATTTTATTCCAACAGTAACTCAGTTCTTTTAAGTTACTGATTTGAATTACAATTAATTAGTTATTTGATTAAACTGTTCCATATTGCATTTTTCATAATTAAAATGCGAAAAAAGTCTCTTGAAACTGCAATGTTGAAAATCGCATATAATTTTTCTTTAACACTGTTTGTGGCTGAAAATAAACTAAGAAAAATTTCATTTAGATACCAAATTTTGTTAAATCAAAATAATTTTTAAAATGAATATTCTGATGACATAAATACTCATAGCATTCATTGATGATTTGTTTTCTTATACCAAAAGGAAAATGTGTCCGAAAGAGTTGAACAAATATTTTAAAAGTCACATCATGTGGGATAATCTAAACAATAAATGTATCGAAAATATTCAGCAAAAAAAACAAAATATGTTAAATAAAGTAAACTAAATACACATTTAGGCCTTTCAAAGGTCATGTGTATGTAATTGTTATGGATATTGAGAGTATAAAGATTAAATTTACCTTTAACTCATAATGAAAAACATTTGTTTTGTCCTTTATGGTTAATTTTCACTGGAAGGTATGCTGCTTAAATTATAAAACTTTTGATGACATCTCCACCTCAATTTTAATCATGCATGGACTTAATGCAATTCAGAAATCGATGACATAATTGTACTTGAAGAATTACACTAATTAAGTTAATTCAAATCAATTCAATTCATAATCTTTATGATATGAACAGGTTTATGGCATTTGTAAGAATCTCACCTGGTTCTGGTATTTTAGGTTCACTATCTATTTCCTGGACCATTTTAAGTACTTCACTGGTAGCTGGGTTGTAGGTCTTTTCATTTTTCTTGAAGTTTACTCTGAAAGCATTATTACAGTTTAGTTATACGTTGTGATAAGTGCTTATATACCTAACATTTGCAGAAACTCAAAACATTAACTCTTCAGATCAGAACAATACAACTACAATACATCAGACAAAGGAAAAGTTATGAAACCTGTGAATATAAAAAATCATTTAAAAACTATTAGCAACTGATTAATTCTAAAAGCCCTTCTAAATAATGTATATTGTTCTTTTGGAATCAAATATAAATGAAACAGAGGAAGAAGGGAGAATGTCAGTACGAATCAAAACTGAGTTACTCATACCATCTGTTAGCTTAAATGATAAGCTTTTAAATGCACCATTCAAAAAAGGCAATGAATGGGTATGCAGGTAAAATATATATAGTACCTACCTATTCAAACTTTAACATCATATATAACAGAATTTATGTTCTCAACATTTTTAAAATCCTCCAAGATTATTATAACGTTTTACTACACTATAACAATCTAAATACAAAACTAAACGATCTGGCTTTGTGTCCTTGTATGCACCTAATTGTTTAACAACTGCAGTCTTCAAACACAGTAGCAATTTTGATCCGTGGTTATACAATACAATGAAAAAGAATTAAAAAAAACTACATTTGCAGCACTCAGCATTTTTAAATTAAAAAACTATTAAAAGCATTATCAGAGAAGAATTTGATGAATGAAAATTATTTTTGTACACTTTAAATTAATTATATTAAAATTATTTGTGTATTATTGCTAATATTACTGTAGCACAATATTCTTTTTTTCTTTTAAACTTGAGAGATGGTTACTAAAGAATTTGTTATAACATTTTATTATACTTTACATATATTATTTGTTTATAACTTAAAATTAATGCTATGTGTTATTGTTTTTATCATGAACACTAATTTAGTTTATTATTTAACAATGTTACCGCTTAATATACCTGTGTGCTATGTGTGCCTATTTTTGAGGAATTCCCCACTCTCTGTACATAAGATTTTCTCATTCAAGGGTGGTGCTAGCTAGAAATTAGTCATTATTGCCTATCTTTTATTCAGTAATTAGCAGTAAATTGTAAATTAAATTAAGCTTCCTATAAAAATGTATTTTCTTCACAGTTCACTTTCTTCTCCTGTAGCCTTCTATCTAACATCTAACAGTTCATATGCAATTCATTGCTGTACACAGTATTAAATGATATAATACAACATGGTGTTCAGTGGCTTCAGCTTAACATAGCAAAATGATAACATTATCATTATATATATCCTATAGATACCATCTTAGCTGGCAGTGCACAAATGGGCTTTTACATCTCAAATTATATTACTTTTATTAAACCAATCTATTGGCATGGCTTTCTGTGAAAAAGAGAATCATACATTTCATTACTGTGGAGTCCATCGCACAGGTTGTCTGGTCCTCTTCATGTGAAACATCTTGTGAACCACTGTGCTTATGAAGATGAAATGTTTTGTAGAATATTTCTGGGCTTTGTACAAATCTAAATGAAATGGCTTCTGCTTAAATTAAAATTTTTGTTATGCTCATCACTAACCCTTCCATATTTAGCATAAGTGTTTTTATATAGAACAAGGCAAAGTTAAAGGAAACAAGAGTAAAGTTTCTGCCTCTCTCCCTCTCTCCCTCTTTCCCCCTCCCCCTCCCCCTCCCCCTCTCCCCCTCCCTCCCTCCCTCCATCTCTTGCTCTCTCTCTAATGTGCTTAAAACCTATTTCAGCCTCATTTTAGCTCATTCCATATTTTTTAGAGTCGATCCTAGCATCTTCTTTCAAGAGTCCCCTTTTATTTCCAGTTAGTTTGGTTAACCCCACTATGGTTACACCATCATAAGAGAAATACTCCTGTAAAACAATTTTTTTCCTCAATATCATAAGCAAAGTGAAATGATAGCAAATGCGCTAACTGAATATATTATATGCATGTATTGTAGTAACATTTTATTTAGAAAAATACATTTAAAATGCTTAACACATAACATGGAATTATATTTACATTACTTGTTATTTACATGGATTCGAGGTAAATAAGAGTTTGGTTCCTGCATTTGTATACCACTGTTTACGTATACATAAGAAATAACGAAAATTACAAAGTCAATATGCAGACAATCATCGTACACAAGAAGTTCTCATATAATTTGATATAAACAAGCACTTAGTCACCCTCAATGAAATCTGCTTCCATTTATATTTATATACAAGAAAGAATACAAAACCGAAATTCATTAATACATGTAATTTGAAAGATTTATTTTTGCAAAATCAGATCTTCAACATTGTTGAATTTTCATCAATCAGTTTTTCACCATCTGGTTGTCATAGCAGTATTCTGTTCATAATGCACTTATGTTTCTTTACCAGTTGCATCTTTCAGTAAATCAGACCTTTATTATAAAGTATGTAATCTTTACTATAATAGCTTTAAAAAGAATTATAACAAAGAAAATAGAGATCAGTACACACCAATGTATTTCTGAGTGCTAACCATACTTTCAGTGATAAATGTAGTTCACGCTTAGAAGCTTTTTTTTTTTAATAATGTTTAATGCCTGCTCTTACTTCATCAGCATCACAGGCAGTGACACTGGTGATACATGAAATGAATTTATATAATATATAATTGGGAAAGGAAATTTGAGAAGGAAATGTTCCAGGGCTAAGTTTAGGGTACCTCCCCAACATTTGCTAGTCAAGTTTACGAAAATAAGTATCCACAGATGAGAAGAATGCTAGCAATAAGAATGTACTATATAAATATTTGCTACTCTCTTCATGCAAAGACATACACACAGTCAGAGTTTCCAACCAAATAAGCCAGAGCTTTGTGAGAGGGCTGCACTTACACAGTAGTAAACTGTCAGCATGAGCAGTAACACTCATCTCTATACCATTTGGCACAGCATAATTCCACTACAGTTGGCAATACAGCATACAGTAGTAAACAAACTGTGAACATGAGCAGATAAACTCATCTTGGCTCCATTTGGCTCAGCATAATTCCACTACAGTTGGCAATACAGCACACATTAGTCAATAAACTTTGAATGTAAGCAGATAAACTCCCTTGTCCCTCACCTTGGGGTAGCATTCTTCTCATCTGTGAACTGTACGATAGAGAATGCCAATTTGTGGTTATAAGCCAAATGCTACACTCACCCGAGTACTCCACCAGCTAAAACTTCAGCCTGTGCTGAAAGGGTTTCAGCAATTGTTTCTTCACTGTAGATACCCACAGGAGTGTTGTATTGTTTGTTCACTATTGACTTGACAGTTGCATCCCCATTCACCTGTAACACAGACTTTAATGTTAGTTTTATAGTTTTATTTAACTTGCTGGTCTAAATTTCTCTTGACTAGAGCAAGGGAAGTTTGTCTGTATAAGAGCAGGTGAAGTGCTAAAAACAAAGAAAAAAGGAAATGACTAACAAGAAAGTTATGTTTGTTTTCACCAAGAGCATTAAAAATGAACATTGTATCACTTATAGTCTTCCTAAATAGCATTTTGACTTCAGTACACACATATTTACCTCAAATAACCTATTATTTGTTTCAGTCAAATTAATAAGCATATGTTTGATTCAAAATTGTAATTCAGAATTAATAGTAATGCTTTACAATGAACTTTTCCAGTTGATTTTTGTATCAGATGTAGCACTTTATTGGTTTCTTAATTTCATTTTTTGGTAATTTTAGGGCATTACAAAATATGAACACATTTTTTGCCATGTCTCTCTCTCTCTCTCTCTCTCTCTCTCTCTCTCTCTCTCTCTCTCTCTCTCTCTCTCTCTTTCTTTCTTTCTGGAAAAGGATAAGTATCTATAATATAATGCTCCCAGAAAAATTGATAATTCCTCATAAGGCATTCACAGAGCTGAACGTAAGCATTAACTATTACAGAAATTAAATTGACCCTAAAATGACCATCACAATGCCCTCCAAATAAAACACGACTAATGGCATTTACTTTCTCCCATATTATTAAGCAAGTTTTATTCATGACATTTCTTTCTACAATGCTTAGTTTGGAGATATTGTATAGTCTCAAATTAAATAGTCCGCCCTGTATAATATGTTAGGAAGTTGCATTACCTCCATTCCCCCATTATATATAACACCAGGTTATGTATTTAATGGGATTATATCAGTCATCCAAAAAGTTAACATTTTCTTGTATACCTCAATCAAGATTATCTCCATTGTCCTTTCCCTTAACGTTACCTACCTTCCATAGTCATTTTTGTCTCACTTTATATATGTACTTTCCCAGTTTTTTTTACGTTTTTCTTTGATGTTAAGTTTAAAATTCTTTTGCGTCTTGTTTCATTTGGCAAATTTTCCCACTTTGGTAAAAGGAACTCATCCCTCTGCATATTAGTTTGTTTGCATTCTAGAATACAATGCCATTGTTATCACCTTCTTCACGCATTGGATATTTTCCTTTGATATTTCCATTTCTTATCCCACTTAAGTATGTTATACACGTTCTGAACTATTTCAACCCTTCCCTTCCTGCTTTGTCACAAATTTTGATATGTTTTTCTCTTCCCCAATCAATTTTTAATTATCTGTATTAAACTCGATGATCTCTTCTGATATACCTTTCAACATTCCAATTATCTACTCTGTGTCGGGACCAGGGTTGAGTTCTATCCAGCCTATGATGAGTACCATAACATAATCGCTCAATCATTTGGTGCATTTTCATTAGATTTTATATCTCTTCTATTAAATAATCCAATTCTGGCTCAGTAAACTTCCAATGATACCCCAATCTTGCACTTGCAATTACAATCAGAGCGTGTGCACATACTCTATACAATTCAAACTTGGTCTAACTGAATTGTTTCCTCTATTGTTTCCCTACATATAATTGTTTCCTCAACAATTCTGCTTGAGAATTAAGAAACAAAGATGTTAATACCCTGTCTTCTTTCTGGAGCCTTGCTACATAGACATCAAACCTTGACCAAGCTTGCAAAGATGTTATATACATTCCTGTTACTTCTGCACAATTTGAGTGTGTTTTGAGATATCGGTCTTATTTTCATTGCCCATTAAGAAACAGCCTAACGTATGACAAGTCAAAACTTGTTACATGAGTGTCACACACCAAATTAACAATATTCTGTTTGATGAAACTATTAATAAATTGAATCGAATATTCCAACTGCTATCATTTCCATATTATGCAGAGAAAGCATGGCCGATTGGTAGCCTAGATTTAAGCTGTCAGTCAGCAAAGTCACTGGCGCATAATTAATGTACATGGATTTTTAATTACAATTACCTACAACAGTTTCCTACTTTTGTTAATAGAAGATTCTGAAAATTAGATCTTATACTCCATACATTTCTGACATCCTTTTCTAAGTTTGCATTCACACACATTAATTCCTCTTGTGAAGTTGCTGTAATTACTCCTGTTATATTATCTCTCAATTCCTCTAATGTATGCAGGTTATTCTTGTATTTTTCAAGTTTATGACTTATCAGCTAAGTAAGTTCCAGTTGTCTCTTGCACTGTGATTGTTACCCAGGAACTAAAGGTCAGAGGAGTCAATTATTAGCATATGCTCAAAACACCAGAGAGCAGTGGCAAGCACAAAAGCAATATTATTGCAGTATTCCATCAGATGTCTACTGATTAACTGAATAAGAACTCTATAGAGTTTTACTACTATATGGTAATTGAAACAAAATGCCCGAGCTAAATTCTAAAATAAACAAAACAATACTACAAATTAACAAATTGTTTTCTTATCCCATAATTCTCTCAGGGGGATAACACCAAAATCATTTGTATATTGGAAACAACAATACAAGATCCCAAACAGCTAAGGAGGACATTGTCCTAACTATAATAAAATACTCTGTAGTTATTTACTGAAATCAGTTGTACAGTAAACATTGTATAGCATAAATAAGTTTTATCTACAGCATATTTATTATCTTTTAATATTCAATAATATAGCTTTTATTGTCAAAATTCATAGCTACTTATCCGAGATTTGCTTATTTATACTTTGTTAACATTTATTTCCTTTTGTAATTTAAAAAATCAATTTATGAGCTATTCTGTGTCACTTGGCAAACTTTTATTTTAAGGTCAGATTTGTAAATTAAAAAAAATTCTCTAAATGTAAATAATGCAATACTAAATTATATTCTTTGTTACATACTCTACAGTAGATACTCACTGGGGACTGCTGCTCCCAAGTAATTTCAGTAAATGCAGCATTGCATAAGGGAGGAGATAAACGTTATTTAACGTATTAGAATTTAAAGATAAATGAATGTCAGATTATTTCATGCATCTAATGATGCACATTTTATTAAACTTTGGTTTGTTCTTAGTATTAACTGATCTGAAATTATATCCTTAGCTTTCATACTCCATCACACAATTTTAAATCACTGTGCAAATAATATAGGGTTCTCAAAGTAAAGATTTAGATCAGAATCATGTTGTTTATACACAAAGTATATATTTACCTGTGGTCCACCAAAAGGTTTGGGAGCAAAGTTGTGACCAGAACCAATAAGTGGAGTAGATTGTGGCTTAGCAGCTAGTGAAGTCTTTGTCACTGGTTGAATGTTGTGGGAACCAATCACAGGGGATGGTCCAACAGGAGTCACCTGTGGTTTCCAGGTGCTGCCACCCCTACAACATAAACAAGACTCAACATTAGTTAGAATTTTTGACAACATCCTGTGATTTAAAATCATAACACTTTGATAAATGTGATTATAGCTAATAATGAACATTACCTACTATCAAGTATATTGCATTTCAATTTTGTTATATAAATCTTTCAGCTGCAAAAATTTCATATTCCAATTTCTTTATATATGAAATGTTTGATGCATTATTTCTTTTATTAGTACTTAAAACATTTACTCTCTCTCCCCCCCCCCCTCTCTCTCTCTCTCTCTCTCTCTCTCTCTCTCTCTCTCTCCCTTCCTTCCTAATTCAAATATGATGAAAATCTCTCCAAACACCATACATATTTTGGAGAAACAAATGTGTTTTTCGCAGAGGTTATTGCTCAATAGAAACTATCATCATCATCATCGCCATTGTCATTGTCATCACTGTCCACATCACAATCACAGCTGTTGTTTTTATCATCATCACCACCACCTCACTGTCATTACCACCAACAGCACCATTACAGCTGCTGTGATGATGATGATGATGATGATGATGATCATCATCATCATCATTTAAATATTTTTCTTCACTAGAAAATTACTATTGAATTGTTAAATCTGAGGGAATCTATTTTCTGAAGTCAGTTAAAGAGTTTTATAATTCCAAATGAAAGCAAAGAAGGAAAAAAAATATGTTTAAGAGCAAGCTATGTATATAAAGGTATATTATAGAGGAGCTTATGTGAAAACATGGCTTGGATGGAAAAGTTATCCAAGAAAGGAATGTTGACTTCCTGCAAAAACTGTTTTACTGCCTCTGCAGTCTAATGTCTAGAATTCTAGCTATAAATTTAGAAATTCTGGTTTCAATCCCTGGCTGGAAAGGGGAATTTTCCTTTAATTAGTATTATTTCTTTTGTCCCTAGAGTCTGAAAGTGTGACTGAGGGTGTAAATGTGTTATATAATGTTGATAATGAGCTATTGCTTTCAAAATCAATGTTACCAACATAACCTTAAATATTAAAGTATTTCTAAAAAGAAAGAATTTGTATCCTCAGATACAAGAGTAGGAAAAATGCAGATTCTTACATGCTCATCTTTCTGCAAAACTAGACTATTAGGTTACAATATTATTATTTTTCACTTATGTTTCTAATTAAAACTTAAATGACTTGCATGGTCTTCTGTTAAGAGATAATTGTGAGCCAGTTGTTGCCACTAGAAGGTAAGGATATGATCAGTATAATCATATTCATACAGCTTCGACTTTAAGATCCCATGCTAATTGCCCTATTGGTCATTAAAGTGTAGTTAGAAAAAAAAAGTTTGTAGGTAAGACAGAAAGCAAGATTGTAAATGTATATTTGTCATTAAGGTATGTAACTGTTCAATCAGTCTACCTGTCTGGAAGATTGGATATGTATTATTACTAGAATCCATTATAGAAGTTTTAAGACATAATTCTAAAAGTCATGCATTTTTTAGAAGGGTCTTCATATAAACTGTCCTTAATTCTGTTTCACTTCAAGCCAAATTTGGAATGTCAATTTTTTCAAAAAACTCTTACATGTAAAGTTTCAATGTGTATCTGCTTGCAGTGATTCACGAGTTGTTTTACTTGAAAGACAAACTAATGCTAATAGGTGCTCTACATTTATGAACATACTTAAAACAGCAAATTATGATAAGGATTACAAATTTATTTATTTTTAATATTTGAACTTAAAATGTAGGTAAATGCTACATCAGTTTCAACATTGCTAACCATCACTGTAACCACCAAAAATTCACACAAAATTATTATTTGAAGGAGGCATAGTATTATCAGTCTGGCCCTTTTGTAATTTAATTTGTGTTTTGTACACTTCTATGTTTATTATGCAAAAAGATTCATAAATTTTTGTGAACTTAGAGCACTTATTGTCCAGATTTTCAGGAGGACAATGCTTGTATTTCATCTGTTCATGAAGATAGGAACCCACCTTGAAGTCAGTAGCAGAAATCCTGGGTAGGTCCCAATTAGGCAGCATAAAATATTTTTCAATCTACCAGTTTTGCATGGCACATTAAAAATCTACATGGCCTACAAACCATACCATCATTAGGGTTAAAAAACACGCTTTTGCCAGTGGCCAGTGTAGTTAAAAAATCATGAACATAAGCAAGCTGGAGGAAGGGGCATGAAGGTTCAAAGGTGCCTGTGATTCATATCAGGGATGCCCAACGTTACAGAAAGAGGGGGTGAAGAGAGTTTCCATTTCCACTCATGCTGCCAAGGACTGAAACTTGATTGGTTTAGCTTGTCAATCTCTTCAAATATAGTAGGTAGGGTGAACTATGGACTTTGAACCTTAGCTATTAAGAGAACAGATTGGGGCTTCACTGTTCACGATTGTTGGCAAGGAGAGCAGCACCTTCCCTATATTACATTATATGATCATAATTATCGTCATCGCCGCTATCAACTTCTAATTTTTTTTCCAGTTTCAAATGCATATTTATCTTCCATACATACAAAACAAAAAATGCAACTTCCCTTTTCTGTGACTGTCAAGTAGAAATGTTATGAGAGTGTACATATCAAATTTCACTTATATAGCTTCCTTTAACTCTTGTGGTCATTTTGCCAGCTTTGGCTTTAGACACAATAACATTACCTACTGTTGGAAAGTTGAAACAGACTTGAAAATGCCATGCACGGGACTTGAACTACGCATCTTGACTCTCCGTACCAATACTATTACCGCTTGAGCTACCATGGCGAGATACCTGGAAGTGTAAACCTTCAAGGTGATCTCAAATACTCCACATATCATAACTCAAAGACGACTTTGTTGCAAGTGCTTTTAATCTGGGCTTTATATTTAACACTGTTAACCGAACGGGATGCTCAGGTAGCGTCTGAGGAGAGGTCCAGCTTTCGATTCCGTTGGATCGGCCACATTCTCCTTGGATTTTTTCGTGGTTTTCCCAGATCGGTAAGCGAAGATAGGGTTTATTACACACTATTACGACCTCTCATTTCATTATCTTTCATATTTCAGGGTTGCAGTGCCTGACACGGTGGTCGGCGGTGTGGCGCATGCGGCGGATGTGCTTTAAGGAAAGAACTGTTTCTTCCCCGGCACTGAACCTTCTGTCCGAACCTGTCCGAGCCCATCCGTGCGTATAGGGGTGGAGGCATTGAGGGGGCGTCTGGTGATGTTACCTGAAAACGTTAGGGACCCGCTGCGCTACCCCTTCTACCATCAGATCTGGCCGCCCTTCGTACTCTTTCACCTCATCCCTACCTTCGGAGGTTTAGTGGGTACAGTAGACTAGCTTAGCCGCAGTACTGAACTGCTCCTCCGCCTTTATAACCCTAACCACTACTAAATGCCTAGCGTGAAAAAAGCAAATATCAGAACAGAAATTAATCCTGGAGTAAGAATACTTGTCAATAATGTGTCATGACACAAGTAATAAAGGTAGGTATTGAGGCTGAACAAAACAGCATACGTCCATTGAAGGATCTAGGAAGCAGCTATAATCCAATATTGTTCCTCCAAGTCTTCTGGATAATTTATGGATGCACTATTCTGAAGGTTTTTAGTTGGATCTTTATTTCATTAAAAATGTCTGCAACACAGCGCTTTATCCCGAAGAAAAGCAGAATAACTTAGCTTTGTGGCTTCAGCTGGAGTTTAAAATAATGAAATGGAAAATTCAGGCAGAAATTAAATCATGTAATTATTTCAAAAAGGATTTTCAGATCATCATAATACATTACCGTTTCCTTCAAGCAGCTCTAATTAGGATTAACTATATCTATTAAGAATTTGACTTCTAAGAGTTATTTAAATTATGACCGTATGTTTCGAATCGTTCGTGATTCTGAATTATCTATTATATCATAGGAAATATACGTATGTTTTAATTTATAAATATATATATATATATATATATATATATATATATTAAAACCAATCAAAATTTTTTTGTAATTTTCGATTTTATAATAAATAACCGATGATAATGTGTGACCTCTTTATCAGGCTTGAGGTTCTTTTACGTGCCATAAATCTACGACACGGGACCACCGGCTTTACTTCCCTTCCGAAGGAAGCCATGCTAAGGATTTTTACGCCCGAAAAAAATCCATCGTCCTTCGCCGGGTTTGAACCCGCGACCTCGAGAAATAGTGGCTAGCATGGAAACCACAACACCATGGAGGACAACAGCCTAAAATCGCATGTGCATGTACTGGTGTGTTACTTTTTCACTCTAGAACGTCTGAAACTATTACCATGATTATTATTGAGCGTTCTGAAAAATGTTACACAATAGAAGGTTATAAGCATAATTTTTCTGTTAAATTGTTACTTACAAAATTTCAAGGAGCTATAGGTTTTCGTTATTTTTTGGATACATAGCCAGTTGCTTTGATAAATTCTGTTGTTTTCCGATTGCCTTAGAAACCCACATCACTTCAAACGCCTAAGGCCATAAGGCTCTTCCCTATCACGCTGCCGTCGCGGGTTCGAATCCTTGTTGGGTCAATCTGCTACGCTTTTTATTCGGGAGTGGGTTTCTCAATCCTTAAAATAGGTTCACATCGGAAATGTTTGTATAAATAACATTTTGTTTCATACAGATCTATTCGTCTCGTTAAAGGGCTCGTGAGCGGGACCGTCCTCCCTGAATCGTTTCATGTATTATCAGTGTCCGCCGCCTGTGGTGCCACATGCAGTAAGAACGGGCGTTAAACACTACCTACCAAAAGAAGAGTGAGATAAAGCGAGCTATATGCTAGTAACCAAAAGAAATAATACTCATCTTGTTTAAAATGATGTTTGTATTCGTTCCCTATATAACTCTTTATAATAAACGCAAGCGACACGGATTATCTAGTTGCAGGCTAATTCGTGGCTAACCAAATTTCGTAACTACGAAGCCAATTTATGTTTAACCAGTAGCAGTTTATTCCACGGTATTCCACCGACTTTGCTTTGAAGCGAAACCAATTAACCACATCTGCTCATCTCTAATTTCAGCAAGAGTTGTGCTCCAAATGTGCCGCCACACGTGCACATCGGCGAGGGTGTGTGTGTGAAATTATTTTGGGAGTTCGAACTTGCCGGTTTTCGATAGTCCCTGGATTTATTGTGCTCAGTTACGACTACTTGGCATAGTGTCACAAAGAGCAAGGCAATAAAACCCGGCGAGAGACCGCACATTTCCCGGGAAGTTTAGTTACGTACCGGAAGTGCTATAGTTCAAGGATATCCGCACTCGCAGCAAAAATCATGGGCACAAGCTGCATAACACAACGTTTATTTGTTGTACAGAATATGGGCAGTTTTGCTAAAACTGCATTTGGCTTAAGCTCATTTTAACCGTTAATTTGGCTGCTAGAAATTTTTAAAGTGAAGATGAATACTTTCTGGAGTCACTGTGTTTCAATTTGTAATGAATAGAGAAAACCATGTGACAGCTGAACTCGATTTTTATTAATTTTTATTTCCTCAAAAGTCTTTAATAATTTTGATTAACATTTTAAGAATTTCAAATATTGGCATGATTTTTTTTTGTAAAATGCTCCACTCCTACAATAATTTATATAATTCAAAGTAAAATTAATAATATTATAACGATTTATGGACGGAAGAACAACAAATAGAAACAACAAGAACCCAATACAGTGAAAGATAACTTAGAACTAGAAGATGCCTTAAAATATAGCAGAAATAACAAAGCATGTGGTATCGATAAAATCAACACAGAACTATTAAAACACACTCAAGAGAACTTTAGGAAAAGATGACTGGATTTTTATAATAAATGTTAGATACAAGCAACAATTCCGGAAGAATGGAAAATAGGAAGAATCATTTCAATATTTAAAAAGGTGATAGAACACGACCAGAAAATTATAGAGGTATTACATTGCTGAGCTCTACCTATAAAGTTTATACAAAAATAATAAACAATAGGTTATCAAAAATAACAGATATATTAACAGAAGAATTGGCAGGCTTCAGGAAAGGTGGAAGTTGTATAGATAACGTCTTCTTCCTTAAGCAAATAATCGAAAAACGTAGAGAGTTCAACTTAGAAACACATATGCTCTTTATAGATTATAAGAAACCCTTTGACAAGGTATGCAGGAAAAAAATTATGGAGATATTAGAAAATAAAAGATTGCCAATACACTTAATAAATGTAATTAGAAATTTATATGTGAAAACTTAAATTGTAATAGATAATCGAGAACCCATAATAATTCTAAAAGGTGTTAGACAAGGTTGCCCAATGTCAACCACTCTTTTTAATCTATATTTTGACATGATAGATCATGGAAGCAACAAACACTAGGAGGTATTAATTCGGGGGCAAGAACAGTAAAGAAATTGGTCTTCGCAGAAGACCAGATATTAATAGCGAAAAGTGAAGAGGAACTTCAAAGGATGACATACAAACTAAACTTAATATAAAAAAAAATACAGCATGGAAATCTCAACTGAAAAAACTAAAGTTATGACATTTAAAGGTACTCACTTGGTGCGGTCTAAAATAATTATAGAAAATAAAAGTATTGAACAAGTGTCAATATTTAATTTTCTAGGATGTGAAATAACATATGGGTCTGAAATAGACATTAATAAAAAGCTAAATAAATTCAGTTACATAACGGGAACCATAAAGAGAACACTAAAAAATAAAATTAGAAACGATTCAATAATAAAATTGTATAAAGCAATGCCCATCCCCACAGTAACTTATGGGTTTGAAACATGGACAGTGACAGCAGAAAATAAAAGAAGGATACAGACAGCTGAAATGACACTTCTCAGACCTACAGCAGGATACACAAGATTGATAAACAGCCAAACAACGAAATAAGGCAAAAGTTAAAAATAGAACAGTTGAATAAAGTAATGATAGAATATAGAACTAACTGGAAACAACACTTAGAAAGAATGTCATTAAATAGGATACCCCGAGCAACATGTAACTGCAGACTCCAAGGATACAGAAACCCAGGACGACCAAAAAAGAGATGGACACAAGATTTTGGAGCAGGAACAGGCTAAACGGCCTAAAACCGTGAAGTAGAAGAAGAACAAAAGCAAAATTAATGCAAGAGTATGCACAACACAAAGTAACGAACAAACACCGAACTATAGTTCTATATATCTAAATAATTTATAAGAGAGGCTAGACTGAAATAGGCTCTCGTTCGTTAGAGAAAAAGAGCAGGTCCAACAACAGCAACAGCTGATTTGCTTTCGGCTAATTATATGCTGGATCGTTAGCGCAAGGTCGTCTGTTGTTTTGCTTTATAATTAAATTTGTCCACTGGCTCGATGCAGCTTGAGCACGGACTATAACCGCTTTAAACTGTCTTATTTAGACAGATTTCTATGTGGAACACCTTGACTATGCTTGTCCCCGTTATGATTTGGCGTCAGAGCACCGAAAGAGCATTTTGATCGATCATCTTTTGCTCATTTTTCCGAATATGAGGTTAGCGCAAGAAAAGACCAAAAAGTTTTCTTAGCGCTGATAGAAATAGCCTGCGTCTGTGGCCGAGTGGTCAGCATTCTGGTTTCTCAAACAAAAGGTGCCACCTTCAATTCCCGCTGGGGGAGGAAATTTTGCTTTAACCAGAACCATTACCTATCCTCCGCAGAGTCAGGAAGTGTGAAAGTGAGTGTGTTTAATAGCAAAAAGATATTAAAATCCAAAGAGTAATAACACCATTCAGTTGTTTCTCGAGTCAAAGCCCCCGATATGTCCGTAGAAGTAAAGGGGGAAGAAAGAAAAAAATTCTGATGTGTTACACTCACATGACTTTCTCTACTCTTGTACAAACTATTTTTACAAACGCTTATTCTCCATATGCTTCATGTTAATCGAGATATCAAGATGTTAATCTTATTGCTAATTTTCTTGTAGATGCAAGGGGAATTGGTAGGCTTTAAGCGATAGTCAAATATTTTAAGAGCTGGTTGCTATGTGGAGTATTCCATTCTCTTTGCATTACCAGGACAAAAAAAATGAATAACGAATTTGAGAAAAAGTATAAGTATTGGAAAATTTAAGGGAATGACAAGCAATATCTCGAAAATGGTTCACCCAACAAAAAAAATGTATATGACATAAATTGTGTATTTTAACGCGATCTACATTTTTTGTGTAGTAAAATTTTGCCTATCTCTTATGGTTTACCAGTTATGCAAAAGTCGTTCACAATGAAGAATACTTTTGGAGACATTCCCAAAAAATTCGAGATATACATTTCATTTGTCATAAAAATATCTTAAACATATGATATTTTAATAAAAAATCGTTAGAGCCATTTTTGAGAAAATTAAAATTTTCGAAAAATGTTCCATGTAAAGAGTAATCTGGGGTGGGGGGATTTTCTTGAAAACCTTCGTGTCACATCTCTGGAAGATACTGAACCTAAATACCAAGTTTGGTGTTTATCCGACTGTTCGTTTCTGAGTTATGCTGTTCACAGACACACACACACGGACATGTTTCCAAAATGCTTTTTTTGCATTCAGGGGGTCTCAAAACATGTATTTCCGGTGAAATCTCTATCGAATTTTTGGGCGGAATACAATACTTCCCTACTTACTATACGTAGTAGGGAAAGTAAAAATGGTCAAAGCCCTAAAGGTGACAGCGAATCCAACAGGTGCCGGGGTCTTGCTCTCCAAGGAGAAACTGGTGAACAGTCCGTTCCCTGCATCCTGCGTTACAATTTAGGTGGTGGGAGAACCATCAAACAATAGCCAATAGCTTCAAGGGTTAGTACCATTGTTTTTCTGATTCCTCACAAAATTGACAGGAGGGAAATGAACAATATGCACCAACTCCGAACTATGATCTATTACAATCGTATGACTACACACTATTTTGCAAATTATTTCTAAAAAAGGCTTGTTTTCTAAACGTGATAAACGTTTTCCGAAACGGTTTCAATCCCACATTTTGTTTAGCTACATAGAAGCATCCGCAAACACGCTGTCAAATGTTTAAAAAGAAGCTCGCTCTATGTATACTGGTCTTGATATTTTCAATACTCTTTGCACCGCCTGATGGGAAACAAAATATCCATTTCAGAAGTCTTGAAACATTGAAATTTCCGACCAACAACAGGAAATGTCTCGTAAACTCCTAAAGCTACGTAAAAAGCGATTGAACACAAACGGCACGCTTTAAAGTCCTGTATGTTTTTTTCTGAAGCAACTTTTTGTCTATCTCCTGGTTTCATAGTTATAGTCACAGATTATTTATAGTAAATCTTTTTTTTCTTTTTAAAGCTCCATTTATACCCCGCCTTTAACTGCAATGGTCTTATCGGCGGCATTTCCTTTGGAACATATTATTACCTACAGACAATGGTGTTAACTCGTATTCGCTTCCATTGGATTTCTGGTAAAGTTTGGTTTTCTTTCCATTAGATCACACCCTCAGTCATACTTCTAAACTCTGGGGAGGATAGGGAGTAATCTTCTCTAGAGAAAATTTCCCACCACCAGCCGGGAATCGAACGGGACCCCTCGTATAGTAGGTAGGTGCTCTACCGATTGAGCTATGGGGCCAGCCTAGAAAATCTTCTGTTACATTATGTACTCTTCTACAGACCATTCTAAAAAACCTTATTCTTCTATCTACTTCGTGTTAAAGTTAACAGAAATGCTTTTATTACATTTTCAAATAAGAACTAGAGGGATACAGCATGCTGAAGCGAATCAAATCTTTTAATAGCAGTCATTATATGCTGGCTTTGAAATTCCATGTTCCTTGTATGACCACGAGAAAAATAATGAATAGCGACTTAGCACTTGAAAAAAAAGTATAAAAGATTTGAAAATTCAAACCAATAATAAAAAATATCTCGAAACTGGTGACCGCCACAAAATGTTTACACAAATATTCTGTTTTAACGAGATTTCATTTTTATAGCATATGTTTGTCTGTATGTTACAGTTTACCAATTATACAAAAAATACAAAATTCACCCAGAATGAAGATTTCTTCGAAGGCTTTCACAGAAAATTCAATATATACTTTTTCTTTGTCGTGCAAATAAATATTTTAAACATCTAGTGTTTTAATCAAACTCGTATAAGCCATTTTTGAGAAAATAAAAAATAATGACAAATTTTCCATGTAAAGGGTATTTGGGTTTGGAGTAGGTATATTCTTGAAAATCTTCATGTCGCATCCTTGGGAGATGCTAAACTTAAATACCAAGTTCGATATTTGACTGACTTTTCGTTTTTTAATTATGCTGTTTACAGAGATACACACGGACGGACACAGATACACGGGCCTTTTTTCTAAAAAATTATTTTTTATTTAGGAGACCCTAAAACGTGTTTCCAGTGAAATCCCCACGTCAACTTTTGTTTTTAATACAATACGTCCTCTAGTAGAGAAAGTAATAATTCAATATACATATAAATTTTACTCCTCATTTTAGCATATCAAACATGCAATATGTTCACCGAAATCGATACTGGCATTTTTGAGAAAATCAAAAGTAACGAAAAGTTTTCCACGAAAAGCGTAGTTTGGTGTGGGGGCTTTCTTTAAAACCTTCGTGTCCGTTTTACGAAGATGCTGATCATAAATAGCACACACACACACGCACACATTTTGCTAAAATGCTTTTTTTTTTTGGTCCAGTGGATCTCAAAACAAGTATTTCCGGTGGATGAAATGCAATACTGCCACCATTGGCTCTGAAGTAGCCTGTCTCTGCTGTATTTTGAGACGGTAATTTGTATCACAAATTACTTTAATGTAAATAATTATTTACATATGAATATGTATTTTTATGTAACATTGGTTTCAGAGGTTTAATAATTGTAATTATTAATGGTAAATAATAATTTTCGGCTCTACTGAAACTGTTAACAATAACAATACTGCAATGAAGGGTTTGAGTTGTTTATCGTTACCGGGAACCAGGAAGTTACGTAATGTTTCGCGCCTTTTCAGTAAAAAAAGCTTCCAGAATGTTCTATAAAAGTAATTTGTATTAGTGGTTTTCATTGGATAGTAAAATAGACGCTAATGTTGGCGCGTTTTATTAGCCAATGGTAATTCATTTATAATCTATAGGTGTAGCTTGAGGTAAGCCTATAAATAGTGTAGATTCAAAGCGAGCGTCCTCCAGTTCGGCAAGATTCACGAAGCATTACACATCGTCTCCCGCTCAGTTCATCAAAGATTCGTGTACACTACGTGACTACATGTCGCCTAGCGGTCCTTCAGTTCGCCAAATTACACGCAGTGAAAATCATTAAAGATCTAAAATATTACAAAGTCACTTATATACAAAAATTGAAGTACGTGAGTTAAAAGTGAGAAGTTATTATAAACAGTTTCAGTATGGCGATTATCTAGACAAATCTGTGAAAGTGTTAGTGCACGTGTTCGACAATAAAACAGTATAAAACACATTTCTTCACTAGTAATTTTTGGATAAAAGATTCCTTTTCCGCTTCACACCCTGCAAGAATTAAATGCCTACCTAAATAGCTGGCCGGAAGACAATATACATAACCTTAAAACTAATTCATATAGATTGCTACGCCAGATGGAGTTAGCAGGCGACCGACGAATGACGTCACACAATATGGCTGCACGCGTGAGGTAAACAACATTACGTGAGAAACATTATCCACCACGTGGGGACACAAATACACACAAATACTACTTCAAATTGGCTCCCATACGTGGGGCAGTTAAAGTGAAGCAAATATACAATTCACACTAATTCTACTTCAAAATTGGCGCATCAACGTGGAGCGACAACTAGGAAAGGAAGGCTAGACGACTAGGAAAGGAACAAGAATAACCAGAGAGGCGAAAGCAGCAGTGAAACGACCTACAAGACGCAGATTCCGAGACAGAAGGGTAATTCAGCTACAAGAAAACATCGAAACGACGTAGATTCATCACGATACAACGCAGAAGCGACATACAAACCTAGGAGAATGGGGCAGAACGCTGGACATCAAAACTGCAGCATCAGACAGCATCAAAAAGGTAATTAAATGAGACTTAGGAGCGGTAGGATAATAAAAACAATGGCTACCAATAATACAGAAGAAATAATTATGGAGGGAGATAGTGTAACAGTTAGCTGTGATCCAATACAAAGTACAGGGAATAGCCCAGATTTTTTGGGGTTTGAAGATGAAAATGTTAGTGTAGAAAGTGAGAATAGGATAGCAGGAAATGTTAATCTTGATACTAGTATGATAATGATGGAAATGCTGAGAAATATGAGTAGGGAATTGAGGGAAGATATGCAAAAGAATAATGAGAATATAGAGAAATTAAGGGAAGATATTGATAAGAAGTTAGATCAGAATAAGAAAGAATTGAGGGAAGATATTGGCAAGAGTATTACAGATCAATTAAGGGAAGAAATTTGTAAGAATAATGAGAAATTAGAAAAGAAAATAGATCAAAACAGGGAAGATATGCAAAAGAGTCATAGGGAATTAAGAGAAGATATTGGTAAAAGCTTAGAACAAAACAGGAAATCAATTGAAAATATTGGTAGGAGTAATGAGGTATTAGAGCAAAAAGTAGATCAAAGCAGTGAAGAAACGGAAAAGAAAGTTATTAAGCTAGATAGTAGTATGCCAAAAATGAGTGATGAAAAGGAAGTAGTAGCAAGTGAGACAGGAGAAATCTCAAAGAAAATGCTAGACATGAGCAGGGAAATATGTAACAAAGAAAGTGAGGTTAATACTAAAAGTGAGGTTAATGTAGAATGCGCAGAGTTAGGAAGTCAAATGAGTAGTATTTCAAGTGAGGTAAGAGAGATAAATGAGGTTATGAATGTAGATGTGAATAAGGCGCAAGTTAATTTCAGAGGGGAAATATCAGAAATACAGAAAGAATCAGAAATGCAAGGAAATAAATTGTACCAAGATGTTCAAAATGAAAACTCCAGTCCAGTACAGTTTAGTACAGATTTGTCAGAATATTCTCAAAGTAAAGAGATAGCAGAAGAATTGAAAATGAAAGTTGTCAAAAGATGTATTGTTCAAGAAACTGTAGATTGTTTTCAAATGTTATCAGGAGATGAAATTTCATATGAATACATGAGGTTATTCATGAACAATAATTTGAAGGTTAGGTTA
The DNA here is from genome assembly GCA_030765065.1 of Deroplatys truncata. NCBI lineage: Eukaryota > Metazoa > Arthropoda > Insecta > Mantodea > Mantidae > Deroplatys > Deroplatys truncata. Next base: position 72,621,246 of record CM060981.1, on the reverse strand, counting down.
CGGCTACGAGTAATGTTTAGCCACACACAATTTGATCCAGGAGGGTAAATAGCAATGAGATGTAAAGTAAATGCTGGATAGTTGAAGACGACTTGCATAGAAATGTATTGGAACGTAAGAGGGTTAATTATTTATATGTCATTTGAAAAGAGAAATAAATATATATATAAAAAAAATTGAATTTTTAGTAACTGTAACAACATTTAAAAATTAAGAATGCAAAGATTGAAACTTAATATGATATGAAAGTAAAAGTATGTAAATACAATTCCAAGATTTAAAAATTAAGAATGCAAAGATTGAAACTTAATATATTAAATTAAAAGTACGTAAATACAATTCCAAAAGTATTGTTAAAATAATAATAATAAATTCAGAACAAAAAAATATATATATATATTTATGTAGAAAACAGAAAAGGTGAAACATTGTCTAGATTTAAGAGATGTAAATATTTGTGTTGAGGGTGAATATTTTGGTACATATGTATAATAATTACAAAAAAAATCTTAAATGTATAAATTTTTGTCAACAGCTTAAAGTAAACAATTTGGTAATAGTAAATAAATAATTTAGGGTAAAGTATTTTATATATAAAAAAAAAAATTGTTTGTAACGTCAGATTAATGTCAAAACAAATTAAATCAGAGCCAGTAAGTAGTGGCGAGATAAAACATATGTCGTGTGATAAATGCGTGTGAAGTGTTAAGTGAAAGTGATAGCGTGTGTTACAAGATTTAGGAGACTAAAAACAAAATTATAAAATTTCTAAACAGGTTATAAATATTTATAATTATATTTCTAGTGGGGCATATGAGACGGTAATTTGTATCACAAATTACTTTAATGTAAATAATTATTTACATATGAATATGTATTTTTATGTAACATTGGTTTCAGAGGTTTAATAATTGTAATTATTAATGGTAAATAATAATTTTCGGCTCTACTGAAACTGTTAACAATAACAATACTGCAATGAAGGGTTTGAGTTGTTTATCGTTACCGGGAACCAGGAAGTTACGTAATGTTTCGCGCCTTTTCAATAAAAAAAGCTTCCAGAATGTTCTATAAAAGTAATTTGTATTAGTGGTTTTCATTGGATAGTAAAATAGACGCTAATGTTGGCGCGTTTTATTAGCCAATGGTAATTCATTTATAATCTTTAGGTGTAGCTTGAGGTAAGCCTATAAATAGTGTAGATTCAAAGCGAGCGTCCTCCAGTTCGGCAAGATTCACGAAGCATTACACATCGTCTCCCGCTCAGTTCATCAAAGATTCGTGTACACTACGTGACTACATGTCGCCTAGCGGTCCTTCAGTTCGCCAAATTACACGCAGTGAAAATCATTAAAGATCTAAAATATTACAAAGTCACTTATATACAAAAATTGAAGTACGTGAGTTAAAAGTGAGAAGTTATTATAAACAGTTTCAGTATGGCGATTATCTAGACAAATCTGTGAAAGTGTTAGTGCACGTGTTCGACAATAAAACAGTATAAAACACATTTCTTCACTAGTAATTTTTGGATAAAAGATTCCTTTTCCGCTTCACACCCTGCAAGAATTAAATGCCTACCTAAATAGCTGGCCGGAAGACAATATACATAACCTTAAAACTAATTCATATAGATTGCTACGCCAGATGGAGTTAGCAGGCGACCGACGAATGACGTCACACAATATGGCTGCACGCGTGAGGTAAACAACATTACGTGAGAAACATTATCCACCACGTGGGGACACAAATACACACAAATACTACTTCAAATTGGCTCCCATACGTGGGGCAGTTAAAGTGAAGCAAATATACAATTCACACTAATTCTACTTCAATTTAGGCGCTGTCAACAAGTTGTAAAGTAGTGGATTGGTTGTGCATTATCTTGTTATGGTTTTACAAACAATTGTATTTAAGAGTTAAAACTTGAGCTTTTAGCCTATTTATAGTGATAACGGGCGCGCAGCTTCACCTCTTGAAACAACCTTTGAAACAGAATAGACTCTTTAAGAGTGACAAAATGAAACGTTAAGAAAGTGGTGTAACCAAATGAAAGACAGTATAAGTACAGGTAAAACCCAATCTGCAATTAAAAACTTTTTTTTTTACTTTGCCTATAGCAGGTAGAGGAAGAACTGTATCCCATCCAAAAATTCCATATTCATCCCATCCAAAAATTCATCCAAAATATACATTTTGAGATCCTCTGACACCCCCCCTCCGTCAAGTTCCTTGTGCCTTGCGTGAGCGTGAGCGACTTGGGGATTTCCAAGAACATCCCCCGCCCTAAACTAACCTTTATATACTGAACGTTTTTTCGTTACTTCGTATTTCTCAAAAATGGCTCTGGACGATTTTGATTCAATATTATGTTTCACATATACTGACATGAACAGTATAATATATACCAGGTGGCCATACAAGCCGTCTTTTGCCGTTTTATGTTTCTCGCATATATAGGCGCAAAAGAAGTTGCCGCATCACTGCTATTCATAGGGGCGGTGCAGGTACAAAGCAAAAGGTCACCGAGGTAGTGCTGCTGTCTGCAGGTGTTTACAGTAGTTTGTACTGATAAGCGTCGCGTGATTGCCTACATGCAGTTCGAGCCAATATTTCAGACAAAAGGGTAACCACCAATAACGAACACACGGATATGCTTACGATCTGTGCAGAGACGCACCAAAATGCAGCTGAGACTCGAAAGCTGTGTTCTGAACACTTTCAAACGCGGCAGCATCTGTCTTCTGCGCACTTGGGGGCGGGGGGAGATGTACAGAAACAATATTAAGAAATGATAGATCATTCCAGGTAGAACGTGGGCCTGGGCCCTTACATCAGTTCGTGCACCAAGGCGGGCATGTTTTTGCACTTGCTTATTATGAATAATATATTAATAGAGAAACAATTCCAATGCACCTTTAAGGGTACATCAATATAATAGAAATAAAATTTTGTTTAATCTTGTTAACTTTGCGGCACCAATTGGTGCCATATAGTTGTACTGATAGTAGATTAACTGTCATGCAACTAAATGACTTAACACGTGTGCTTAGGATTGCGTCAAGCGCCAATCCTGAATTCTTGTTTAATGAGCGAATTGCTTATTAATAAGCGATAACATCCCCCCAACACACGTAGGTATTCTCACATTCAAACACCAGACCCTGGGCATACCGTGAAATGTTTTTGTTTAAAGACAAATTCTGGAGCCCAGTCGGGAATCGAACCCGGAACACCTATATAGCAGGCAGTTTCTCTACCGAATGAGCTCTGGGACCAGTAATAGCAGTTAAAGTGTTCGTTTTCAAGCATTGATCCTTCATTTAGCGGTCACCTCTCTGTCGGTATGGAGTCCCCTTTGCAGTTCTGCTTTAGGCAAACTTTTTGGCATCCGCGCTATCCGGTATAAACTAACTTCAACAAAGGACGGCTCGTTTGGGCCACCTGGTAGAGAGGTGAAGATTTATCTTGGTGACCAACGAACAGAGATTCCGCGGCACTGGTCACTGCTTTTTAACTACTTCCCTGTCACTGAAAGGGTGTTTTTTTTTCTTTTAGCTAAAACATAACAGAATGTAAGAGACCATTTTACGTTACTATTTTGTTGAACTGGCTTTGTAAACACACATTGCTGAAATGTTAATTTAGATTTTAAGTGTCTTTGTGTTTTCGTAATTCGGAATTAACAGGAAATTCACTACTGAAGTTCGTGTGATTTGTCGAAAGCTGACGTTCTACATTATCTACTACTTTCTTCACCACGTATGTACATAGTAGGTAGAGAAGGCATTGCATTCCACGCAAAAATTCGATGCCGAGATTTCACCGGAAATACATTTTTCAAGGTCCCCGAAATAAAAAGAAAAATCATTTTTAGAAAAAGGTACATGCGCGAGTCTATGAACAGCACAACTCAAAAACGAAAAGTCGGGTAAATAACAAACTGGATATTTAAGTCCAGTACCTTCCAAAGATGTAACACGACAAGAAGCTTTTCAAGAAAACCCCCACCCCAAACTACTGCTTACAAGGATCATTTTTCGAAGTGATTGATTTTCTAGAAAATGGCTATCACGACTTTTATTAAAATAGTATATATTAAAGATATTTATATGACAAATAAAACGTGTATCTTAATTTTCTGGGAATAGCCTATGAAGTCCTCTTCACTCGTAAGGAATTTTGTATGATAATATACGTTAAACGATAGACGAAAACGTACTGCACAAAAAATGTAGACTCTTTAAAACACACAATTTATTTCAAATAACTTGTGTGTCATGAGCCATTTCCGAGAATATATCCGTTATTAATGGCTCGATTTGTTCAATTGTCATTCTTTTAAGTCCTGTCGATTTTCAGTTGTTTCTAGCAATTGCATGGAAGCAGTTTGGAACTTCAAGGTCAGCATATAGCGTCCAGTTCGTAAACATTTGATTGTCGCTGTTCTTTGTATCCTAAGGAAATATGTAATGTAGCTTTTTCTGCAAAGGTTTATCTCGATCAAAATGTAGATGGAAAAATAAACTTTCATAAGAATAATTTGTATCTATAGCCACTAATAAACGATAGAGGGTAGATAAATTCATGTGAATGTAACACATCAGAATTTTTTCTTGGGAACAAACACATTACTCTTACATAACAAACACGCGCGCTTTCCTTTGAATTTGACAAAACAATACTGCTCCTCTCAATAACTGTTAAAACTGTAAGTTCTTCGCCTTTTAGCCATATTGTATTAAGCATAATCGATCACAATAAAGACACGTAACTGAACCTACTTCACAAGCTCTCAGGTTATATTGAATGTTTGGTTAAAAATGTGACCCGTGTCCCTCACCATTGGTACAAATAGCAATGTTAAAAATAGCGACTTTGTTTGCAGCACAGCTTTGTTGGGATTAAAGTGACTGTCTCCAATTCCAAGTTGAGGTCTGCAAGGTGCAAATTACTGTATGAGGGGGCAGGTATCGGTGAATCTGCCTTGTCTATGGCAGAAAGTTTAATGACACCACAGTGGCACAGCCGATTGAAGGGATAAAAACACCGTTAGGGCAATTTTGAAAGGAAAGGACTGGCTGTTTGGTAAAGGAATAATGAATACAGCTTTGAGTGTACAAAAACATGCTTCTTGGGTGTGTACTGGGAAGATTTTAGGCAGGAAATAGTTTAATCTTCAACTTTGAATTAATGTGTTAGAAATCGTCGGAATAAACATTTGTTTAGAAGGGCGCCAGGAAAATACATCGCGGGACCGCGTTGGGCAGGGTTCGTTTAGACTGTCAGCCCATTCCGACTCCAAATTCTTGTTGTCATCTCTTTCTCGGTCTTCCTGGTTTGCATTTTCCTTGAGATCTGTTGTGTAAACTTGCTTTTGGTATTCTGTTATTAGATTCTATCTATGTGTTGTTTCTAGTGTGTCCCATATTTTGTTAAACAGGACTTTAGCATAAAAAGTTTCCCGCTCGCGCTGCGTTAGATCCCTCGGCAGTTCCATGCGGCACCACCCACAAAGATTTCCCGCACGCGCGGTGGTTTACCCGTACAGCCTGCTGTCGAAGTAGATTTGTTTCGCGGCAGCGTTGTTCTCTGCGTTAGTATCCCTTCTTTCGCTAAGATGAACTGACTATACAGCAACGCATTTTTGTATGTAAATATTATTTTAAATATGAATCAGCATGCACGGTTCGCGCAGAATATATTTCTCTGGTGAACTGCCTCCTTCTAGAACTGCGATTCACAGATTGCGAGAATATTTATTCGATGGTTAAGTGCAAAAAGCAAAACATGAGCATTAACGTGCTGTTTTAACACGGAAAAATTAGACGATATTGGCGCTGTTCTTAACGATCACCAACAAAATCACTTCCAAAATTACCATAAGTGGGGGTTTTAGTGGCGTCTCCACACAGTAAGTTGTTAAAACTAAAACTTTACAAGTGTGCACATGTCCATTGTTTAAAAGAAGGTGATCCAGTGGCACGCATTCGTTATTGTGAATGCTTTCTTTGGTCAATGAATGAAGGTTTAATCGACTCACAGGTTGTTCTTTTCCGACGAGGCACGAATCCACCTAAATGGTCGTGTGAACACCCGTAACAGTCCGTACTGGAGTTCTGAAAATCCCAATCATATACAAGAAGTCCCTCATTATGACAGGAAAGTTGGACTTTGGTGTGCTGTTAGCGCAAGATGCACAATTTATTCTATTTTATTTTACGTCGCTTTAACTCCTTGGTCATATCGCGACGGATCTGTTGGATATCTCTTTGAACGATATGTGATGGACAGTTAGCCTTCTAGGTCTCATTCCTGTAACCCATGCTTCATGTTGTGCAGATGGCATTAGGGTGCCGTCCAGTCTAACTGCTTACATTGCCTGTGGATAAATGGCATAGCATTCGCTATTACCACATATTTTTCATCTTACTGTTGTTTTAGACTTAAGATGGAACTTAGAGTCTGGTATTAAATATCCAATCCGGTATTTACCTTGATGACTGAGGAAAACTACGAAAAAACCTCGGACAGATTGGTCGGCCCACGGGATTTGAACCCGGGACCTCCCGAATGCGGGCCACAGACTTAAGATGCATAATTAAACCTGGTTTTATGAGCAGATTTTTTATGATCCAGATCTAACTGTATGTGATTTTTAGTTGTGGGATAGCCTGGAGGACAAAGTGTACAAAACAAATCCTCGCACACTGAAATAACTGAAAGAAAACATTAAGAATGAAATCAGAAACATTACTGTGCTCAAACTTATTCAACCAGGATGTGTTTTCCCGATACAGTGCATGATTCCAGCATCTTTTGTAATGTAAGATTTCACACACGTTCTAAGAAGCGGAGTTTCAGTACGGGAAAAGCCGGCTCCTGCCTGCCCAGTCGTCGTCAGTGAAACACCGTGCGAGCGGTAAAGTAATAATTCTAAAGCCCTGTAGTAGAGTTTAGTTCTTCAATATTGAGTTGTTTTATTTCACTGTTTTGTTTGCTATCACACTAGTGTATCCTGCTATTGATCTAAAAACCTTCATTTCCGCTGATAACTTAATAGGTTATTAAGGGATTAACATAACGCTTTCAAACAACGGATTTTTTTCAAAATACGTTTTGTTTTCATAGGGAATTATTTGGGAACATTTTAAGCCTTAGGGCAGTTAAGGTAATAAATAAGCATAAGTAATATAGCTTAATGTTTATTGCTCATTTTCTACAAGTTGCATATTCCAGCACCGTTTCCCTTGTAACTGCTGAAGTAATCTCTATTTAAGTAGAGGTTATTCTGCATCAGACTTCGTTATAGTTAAATAAATTGAGTTTTTTATTTATGGACGCTCTTTAACTGCTGTGGTCCTTAGCGTTCCATTCTATATTGGGCGTGAAAGACCAGTAATTTTGCTCAGAAGCCTCTTTATCAGGCTTGAGGTTCTTTTACGTGCCGTAAATCTACGACACGGGACCACCGGCTTTACTTCCCTTCCGAAGGAAGCCATGCTAAGGATTTTTACGCCCGAAAAAAATCCATGGCGGATTATGGTCGCAACTTCGCAAGATAAATTATGCATAAGTATATAATGACATTGTAGGTAACAAATGTTGCTTCCTCAATATGTTTTCGTAATTAATTATTGACACGATATTATAGGAACACATTCTTTCCCGGATAAATCGCCTCTTTCGTAATTATACCTAAATGATTCGACATGTAACTGGTTTTCATTTTATTCATTTCAGAGTTCATGATCAGACTAATCAGTTGCATTGGAAAGAAGGGGAAAACTGAATTAAAATGTTTACTTTACGTGCTGCAAGGCACCTGCAGTTGATGATTCTGTCACTAGATGACGTAGGTAATAGAGTGATAATGCGACGCTATCCTGAGGAACAGTGCAATGCTAAACAAAGGTGTTTACTATATCCAGGAGCACACACGGAGGAGGGTGGAAGAAGGCAATGCGCAAAGAGAGAGACAGAAATAGTACGCGCTCTCTTTCATTCTCTCTCGCTGTGCATTGGCAGCTCGTGACTTAGAGCAATGCTACTGCGCAACCTACACCCACTGGCCTTGGTGTGTGCTCCGACTTTAGTTCTAGCGATGATAACGAGCAGTTCCTAGCAAGTCCGCGCATGGGTGACTAGATTCGGGTTCAACTAAGAAGGTGGGTGGAAGTTAAGGTTTCGCGCATAGAAGATATATTGCAGTCGGCGTTGCCATACATTCCGCTTGCAGAGACGGGATCAAGCATATTACTAAACGTTCATTCGAGCAAAATTATTGTAAAAATAAAGCGTTCTAGAATAAATAGCGGCCGGATAAAAGGAATAAAAATAAAATAAAGGGGAAAAAAGGTGCATGCATTAGTAACACGTACACAAACCTCTTTCTTCATTTCGTGCATGGAGCGTAGCAAAATCATTCTTGCTGCAACAAAGTCGCTCCGTTCCATTATGAACTTCCCACCATCGTTAGTACGTTTGTACTTAAATCCCATGCCTTTCAAAACACACAGCTTTGAGGCTTTTTTTACCCTGAAAGTTTTCAGCTTCTCACACCTTTACAACCAAATTGTCTACTGTTGGGTATTCTCCTCTCTCGTGCATATAAAAAATTATGCGACAATGAACATTATTGCTGAAGTTCTCTAAACACGCAATTTCCTTATTGCGACTGCGTCGCTTGCCTGGTGATTTGAATATTGGGGCCCCATTATCCTTAACTGTATGGTCGCTTCTTTACAAATTCGTTGCACTGTTCGTAGCCCAACTCCAAATGCATTTGCTGTCTAACGCAGGAGGCAAAATCACGTGGTATTTCACATGTTACCTCCGACTGTTTTCTGAAATAATTATACACACGATACACAACTTTTCTTGCTTGTCTATGTAATATCTTCCATTATAGTTTATACCAGCACTATATTTTCACCACACTTCGCACAACACGAAAGAAACGTTTAAATTCGAAAAATGAACACTTCTGCTCGCACGCCGACACTAAATTGAAGCGCATTGGCTCGAAAGTCACGTGGCATTTTCAATTTACTACGCATCTAGCAGACGACCGCCTTCTTAGCCGGTTCCAAGCCTAATCGGTTTCTATCGCCTTTACTTTTGTAATCGTTGTAATTATGTAACCAACACAAAATAACCGTTACGTTACTTTTTGGCGCTTCTATCAGGTACCTACCTCTTCAATTTAAATAATGAATAAGCCCCAATGACTGACCGAGCTTAGTCAATACAAATGCGTCCCTAAAATTTCTAGAACACGGAACAACACTGGCTGATAGCCGACAGCAATTAAGTAAAATAAATTGTTTGTGGGCTTGGCAGACTTTCACGTGGTGCAAGATGAGGCGGCTCGAAGTTTTCCATAGGTTACGCACTTGATACATAATTCATGATGTCGCGGAATATTCATGCCATAATGTCACACTTCGCATCATTCCAGTTGGCTCGTGATACAGGGACGCAAGAGCAGAGCATGAAATTAAACTGGGCCCCACCCTGACTTGCAATGCAAATACATTGCTCTGTTCCATGACATTTTTACATGATCAGCCTCTGTGTTGCAATGCACGAAAGCCCAACGATGTATAATTTACCTAACTCGTTTCAAAGCAATGGTTTCCAAATTGGGGGACGTGGGAGATTTATAAGGGAGCAGAGATGACTTATGTGAAAGAAAAAAGAAAAACACAATGGGATAAATAAATAATTAACAATAAATTTGAAGTATAATAGCTTTCATACAACATTTCCGACATCATTGTATAAATAACTTTAAACACACTATAAACATGTTTTTAATTCCAGTTGCACATAAATTAATCTGCGGAACACAAAGATATAAGTATTCTTTTAATTCAATGTTGAAATGTTTCCTTGTTTGGTTTTCATATTTAGTGAACCGTTGCATCCCAATTTGAGGCAGTATTTTTAACACTTAAATGATTCCAGTCTAATTATATAATATATAAATTCAATAACAGCCCACCTTAAAGCAATATGTGTATATAACAAGATATAAAAAGTGTATTACAGTCATTGTATATGGTTATATTATTGTATACATGTGTAATAATGTTATGTGAATGTATTACGTAATTTAATAATGTAGGAGCTGTGAGAATAATAGGTTAAAAGTTGCTAACAATGAGGTAACCTTGAGGCAGTAATCAATTTGAAAGTTTAACAATACTACTTGTAATTCTTGGAAGCAATAATGTAATTTTAGTGATAGTTTGTAAAATAGCCAATCAACAACCAGAAAAAGCTTTAGTTAAATGAAGGTATTCTATTGGAGTAGGATTAGCCAATCAGAAACTGAAATATAGCAAAATTTACAAATCTAGAAGTCAGTTGCTTGTAGACAGCGCCCCTAACCTGACGTGTTGCTTGTAGACAGTGTTCCTAACCGGACGCGAGATGCGTCCTCGAGAAATTTAATACGTATTTTGTGTGAGACAAAAATAGTTTACGTGTTAAAAAGTGCAAGTAATTAATAAAAAAATCTCACAGCTCTCCCTCTATATATCAGCGAAGTGTTATTTAAATCGTGTCAAGCATTAATAAAAGGAGTGAAGTAAAATTATAATCTGTGTAAACCTACATTCTTCAGTCGCACCACTCCCTGCTAAGACATTCATGTCTCTAAAAATAAATACTGACGCAGTCGAGGCAAATATAAATATAATATGTAAAGAAACAGTAAAAATTACAAACTTGGGGCAAAGGATACCGGAAAGAGCATTTTTTTTTTTTTTTTTTTTTTTTGAGGCGAAGGCTACCGGAAACTTTTTACCATACGTGCGGTTGCAACTACTTCAAGTTCGGCTCCCCAATAGTCGAAATATAATACACCTTCAAACTGGCTTTCCATACGTAGTAGCAACAAACCTTCTTCAAATTGGCTCCCAAAGCGTGGGGCAAATAACAATACAACAAACATTCTTCAAATGATATAAGGATCCCTAATAACTGCCTTGGTGTTAGACACTTCAGTATGAACATTAAATTTCCTCATTGTATTATAAGCATTATTATTTTTATTTACTTATTGCTTTCCGTAACAATATTATAAACAAAATGAAAAAGAAACAGCCCTAAGGATGTGAAGAGTTGTCCCTGTAAACCTGGATTAAAGTTTTCTTTTTCAGGTAAATTATTGTATGTGAAAATAATTTAGGAATTCGGTTATACGTTTATTTAAACGCCTTTTTAAGATTTGGGACAATATATTCATTTGATTTGTTTTTATTTTAGTCAACTTTTCGGCATGTAGTTGTGCTCATTAGCGAAAAGAATGTTGTACCCATTATGGTGAAAAACATCTGAAATGATACATTCACAGGACTTTCTCTGCCCTCTATCGTTTAGTGGTGGGTATAAAAGTAAAGATACGTATCACGGAGGGGCCCCCGGAACCGGGACAGAGCACCGCACATAGGCCAGTCGGCCCTTTAAGGTTCCAACGTGGGAGGGAAGGATGAGGAGAGAGACCCGAAGGGCGATCAGATTCGAATGCCGACGAGCGCAAGCATGGACAGGGTCCCCAACGTTTCCAGATAGAATGCATCCGGCGCCGCCTGGCCCCAGCTCACAAGCCACAAACCTCCGGAGCGGAGCTCTATGCTTAGGAGAGACCTAACTGAGCGATACCGCAGCGACGCCAGGGAAGAAACCTTAACAAAGCGCATGCCACTGCCCAGCCGCAACATACCGAACACCGTCGCCTGGTTCTACAACCCGGAAACAGATGACAAGGAAGATGATGGGCACAGGAAGGAGAGCCAGGTAGAAGATGAACCACCCCAGCATTCGCCTGGCGACCCATGGGCCAGAATGGGAGGTCGCCGGGGATCGATCCCGGGATCTCCCGGATGCGGAGCACACACGTAACCGCCTGAGCCATCCCCTTTGGTATTAGTGGGTATATAAACTATTCTTACTAAAGCTCATTTTTCCGTCTACTACATTTAATCCAAATAAACCTTTGCACAAATAGCTGCATTACACATTTCGTTATAGATACAAAGAGAACAGCAATAGTCAAATGTTTAAGAACTGGATGCTATACGCTGGCCTTAAAATCCCATACTGTTTCTAAGCAATCGCGAGAAACAACTGAATGTTGATGGAACTTTAAGGGAATGGCCAAGAAATGAACAATTCGAACCTTTAATAACGGATATCTCGGAAGTGGCTTATTCGAAATAAATTGCGTGTTTTAAAGATATCTACATTTTCTGTGCAGTACGTTTTAGTCTATTGCTTAACGTTTACCAGTTATACAAGATTATACAAAATTTCTTCCCAATGAAATGGACTTCACAAGCTATTCCCAGAAAATTCAAGATATGCATTTTATTTTTAATGTAAATATATTTAATATATAGTATTTTAATCAAAATCAGAGGAATTTTTTAGAAAATCAAAAATTTCGAAAAATATCCCATGTAAAGGGTAGTCTGGGGTGGGGGATTTAATTGAAAATCTTCGTGTCGCATCTTTGGAAGACATTGAACCTAAATACCAAATTTGGAATTCATCCGACTTTTCGTTTTTGAGTTACGCTGTTCACACACACACACACACACACACACACACACATGCATGGACCTTTTTCTAAAGTTTTCTTTTGGATTCAGAGGCCTCAAAACACGCATTTCCGGTAAAATCTCGATATCGAGATATCTATACTTTCCCTATTTACTATACGTAGTAGGGAAAATAAAAACTGTTCAATTTGTAATCGGGCATCTGCCCATCAACAGTGCTGATATAGATTAAGCGGATATTAAACAACGGAACACACAAGAAACACGCTCACACTCTGGACATATTGTGGAGCTTTCTTTACCAAAGAATATTTTCTCGAACCCAATGGGAATTAAATTGGGTACCCAGTAAAAGCATGCAGGTTCTCTACGAACTGAGCCATGACGCCATGAGCCCAGTCTATATCTTATATGCTGAAACATGATTATATTTTATTTAGCTTCTTGTTTCGGCCACACTTCCTCTAGGTTTTATTAAAATTGTTCATTCCATGATAGTGATGTTGAACCTTCTCACACATAGATGTTTCTGGAAAAAAATATTTACGACGATATGGAAGGAACAGAAATGCATTTTTTATACCTGTTAGGGTAAACATGGGAGATGATAACGAATTAGAAAAGAGCTAGAAGTAACCAGCTTAACAGAAATTATGAAAAGATGATACTAACATGTAACTAGAACATTCCATAAACGACTACCACAGCAAACATTTTCTACACCAAGTAGCTTGTGTTACTGCGCTTCTCCTTCCCTGTTTCAATGTTACACTCTCTTCCTTTCGCTCATTCTTTCTCCTTTTCTTTTATCCCACGCTATCCTACCTGCTCTTCAACTCTTCCAGTATCTCACTCTCTTACCCTCTTTCTCAGTCTGTCTGTTCAACGCACGTATTTTCAAAACCGGCAATAATACTTTTTTCTGGAGTGTTAATAAAAATCAAAACATAAGTAACAGATTTAATACTAAACAAAGTTGTGCCTCTTCCTTAATCTTCTTATGCTATCTCGGAACTATGCTGTTTCTCGTGGTAAGTGGTTTATGTGCACATTTAATGTTAACGAAATGTTGGTGCAACTACTTAAATACCATTCAATCAACATTTTGTAATAGATAATATAACTTATCAGAAACATTATCCTTATAACTTTTGTTATTTAACATTTCTTAAAACACTCAATAATACGCCATATACTTTCATTTTTTTTACTTCATGAGTCATTAGAGCCCCCCTCCTCCACTACTTTGGGGTAAGTAGAAACTAAAATGTTATGTTACTTATTCTTTAAGTGCGAGGTAAGGTATGTTATACACCACGTTTCGTAACCATTGATTAGGTCATTCTTCATATATTAAAAACGCTATTATTGTTTTCAGGGAAGCCCATTATACACATTAACGTCAGTTATTCATCCAAAATCGAACATAACCAAAAAAACTTCGTGCCGCGTTTATTACGTACACTCGCACAAAGCAGTAAGGACTAAAATGTGAAGCCTTCTACGTTTAGGCTTATGCCTTTTTCTTTTTCTTCTTCTTAAACCTTTCAGCGACCGGTTCTGCTAACGACTCAAGCCTCCGTTTATGTCGGAGGTATTAACAATCCTGTATTTCTACATAGCCTAACCTACCGCGCACCGGCTGTGCAGCGACTATGTCCCTACCATGTCCTGTCATTTAGATTTTACGTTTGTGGCCCGCATTCGGGAGGTCTCGGGATCGATCTCCGGCGACCGCTCACTCTGGCCCATGTGTTTTTCGTGATTTCTTTGGATCACCAGGCTAATGACGGTGTGGTTATTCTTCTACCACGCCTCTCCTTCCTCTATTTCCTGTACTCCTCATCTTCCTTGTCACCTGTTTCAGGGTTGCAGGGCCGGCGACGGTGCTCGGCGGGTTTCGGCTGGGCGATGGCTTGCGTTCTGCAAAGGTTTCTTCCCTGGCATCGCTGTGGTACCGCTCAGTTAGATCTCTCCTCATTGTGGGGCTCCGATCTGGGGAACCCTGGAGGTTGGTGGCTTGTTGGCAGGGACGTGCGGCATCGGATGCGTTCTATCTGGAAACGCTGGGGACCCCGTCCATGCTTGCGCCCGTCGGCATCCGAATCTGGTGGCCCTTCGGGTCTCTCCCCTCATCCTTTCGTCACAGGGGTCACGTTGGAAGCATAAAGGGCCGACTGGCCTGTGTATGGTGCTTTACCCCGGTTTCGGGGGCCCCTCCGTGATACGTTCCTTTACCTATCTCTTCTCCGTATATTTGCAATAGTTCCTTTTCCAGTTCATAACCTTTAATTGTGGTTATTTTCTGTTTCGTAGCTTGGCATAATCTTTCAGATGCCATTTTTTATTTGAATTTAGCACTTGTTTTCACTGCACACATATTCATTATTTTGATCGTAAAGGAACTTGGGGTGGTTGCCCACCGATGATAGGATATGATCTACAATTTTCGAATCGGAGAGCCATAATTATTTTGTTGATATTTGATACCTTCTTGCTGACCACTTTCCGAGTGGTCTGCCATAAGATTGGAATAGTCAAGAAAATCTGCTTACACAAACAACGCTTTAAATGAAAAAAAAATTGTTTCTTTATTCCTCAAAAATATGTATACACCTAACGAGTTTAATTTTTATAATGTTTGAGATGGCAAATGTAAGGTATAGGTATTTTCAATCTTCTGCAAAAAGCTTCTTCATTTTCATTGAATTTAATATAGGTAGCCGGGAAACCAGAAGAGACAGAAGCTTACTTAAGAAGAAATGTAGAGCTCATTTAAATACATAAATTGCCGCAAATGACGCTTTTTCATAGCATTAGCCGTTTCCAAAATATTCGTTGATCTATTCAAGTCTTCTAAGGTGAAAATCTGCTTTGGTCACACTCTATAAGCATTTGAAAAGTATGATTCTCCACGTTGTCAATGAGCTTATAAGAAAAACTGAAATGTGATAAAAAGTTGAATGTCATTTCCACATCTTACATGGAACAAGTCTGTATTGCTTATTTTGAAATAATTTCTACGCAAACATTTTATGGTGGCTAACGCACAGTGGAAAGAAGAATAACTTTTTAATATAGATGGGGTAAGGGAATTGCAATGGGTAGAGTAAGTCGTGTGAATGTTACGCATTAGACCTTTCTTTCTTATGTACTCAATATATGATCCTACAAAATAGACTGTTAGCTCTTTAATTTCTTCTGAATAAAAAAATAATTTATACCCTAGAATGCCGCACAATTTTGCTGACAATAATGTTCGTTATTCTCATTTTAGAATATATGGACTAGAAAGTCTAACTGCAATATTTATCACTGTGAAAAACATTCTAAATGTCAAGTAGATTCAGCTCCTTTGAGGATTATTTCTTCAGCTCACGGAAGACACTAATTACATAATAAAAGCGCACTATCTCCAATGGAAAAGCCTTGATGTAGCATTTAAAAGTGAAACATGATGAGGAAATGTGCCGTGAGTGAAATGGGCCGGTAAATTACAACTTTCCCTCGCAGATGATGTCATTCCTCATATCCCAGCAGTTTTCTTCACGCATTTTTGACTCCTACACATTCGTTTAAAGAATTTCTAATTTTGGTGTTCTGGCAACGAATCCAAAAGCTATATGGGGCACGAATGTGTGCGTTTCGGTGTTCGGATACCATATACAGGGTTATTTAAAAAGAAGGAACAGACTTTAAATATTTATTTCTAACGAACGACAACAGATGGCGACACATGCGATACTTCACTGAATAGAGAAAAGTTCAACATTTTATTTTGTGTGTTCGAAATGAGCACCATTTGTTATGCGAGGACGATCAGTGCTTTTCCATTTACACACACAACCATCTTCTACGAATTTATTGTATCAATTGTAAACTTTTCATGGCGCAGAGACTTGTTGTTGAACTTACAATCGAAATGTACGCTGCAATGAAACAGTGAATTCACTCTTTGCATACTGCAGCACACAAAACGACTTTTCCTGTGGCGTCGTCATTTTCTCGTAAACAAACACAGCGCCGCTGTAAGCACTGAATGGAACTAAAGGTGGGGCTTAAAACTTTGAACTTTCCTCTATTCAATAATGTGTCGCTATCTATTGTCGTTCATTAGAAATAAATATTTAAAATGTGTTCCATCTTTTTTTAATAACCCTGTATTACTAAAGCAGCAAGATTTCAGAGTGCGCTTACTGCATATTCTAACAAAAACGATTGATTATATATAGGTTTAAAGTTTAAATATCCCAGCTACCATTAATATTAATTATTGTTTAAAGGAAAACACTTACCGGATTCTTCCGTTCTCTAGCTTAGACTGGCTTTTATATGCTTTGCATTTTCTACAATCATGAATGTAGGTATTCTATATAAGTGTGTTTTTAGGTGCATTCTACTATGGAGCAGCTACTGGTATACATGAAGTAACTCACGAACTTTGTAAATAGTTTAATTGAAACTTTATATACGGTTAATCCTGAGTATTCGCCAAAAAATTCCAGAAACTAAATTAACGAGAAAAATTCTAATATGCAGGAAAATAACTGATATTACACTTTACGTGTTCTGACATTTTTAAAGACTTCGCATTTTATTGATTTTATAATTTTTTGAAAACTGCACTGAGCTTACAGCTTTTTCGTATGCGGTGTTAACAAAATTATTTTACATACATTTTGTAGAGGAGCTAATGGAGAAAACAAGAAGTCAAAGCCAGGAATCATCAAAGCTTTTGCTCAACTTTCTTAATGTAGTTTAAGTCTTTATGACTTCGCAAGTTTATTTCTCCTCAGTTTAAATTAAACAACGTACCGGTGACATTGTCAGGTATTATACAAAAAGATGCTCGACTAAATGCATATAAAATAACTTCGTTAAATATACACATAAACAGTTAAAAATCGTGCAGTAAAATTACAAAGCTAATAAAATGGAAAATCTCGAAAAACTGCAATACGTTTGTTCTTTCTGTATTTAAAGTGGTTAGGATTTAAACGCAGATGGGGGATTAGCACGTCGACCTCCATAGATATTTTGTACCTATGCTCCGGACGGGGCGCCCCCGGGAGGGGGGAATAAGGTGAGAGGAGACAGAGGGCGGTCGGACCAGGGGGCACGACAGACAGATGGCAGGGTCCCTACCATTTACAGATTTAAACTCCCCAGATGGGCACTGATGCAGCCGGCTCACCTTCCCCCTGTGGGCTTACACATACCCTGGGGGGACCGGAATCCGAGAACACACCCATTCCGGGGGACGAAGTTTTCACAGAGCATCCTTTTCCCCTGCCATGCACATGTCCAGCCTTCCCGCCGACACGTATAACCCTGAAAGAGACCAAATGGATGTGAAGTGAAATATGAATGGAGGTGGAATGAAGGAACAGGAAATTCGGGGTACTTAATAATCCTTCCCAGCATTCGCCTAGCGAGCCGAAAAAAAAAACCCGTGTCAGGAAGGTCGGCCAAGAGAATCGAACCCATGACCTCCCAAATGCGGGCCACAGGCGTTACTGCTTGAACCATTGGTGATAATTTTATCTCCGTTAACTTGTCTTCTTGGAGACGAGTACTTTCTACAGTCACTATACAAGAGTTTGAAAACGTTTATACGGACGTTTCAAATTTGTTTGGAATCGACAAAATATTAAGGCTGATTCAAAGTTAGAACACTGTATTACAATAGGAGAATTCATATTTAACGGGAAGCTTATCGGAGAGTGAGAACAGGAACGAGAGGCTTAATCAAGATTCAATTTTTTTGTTCCCTCTCCTGGTGATGGCATATTGTATTCATAATGTGCTTAGCTGTCTTCATTGCAGGAATTTCAAGCAACTCTCCTCAAGAACAAGTTTAGAAAAAAATTAATATAGAATAGGCGACAGATAGCAGCAAAGAATGACAAACTTTAAGAAGCGCCTTTTTTTTTTTATTATAAACGGATTAGGATAACGTTTTTTTATTTTATTTTACGTCACTTTAACTCCCTGGTCATATCGCGACGGATCTGATGATGGATATCTCTTAGAACGATATGTGGTTTACAGTTAGCCTTCTAGGTTTCATCCCTGTAACCCCTGCTTCATGCCGTGCAGATGGTATTAGGGTGCCATCCAGTCTAACTGCTTACATTGTCTGTAGATAAATGCCATACCACTTATTACCACTTATTTTTCATTTTATTATTGTTTTAGACTTAACATGGAACTTTGGGTCGTGGTATTAAATATCCAATCCGGTATTTACCTAGGCGACTGAGGAAAACCACGAAAAAACCTCAGACAGATTGGTCGGTCCACGGGATTTGAACCCGGGACCTCCCGAATGCGGGCCACAGACTTTACCGCCTGAGCCATCCCGCTCAGTGATAACACGTTCGCAAGAGGAATAAGAAATATAATAAACTTTTATAAAAAGTTACAATATCGAATCTGAAATTTGGTTAAGCGATTGTGTTGACTGAACTACAAGCAGGTGACCCCCCCAAAACAAACTCAATGGTAAATTACAAACGCATCAATGGACTGCATCTATGTTCTTGTGGTTAGCATGCTAGCAAAACCCTAGCGATTAATGAAACCGAATCAACATCAATGCCGATGGGAGACTGTTCCAAAGTCAAAGGCCGCTAATATGACCTTGATGTTAAACACGGCATTTGCATAGCCCCCCCTTCAAATCACAAAATAGGATTCCCACGCTGTTATTAAGGCATTCCCGGCGAATAGCGAACCAAATTCATTCACGTATTTCTGCTTTCCGTTCTCGTCCTGGGTCCCGTTCCCAGTTTATTGCGGACCAACTCTAAAGGTAATTTATATGAAGCATATTCAACAAATTCACGACTTTAGGCAAATCGTTGTAGGTAGAGCTGATGTTTATATTTCCCATTTTTCACCATGCCCGATAAAAGGAAGTATATTGGGGAAAAGCCGGTTAAACGTGGCAGCCAATCAATGCTAATTCTTTGTCCGATTCAGTGGCGTGAGAAAATAATGTCGAGCCACCTCGTCTTGCTGGAAATGCAGCTCAGCAAAACTTACGTCACTGATTACAGGGTAACCACAGCCATCCTTGTTACTTTCTCTACTACTATAGTAAGTAGGGGAAGTATTGTATTCCACCCAAAAATTCAATAACGAAATTTCACCGGAAATACATGTTTTGAGGCCCCTGAATTAAAATAAAGCAATTTTGGAAACCTGTTCGTGTGTCTGTGTCAGCGTATTTGTGTATATGTGAACACCATAACTCAAAATCGAAAATTTGGATAAATACCAAACTTGGTATTTAGGTTCAATATCTTCCAAAAATGCGACAGATTTTCAATAAAATTCCCCCACTCCAAACTACCCTTTACATGAAACATTTTTCGAACTTTTATATTTTCTAAAAAATGGCTAACGATTTTGATTAAAATACCACATATACGCACGATATTTACATAAATAAAAAGTGTAGCCTATGCAGTCCTCTTCATTCGGAAGGAATTTTGTATAATTTAATATAACTGGTAAGCGTTAAGAGATAGACGAAAACGTACTGCATAAAAAATGTAGATCTCTTTAAAACACATAATTTATTTCAAATAAGTTTTTTTCCCCTTTTATTTTGTTGGCCCAATAGTTCAGTCGGTAGAGCACCTGTCTTTGTGCAAGGGGTCCCGGGTTCGATCCCCGGCTAAGGGGTGGGAATTTTCCTCTAGCCAAGATTATTCCCTATCCTCCCCAGAGTCTGGAAGTATGCATGAAAGTGTGAATGTGTGTATGATGTAATGATTAAAACCCAAAAAGTACAAGAAACCCAACGACTAGAGAATACGAGTTAACACCATTGTCAATAGGCAATAAGTTCCAAAGGAAAGGCCGCTGATAAGACCAATGTAGTTAAAGGCGGGGTATAAATGGAGCTAAAAAAATAGTTTTTGTGACATAAGTCGTTTCTGAGGCATTCGTTATTAAAGGTTCGAATTGTTCATTTCTTGGTCATAAGTCCTTTCAACATTCAGCTTTTCTCGCGATTGCATAGAAGCAGTATGGAGTTTTAAGGCCAGCATATAGCGTCCAGTTCTTAAAACATTTGACTATTGCTGTTCCCTTTGTATCTATAATGAAATGTGTAATGTAGCTATTTCTGATGTTTATTTGGATTAAAATGTAGTAGATAAAAAAAAGGCTTTAGTAAGAATACTTTGTATACCTAGAGTAAAGATAGTGGGTAGAGAAAGTCATGTGTATGTATCACAAGATTTTTCACATTCAGTTACACATCCAATACAGCCCCTTTCATAATTATTTTTCCTTCCATTTATGCTATGGGCTTATTAGTGAAACTGGATGTCTGTGCCCACATTGGGTCATCGTCCTTCTGTATGCTTAGTCAAATAATACCAAAAGTACAATCCGTTTAGGGTTTGTTTCCATCGTGTAAATCACCAATTTCTGTCCTGTTCTCAACAAATGTCCGTGTACCCCACTGCACTTTCCCAAAAAATAAGTACATAAAAAATTTTAAGTAACTGTAGGGAGGGTTAGTTACCTCTGGATCGTGATTTCGAAGTTGTTGCCGGCCCTGACAATCTGGTCCTGGGCCTCCTTGTGTCGGAGGTTAAACACCTCGGCATCGTTCACCTTGATGACCGCGTCTCCAGCTTGCAGACCAGCTTTCTCTGCAGGACTTCCGCCATTTACCTGAAACATGAATAATAATTACCATTGTTTGATGCATGTTATGAGCCATAAACACACATAGGCACCGAAATCTACTTCTTAACTTGGCAAATACTTCACAGAAAATTCTCCACAAAATTTTCAGTTGTATTTATCACTGATGTACAAGTATCATTGTATTTATATAGATGTGTATTTTCCTTTTACCTCAATATAATCATTAAATCATTGTGCTTTTTCAGCTCGATTGCATTAGTGGCACTTATCCCTCTGTTGAATGTTTTCTCTGGCTTTATATCGCGATCGTGCATCGACCGCGTCTATGTGAATGTTGAAGGGTATGTGCGTACCGTATTCCGTAGTGCGGTAAGCCCGCGAACCACACCGCGTCCACATTGCACCTCTTGAGGGAGCCTTTACGCAAGCTGTCACGCGGCCCTCTTCCCTCCGTGCCCCTCTAGTTTACAGACACACCTCTCAGGGATGTCTGTTCTCCACTCAGAACATCCCTGGCAGGTGTGTCTACAGCCTAGAGAGGAATGAAAGAATGACCACGTTACAGCTTGGGTGATGCCTATGAATCGCTCCAATAACTACATTAAAAACATGTTTATGTGTACAGTGCGTAGATACATTTTGCATTCAGCGTTGCAGACACAAAAGTGTATATTTCTAAGAGACGCGTAAGCCTTGTCATCGGAATCCGAGCTGTAGTCTATCTCTAATGTAAATGTAATTGATGATTCTACTAATACCTCCCATCACAGTTCTTTGGGATAGACTAAGTACCCAAACAATGAATATTGGCTTTTCGCACCGAAATAAGGGTGTGACAAGAAAAAATGTTTACGGACCAGGCGACTGAAAAATTTTTCAGTCGCCTGATTCTATCTTTCCAACCCTGTCCAACATACGGCTTGTGTGGAAGAACAATTAATTCCAATGTATACGGACTTTAATATTATTCCCAGTTATGTGATGCGGCGGTCAGTGTCTGCATGCCATTCCGAAAATGATACTTCGATTCCATGGAATTTGTGCCTGATTAAGCATTTATTAGGTATACTAGCAAATTTGCTGTCGAAAAGCAAGCTAAAGAAATAATCATTAATAGAAGTTGAGCAAAGGGGCATTACTACATTGGATACTTGTGTTTATATTCGTGAGTTTCTTTTGTCATAAGAATGAGCGAGTACTGAATGATTGGAGCCTGTCTGGTGAGCCGGCCTGTAGTGCGCTATTCCTGGACGCTGAGAGCTGGCGGGTAGATGCCGCTACTCTACCTCCTCCACGACCGTCACTCTCTGGAACGACGCCCATGGCCCCATAAAAGGCTAGCCAAGTTACGTCATCAATGAAACCATGATCTCTTCTCTGCAACACCGTCCAGTTATGACATCGAAATTCTCAAAACATCAACCTGCTGCTGACATAGAAACAGTTCAGTCAACCGCAACCGTTAGTTACTTTGATGCTGATTCGCAGGCCGCGCTAATTTGGACTTCATGGGTAATTTTGGTTGAGCGAGACTCCGAAGATGTATTGAAACTATTGGTTCCCACCGCAAAAATAAGCCTCTTTTTGGTGCTCTGGGCTGCACAATCAACGTGTTTGTAACAGAAACTTAACCGCACTTTATATGCTAATAGTAAAACTAGTTTAGAAAGTTATAACAATAGTAACTCCCACGAACGTACATTGAGTCTCTATGATATATGGAAATCTAGTAAATATATCCGGCGATCGTTTAGCTCTTTATTTGGTTAACCTCACTATTTATGCGATTATATGAATTACAAATCTTCAAAATACATGGAATACTAACATTATAAACCGTTTCACTTCCTTAATGTCTATCTCATTTTAGAATTATAAACTAGATTGTCTTTATAACTTGCATTGCCATAGTTATTTTACTCTTCTGTTGTGAAGCTGGAGAAAGGATTTCAGTTTCATTGTTGCTTATAATCATTAGAGGCAGGCAAAATATAAAGTTTTATGTTCTGAAGAAACAAGAATTTGTACGATTTGCAATGTGAAGAATTCAATAATTCATCTATTAAAGAGTCTCATATTCCACAATACTTTGACAAAATGTTTATATTTCATGAAACTCTTCATATCAGTTCATACTTTATAACACTTAAAATTTCTTCGCTATAAGAAATATATTTTATCTTCACGTTTTCTGAGGTTTTTCCACCCTCGAATAATATTCCTTTTGCTAATAAACCTGGCTTTCCAAAGATTTTATCGATACAGGTCTCGATGAAAACTGCATACATCACTACACTGTGCAGAAAGTCTGGAGGAAGAACTAGCCAAGTTCCAGGGACATTTCGAAAAGCTATTTCTATCAGTACTCTATGTAAAGAGTTCTTCAGCGGTGGGGAAATTACTGGAAAGTTTCGTGTTGCATCCTGATAAGAAGTCTGACTTAGCATGAAATTTTGTAAGTATTTATCCGATTTTTTGTTTTTGAGAGTTACGCTGTTCACAGACAGACCGAGAGAGACATAGTACGGACTGACTGATCGACTTTCTCACTCTCACTCTCACTCTCTCTCTCTCTCTCTCTCTCTCTCTCTCTCACACACACACATCGGACCGTTATTTAAAATAACAGCAGTGATGATGATAATAATAATAATAATAATAATAATAATAACAGCAACAATAATTCATAACATGTGAAATTGTCTATATCTATACATACTATAAAAGTGCAATCGAAATTTTTCTGGTAATTTTCAATTTTGGTCAAGTAATTGACCCTAAACCGTATAATAGGGAGTGATAAAACCGTTTGTTATGAATTTTAGATCGCATTCATTAATTAAATAGGCTATATTGTATATTAGTTACTTTCCTCAAATGGGAATTTTTTTCTAATGGGGCGCAAAACCCAAAAATCAAAATATGGCTTATTATCAGTCCTTTTAAGTTACATACCAAACGTTTATGAACATAACGTCTGACGACCTACGACCTTTGTTATCTACATTTCGATAAGATGAATATTTAAGAAGTCACAACAATGTTTTGTTATTATTATTATTCGTGTATGTAAACCGGTTATAATGGGAAAGAGTATAATTTCAAACTAACTGTCTCTGTGGTTAAGTGATTAGCATGCTAGACTACCAATGTAGAAGGCCCTGAGATCGATTCACGGGTGGAAAATGGAAATCTTTCATTGTCCAGGATTTTTCCCTATCCTGAGTGTCTGCACTATGAATGAGAGTGTGAGTGTGCGATTGTTAAAAAGTAAACTAAAGAGTAGCAAACGATTAACGCAAACATTAAAACAAAAAATCGCATAGAAAGTATAAGGAGAAGGCAGGAGTTTGCAAGCTGTTATACGTTTACTTTAATTGTATTAAAACCACAGATAAAGAAGTCTCATTACGGATTTGCTCAGTGAGGAAGGGAGTGAGATATAGAGAGAGGAAAGAATGGGAGATCAGTGAGGGAGAGAGTGTATGGGAGCGATGGAGAGGGAGACTGTGAAGTGAGAGAGAGTGAGATATATAGAGAGGAAAGAATGGGAGAGGGAAAACTAAAATGGTGGCAGAGAGGGGAAGAGGGAGAGAAAGAGGGAATGATAGTAAGAAAGTGAGAGAAGGAAAGAAACAGAACAATCTATGCATTTATGCTATAACGCGAACAAAGTTGTGGTTTCTGCCGATTTCAAGATAACGATTTAAGAGAATATAACAGATGTCTAGCCTAAGTACACTTGTCTCTTATTGGCTAACTTCTGCTTGGTCCTCTGGTCATTAGGTGATGCTGATGAGTAGCTCTTAAGCTCTCTTTATCTCTCCTACAATCAAGGAATGTATCACTAGTCAAGTTTTAAATACCTAAGAGTAGTAAAGAGGAGTACATAAGTTTATAACATTAAATTGTATAGTCTACTCATTATTTCAAGCGAAACCAGTTAAATATCCCAAATGTGTATTGGAGAATCTAAACACTTTCACTTCACACTCGGTAGACAGAGATAAACAAAGTGAGACAGGCCACTTGGTGGATGTCAGAAATCTGCCAACCAGGAAGAATTACTTAGGCAGATTAGGAAGCTTTATAACGAATCCAACGTTTATTTGGCAGCAAAACATTGCATATTTACACAGTTGTGTGTTACACTGGCAACTCAGAGCCTGCTTAATCTCTGCCGTGCCTCATACACATACACCGTTTTCTTGCGTGGTCCTACAGTTCGCTGTTGTGATATGTATGCATAAAGCAAGCCACGAACCACTGCAGGGGATTGAAAATTTATACACATGAGTTTAGAGATATTTGTTGACACATTTCAAACTAGACTGAAATCGATTAAAAAAAAAGGTAAGATAATCTCGTGGATAGTTATTTAAATATTCATAACTTTTATCTATTATTTCTCAAACAGTATATCACATTCAGAGTAGATCCTGTTATTAAACTCTTTTTTAGAAGTATGTTATACTGAAATAGTTGGATAATTTTAATACATTCCCTCAATCAATCATACCTTTCTATCTTATGGCAAATTCAGTTTCCTCCATTATTCCTTCTTTCCACTTTCCTCTACGTCTCTGCTATGAATCATTAAGGCTGGTTCACAACAGCCGAGAACACGCACACAACACAAAGACACACGGGACTCGAACCCGCGACTCTCAGCTTGAAGCCGAACACTCCAGCGACCACAGCTACCAGGGTCGGCTCTAGTCGTACCAAGCTTTCATTCCTTTATTTAATGACATACATTAAAGTTGTTTATTGTTCTTGTTAATTTCTACCGATTTTTGCTGTTCTTTGTAGCTTTTGCCATTGTTTTTGAGGCAATAACCAGTTTTGAGTTGCATATAATGACCTTTCACTAGAAGAACAAACACTCAATGAATCTACGGATGTCAGGATCTGAGATTAGGAAGCTCATATTAGTACTAATTTCTTACAGTTTTTTCATGCTTCCAGCTTGCGACTATAGAGAGCACTAGCGGCTGTCTCAAGACACGGCCGCCTAGAATAATCTCTACAGTGAGGAGTCTAATATGCACAACATGGATCTAATATCCCATGCCCGGGAACGAGAACGAAGCTAATACTTCACCCAGTATTTTTTCCCCGTTTCCGGGACCCGTCGATTGTGAACGCTCCCATTAGAATATATGCATTTCAATTTTGTCGTTCTCGTTCTGGTTACCGTTCTCGATTGTTGTGAACCAGCCTTTATTCTCACGATCGCAGTATTCCATTGTGAATTTTCGGCAAATTTTCGAGAAAAAAATTAACTTTTTAAAAATTGTTATAGAAAAACAAATCAAACATTGCAGGATCAGGATCCAAACGTGCTTTTGCGCTTTTGATCATTTAAGTGTCCAAACGCGACCTTTAAAAGGACGTGTTTAGCTCTGTGCGAATTATGCATAAACATTTACAATTTTCCCGTAATCTTGTTTTCTTACATTTTTGCTGCTTCAACATTTCGCATTTTTTGTTCAGTTGCTTTCAAAATATCAGTATCAAAGTATACGTTCTTTGAAAGTTGATGCAGAGATCTAGAGAACATTTTCTTTATAACAAGCATAGTTTTGGATTTCGGGTTTCAATAATTTAATACTTGACTGTTCTTTTAGGATATTAAAATAGTTACAAACTTCATAAATGTTTTTTCAAAAAATTAATATGAAACACAATTTAATCTATGAGTGTAAAGATCTGTAACTCAGAAATACTATGCAAAATTTAAAAGTTTTAAATTTTCAAGCATTCGTCACATGGGGAACTTAATAGATGACCCATTTTGATTTCTGGAAAATTATTGTCTTGAAAAGTTATTTACATAAGATCACGAACATTAATTTTCATTTATGATAAACAAATTTGTGATAAAAATGTCGGCTAATATAGAAATTAGACACTTCAGTACCAAGTACCCTAATATCTGGCACGCGAACGGAATATTCAACCCAATTATGCTTCGAATATATGATATACAAAATGTTATTTTGCAATCCGGTAGATCTGGGAAATAATCGTGGGTACAACAGTCTTAAAGGTTATAACTAACCATGACAGCTAGCCTCACGCCCACATGTACATGGCAGAGGTGGGCCACCATCGAAACGATACTAGATATGGTAAGCGTCATCATCCCCAACAGAATGTGGTTTTAAAGGTAGTATCAGCTGAAAAATTCAATGCCATAGCCGGGATTTGAACATGGAACTCTCGCTTTCGTGCGGTTACTCTGACCACTGAGCTGGCAACATGCCGGTGGGACATTTAGTGGTCGATTTTTCCGAAGAGACCACCAAGCTCTCTGACTTCAGAGATAAACCGCAATGGCGACATACAGACAGACAGACAGACATACATACATTAGTAGTACGGAGCGGTATGACTCAGGCGGCAACGTCTGTGGCCCGCATTCAGGAGGTCGTGAGTTCGACTCCTGCGGCCGACCTTCCTGACCCATGTTTTTTCGGGGTTTCCCCGGGTCGCTAGGCCAATTGAGAGGAAAGGTTCATTACATCCCCCGAATTTCCTGTCCCTCCACATCACCTCCAGTCTCATTTCACTTCACCTTTCATCTGCTTGGCTGTTTCATGGCAGGGGAAAAGGATGCTCTATGTAATATTCGTCTCCCGGAATGGGGGCGGACACCAGGTCCCCTCAGTGAGATGTGTAAACCTGCAGGGGGAGGGGAGTCGGTTGTACCAGCTGCAATCCGAGAAGTTTCAATCTGGAAAAAGTTAGGGACCCTGCTCTGTCGTGTTTCCTGGTTCGGCCATCCTCTGTGTCCTCTCACCTCACCCCTCCTCCCAGGGGCGCCCCATCACGGGGTTAGGCTCGAGGTGCTAAGTCTCCCTCCGATCTTAGTCCTAATCTTAATAAGTGCTTATTTCTGGATACACAGATAGTTTAAACAGACTATAGGGTCAACTTAATACATATTAACTATTTTATTGCTCTTTTTAAAGCCTAACCCGGCCTAAGGATTATTTTAAAGGTAGAATCAGGAGATCAATTCAATTTCGTCCTCTGTGGTGTAGTGGTTATCATACTAGCCTCCAGTTCCCGAGGTCGCGGGTTCAAACCCGACGGAGGGTGATGGATTTTTTCGGGTGTAAAAATCCTTAGCATGGCTTCCTTCGGAAGGGAAGTAAAGCCGGTTGTCCTGTGTCGTAGATTTACCGCATGTAAAAGAACCTCAAGCCTGATAAAGAGACCTCTGAGCAAAATTACCGGTGTTTCACACCCAATATATCTTAGAATGTGACGCTAAGGACCACAGCAGTTAAAAAGCGTCCATAAATAAAACTCAATTTAATTAATGCCATAGCCGGGATTTGAATACGGAACTCCCGCTTTCCGTGCGGTTGCTATTATCTTTGAGGTACCATGACAACTTCATGGCACAGGGCGATACTGAAAATTTTTAGAATGCCTTGTTTCTAAACACAAATAAAATTTCTTTATATTTGACAGCTACTTTCTTATGCTTTGCGAGTTGATTGTCGTGTAGTTTGCTCCATGTGCTCTAATAGTTTGTTAATTATCATCATTTAAATATCTTGTCTTCACCGAAAAATGCATTTGAGTAGAATACATTTCCGGGCTATGATTTTTTACGATTTTAAATCGTCATTAACGCCTAAACAATGTAAAAATCGGCTTACAAATGTATTTGGCGAAGAAGGCTCCTCTAAGGCAACAATTTATAATCGGGACAGCAAATTCTATTGAGATCAGTTTTTTCTTAATGATTAATTTCGTGAATGATGTCCAAGAACTGTTGTTATTGATGAAAATATTGCCGCTGTTCGAGCAATGCTAAAAGAAGATCGACGGATATCTTATGAATTTATTCGGGTGACATTGCGCATTGGTATGAATCAGATCTAAAACATTTTACATCAACAGTTAGACGTGGGAAAACTTTGTTGTCGATGAATTCCACATAAACTGACCTCGGTCAAAAACAACAACGCATTGTTTAGTGCAGAAAACCTCTAAACTGGCAATTTAAATTTGGTTTGGAATATCGTTACTGGTGATGAATCTTGGATTTATTGTTATGATCCTGAAAAGAAAAGTCAATCAGCTCAATGGGTCTTTCGAACGGAACCTAAGTCTATAAAAGTCCGACAAATTTGCAGTGCAGGTAAGAAGATAGTTGCTATTTTTATTCCTAGAATGGGCCATATTGTTACTATAACATTAGCAGATAGACGTGCCGATTGGTCCGCAAATGTTTGTTTACCACAAATTTTTGAAAAAGTTCGTGAAAATCGCCGAAAAGGAAAAATAATGCTACATCATGACAACGCATCGCCGCATACAGCAAAACCAACAACTGAGAATCTGGATGCCCTAAAGGTCAGCACCGTGGACCCTCCACCATATAGCCCTGACCTAGCACTTTGTAATTTCTTTTTGTTTCCAAAAATTAAAGATAAAATGCACGAGAACAATTTTTCGTCATTAGATGAAGAATTGGAACATTATAAAAAACCTGGTTTCGAAGAGCGGTATCATTGCTTTAAGGACTGGTTTCATCAAATTCAAGATTGTCTTGATTCTAAAGGGGAATATCTTGATTAACAACAGCTACTTCCGGTGCTGAATGTGCACTGCTCGACACACACACTGAAAAATCCGTATAATCAAGTATGGGTTCGATTCAAGGACATTCTGTGGCAAGGAGCAGGAGAACCACGCTACAGCTTTTTTGACACAGGACTTCCTTCTGGGAAATAGTACCCATAAATCCTTACTTCATTTCCTTTTCAATAACGTCTAAATAAGTGTAGACAGATTTTCCTCAACATTTTATAATATACCTAGATATATAATTTCAACTCCATACGTGCTGCAGTTCGTGAACAGAGAATGAATCAATTGCTAATAAATGCTCTGCCTTAGCGAACACACAGGAAAACAACTAAATATATGATGCATAAGTTTAATTTTCGATTGCATTCACTTTATTGCATACAAATAGCACTGGTGATAGTTTAATATTATAATACACGGTGGGATATAGACTCAAAGAAAATATTTTGAAAAACGAGTGTATATTTCGTTATAAAACATTTGCATGTTAAACTAACCTGTACCAACAGACGAGTAAGAACAAACTCTCTTTGTACACTATGATGGACTCAGTGAGTGGAATAATTCCTAAAGTTGACGATTAACATACAACACGCGTCAGATAATAAGATATTGCCGCACTTTTAGTAACATGGCAAACCTCAGTTTTCTATGGAATTTGCAACATTCGCTTTCAGTG
Source organism: Deroplatys truncata (assembly GCA_030765065.1). Classification (NCBI taxonomy): domain Eukaryota; kingdom Metazoa; phylum Arthropoda; class Insecta; order Mantodea; family Mantidae; genus Deroplatys; species Deroplatys truncata. The sequence continues at coordinate 72,590,712 of CM060981.1, read as the reverse complement.
TTTATGTCTATGCTGTATAGCCAAGAAAAGTCATAGTGAAAAATATTTTATTGTATATTTTGGGATATAATGTTAATATTGATACCCCTGATTTAAACCAGGTATGAAATGTGTCAACAAATATTCTTTTGGCATATAAAATGACAGTTCCGTACGGGAAAATTTTTCGACTTATTTTTTACCATCATCATCAAGCTTATCCTCAATTGGGCACATAGGACTTCTAACGAAATGTTGCTCTCAGCTTACGGTTGTGATCAACTCGATGTCCGCTAGTTGACGCTAGGGAGAAGAGGCTTTCATTGCGGCTTATTGTTTTTATAAATTGTAGCTATCGATTTTTTTTCTGTTTATTTGGATGTTACTCTGTATTAGTTTCCCGAAGAGGAAATAAATAACCAATCCATCTGCACTTTGCCAAATCATTATTTACATAGAAATTTGTAGCTACGAGACGCTTGTTCGATGTAAGAAATAGCCAACAGTTTTCCTTAGGTACCCTTCTGGTTTTTCTCTGCATATGAGGTTTCGTTACATGTGAACATCACATGGGACCAAGGCATTACTTCCCTTCCTAAGGACTGCTACATAAACACAAAATTGAGTCTGATGCTACATTTACATTACTTTCTCCAGCCATTGTCGTTTATTTTTATACAGCTTTTGCAAACTACTCTTACAAAAGCTTCTTTTTCTATCTACTCCAAGTAGGTCATAATAAACATTTGCAGAAATAGTTTCGTTACACATTTCGTTGTATGTAGGTACAAAGGAAACACAGAAGGCCGAAGCGATAGTCAAATCTTTAAAAAGCGGGTCGCTATATGCTTGCTTTGAGATTCCATATTCTTTCCAGGATAGTGCAAGAAAGAACCGAGTCATAACAGCATTTACAAAAACGACAAAAGCATTGAAAAATCCAATTCAACAACAATGCATATCGCGGAAATGACTGACGCCACGATGAAAGGTTATTTGGAATAAATTGTGTGTTTTAAAGAGATCTAAAAGTTTTGTGTAGTACGTTTTGGTCTGTCTCTTATTCTCAAAATTCATTCCGAATGAAGTGTACTTCACAGCTATTTTCAAAAGTTTCAAGATATGTATTTAATCTTGTAAGCATCATAAACATATAGTATTTTAATCAAAATCATTAGAGCTATTTTTGAGGAAACCAAAGATGTTGAACTTAAATACCAAGTTTGATATTTATTCGACTTTTCGTTTTCTAAATTGTGCTGTTCACGCAACCGCCCTAGGGGACCTTTCTCTAAAACGTTGCTGTTTTTTTTTTAAATATAGTTATTCAGAGGACCTGAAACAAAGTGTATTTTCGATGAATTCTCGGCATCGAATTTTTTGATAAAATGCAATACTACCATACTCTCCACTGCGGTAGTAGTAACCACTACTCCATCTCTGAATTTGAATGGACCTTTAATTTTACACCTATTTCAAAGAAATCTGAACAATGTCCATCAATTTTCTTCAGGCTTTATTACTTATTTTTTTTTATTCACCCAAACTCCATATATGCAGCTAACAGTTGGCCTGCAGTAACAGAAGTGTTTTTGTTTTGTTTAAACAGAGTATGTACACCACGGTGCTTTAAATTAGAAATACGCAAAACAATGGTAGAGCAAGTCATGCACCATTAAAGAACGCCAGTGAAATGTCCCTGTTCCCACATTACGTTTGTTTCGGGAGCGGCAGGTGCAGCACGTTGCCAGCAGGTGTTTGTGCTACTCCTTTCATTCACACTGCTACAAATGGGATAAACGACCACGACCCCTGTGGTACAGAGAAGTACAAAGGTTCCAACTAAGTTCATTTTATGAAAACTGCCACAGAAACGCGGATAACATTACACTCTAGTTGATCAGTGCTGTGTTTGAGTCGGCGGTCTATTCTCATTTATGAACTTGGCGTCTCCAAATCGTGGTCCATTTCTTCAGTTTATGCTTTTGTTCCCTCATGGCTTACATGTCATTTTGAGCAGTGAAGTAAAATGCTTAACAAAGATCGCTGTTGAAAAGGCACAAAAAGTCGTCTCCTTAGATCCCGTATTCAATTGTAATTATTTATTTTACTGATTCCTTCATTGTCTAATATAACTTTCCGATTAAAAGTGGATAAATTGAGAAAGAAAACATAAATCACCTCCAGTTTTGGTATTTCTTTTATTAACCATCCGGAACATTATTTTAAAACCTGGCAGAGTTGAGACAGTATTAATTTCATCCAGTTTAAGTTCTGCTGCACTTAAGACTAATGTTCAATTTAAAAAAGAATGTGATGTGATACATTCACACGACTTTCTCTAGTAATGATAAATTCACATATATGGGTTATACATTATGTATTCATACAAAAAGCTATTTTTTCTATTCAAGTTTGGTTAGTTACGATATATTTTTACCTAGGAGTGATTTCAAACTAAGTAATGAGGTGCTTATAGCAATAAAGCAGTAAAACAGTAATAAACGTATCGTGGTAACGAGTTCTCACAATGCAAAGAAAGAGGAAAGGAATCGGAAACATTAAACATATCCCTTCAATCACACTCTCACACTTGCATAGGTTTATAAATAAATCCTGTGGCGCTACAGCCCACGAAGTGCCTGGGCCTGCCAACCCGACTGTCGGCCTCAGGCCCACTTACGCTTAGCAGAGGTGGGCGATTATACGGGGAGGTGATGTGGCCAGCATCACGCATCCCCCAGTCAGAAAGTTGACTCACGAGGCCAGGACCGCCGCCTATCGCAGCTCCTCACTTTCCTCACGATGCTGAGTGAGCACTGATCCTATACCCGGGACCTAAAATCCGCAGTCCCATGGGTGGGATCGAACTCGGGCGCATTCCGTGGCCGGGGACTAGAGCACCACCACAGACCACTGCGCCATGGTGCAAGACACTTTCGTGCGTGCGTGTGTTTACAGGGTTATTCAAAAAGAAACAGATTTTAAATATTCATTTTTAATGAACGACAATAGATATGATACATCATTGAATAGAGGAAAGTTCAAAGTTTTAAACCCCACCTATTAGTTTCATTCACTGCCTACAGGGGCGGTGGGTTTCTTTACGAGAAAATGGCGACGCCACAGGAAAAGTCCTTTTGTGTGCTGCAGTATGCAAAGAGCGAATCCACTGTTTCATTGCAGCGTGCATTTCGTTTTAAGTTCAACAACGAGCCACCTCGTCATAAAAAATTTACAATTGATACAATACATTCGTAGAAGATGGTTGCGTATGCAAACGGAAAAGCACTGGTCGTCCTTGCATAACAAATGGTGCTCATTTTGTACACCCAAAATAAAACTTTAAACTTTCCTCTATTCAGTGATGTACCGTATGTGTCGCCATCTATTGTAGCTCATTAGATATAAATATTTAAAGTCTATTCCTTCTTTTTGAACAGCCGTGTGTGTGTGTGTGTGTGTGTGTGTGTATGTGTGTGTCCATATATATATATATATATATATATATATAATGTCTGTGTGTGTGGGTGACTCCAATTGCGTATTTTAAGTGGAGCTTCATCTTTCCTGTAGGAAGTTTTTGTACGTCTCTTAGTTTCCCAAAATAATAACAATTTCAATCACATATAACCAAAATCATTTGAGCCATTTTTGAGAAAATAAAAATAACATTTTTTCTATGTAAACGGTGGTTTGGAGCAGTAAATTTTCTTGAAAATCTTGCTGTCGCATCCTTGAAAATTTCTGAATTTAAATACGAAGTTTGGTATTTATCCAACTTTTCGTTTTTGAGTTTTGCTGTACACAGACAGGAGCGCGCACGGAGCGACAGGAGCGCTCCTTTTGGATTCGGGGGACCTCAAAACATGCGCTTTCGATGAAATCTCGATATTGAATTTTTGAATGAATTGCAGTACTTCTCCGTACTACGTATAAGTAGGCGCTAAAGAACGTAAAAACGGAAGTTGCTCCATGCAAAAGGTAGTTTGGAGTTGGCTATTTTCTGAACATCTTATTCTTGCATTCTTAAAGGGTGTCTAATTTGTAATCTGGTATATTTCCGACTATTCGTTTTAGACTTGTCTGTTCATAGGCGCGCGCGCGACCACAAACACACGCTCACACCTCAAAACATATTTCCGAATAAATTTAGCTGTCAAACCGTTGATCCACTGCAATATTTCCTCTGCCTTAGATAGGTAACTGAGAGAATAGGGAAGATTTAAGAAATATAATTCCTGAAGGACAATTTGAAGCACTTCTACAGCTGTCAGCTATTACTCCCCTAGTATCTTGATTTTTGTGTAACCCATACAACATACACATGTATACATTTTTGCGTGGTTTTACCCTCAGAAAGTCTGAATTTTCGCACAGTAGGCGACGTTTTCCTCACCTTTGCATAATGTCCGTTCATTAGAGATATGGAAATGAATGTTCACCGTACTGCAGAATTTGATGGAGTTCGCCCACCCCCTAAGAATTGGCGAGCCGCCACAAAGTACCGGCTCTCGTGAAAGTAACAGCAATTCTTAGAACGAGTGCTATCGACTGATCCTTTGCCAGGACTCCTGGAATAGAAAACTATCACGTTTCTGTTTGATATCAGGTTGCGATCCTTTCATCGGCCCAGCTGGGTGCGATGTCAGTCGGGGGCCTTGTGTTCATCTGGAGTTGAAACTGTAAGGCAGTGCAGGTGCATAAATTCCTCTACATGGGGTGAAAAGAAACTCAGTACATAAAAATTAAAATGCTAACAATTAATGGCAATAAGAGAAATAAGTGCCTGCATTTTATGTTTTTAAATTCTCTACTACTTACCTAGAGTAAGGAGAGGAAGTGTTGTATTCCACCCAAAAATTCAGAAATACACGTTTTGAGACTCCCTGAATTCAGAAGAAGCATTTTTAGAAACCTGTAATAAATATATATATATATATATATATATATATATATCTGTGTGTGAACAGGATAACTCAAAAGCGAAAAGAATACTAAACCTGGTATTTAGTTCAGCATCTTCCAAGTATGCGACACGTAAATTTTCAAGCAGATCCCCCCACCACAAACCACCCTTTACATGGAAACTTTTTAGAACATTTTGATTTTCTAAAAAATTGCTAACAATTTTTATTAAAATACCAGAAATTTAAGATACATTGTATGACAAATAAAATGTATATCTTGAGAGTATTCCTCAAGTCTTCTTCATTCTGAATGACTTTTGCACAATTGGCAAAATCTTTCTACGCAAAACGTAGACCGTTGAAGCACCAATTTATCTTTTTTTTTTCTTTCTTAAATACTTATAGTCAGGGCCAGTGTTTTTTCGGTGTTTATTTTTTTAAAAAAAATCATAAAAATTTCATGGTAATGTTTAATGTGTTAGGCAGTGACTCTTATTGTCGCAGCTGCGGCGAGATGTTTTTGAAATCGGCTGGAAACAAGCTTTCAGTAGTTATCGACTGTTGATCACGTGCGTTACTTATAGTCGCATTTCCGTCAGTTTATTTCATGTTTTTATTTAAATTTATTTCAAGTGGAGCTGGTTATATCGCGACTCCACAAGGATACAAACCACTATAATAAACGACATTGTAAATGCACATTAATCAGATAACATTATAGTTTGACATACATCTTAGTTTGCTTAATATACTTAAGTATCATTTCTTAAACACTGGATTACTGGTGTCGTCACACATGTTGTCCGGAACTTCACAATCTCGTCTTGTACTTATATGATGATGACAATCCAGAAGTATATGAGGTACAGTAAGTGGACAATTACAGAAGTTAGTGGAGGAGGATCGTAAGATATAAGGTAGGAATGGATGATGGCTGTGTGTCCTATAATCGTGTGAGAGCAACTTGATCCTTGCTAGGGAGGGAAATCACTGGGTTTTTAGGAGAGCGTGGAGAGTTGATGTCATGCAGTTTACTTGTAGATGAGCTGTTCCAAGCTGCTTCCATATCTGAGTGATCTTCTTGTGGATGTGTCTGAGGAAGTCACAGTATGGTATTTTACAGTTCTTTGGAGGATGCTTGGCGACCTCTTTAGCTGCGACGTCAGCTTCCTCGTTCCCTTGGATGCCGACGTGAGACGGAGTCCGGATAAGTTTGATATATTTACCAGATTGAATTGCAGTGTTGTATGTTTCAACGCGGTCAATTATTTTTCCGTTGCAGCAATTCTTCAAGAACTTCAAAATGGAAGCATTTCTAATGGAATGTTCCAAAAGCTCAGGATTACCTCCTGTCAACTTCATGAATGGTCCTGCACGTCATAAAATAGAATTATAACATAGTCAAAACGAACACATTTTTTTAAATGCCATTTTTTCTTTTTTCTTTTAAAAATAAATATTTTCTCAGAAACAATCAATTTTCCGAAAATTCGCGACAGAATTATAGCCATAAATCAGTCACATTTGTCATAAATCGTGCATGTACTTCTTGCTGCATATCTTCGTTACATTTCGCGTTTATCGTTAATAACAATTATTATTATTATTATTATTATTATTATTAATTATTATTATTATTTTCCCCAGTGTTCATGTAAAGAGCATGGAATTTCAAAGCCATCACATAGCCACACGCTCTTTAAAAATCTGACTTGCTATACCTACTGTAGCCTACAACGAAATCCGTAAATGTGAATTGTAAGATTATATTGGTTAAAAAGAAGTAACTAGAATATTAAGTTTTTGTAAGGATAGTTTGTAGAAGAGTGAGTAAAGAAAGCATGTGAATGTAATGCATCAGATTTTTTTCTCTGTCTATATTAGTGATACCCAACCTTAAGCGAAACAGGGGAGAGTGAATTTACCCCCATACATTGTTCGCAGAGCTATGACGCATTCATGTAGTCATGGGTTGTCCAAACTCCAATGTTTGGTTACCTTGTAACATGCCATTGCGACCAGCCATGTGAGTGAATGAAGGAGAAATGCTTCATATATAAAACGAAGGAGGTGGGGGTAAGACTATGACGTCATTAGCTCATAAGAGACAAAGTTGGGCTTCACTGGTCTATAAACTAACTTCAGAGAAATTATTTTATTATGAATCATCTGTAACTTCGCGGTAATTGTTGAATTCATTCTATTTTTCCAGCAAAGATTCTCTTGCTTCCGTTATGTGTAATATGTGAGCAATAGGCTCTGAAATTGCCATCTCGACTTCGCATCCTTGACAAGTCAACCTGAAGCAACGACCAAAGTGCTGATTGGTAAACTGCTGCGTGAAACTATGACAACACTCTGTATTACAATTTCATATTATAAGCACGTGTTCTTTATGCGGGTTATTCAGGGTGTGTTAAGTTAATATGGCTGGGCTCAGGTACTCTATTCCACAAACTATGTTCATGTATGAGTCGTAAATGAGTATGAAATCGGTTTGGGATGTAAGCAGATTATTCCAGGAGATTTGCAGTCATTAAAATTACAGGACAAAATAGTCAAATAGATTCCTAATTAAATTTCTGGAATATTCAACAACGTAATGAGTTCACAGCATAAACTCGGATAGAATTTAACATTCTCTGGAATCCCACCGCCCCCCAAAAGAAAAACAATCAAGAGTGATACATAACAAACGGGAGTTTTCTACTAGTGTTTTTTGAACGGCTGGAAGTACTGAAATTAAAACCATTCAAAATTATCCTAGTTCAAGAACATACAGAAATATATTTTATTGCTGAACTTTGAATGCTATGTATTTATATGTACAACGCAAACTCCGACAAACTCATTTTACCATCTCCACCCGTGTACACGTGTGCGGGCGCAACCCTGCTGTATTACATTCAGACATTTTCTACCCCCTTTTCAACAAGACAAACCACTCTTACAAAATGTTATTCTTCTATCTGCTTCATATCGATCGAAGTGATGGTTTACAGAAAAGGTTTCATTATAAATTTCGTTGTAGGTACAAGAAGGATAAGGGGGCTGAAGCGATTTCGAATCCTTAAAAACTGAAACGCTTTAATATGCTGACTTTGAAATTCCACTCTTTGCATGACCAGGAGAAACAAACGAATAACGTAGCATTTTAAAAAGTATAAAACAAAAAATCTGATGTGTTACACTCACATGACTTTCTCTACTCTTGTACAAACTATTTTTACAAACGCTTATTCTCCATCTACTTCATGTTAATCGAGATAAACATTTGCAGACTCTATCTTATTGCTAATTTTCTTGTAGATGTAAGGGGAATATATATTTACAAGGTCAATATAGAAATACAGTAGCCTTTAAGCACATACATACCTCTTAATAGCTGGTTGCTAGGTGCAGCACCATTCCCTTTGCCACAGATTAATACTCTTTGCATATCCAAGACAAAAAAAAAATGAATAACGAATTCCCATTTGAGAAAAGTATTGAAAAATTTAAGGGAATAACAAGCAATATCTCGAAAATGGTTCACTCAACAAAAAAAATGTATATGACATAAATTTTGTATTTTAACGCGATCTACATTTTTTGTGTAGTAAAATTTTGTCTATCTCTTATGGTTTACCAGTTATGCAAAAGTCGTTCACAATGAAGAATACTTTTGGAGACATTCCCAGGAAATTCAAGATATACATTTTATTTGTCATAAAAATATCTTAAACATATGATATTTTAATCAAAATCGTTAGCCATTTTTGAGAAAATTCAAATTTTCGAAAAATGTTCCATCTAAAGGGTACTCTGTGGTGGGGGGATTTTCTTCAAAACCTTCGTGTCGCATCTCTGGAAGATACTGAACCTAAATACCAAGTTTGGTGTTTATCCGACTGTTCGTTTCTGAGTTATGCTGTTCACAGACAGACACACAGACACACACACGGACATGTTTCCAAAAATGCTTTTTTTGGATTCATGGTGTCTCAAAACATGTATTTCCGGTAAAATCTCGGTATTGAATGTTTGGGTGGAATACAATATTTCCCCTACTTACTATACGTAGTAGAGAAAGTAAAACCTTACTAACTACAGTATTTGAAAATTCAGACCAAGAAAATCGTCCTACGTGGTCTAGGAGCACTCTAGTTTCAGAGGGCGATGGATTTTTTCGGGCGTAAAAGTCCTTAGCATGGCTTCCTTCGGAAGGGAAGTAAAGCCGGTGATCCCGTGTCGTAGATTTACGGCACGTAAAAGAACTTCAAGCCTGATAGAAGCCTCTGAGCAAAATTTTCGGCCTTTCACGCCCAATATATGTAGAGTGAAACGCTAAGGACCTTAGCAGCAAAAGAGCGTCCATAAATAAAACTCAGTTTCAATTTCAGACCAAGAACAACGAATACTTATATTTCGGAAATGGTTAATTATACAAAAAGTATTAAACATAAATGTTGTGGTTTAACTAGATAACATTTCTGTGCATGTCTTTGTTTATTCCTTAAGGTTAACAGTTATATATAATTATAAAAAAGTCATTCCGAATGAACAGGACTTCACATACTATTTACAAAAAATTCAAGATATGCAATTTTACTTTCTCTACTACGTATAGTAAGTAGGGGAAGTATTGTATTCCACCCAAAATTTCGATACCGAGATTTCACCGGAAATACATGTTTTGAGACTCACTGAATCCAAAAAAAGCATTTTTGGAAACATGTCCGTGTGTGTGTCTGTCTGTGTGTCTGTCTGTGTGTCTGTGAACAGCATAACTCAAAAACGTAAAAGTCGGATAAGTCGGAGTCGGATAAACACCAAACTTGGTATTTAGGTTCAGTATCTTTCAGAGATGCGACAGGAAGGTTTTCAAGAAAATCCCCCCACCCCAGACTGCCCTTTACATGGAACATTTTTCGAAAATATTAATTTTCTCAAAAACGGCTCTTAACGATTTTGATTAAAATATCATATGTTTAAGATATTGTCATGATAAATAAAATGTATATCTCGAATTTTCTGGGAATGTCTCCAAAAGTATTCTTCATTATGAACGACCTTTACATAACTGGTAAACCATAAGAGATAGACAAAATTTTACTACACGAAAAATGTAGATCGCGTAAAAATACACAATTTATGTCATATACATTTCTTTTGTTGAGTGAACCGTTTGCGAGATATTGCTTGTTATTCCCTTAAATTTTCCAATACTTATACTTTTTCTCAAATTCGTTATTCATTTTGTTTATGTCCTGGACATGCAAAGAGAATGGAATGCGCCACATAGCAACCAGCGTTAAAATATTTGACTATCGCTTAAAACCTACCATATTCCCCCTGCATCTACAAGAAAATTACCAATAAGATTGACATCTCAATATCTCCATTAACATGAAGCATATGGGGAATAAGCGTTTGTAAAAATAGTTGTACAAGAGTAGAGAAAGTCATGTGAGTGTAACACATCAGATTTTTACTTTCTCTACTACGTATAGTAAGTAGGGGAAGTATTGCATTCCACCCAAAAATTCGATACCGAGATTTCACCGGAAATACATGTTTTGAAACCTCCTGAATCCAAAAAAAGCATTTTTGGAAACATGTCCGTGTGTGTGTCTGTGTGTGTGTGTGTGTGTCTGTGTGTCTGTGAACAGCATAACTCAAAAACGAACATTCGGATAAGCACCAAACTTGGTATTTAGGTTCAGTATCTTCCAGAGATGCGACACGAAGGTTTTCAAGAAAATCCCCCCACCCCAGACTACCCTTTACATGGAAGATTTTTCGAAAATTTTAATTTTCTCAAAAATGGCTCTAACGATTTTGATGAAAATATCATATGTTTAAGATAATGTCATGAGAAATGAAATGTATATCTCGAATTTTCTGGGAATGTCTCCAAAAGTATTCTTCATTGTGAACGACTTTTGCATAACTGGTAAACCATAAGAGATAGACAAAATTTTACTACACAAAAAATGTAGATCGCGTTAAAATACACAACCTATGTCATATACATTTCTTTTGCTGAGTGAACCGTTTTCGAGATATTGCTTGTTATTTCCTTAAATTTTCCAATACTTATACTTTTTCTCAAATTCGTTATTCATTTTTTTATGTCCTGGACATGCAAAGAGAATGGAATGCGCCACATAGCAACCAGCGTTAAAATATTTGACTATCGCTTAAAAACTACCGTATTCCCCTTTCATCTACATGAATATTACCCATAAGATTGACATCTCGATATCTCGATTAACATGAAGCATATGGAGAATAAGCGTTTGTAAAATTAGATTGTACAAGAGTAGAGAAAGTCATGTGAGTGTAACAGTCTTGGATATGCAAAGAGTTATAATCTGTGGCAAAGGGAATGGTGCTGCACCTAGCAACCAGCTATTAAGAGATATGTATGTGCTTAAAGGCTACTGTTTTTCTATATTGCCCTTGTAAATATATTTTCCCCTACATCTACAAGAAAATTAGCAATAAGATCGAGTTTGCAAATGTTTATCTCGATTAACATGAACTAGATGGAGAATAAGCGTTTGTAAAAATAGTTTGTACAAGAGTAGAGAAAGTCATGTGAGTGTAACACATCAGATTTTTACTTTCTCTACTACGTATAGTAAGTAGGGGAAGTATTGCATTCCACCCAAAAATTCGATACCGAGATCTCACTGGAAATACATGTTTTGAGACCCACTGAATCCAAAAAAAGCATTTTTGGAAACATGTCCGTGTGTGTGTCTGTGTGTGTGTCTGTGTGTGTCTGTGTGTGTGTCTGTGTGTCTGTGAACAGCATAACTCAAAAACGAACAGTCGGATAAACACCAAACTTGGTATTTAGGTTCAGTATCTTCCAGAGATGCGACACGAAGGTTTTCAAGAAAATCCCCCCACCCCAGACTACCCTTTACATGGAACATTTTTCGAAAATTTTAATTTTCTCAAAAATGGCTCTAACGATTTTGATGAAAATATCATATGTTTAAGATACTGTCATGAGAAATGAAATGTATATCTCGAATTTTCTGGGAATGTCTCCAAAAGTATTCTTTATTGTGAACGACTTTTGCATAACTGGTAAACCGTAAGAGATAGACAGAATTTTACTTCACAAAAAATGTAGATCACGTTAAAATACACAACTTATGTCATATACATTTTTTTTGTTGAGTGAACCGTTTTCGAGATATTGCTTGTGATTTTCTTAAATTTTTCAATACTTATACTTTTTCTCAAATTCGTTATTCATTTTTTTTATGTCCTGGACATGCAAAGAGAATGAAATGCGCCACATAGCAACCAGCGTTAAAATATTTGACTATCGCTTAAAAGCTACCATATTCCCCTTGCATCTACAAGAAAATTACCAATAAGATTGACATCTCGATATCTCGATTAACATGAAGTATATGGAGAATAGGCGTTTGTAAAATTAGATTGTACAAGAGTAGAGAAAGTCATGTGAGTGTAACACATCAGAATTTTTTTTATGTCCTGGACATGCAAAGAGAATGGAATGCGCCACATAGCAACCAGCGTTAAAATATTTGACTATCGCTTAAAAGCTAGCATATTCCCCTTGCATCTACAAGAAAATTAGCAATAAGTTTGACATCTCGATATCTCGATTAACATGAAGCATATGGAGAATAGGCGTTTGTAAAATTAGATTGTACAAGAGTAGAGAAAGTCATGTGAGTGTAACAGTCTTGGATATGCAAAGAGTTATAATCTGTGGCAAAGGGAATGGTGCTGCACCTAGCAACCAGCTATTAAGAGATATGTATGTGCTTAAAGGCTACTGTTTTTCTATATTGCCCTTGTAAATATATTTTCCCCTACATCTACAAGAAAATTAGCAATAAGATCGAGTTTGCAAATGTTTATCTCGATTAACATGAACTAGATGGAGAATAAGCGTTTGTAAAAATAGTTTGTACAAGAGTAGAGAAAGTCATGTGAGTGTAACACATCAGATTTTTACTTTCTCTACTACGTATAATAAGTAGGGGAAGTATTGCATTCCACCCAAAAATTCGATACCGAGATCTCACTGGAAATACATGTTTTGAGACCCACTGAATCCAAAAAAAGCATTTTTGGAAACATGTCCGTGTGTGTGTCTGTGTGTGTGTCTGTGTGTGTGTGTGTGTCTGTGTGTGTGTCTGTGTGTCTGTGAACAGCATAACTCAAAAACGAACAGTCGGATAAACACCAAACTTGGTATTTAGGTTCAGTATCTTCCAGAGATGCGACACGAAGGTTTTCAAGAAAATCCCCCCACCCCAGACTACCCTTTACATGGAACATTTTTCGAAAATTTTAATTTTCTCAAAAATGGCTCTAACGATTTTGATGAAAATATCATATGTTTAAGATACTGTCATGAGAAATGAAATGTATATCTCGAATTTTCTGGGAATGTCTCCAAAAGTATTCTTTATTGTGAACGACTTTTGCATAACTGGTAAACCGTAAGAGATAGACAGAATTTTACTTCACAAAAAATGTAGATCACGTTAAAATACACAACTTATGTCATATACATTTTTTTTGTTGAGTGAACCGTTTTCGAGATATTGCTTGTGATTTTCTTAAATTTTTCAATACTTATACTTTTTCTCAAATTCGTTATTCATTTTTTTTATGTCCTGGACATGCAAAGAGAATGAAATGCGCCACATAGCAACCAGCGTTAAAATATTTGACTATCGCTTAAAAGCTACCATATTCCCCTTGCATCTACAAGAAAATTACCAATAAGATTGACATCTCGATATCTCGATTAACATGAAGCATATGGAGAATAGGCGTTTGTAAAATTAGATTGTACAAGAGTAGAGAAAGTCATGTGAGTGTAACACATCAGAATTTTTTTTATGTCCTGGACATGCAAAGAGAATGGAATGCGCCACATAGCAACCAGCGTTAAAATATTTGACTATCGCTTAAAAGCTAGCATATTCCCCTTGCATCTACAAGAAAATTAGCAATAAGTTTGACATCTCGATATCTCGATTAACATGAAGCATATGGAGAATAGGCGTTTGTAAAATTAGATTGTACAAGAGTAGAGAAAGTCATGTGAGTGTAACAGTCTTGGATATGCAAAGAGTTATAATCTGTGGCAAAGGGAATGGTGCTGCACCTAGCAACCAGCTATTAAGAGATATGTATGTGCTTAAAGGCTACTATTTTTCTATATTGCCCTTGTAAATATATTTTCCCCTACATCTACAAGAAAATTAGCAATAAGATAGAGTTTGCAAATGTTTATCTCGATTAACATGAACTAGATGGAGAATAAGCGTTTGTAAAAATAGTTTGTACAAGAGTAGAGAAAGTCATGTGAGTGTAACACATCAGATTTTTTTACTTTCTCTACTACATATAGTAAGTAGGGGAAGTATTGTATTCCACCCAAAAATTCAATACCGAGATTTCACCGGAAATACATGTTTCGAGACCCCCTGAATACAAAAAAATCTGATGTGTTACACTCACATGACTTTCTCTACTCTTGTACAATCTAATTTTACAAACACCTATTCTCCATATGCTTCATGTTAATCGAGATATCGAGATGTCAATCTTATTGGTAATTTTCTTGTAGATGCAAGGGGAATATGGTAGCTTTTAAGCGATAGTCAAATATTTTAACGCTGGTTGCTATGTGGCGAATTCCATTCTCTTTGCATGTTCAGGACATAAAAAAATCTGATGTGTTACACTCACATGACTTTCTCTACTCTTGTACAATCTAATTTTACAAACGCCTATTCTCCATATGCTTCATGTTAATCGAGATATCGAGATGTCAATCTTATTGGTAATTTTCTTGTAGATGCAAGGGGAATATGGTAGCTTTTAAGCGATAGTCAAATATTTTAACACTGGTTGCTATGTGGCGAATTCCATTCTCTTTGCATGTTCAGGACATAAAAAAAATGAATAACGAATTTGAGAAAAAGTATAAGTATTGGAAAATTTAAGGAAATAACAAGCAATATCTCGAAAACGGTTCACTCAACAAAAGAAACGTATATGACATAAGTTGTGTATTTTAACGCGATCTACATTTTTTGTGTAGTAAAATTTTGTCTATCTCTTATGGTTTACCAGTTATGCAAAAGTCGTTCACAATGAAGAATATTTTTGGAGACATTCCCAGAAAATTCGAGATATACATTTTATTTGTCATGACAATATCTTAAACATATGATATTTTAATCAAAATCGTTAGAGCTCTTTTTGAGAAAATTAAAATTTTCGAAAAATGTTCCATGTAAAGGGTAGTCTGGGGTGGGGGGATTTTCTTGAAAACCTTCGTGTCGCATCTCTGGAAGATACTGAACCTAAATACCAAGTTTGGTGTTTATCCGACTGTTCGTTTTTGAGTTATGCTGTTCACAGACACACAGACACACAGACACACAGACAGACAGACACACAGACACACAGACAGATACACACACGGACATGTTTCCAAAAATGCTTTTTTTGGATTCAGTGATTCTCAAAACATGTATTTCCGGTGAAATCTCGGTATCGAATTTTTGGGTGGAATGCAATACTTCCCCTACTTACTATACGTAGTAGAGAAAGTAAAAAAGCATTTTTGGAAACATGTCCGTGTGTGTGTGTGAGTGTGTGTGTCTGTGAACAGCATAACTCAGCAACGAACAGTCGGATAAACACCAAACTTGGTATTTAGGTCCAGTATCTTCCAGAGATGTGACCCAAAGGTTTTCAAGAAAATCCCCCCACCCCAGACTACCCTTTACATGGAACATTTTTCGAAAATTTTAATTTTCTCAAAAATGGCTCTAACGATTTTGATTAAAATATCATATGTTTAAGATATTGTGATGAGAAATGAAATGTATATCTCGAATTTTCTGGGAATATCTCCAAAAGTATTCTTCATTGTGGACTTTTGCATAACTGGTAAACCATAAGAGATAGACAAAGTTTTACTACACGAAAAATGTAGATCGCGTTAAAATACACAATTTATGTCAAATACATTTCTTTTGTTGAGTGAACCGTTTTCGAGATTTTGCTTGTTCTTCCCTTAAATTTTCCAATACCTATACTTTTTCTCAAATTCGTTATTCATTTTTTTTGTCCTGGACATGCAAAGAGAATGGAATGCGCCACATAGCAACCAGCGTTAAAATATCTGACTATCGCTTAAAGCCTACCATATTCCCCTTGCATCTACAAGAAAATTAGCAATAAGATTAACATCTCGATTAACATGAAGCATATGGAGAATTAGCGTTTGTAAAAATAGTTTGTACAAGAGTAGAGAAAGTCATGTGAGTGTAACACATCATAATTTTTTTTGTCATACAAATCTCTTAAACATGTGACGTTTTAACCAAAATTGTTATATCCATTTGAGAAAATAAAATATAAGAAAAACTTTTCATGTAAAGAGTAGTACGAGTTTGGGGACATGGTTGTGGTGGTATTTATACTGGTGACTGCAGCGGTTGTGGTGTTTGGTAATGGCAGTAGTAATGGTAATGGTGTGGTAACAGTGGTGGCTGTAGTGATTGTTGTAGTGGCGACGTTAGTGACAGTAGTGCTGGTGGTGGTGATAATAGTGGTGGCTGCAGCGGTTGTGGAATTGGGGTAATGGCAGTAGAAATGGTAATGGTGTGGTAACTGGTGGCTGTAGTGATTGTTGTAGTGGCAATGTTAGTGGCAGCAGTAGTGGTGGTAGTAGTAGTAGTAGTAGTAGTAGTAGTAGTAGTAGTAGTAGTAGTAGTAGTAGTAGTAGTAGTAGTAGTACTGATAGTGATAATAGTGGTGGCTGCAGCGGTTGCGGTTTTGGGGTATTGGCAGTAAAATGGTAATGGTGTGGTAACAGTGGTGGCTGTAGTGATTGTTGTAGTGGCAATGTTAGTGGCAGCAGTAGTGGTGGCGGTGGTGATAGTGGTAGTTGTGGTGGTAGCAGTAGTAATACTGGTAGTGATAATAGTGGTGGCTGCAGGGGTTGTGGTTTTGGGGTAATGGCAGTAGAAATGGTAATGGTGTGGTAACAGTGGTGGCTGTAGTGATTGTTGTAGTGGCAATGTTAGTGGCAGCAGTAGAGGTGGCGGTGGTGGTGATGGTGATAGTGGTAGTTGTGATGGTAGCAGTAATAATACTGGTAGTGATAATAGTGGTGGCTGTAACGGTTATGGTGTTGGGGTAATGACAGTAGAAATGGTAATGGTGTGGTAACAGTGGTGGCTGTAGTGATTGTTGTAGTGGCAATGTTAGTGGCAGCAGTAGTGGTGGCGGTGGTGGTGATGGTGATAGTGGTAGTTGTGGTGGTAGCGGTAGTAATACTGGTGGTGATAATAGTGGTGGCTGCAACGGTTATGGTGTTGGGGTAATGGCAGTATAAATGGTAATGGTGTGGTAACAGTGGTGGCTGTAGTGATTGCTGGTGGCAATGTTAGTGGCAGGTGATGGTGATGGTGGTAGTAGTAGTAATAGTAGTAGTAGTGGAGGTGATGGTTGTGGTAGTACTAGTAGTAGAAGTAATAGTGGTGGTGATTAATATTAGTGGCTGCAACGGTTGTGGTGTGGGGTAATGGCAGTAGTAATGGTAATGGTGTGTTAACAGTGGTGGCTGTAGTGATTGTTGTAGTGGCAATGTTAGTGGCAGCAGCAGTAGTAGTAGTAGTAGTAGTAGTAGTAGTAGTAGTAGTAGTAGTAGTAGTAGTAGTAGTAGTAGTAGTAGTAGTAGTAGTAGTAGTAGTAGTAGTAGTAGCTGCAGCGGTTGAGGTGTTGGGGTAATGGCAGTAGAAATGGTAATGGTGTGGTAACAATGGTGGCTATATGATTGTTGTAATGGTAAGTTAGTGGGAGCAGTATTGGTGGTGGTGGTGGTGATTTGATGGTAGAAATGTTTGGTGCCTCAAAGTAAAGCTTGTGCAGCCTAAGCTCATGCAGGCATTTTAAGAATTCTGTTTACTTTCTTTTATAAGGTTGCCCTAGTTGGCGCAGGCGGCTGGCTTTCTGTGCCCAAGGTTACAGGCTCAATTTCGGCCCAGGACGATGGCATTTAAGTGTTCTTAAATGTAACAGGTTCATATCTATAGATTTACTGGTATGTAAAAGAACTCCCACAGGACAAATCAGGCACAAACGTGATAGGAACGTGGCAGCTGCTAGCATCGTTAAATAAACTTAACAATTATTAATATAATTTTTTACATTTTAACAATGCCCTGAAGTTATTTAGTACTTTCAAGTACAGAATATTTCAGCTTACGGATAGCAAATTCTGCAATATTTACCTACCTACTAATAACTGGTTTTAACGTTTATTAAAGCTAGCAAACACCACCCTTAAAAGTTGTAAACAGAAGTATGTCAACTTATGATTTCTCAACACATAAAGAGAAAAAAAACTAGTGTAACACTCGCACGACTTTCTATAAATTCACAGGTATCACTAATATACTGTAAGTGTTAATATAAAATGTATTCTTTTATACCCGATATATTAATCGGAATAACTCTTTGCTTTGTAATTAAACAATTCGGACTTATTTACATGCAAAATGCTGAGATAACACTCATTGTTTACAAAATAAGTCAATTTTATTGTAGGTGCATGCGTTTTACCCATTATTACAGTATATCGAATAATTACGACACAGCCATAGGCTAAGTTAGAACTTTGATGCAAATAGGGAAATGGTAGGTACTTTATTAGTTGGTAAAATATTTTTCCACAATATGCACTCATGTCATTATTCTGATTAAATATCGAACTCTGTGTTGCAGATGTATCTATGCAGGCATTATCGTTCATTACAGAGAAATAATATAAATAATTGGATATTGTGTTTTTTTTTCTGGCAACTCGCTTAAAAGCTTCTGGGAATTAGAAAAGGCTAATCAAAACTTTCAGTCGTAAATTTCCTGTTTGTAAAGTGATTAATAACATAATCTATTCTAATGTGACTTGGTATGGTAGATATCGTTCTGTAATTTGTGATTTTATGGTACTTGAAGTATTACTTTGTTTAAAACCTGAAATGATCTAATAGCAGATTTCTTCTGGTACACGGTAATAACGTTATAAAACAGCCTCTGAAACACAAAGCTCCATTTCTGTGCTGTTTTCGGTTTGTAACATTTAATTTCGAAGTAATGTGGATATATTTTGTTTCATAGTCTTTCTTTGTTCCTCTCTTCTTCTGAAGCTTCGCTGAATATTAACCATAATCTTCAACTACTTATCTGAGTATGTCCTGTTTTGTTTTTACAATTCATGTGGAAAAACAGTTGTATCATATTTCGAAAACATTACATGAACGAAAGCTTTTCAGAACTGGAGAGAAGTGCTTCCTCCTCATTAGGATAACGGGGACGGTGTGGGTTTTTATTGGTTTAAAATAGATACAAAAAATAAATTATTAATAGCAAAACAAAGAAATAACATGTCGAAATATTTTAAAACTTAGCAATAAAGAACAACTAAGCAAGGCTGGTGAATACTAGGTTTCTCTACATTGCTTTTGTAATTGGTTAATCAGATTTCAATAACTCGGCTACAAATGTATCTACTGTTAATTGCCAATTTCTTGGCAATATGAAATTGTAATGCCGCACGAAATTGACAATTAAGGTTAAACCTTGATTACGGCCATCCTGAATAGGGATCCATCCTCGTGGAATTCCTTAGCCGCACGGGTGAATGTCTGGTTGATATACAGTTTCCAGAATCTCTAATGTCCAACGCAATAAAACCAATGTGAGCTGTGCGGCAGGAAACACTAACGCCGATCACCACCAACAGGAATGTTTGGAACGGAAGATAGTTCTAAACCCAACTATCTGGTAACTATTAGCTAACTACTTCCCAGAAGTATATACTAACGAAACACTTAAATATTTCGCGATATTACCAAAAATTAAAACTTCAAGCAATGTGCGCGAAATAAAACCAATTACAAAGAAAAACGATGGTAAGTAACAAAGTCATTTTTAGAATCGATTATTTCCCTGCAAGACAGTCCACTCATTCATTATATTGTGATAACGTCTGCGCCCAATGAAAGGTTGAGAGTATAGAATGGAAGGTTATATCCAGCTACTCGTTAACCTGACATTGATGTCGAGTGTGAAATGAGCTTCTGTCAAGGTGAGGCTCGTGGGTTGTACTCCGAGGGGCGTCTCCCCATACCAAACTGTTGTGATGCTTGGATCTGGTCCAGCTGCTCATGTTGCGTCTTCCTCTCCTGCTAACCGATGTAATACTCAGCGTCCCATTTAGATAATATGCTGTAACAAACGATACCCTGCCAAAGAAACAGACGCTGTGACCTGCTGTATGTGCCGTTCCTGTTATCCCCAAAGTAGAGCTCGCTATTGTGGATCACCGCGTGAAATGACTCACGAACCGCTGTATTTTGGGAGAAAAGTTGTTTGTTCATTTCAAATTTAGGATTGTTTATAAAGACCTAAAAGTTTACTATTCTTTAAGCGAACCGCTGCACGGACATAGTTGAAATGCTATATGGGAGAGCTTGAAGATATTTATTTTATTTATACATTTCAAATTTCATTAACATTGGTACAATATTAAGATAGGACTAGGACTAGGAGCGGATGGGAATTAGCACTCCACCTATGATGATCTTTTTTGCCTAAGCCCCTAACGGGACGCCCTGGGAGGGAGGGGTGAGGTAAGAGGAGACAGAGGACTGTCGGACCAGGAGGCACGACAGGGCAGAGGCCAGGGTCCCTATCTTTTCCAGATTGAAACTCCCCGGATGGCAGCTGGTGCAACCAGCTCCCCTCCCCCTGCAGACTTGCACAACCCACTAGGAGGCCCGGGACTCGGAGACCGTACCCATTCCGGGGACGAAGAGTTACATAGAGCATCCTTTTCTCCTACCATGAGCCCCGAGACCTCCGCCGACACTTGCAACCCTGAAATAACCAAGCAGATGAAAGGTGAAGTGAGAATGAGGTGAAATGGAGGGACAGGAAATTCGAAGGATGTAATTAACCTTCCCAGCATTCGCCTAGCGACCCGTAGAAACCGCGAAAAACTCATGAGCCAGGAAGGTCATCCGCGGGAATCGAACCCACGACCTCCCGAATGTGGGCCATAGACATTGCCGTCTGAGCCATCCCGCTCAGTAAATTAAGATAGGTTTACACAGAAAGCCTCCTGAAAAAGTATACGAATTTTAGGCGAACGACTGCAACTACGAAGGTGAAATGAGTTTTCAGTGCATTTCGAACGTAGTGAAACTGTTTGAAAATTGAGGGTAGTTTATACAGATAGTTTCTTAAAATTTACGACTTTTAGGATTGTTACTCAAAATAAAAATTTAGTTTTATTTATGGACGTTCTTTAACTGCTGTGGTCCTCAGCGTCCCATTCTATATTGGGCGAGAAAGACCGTTAATTTTGCTCAAAGGCCCCTTTATCAGGCTTGAGGTTCTTTTACGTGCCGTAAATCTACGACACAGGGACCACCGAGTTACTCAAAATACCCAATAACAAATATTACCAATGTTAGCTCATTATTCTCGACACACGACACACGTATCTGAAATTTTTTAACAGCGTACATATTCATCACCTTATTTAATATTACACTGTTTTTAGATTCTTGGAAGTTTGAAGAAAGAGCATTTACAGAATTGCAGCAGAGATGTTCAGTGTGATGTACTGAACATTTAGCACACGAAAACGTAATCAGAAAAATTTATTCTATTTTTACTGACTTTTACTACCTTTGACAAACTAAAATTAATTGAGCATTATACCTAATGCGTTATTAAGAGAAATATTGGCCTGTCCTCAAAGACAAACATTGAAATACTCTTTGGGAAAACTTGCACGGTTGTTTGTTATCCCGAGCTGTGCTTACAGAGGACTTGAGAAAAGTTGCTACGCTAAACGGATTCTCATCCTAACATATAGCCAAGTGTTCTAAAAGCACCCTTCTAAGACCAGGTAAAATCAAAACTGGATTGGGATTACCTAAATCTTCTCGCAACATACTTGAACTGCGGTGGGTGCCGGGGCATCAAGGCGTTCAAGAGAATTAAAAAACAGATCATTTAGCCAAAAAGAAGTACCGAAATACCCTTTGGTGGTCCCGAAATCATGATTGGAATCGGTACTTATGAGTGCCGTTAAAACAGCGGTCAAAGCATGGATTACGCATAGAAACCTACTTAGGCGGCTAACCTACCCTAGACAAAAACTAGCCAGGAAACTAGTCTTAGGTCTAAACAATTCTCTTCCCTCATCTCTGCTCAAATCAAATAAAAGGAGGAGTAAGAAGATTGGTTGCAATAATTATTGGACATGGTAATTTCAGAAAACGTCTAAGCAAATGAGCCCGTTTGTCGAATGTGCAGAGGAAGAGGAAATCGTTTCACTGTCCATCCTTGAAAAGAGATTTGCCCTTTCTATAACAATGAAGCGACTTAGAAACGGATAATGACATTAGTTTGCGTCTTGTTTAAGGGACAGATTTTTCGAGACAATCTTAGTGTTCTTAGCAATATGGTCGCACAATAAGCCTTTTAGGCAGAGTGCAGGAGGCTATTAGATCTCATAACACCCCGTTCCGTTGTGTTGCCTAGTCTGTGGCACGTTATAAACACAGCGTATTAAGGTGTGTATACGCAGATATTTTATGGCGGAGGCAAATCCAATTCACCATACATAAGTAAGATACACAGTATGTTTTATAATTAATTTATAACACTAATACAACTAAAATTAAATAGTTTTTAACAAGATGCTCAGATTCGTCAAATTTTAATATTCTGCGGAATGTTTTACAAAAATAAACAAAGAAATTTTTCAACCATTATACTACAGAATCGCAACCATAGTGTTTTTCCGAAATATAGTTATTTTCTTTAGCTGCATGCAGAATTTCATTTGTTTTATACAGAAGGTTTGGTTGCTATGGGGACAGTTTAATTATTGACTTGTGTAGGCATCAGATCTTTTTTATGAAGTAAACTGCCTTTTTAGTGACGTCAGTCAAAACTAAAAGATTTTAACATATACTGGATGGATTGACATTCCGATGATGATAGGAATCGGTGACTGAAGACGTACTAAAAAAGAATTATCTATACATACTTTTCAATGAAACTCCTCCAAATCGGAAAGAATGAATAGAAAGGAGGGGAAACTACGGACATGCCACATATAAAAAAGATGCGGAAAACTTATAAATAATATATTTGATGTGTCCGAGTATTTTATGCGTTATCTGTGGGGGAAAATGATCAGAGCTCTCAATCAAATTGTACTGACAAAACTGGCGCAATTGCTGTGGTAAGATGTTAGGTGGGATCCTGTGCAATGCTTTCTCATGATAAAGGTTTCTAAAGTGACAATTTTTACGACTATTGTGAAGTTAAGGAGCGAGCAACGCTCAAAATTTAAAATTAATGGAGAGGTTACAATGACGATTTAATGGCCATCTAAAGCGACCATAAGTAACCATGACCACTTCAAATACTTGTACAGTTTACACGCAAGCCTTTTGAAGGCTCACTTTACTCAATGATAATGTTTTTCTTCGTGGTCTAGGGGTACCATGTTAGCCTCTAATTCCAGAAGTCGCGAATTCAAATCCGGCAGAGGGTGTAAAAGTCCTTAACTTGGCTTCCTTCGGAAGGGAAGTAAAGCCGGTGGTCGTAGATTTACAGCACTTAAAGGAACCTCAAGCCTGATAAAGACGCCTCTGAGCAAAATGTTGGTTTTTCACGCCCAATATAGAATGGGACGCTAAGAGCCATAGTAATTAAAGAGCGTCCATACTGCTAACAATGCGTAAAGTTGCAACTTTACACACTATAGTAGAAAAAACAATTACCTTTTTAGACAGCATGGCCCAAAAGTATAACTTCTAACACAGTGCACACGAACTAAAAGCTTTAGATTATCCCACTAGTACGATAATCTTCATTGTAATAAACTTTGGTTTCAAGTCGAATCACATGGTAATTACCTTTTGTATTTGCACGTGTTTAATAACTCGACTTGGTTTGATTAGGTTTTTCTTTTCATTATGTCTTTTTACACGATTAATTTCTCGGCGCCCGTTATCTGTTCACAACACAAATCGTCACACTTCAACTTATCGCAATCGTTGTAGGGATATATGTTATATTGGCAACCTTCTGCTGATGTAAACCGTTATTATTATATCTATCTAACCCATATAAAGATTAAAGGACTGAAATTATGAATTCAGAAGAAACTAAAATGGAAGAGCCAGGTGAAATTAGAAACAGCAGAAAGAATAACACTAGAAGTACTTACTCAAAAAAAAATCCAGAAAGCAGCTTGATTTAGCATTTAATCGTTTCATTGGCTGATGGAAGATAAAACGAGTTGAAAATAATTTCACTGAAAATGAGTGCTAGCGAATCAACAAAACATCTGATATCGCGCTTTTTTAACCTCTTTTGTCTTGTTTCAAGAGCCGCGTTCTAAACGGGATCTCTGTTAGCTTAAGGAATCAATATAATATAATTTATACTTTACATCTTCGAGCACTGTCTAAAAAATAGTATACGTCACACGTGTTAAAAGTGGTTTTATTTTGTTCGTAACATTGCGAAACGAAGGCCGTAGGCCTACTTTTACCCCATTTATCATAATCTATTACATAAATCCTTATTAATTACCGCACACTTACGTATGTGTGATAAGCCAATATGCAGATACAAAAAAGTGTGAAAATATTGAAAAGGGACACGATGCACACATGCAAATCAACCTTAGTGATAGCTGTCAAATGATATTACAACTAATGTAATAGAATTACAAAACATAATAAGCATGTCCATAACAATTTCTTGCGCATACTTTATCTAATAGGGTGCATGCAAATCTGAATAAGAGCAGTGACGGAAGAAGGAAACGCTGATTTAGTGGTATGACAAAACAACGCATTGTTGCGATGAGAACCAGTTGCCTTAATGCTCCATAAAATTAATACACGCATTTTGTATACGCCGTGAAGAGTTCATATTTTAGTTATCTCGATGGCATCATTGAACTTGGAGAAGTCAGCATAGCTGCCAAATTACACTGAAGTTGAAATCTAAGAGGCACACTATCACTATCACTATCTCCCTTCAAAAAGTATTTGTTTTTTTGACAAAAGTATTAGTGCGACCATTTATTATAATATACAGTATATGAAAATGTATAATTCAGACATCACTTTTTCAACACGGCGGCGGCCAAAATAGTAGGAGAATATTTCACTTTGCTACATTATTTCTGACCAACAATGAATTTTAACCAATCGGCTACCCATCCTTTTGGTTCTATCACTTACTTAGACTTTACAAACACTTTCCCAGTTTCGCGTGTTTTTAGTTGCTGTGCATTTTAAACTTAATATTTATTCTATCGTCCTGAGTTTTTCATCGTTTAAAATATTCCATATTTATTTCTGCAGATCTTCGAATTTTCTCATATCTTCACTCATGATTGAGGTTAGGCGTGGTCTCATTTCCGCCGTTTGATGTGAAGTGGTTTATTTTTAGACAACACAACTTCTCTCTAAAATATAACCATTTTATTACTTTATTTGATAATAAGAGCTGTTATTTATATAGTTAATTACATTTTATTGTTGAAAGTCTAATTAAATCCTTTCCGAATTTTGATTTTGTTTATATACATTGATCGTTAAAATTAATATATCGTGTCTCACGCTTAAAAGGCAGTACAGGTTAAATGGGGCCCACTGTTGCCATATATGATATACGTACACTCGCAAATTTGGCTCCCAACTGCGGTTGATCTACCAATATGGCATCTTGTAAATGATACATCACCATATAGTGAAATATCTGCATTGCTATTTAAGGCAATTGTAAGACATTTAATTTATACCCGCACTTTATGTCTCCTCTTTGTAATTTTAGTACTTCGAAATACGATTTTACCGGCATAAAAATATATTATATTATCAAAGAAATATGAAGATATAAAACTAAAAGCTATAATTTGGTAGGGCATTATCACTGCTTACTGTTGACAAAATTACATTCAACGTGGGTGGAAAGTTTTAAAACAGCAAAGAATGAACGATGCGCCACACTCCATTTTGCGCTATTCCATTATATTGCGTTATCCTAGCGTTTTTTCTTTCCCCCATCCATTTATTGCAGTTTTTGATGGGTCCTTAGAGGTCCTTTCATTCGTTGCTTTTTTATCCTATACAGTACTGTTTCTCAACACTTTGGTAGCCTTAGCTGTTTCTTTTACCGTCCAACACTCATTTTACTTAAATAATAATCTAACGCATTCATTATTGTTATTATTATTATTATTATTATTATTATTATTATTATTATTATTATTATTATTATTATTTTACAAATATTTCGTCTCTTCCCACCTTATCCCTCCATAATTATAAATATTTACGTAAAATGTTAAATAAATACGTACATAACACTTCACAGCGTTCTATATGCTATAAACCTACACACTTCCTTGCAACTGATGTTAACCTTTACTGACTTCTACGTCGCGGCTGGCCTAGTGGCTGAATAGATGGATGACTTTGTTTGTCATGCACTATAAATTCAAGAAGTTACAGGATTCCGGCTTCTTTATAAAACTGTCCCCAACCCTTCCAACATTTTCTCTCGCTTGGTCCCCGTTTTAAACCCAATGACAACAGAGTTTCTCTCTGGCTGACTCTTCTACTGCATAGGCACAGAATTTTCCGAAAATATTTCATTTAAAACAAATTATAACGCTCATCTTATTAAACGTAGATAACTTAAACTGGGTAGGTGTAGCACATTAGTTTAATCTAGCGATAAAAATATATTGTTGAATTCTACCTTTTAGTTTATTAGTTAGTGCCTGATAAGCATAGAGAGAGCAAGTATCGGACGTTTACTAAAAAAATTAATTTCCTTTAGAAATTTGTGCCCTCAAAAATCTATAAAGGTTCTAAAAAGATATAATCCGATAGAGAGAAATATTCTGCACAGGATAATGTGTTCAAAACTAAAATTTATAATAAATTAATATTTACAGTATGTTATTACTTATTAGCAACTTGGCCACAGCGCGAGATTAGAAAAGGATGAAACTAATGACAACACGTATCCGTCACATAGACAGAGATGTCCCATTTACCTCCATACTGTTTTTTTTAACTTGGTCCTTTTTTTTAAGTTTCCTTGCCTTACCCAGTTTATGATAACTGTGTTTACTGCTTTCTTTGCCGCTATTACACACACAACACACAGAAACACCCATGCCAATGGCGGGACTCGAAACCGCGACCCTCAGCTTGGCGGAGCGCCGAAGCTATACATTCCAGCGACCACGGCTACGAGGGCCGGCTTTCTTTTAAGGCAGAGACAAGCTATATATCGTAGATTGCTATGACAATTTCGTAACATCGAATCGCTTCATAAAATTATGGCACTGGGCACTCTTGTATGCATATGACTAAAACTTCGTCCTGGGAAACAGATGGGGTATACATTCTTTTAATTCTTATGTGGGGGGCATGTTTTCAAGCTCCAAATATTTGTACAGAAACGCTGTACAAGTTGTAAATGGATAGGTGCTAACTACTCTCTTCAGTACTTTAAGAAAAGCTGGAAGGTCATCGACGTTATCCAGTATCGAAACAGAATCATTCAAGTTGCCTTCCTGAAACTTGTAGAGTATGTGCACTGAATTTTTTTGGCACTGATTAAAGAAATAGGTTTAATTTATCTAAATTACAATTTTCTGTAAATAAAATATGTTATCCCAAAGATCCATAATGCACATTTTAAAAAACGTTTTGGATAATAATTCTGTTTCAGTAGTTTCACTTCCATGTTTAGAAATAACACTGGAAGTTTCAAAACAATCGATTAAGTGGTATGTTAACAGGGAGGATTCGGTGAGCGATTTATAGAGGGGCTCCGACAACTTACCAGAAGAAAAAGGCAACAAGTGATCTATAAATAATGAAATTAATATAACTATTCATATATTTTTTCTGACACTGCCATTGCATAAACTGCTTAAAAATTGTATGTGTATATAATTTAAAACAGTGCAGGTGACCATAAAGATCCAGAATACATAAAATAAATAAAACAGAATAAATTGCAGAAACAAAGACGTTTAACTAAACAATTACATCAAAATAATTAGAAAAAATTGAATCTAAATGAAATTAAAATTAAAATGAGTTTTATTTATGAATGCTCTTTAACTAATGTAGTTCTTAGCGTACCATTCTATATTGGGCGTGAAAGACCAGAAATGTTGCTCAGAGGCCTCTTTATCAGGCTTGAGGTTCTTTTAGGTGACGTAAATCTACAACACGGAACCACCGGCTTTACTTCCCTTCCGAGGGAGGCCATGCTAAGGATTTTTACGCCCGAAAAGATCCGTCGCCCTCCGCCGGGTTTGAATAATAGTAATAATAATAATAATAATAATAATAATAATAATCAAACGCAATTTTTTTACATTTAAATTTTCTAGTATAATTTTCTAGAATCTTTTAAAATTTGGATACAAATGTTCTCAATTTTTGATGGACACACAAAACATTTTTAGGTAGTCGCTGGTAAATTTATAACAGCATCCGCGAGTCCCAAAAAGATCTTTCACCTCCTATGCATTTGCAGGTGTATTATAATAAATCTAATTAAGTATACGAGGCGTGTTTTTAAAGTAAGTATCGATAATTTTTTAAAAAAATAATAGAACATTATTTTTCAAGTATTTTATTATCATTTACTACCTTACACCTTACACCACTTCTCCATAGTCATCGCCGTTATTCAGGCACTTGTCGTAACGGGAAACCAGTTTTCGTATGCCTTCAACAAAGATTGATGCCGCCTGTGATGAAAGTCAAGTCTGCATTTCACGTTTCACATCATTCGTTGAAATGTTTTCCACCAAGGAATTTGTTCAGATGAAGAAACACATGAAAATCACTTGGTGCCAAATTCGGACTGTAGGAAGGGTGGTCGAATTGTTCCCATACAAATGATGCGATCAGATCTTGTGTTTGTTTGGTTGTGTGGCCGGGCATTGTCAGTCATTATTGTTTCCCCATAAATTTAACACAATTGGCGATGAATGTTTGCTGGCGTAACATTTCTCGCATTCTAAAAACGAATCACTGATCTGACTTCACAGTCGGCGGGGCGTTCGATTGTTTTGAATATTTCGAAACGCTCAAACAACAAGAAAACACAAAGCGACGATCGCTCACAGCTACGTCTGCTTCCCATATACCTAATGAATGGAGGAAATGATCGCGCATGCTCAAAATCGCGACTCCAGCGGCAAAATATTGTAACATTAAAAACACGTCTCATGCACATCCATGGAATGTTTAATATAGGTTGTTTTACTTGCATTTTAAAAAGCGTCCATGCTTGGTTTTAATTTCTATTTGTAAGTTGCTGAAAGGTACGCCCTAATGAAACATAAGGACACGTCTTGGTGCTAATGGCTTCAGTATGCAATTTTATCTGTACTCCTGCCTTACACAGGTTTTGTAAAAGATAACGTTTAAGACCCGATGTTAAGAGGAAGAAAAGGCTTTTGTGAGCATTTGATTACACGTTTTTAATTTTTTTTAATATTAAGTAGTTTCTTCTTTTTCCTCTATCTCTGCTGAACCTCTCCTTGGAGGACTTACAAGCCAATGCCTGGGGTCAGACAGCTGTCGGGGAGGAGAGACTATTTGAACCGGATAGAAGAACCAAGATGGGTGATCAGCCCAAAGCGTATGAGAGCGAGGAAGGATATGACATGAAATGACGGTGAAATGTATGGAAGAAAAGGTGGTGATGGAGCAGTTGGTGGAATGAATGGCGGAGGAAACTGGATAACCCGGAGAAAAACTGCCCAGACGCCGCTTCGTCCACCACAAATCCCATATACCGACCCTGGGATCGAACCCGGGCTTGGTGAGAGGCGAGCGGTCTAACCACTCAGCCACGGCGCCGCCGTAAGTTAAGTAATTTGAATGTAAATAATTAAACTAGTTTAATGTTTATTTAAACACATTTTTGAAGCAGCAGCATTAATGTATGCTTATTTTATTCTTCTAAGTTTACATTCATGTTTCGGCCACAGAGTAGATTTTGTTGACGCTATTTATCATACTTTTTGGAACGTTGAAACAATTTCATTTATTCTACATTTTTTGTCAAATACGAACTTTCTTTTTATTAGAAGTATTTGTGATAAATAGAGGAGGATAATGAGAATCACTGAGCTTATAACAGAGGGAGCCAGGTGAAAAAGTTTGGGAACCACTGTCCTAGAGGTGCAGGAAAATGTAATTTTGAGAAAGCCACATCTTACTAGAAGCAGTAAGTGTATAATTTACTGAAAACAGCTCTAAGCCTGGACACACTATGAAACTGTGAAAACCAGAATCTCGGAGTCACATGATTTGATATAATTTTGATAAATCTTGCTATTATCAAGGGCACTTTAATTTGTGTGCAACTAGATGTCTTCTAGACTGCATTTATCATGATAAGAATTATTATTGTATTAGATGTTTTAGAAAAGTCGCCAAATATTTCTTTGTTTGTCTTTCGTTGACCTTCGAAACGAAAACAGCACCTTGGATAACTGATGCATTTGTTCGCAAACTGTGAACCTGGTGCTTATATAAAGTTGCCTGAATAAGACGTCATCTATTAAAAATGTGCATGACTCAACTGTGAGATATACCCAAACTTGGAATTCCTATCTGCTGAGGAGAGCCTCAAGGCATCCTTTTTCAGAAAGGCTCAATTGGAGATTTTCCACGAAAGAGGATCCATTAGCATTCTTCTGGACCAGGAGAGTAAAGGCTATCATTGGAATTCGAGGTTACAGTTGAAGTCAGCTCAAACTGTGAAATGGAATGTGTGGCGCTCTTATCGAATTCTGGCGCTTGTCTCAACAGACTCCCTAGTGCGGCGGCATGGCTGCACCTGCCTGCGTATACGCATCAAGAACACGTTTTACAGAAATGGTTGCGTGCATTACTCAGACTGTTTATTATTATCATCAGAGACACAAGAAGTGCTCCTTTCTCTCCAATTAATGGTGTCCTAATTACTGCGGTTGCATGGTTATGTGAAATAGTCATCCACATTTACTTGCCGTTTTTATTGTGACATGCCATCAGAAGTCCACATTTATTTTCCTTTGCATAAACAGACGAAAAAAAAATTAAGAAAAGTTATTAGACTGAAACAGCTGGTATTTTGCCACACAATTACAGTTGAACGTCTCTATCGGAGCTACAGGAACCAAATTTTGCAATTAATATCTACATCATACACACACTGCTTATAAATATGCGAAAGACTTGCTTTTTTTTCTTCAGACATAAAGATTTACATTACAGCAGTGATTTTCGTAGATGAGAAAATATGCGACGTACCTCTCGCTACAGATAGATATATGAAGCTTTGCACACGTTTCTAGTACAGGGAGAACCAAGAGACTACGAACCGGCTGCGGTGTTTTTCCTGTCCGCATCCTCAGCGCTCGTTGCCGTCTGCCGCTATCATAGAAAGGCCTGGATGAAACCATACAACATTTTTGAAACTACTTTTAAATGCTTTACTTAACAACTTTATGAAAGTGTGTTTGAGAACAGAATTATTAATAGAGATTTGTGGCCGCCCCGGTCCCCCGACCTAACCTCCTGCCATTTCTATCTCTGGGGTAACTTAAGTTTACAAGAGTAACCCACACACGCTGGAAGAATTAAAACAAAATATCCGCCAAAAAATTGCCAGCGTTTCTCAACGTGAACTAAATCAGCGCAGCCGGTTCGTAGTTTTTTGGCTCTCTCTGTATTATCTAAAATTTGAGAGGAAAACCTTCTCTAACCATTATACTGTTTCAAAAATAAGGTATGCGTTCCCTATATTCATTCATTGTCTGTTTACCCTCCTCTTATGTAGGACTTACAAGCGGGTGCCTGGGGTCAGAGGCCCGTCGAGGAGCAGACACTCATGGATCAGACAGAGCATCCAGGATGGGTGATCAGCCCGATGCCTGGTATGGGATGAAGGAAGTAGATGAAACGAAATGTTGGTGAAATGGATGAAAGGAAAGGTGATGATGGAGCAGTTGGTGGAATGAATGGCGGGGGAAACCGGAGAACCCGGAGAAAACCCGCCCAGACGCCGCTTCGTCCACCACAAATCCCACATGCAGGTCCCTGGGGATTGAACCCGGGCCGCCTAGATGGGAGGCGAGCGGTCTAACCACTCGGCCACGGCGCCGCCTGCGTTCCCTATATGTAGACAATAAAAGAAGTCCATTACAACATGTGTTCGAAAATGCTTGGTTTCCGAGTTTATTGCCTTCAAAACAGTTATATTCACCGGAACATTCTTCTCTCTCTCTCTCTCTTCCCCACATGTAGTTGCTATGACATGATATTAAAAGACACTCAGACAGTTCATTCCGAGGCGAAGGGTACATTGAATGTTGTGCTTGGCATTGGACTGAGCGACATGTACTCAAATCAGGGGCTGGCAGAAATGCACTATGCACGGTAAGGCGGATGGCAATGTGCAATACGCACGTCGTTTGTACCAAAAGAGAGAATATGGTCAGATCGGAAGACATTTCAACATCTCCATTACCGTCTGTGCGCTTATGGGAAATTTACATCACCTGGTTTGGGGAGGGGACGACCAAGATCGACAACTCCAAATGTAGAAGAGGAGATTCTGGATTCTATGCACACGATTCCTTCTATCAGTACACGAAGGTTAGCGTTGCAAGTGACAAGTTGCAAGTCATGCGACTGTCTGGAGACTGTTGCGAGAGCAACAGTTGTCTCCATATCATTTACGTGTACAGGCCCTGTCACCAGCAGATTATCCTGCTCGATTGATGTTCTGCCAGTGGTTCGTGCAGCAGTGTGCTACAAATCCGAACTTTCCTGCCTTAGTATTATTTACAGATGAAGCACAGTCCACGCGAGATGACATTACAAATTTCCACAATCAGCATGCATGGGCATATGAAAACCCACATACAATTGTTCCATCTCATCACCAAGTGCGGTTCACTCTCAACATGTGGGCCGGTATCATTGGTGATCGGTTAGTTGGACCCCATGTAACTTGTAAACAGACTTACGGGAGAAGTATACACAAAATTCCTGGAAAACACCATACCTCCTGTGTATGAAGATACTCCACTGATCATTCGTCAATAAGCTCACTTCTTGCATGATGGCGCTCCTGCGCACTTCAGTCGTACCGCTCGCCGGTATTTGGATCGATGGTTTCCTGATCGATAGGTAGAGGTAGCTCAAGTGCTTGGCCACCACGCTCACCTGATTTGAACTCTATCGGTTTCTACTTCTGGGGCCGTTTAAAAGCGCTGGTGTATTCGTCTCCGGTGCATGACATGGAATCCCTTCAGAATTGAATTGTGGCAGATTGTGAGGAAATACGCAATAATCCTGGAATTTGGGGTCGTGTTCGCACGGCCATGAGACGTCGATGTGAGGCCTGTATTCAAGCAGGAGATGGACACTTTGAACATCTTGCCTGCGGTAAGAATTACGTTCCGGTGAATATTACTGTTTTGAAGGCCATAACTCAGAAACCAAGCATTTTGGGACGCATGTTGTAATGGACTGTTTTACTGTAACATAAATATGGGGAATGCATACCTAAAATTATGCCCTCTGTTTGTTTAAACATCCTGTATATTCACGTTCACGCCTTAAATATTGCACTATTCATTAAAAAATGATGTTTCTATACGCGTTACGTTACTCATGATAAATTTTTGTCCAGAAGTGTTTTCTGTTACAAACAACTGCGTAAACGGCATTCAAATGTTTAATCAGAAGCACGGAGAAACAAATTCAAAAGTCTAAGTAACTACCCTTGCATAAGAAACGAAAATCTTTGATGTATTACATTCACATGAGTTTTTATACCCATTCTTCCACAAACTGTTCTTTCAAAGGCTTATTTTTTCTATATACTTATAAGAATAGTTTGTAGTAAATACATAAAAATAAACGGTAGAGAGTAGAGAAAGTCATCTGAATGTAACAGTTAGGCCTCCCCCCCCCCGAATTCTTGTCCTGTGGTTTAGAACTTCTGCCTGCTGTGTGCGGACGATGAGGAAACAACAATTGTCACTGTTGCATCACAGTACAAGTGAAAATAGAACGGGGGAGGCGAAATGAAATAATGCCACAAACACCCACACCATGACGTATAGCTGCAGCTTGCCAAGCCAAACAAAACAAAAGAAACTACTCACCTATTGTGTTTCTTAGATATTAGGGACTTCTTTTCACTATGCTGTTTGACTTTTAGGGGAACAAGTTTACTTCATTAACATTTTGTGTGGTTTATGGAAACACTCTGCGAGTAAAAAATATAACTCCAAAGAGTGGTTTCATATTTATATTTTTCCACTATTCATTTTAACATATTCTAGAAGCCTAAAACTGGAGTTTTCAGCGCTTGAGTTATTTTTGGACCCCTTTAGTAGAGTTTTATAACAGCTTGTTTAACATTATACAAAATTCAATCAGTATAAAGAGCACTCCACGGGCTACTCATATAAAATTCAAGATACACATTCAACCTGTGACATTAATATATCAAATGTATTATATTTTAATAAAAATAACTTGACCCATTTTTTAGAAAATAAAACATAACAAAACATTTTTAATGTAAAATTAGTTTCGGTGGGGGAATTTTGTTGAAAATATGGCTGGCATTCTGCAGAAGTCATTTGACATACTGTGTATATTTAAATGATGTCTGCTTTTTTTACTTTCTCTACTACGTATAGTAAGTAGGGGAAGTATTGTATTCCACCCAAAAATTCGATACCGAGATTTCACCGAAAATACATGTTTTGAGACACCCTGAAACCAAAAAAAAAGCATTTTTTGGAAACATGTCCGTGTGTGTGTCTGTGTGTCTATCTGTGAACAGCATAACTCAGAAACGAACAGTCGGATAAACACCAAACTTGGTATTTAGGTTCAGTATCTTCCAGAGATGCGACACGAAGGTTTTCAAGAAAATCCCCCCACCCCAGATTACCCTATACATGGAAATTTTTTCAAAAATTTTAATTTTCTCAAAAATGGCTCTACGATTTTGATTAAAATATCATATGTTTAAGACATTTTCATGACAAATGAAATGTACATCCCGAATTTTCTGTGAATGACTCCAAAAGTATTCTTCATTGTGAACAACTTTTGCATAACTGGTAAACCATAAGAGATAGACAAAATTTTACTACACCAAAAATGTAGATCGCGTTAAAATACACAATTCATGTCATATACATTTTTTGTTGTTGAGTGAATCATTTTCGAGATATTGCTTCTTATTCCCTTAAATTTTCCAATACTTATACTTTTTCTCAAATTCGTTATTCATTTTTTTTATGTCCTGGGCATGCAAAGAGAATGGAATGCTCCACATAGCAACCAGCTCTTAAAAGATTTGACTATAGCTTAAAGCCTACCATATTTCCCTTGCATCTACAAGAAAATTAACAATAATATTAACATCTCGATATCTCGATTAACATGAAGCATATGGAGAATAAGAGTTTGTAAAATAGTTTGCACAAGAGTAGAGAAAGTCATGTGAGTGTAACACATCAAATTTTTTTAGTTATGTTGTTCCACAGATGTGTAAACAGTCAAGGACAGACGCATACAAACACACGAACTTTTTTATAAAAGTATTCGGGTGCATAAAGGGAGAACACAGAATGTGCGTTTGTGAGGAAATCTGGATATCCAATTTTTGGGTAGTGTACAATACTTCCTCTGCCGACTATAGTTAAACAGAACGAAAAGAAAACCTGAAAATAAATGCGTTATTCTCGTTGCGTTTTTAGAAGTTGTAAGGAATACGAAGTCTTTTTAACCGTATGGTCATACATTCTGAAGAAGTTTGGTTGTTACTTTTAACATTGCATCCCTATGTTGCAAACACATCCAGCGGCTAATCTGAAAAGCTCCATAGCCATAAAGTCTTCATTATAATTCAACATTCAGTACATCTTTGTTCCTCATTAGGAAATATTGTTTATAGTTATCTTTGTAAACTACGAGTATTTGGTACTATCCCAACATCTATTGCTGCCAATGACTTATTCAAGTAGTAATTTTTTTAAAACAGTTATTTATTTAAATGCTAAGGCTTTCACGGTCGGCGTTATGAACTCCAGTAGACATATTTTCCGGTCTTGTAGGCCGTGGTCCAGTTGATTTCTTCTGGACGTCGGAGAAGAAAACAACTAGACCACGGCCTACAA
Organism: Deroplatys truncata; assembly: GCA_030765065.1. NCBI lineage: Eukaryota > Metazoa > Arthropoda > Insecta > Mantodea > Mantidae > Deroplatys > Deroplatys truncata. The sequence continues at coordinate 72,554,460 of CM060981.1, read as the reverse complement.
GCCCGGATAACATATATAATGGAGTTTACTTTTATTTATTTTTACTTGTACTGCATTGGTATTAAATCTGTATTTATTTCTGCTAAAAAGGGCCATCGATGTTGTGCACTTTTTCATCGTGTTTATATACCTACTGTTGATCAACAGAGTTAATTGTTATTCATTGTAATAATGCAAGATGTGCACGATTCATCCCTGAATTTATAATTTCCTCATTATTATTAGTAGTCGTAAGAGTGCTGGGCTGCGAATATTTATTCAAATGTAGGGGAAAACACTCTAAAATTATCTTTATACGTAACAAATTATTTAAGCTTGGCGATTAATTAACGTCTTATAAAAATTTAAAACTTGTATCTAGGTAAGGAATTCTGCAACATTTGTTTACGTAGGTATATTTTCCAGCATGTTCAATTTAGCCAAAATGCTTTTTAACAAATATTATAGCTTATTATTTTAGTTGTCTGAAGCTCACTTTGTTTCAAAATTTAAACACACACAATATATAATTTTGCAGGATTTATGTTTTAAATTTTATTGTTCAAAGAAATATAAATTTTCAACGCGTATAATGTCATGAAACTAGCACAGTTCTAAAGTTCTGCATTCCTGAGCAAACATAAATAATGGTGCAACATTTCAATTTATTTTCTCTGCGTGTACCCAAATGTTTTCGGAAAAGTGCACTTTAAGTTTTCAAAAGTCCGCCTGACAATTGTCATGGCTTTAAAATTCCAGCTTTTTAACTGAAATTGCATAGTAAAATATAGATGTATAATATGCATACTATATTGTTGAGAAAGAAGCGCTCTTGAAAATATGGACATGAAAGTTGGCTTTAATTTTTTTTTATCACGTTCACGACCCTTAAACAGTAGTTTTTAAACGACCATCAATTTTTGTAATTGATATTAGCACGAGTTTTGTCTTCTGTAATGAGGTCTAATTAGAAAGATGTCCAAGGGACTTAAATCTGTGCATGTAATAAAAATGTAACTAAAAGTTTTCTTGTAACTTTCGATTTTGGATCAGTGGTAAAATAGATACTAATGTACATGATGAACTACCCCGAGGGAAAAATTGCATTCTAAAAATCGTGTGTTTTTTATTTTCAAAGAATGTCCAAAATAATTATCACATTTGCTATCCAACGTACCTACATTAGAAAGTATTCTAAATATGTCTTAATTACTTGCCCCAAAAGGAAGGGGAGGTTGAAATAAAAAAATTAACATATTTTGCTTATTAATCAGTTTTTGACAAAAAATACATAAAACTTTATAAGCGCAATTTTTATGGCAAGTTTTGGGTAAAGTTTTCATAGAATGAGTATTTAAGAAGTTACACAAATGTTTGTTTACTATTATTCTTGTAAGTAAACCGCTTAGCTAGAGCCACTGTATAGATTAGATACATCACATTTCAAGCAAAAGGAAGAGGCACGCGTTTACTGTTAAACCTTTTACGTAAGTTTTAATTTTTATTAACACTCCAGAAAAAACAGTTTTATTAGCAGTTTTCAAAATGTAATATGACATGTTTATTGCTCAGAGAGAGAGAGATGGAGAGAGTGAGAATGGAAGGGGAGAGAGGGAGAAAATGAGGGGTGAGAGGGCATAGGGAGAGGGAGGAAGTGGAAAAGAAAATACGGATGGAGGGAGAGATGGGGAAATTGGAGAGAAAGAAGAGTGAGAGAAAGTGAGAGAAATTGAGAGAGGGGGCAACATAAGTATTATCTCTGCAGTTAATGCAATAACGCGGACAAAAAAAATACCCATACACGTCGAATTTAATATTTTGAAAGCAAAGTTTTACGAAAACAGAAACGGCATTTTCAGCCATTACTGTACAGGTGTGATGTCACTGACAAAAATGTTAAATGACAACATATTATTTTTTCATTTTTTCTGAAAGGTAATTTAGTTGCATGAACAATTTCATTTCAAACAGATGGGAACAGATCTATCCCGACTAGATTACTTTTTATGGGGATATTTGAAATGCAAGTCTTTGTTACGAGGTCTGTTAATATGGAAGAGTTAAAAATGAAGATCAGGAAAGAATGCAGAAATATACCACTAGCAGTGATTGAAAATGTTCTACAAGAATTCATACTTCGACTTACCAACTGCCAGATTGTAAACGGGGAGCATTTTGAACATCTTATTAAATAATTAGAATTCGGTTTGTTACAGTAGTTGTGTAAATTATGGAGAAAATTGCTAAACAACCCAACAATTAAACTGTTCCTGTTACCTGGCCTTGTATACCGTTCTCACAATAATTTGAAAATATTGAAAACAGCGTAATATTTCGTAAATTACGAAGCAGTTCGATTGCTTCTGCACAAAGGTGGCAAGTGAGTCTGTTAAACACATAATTTGTCCTGTCTGCAATAGGATGTAATAGCTTTTATCTTTGTATCGCATCACCATTCTATCAGCTCGTAGACGCTGAAGGCCTGCTGGTGAACAAGACGGATGATCTTTCTTTTCCGCGAGACAGCGCTGTTACTTTTCAAAGAGCAGTTTCGAGGAACGAAACATTAATTTAGCACTGATAAATTGTTTTGAATCACGTGGCGAAAAGACAGCAAGCGACCTTTTCAATCAATCTGTTTGACAGGTTTACACTTCGCTGTTCGAACAGAACGGTACGTTTGCGTTTGAGCAAGCAGGGTTTATGCAGAAGGTGAGAAATATAAGGTCGCGGTAGCCCTGTGTTAATGGGAACACTGCCAAAATTCTACTAAGTTGTTACAGAATTAGACATCTCAGCCTGTGAGATAAACATCTTACAACAAACAGGAAGGCGAGAGAAAACCTATCGGAAATTGAGTCATAACACCACCAACTTATGTAACATTTCAAAACTGTAAAACACGGTACTGCTTAACTCATTAGGTGCGTTCGCTACTGCAGAGCACATATTAGCGTCGTTTTGCCCGTCTGTCATGTAACAAATCACAAACCGTTGCAAGAACGGAGTTGTATTACTTTCTCTACTACGTATAGTAAGTAGGGGAAGTATTGTATTCCACCCAAAAATTCGATACCGAGATTTCACCGGAAATACATGTTGTGAGACCCCCTGAATCCAAAAAAAAGCATTTTTGGAAACATGTCCGTGTGTGTGTGTCTGTCTGTGTCTGTGAACAGCATAACTCAGAAACGAACAGTCGGATAAACACCAAACTTGGTATTTAGGTTCAGTATCTTCCAGAGATGCGACACGAAGGTTTTCAAGAAAATCCCCCCACCCCAGACTACCCTTTACATGGAACATTTTTCGAAAATTGGCTCTAACGATTTTGATTAAAATATTACATGTTTAAGATATTGTCATGAGAAATGAAATGCATATCTCGAATTTTTTGGGAATGTCTCCAAAAGTATTCTTCATTGTGAACGACTTTTGCATAACTGGTAAACCATAAGAGATAGACATAATTTTTCTACACAAAAAATGTAGATCGCGTTAAAATACACAATTTACGTCATATACATTTTTGCTGTTGAGTGAACCGTTTTGAAGATATGGCTTGTTATTCCCTTAAATTTTCCAATACTTATACTTTTTCTCAAATTCGTTATTCATTTTTTTTATGTCCTGGACATGCAAGAGAATGGTAATGCGCCACATAGCAACCAGCGGTTAAAATATTTGACTATCGCTTAAAACCTACCATATTCCCCTTGCATCTACAAGAAAATTACTAATAAGATTGACTTTTCGATAACTCGATTAACATGAAGCATATGGAGAATAAGTGTTTCTAAAAAGTTTGTACAAGAGTAGAGAAAGTCATGTGAGAGTAACACATATTTTTACACACGAGTTGTAAAAGAAGTTGCTGCCACATTTTGAATTTGATTGGAACCTTAAAAACTTAAGGACACTTATACGCAGGGCTTCATTAGAATTTAGGATTGTTAGTTTTATTTCCCAAAATATTCATAATTTAATTATATTAATGCTACCGTCTTATTTTCACTAAAACACGAATACCATAAAATTTAATTCTATGTCTAATGTACGATCTTCTTGGATGGCACATAGCAGAAAAATAAGCTGAAATACGAGGGCTGATCAACAAAGACTGAGGCTGATTTTTTCCTGTAGCTTCCGTGATAGTTTCGTATCTGTAACATAAATATTTGAAAAGAGCGGGTTTTTATGTATAATGTTGGTAGGCGGCAGCACTCTCGTATTGGTAAGTTGGTAGTAATGCTCTATTTTGTAAAGCCCACGTGATTTCGCATACCAGCTGCGTCTCTTTGCTGATGGAGGGGATGCATTTTTTAAATCGATTATCACCGGTGATGAGTCATGGCTGCATCATTATGATCCTGAAGAAAAACAAGCCAGCACAGTGTGGAAATTGCCAGGTTCTGCAACACCAAAAAAAGGCAAAAGTTGTTCCATCTGCAGGGAAAGTGATGGTGATCACATTTTTTTACTCAAATGAAATGATTTACCAGCATGCAATTCCCCCTCACACTACTGTTACAGCAGCATACTACACGTCAGTATTGGCTACACTGAGGAAGCACATTGCAAAGAAACGACCAGAGCTTTCTCGGACTGGGTGGCGACTTCATCATGACAAAGGACGGTCTCACGTCGCAAATCAAGTCATGCAGTTTCTGGCTCGATTCAACATTACCTGTGTACCACATCCACCTTATAGCCCCGATCTTGCACCCTGTGACATTTTTTTATTCCCTTCACTAAAGGCAAAGCTTAGGGGTATTCGATTTGAGAACTCTGAAGCAGTGCTCAAGAAAAGTGAGGCGATTCTCAAGGACCTGACAAAGAATGGTCTGCAGCACGTGTTCAAGGACTGGCAGAGACGCTATAAAAAGCGCATTGATGTAGGAGGAGACTACTTTGAAAAAGATCATGTAAGCATTGAAACCTGTTTTACTATTAAATATTAAAGCTCGACAGTGGTCTGATAATAAGTGTGAAGTGAGTAACATATGCTTAATACCAAACACGGCGCATTTTCTAAGGGTGAAAAATTAACAATGTTCTAAAAACGAGTAGAGGACATAGGGTCATTCTCTCAGAAGTTGTTAATTTCAAGCTCGACAACTTTCTGTAAAACCTGCATTGTAGTAAGGTTGTAAAAAAATCTTATGTGTATATTAACATGTCTTTCTGCAACCTCTATCATTTATTAGTGGGAATACAAACTATTCCTACTAAAGTTTATTTTTCTATCTTGTACTTCATTTTAATCCAAACAAACCTTTGCAGAAATAGCTACATTATACGTTTCGTTACAGGAATAGCGATATTCGTTATGAGAATTGAACGCTGGATGCTAGCCTTAAAAATTCCACACTCTTTCTATGCACTCACGAGAAATAACTGAAAATCGACAGGACTTCAAAAGAATGACAAAAGCATTGAACAATTCGAACCATTAATAACGATACCTAGAAATGGCTGATGCCACAAAACAAGTTATTTGACATAAATTGTGTTTTAAACATATATAATTTTTGGTGTAGTACGTTTTCGTCTATCGCTTAACGTTTATCAGTTATACAAGATTATACAAAAATTCCTTCCGAATGAAGAGCACTTCATTGCTATTCCCAGAAAATTCAAGATATACTTTTATTTGTCATGTAAATATCTTTAATCTTAATCAAAATCGTTAGAGCCATTTTTAGAAAATAAAAAATTTAAAAAAATGTTCCATGTAAAGGGTTGTTGGGATGGAGGGATTTTCTTGAAAATCTTTGTGTCGCAGTTATGGACAATACTGAACTTAAATACCAAATTTAGTATTTATTCGACTTTTCATTTTTACTTTTTTGTTCACAGGCAAAGGTGCGCACGCGCGGATGCTTTTGTTTTAGGTTCAGAGACCTTAAAACAATTTCCAGTGAAATCTCGACATAAAAATTTTTGGGTGGAGTACAATACTTCCCCTACTTACTATACGTAGTAGAGAAAGTGTGTGTGTGTGTGTGTGTTTGTGTGTGTTTGTGTGTGTAAAAGGTTAACGGCAGTTTGCACCGTCGTATCTCATTTCACTATACACTACCCTTCTGAAACTTTTGACCATTTTATCTGTACACTTAAATTCAAAGAAATTCAGAATTCTATAAAATAATTTATATAGCTTATAATTTTTCTGTGTACTTATATACCATGTTCAAAATTTTAAATCTGCCTACTGTTAAAGTGTATGGAGGAAGTCTTGCTGCCTATGTAAGCACCTTTTTCCTTTTTATTGTTTTTTAAACTCTACTACAGAAAAATCTGGAGAGAAATATTATAAATAAGGTGAATCCAAAGACTATCTTTTGGAGCCTTCAAACACATGATATTTCTTATTTATTTTATGCTGTCAGCTATCCGCTGTGATGCCTCTAATCCTTGATATTAAAATTTTAAACTACACGCTGACATTGTCATATTACGGACTACACAACAGAACTAAAGAGTTTTATGTTTTCCCACTTTATCTCAAATTGTTTACAATTACTTCCAAAATTGCACGTTTATGTAGTTATCATAAACGTTGGTACACCGAGTTGAATAAGTATTTACCTCCAATTTCAGGACTGTCAACCTAACACCATACTATTATGATGTGGCGTTGTCAAACTAAGTTCGATCAGACTGGAACCATAAAGAACAGAGGTCGTGCGATGTCATTTCACACACAGGCTTTCAAAATAATGACATTTCTTTTGATAGTTATATATACATTAACACAAGAGTTTGGATTAAATTGGGGGGAGCAATAAATAATTATGTTGCATAGTATGAAATGGAAAGACAAGCTTATGGAAATAGAAAGCTGTAGAGATTATATACCTATTTTACTTTAGCAAAAAAATTTGTAAGCTTTAATGATGGAAAACCTTAAACCATATATACTTTATTTTTCAGAAATCTAAGGATTACATTAAAAAGGATTAAGCATCATACAATTTGCATGCGATCGAAAATTTCTGGCATGGATCGCACCAATATGAAATTATTGTATTCGTGTTATCCGGATTGTTCACCGAGCTCAGGCGGTTTCGTCTGTGGCCCGCACTCGGGAGGTCGTGGGTTCGATTCCCGTGGCCGACTTTCCTGACCCATGGCTTTTTCGGGGGTTTTCAAGGTCGCCAGGCGAATGCGAATTTCCTGTCCCTCTATTTCATCTCCACTCTCATTTCACTTCACCTTTCGTCCGTTAGTGTTTTTCAGGGTTGGAAATGTCGGTGATAGTGCAGTGTGGTAGCGGAATAGGATGCTCTTTGTGACTCTTTCCGTCCCTCGGCTTTTGGTGGCTGCCGGGGTATCCGAACCCCTTTGAGATGCCTTGGACCCCCTCTGTGTGGGGTGGGATCCCCGGTCTGCCTGTCCGTCTACCGGGGAGTCTATCTGGAAACTTAGGGACCCTGCCATTCCTGTGCCGCCCGATGTCTCCTCTCGCCTCATCCTTCCTCCCGGGGACGTCCTTTGCGGGGCGTAGTTACAATATCCACTATGTGGATCAGTGCCGAGTCCCCTCCGTAGCCAATCCAATCAGGATTGTTCGGATGGTATCGTTGCGGCCTATACTGATAAAATATACCTATAAACCAGTGTGAGGATACATTTTCAGCTTTCGTTGAAGGTAAATGCCAATTGTGAACATTTACCTGAGAAAGTGGTAAGCTGAAAATATTTACATTTTACTGTATTTCTAGGCAATACTCACAATTGCCCATCAAATAATTGCTCACAATAATCCCAATTCCTATTCGACCTTAACGTGCGTGCGCACACACATACACATTACCATTTCACAACTATCACTTATACATTATACTATTCACATCAGAAGTACGTATTTCTTCTATCCAATTTATTTTAATCACAACAAAAATGCTTGCGCAGAAATGAAATTATTTCAAATTAAGCTATAAAGATCACTCTACTCGTTCGAAATTGGGATTTCTTTCAGGCTTCAAGATTAACCGATTGAGGTCAGAAATCTGAACAATTTAGGCTTAAGGTGATATTTTGGACAAGTTTCGAGCGCTAAAGTTAGAACGTTCGTGTTTTGCATGTGTGAAGAAACTAAAAATAGGAGAAGCTGGTATAAAAAAGACCAATCTAGTCACAATCAAAAGACGCGTTTTCTGTGGTGTAAAAACAGTTGTTTTATACTCCATGGCATTCTCAACGAAAAGCCAAAGTCCTCTTCGTAACTATGTACTTTTATTACACGAACATGTTAGTATTCTAGTATCCAGGCCTTGTAATTCTTTGTTTACTCCTTTAGTCACTCACTTAAATTAGAAGCTGTCCTATATCCAATGCCGTCGGGAAGAACAGTGCTTGTCAATGCTGAAAGAATTATGAAAGTCAGTTCATTGGCTTCCGAGATACACACGTGCGAGCGCATACAAGATTCTCTTTATAATATTAGTGTGTATTACAAACCCGTACTTTAGGCGGTTCAACTAAAAACTACAAACTTTTAGGCATAAACTACCCCTAATTTTGTACAGATTTCAAGCAAATTTGAAATGTATCGAGTTTGTCAAGGTCATAATTTATTTTTAAGTCATTTCACGCTTACAGACAGATAGACGTACCGACGAATGGATAAAGGAACTTTTACAGTCGAATGCACCTTAAAAGAAAGACAAAATCGGATGTCTTACATTCACACGACTTTCTTCTCATAATCCCTAATATAGTATTCATATAAACAGTGGCTCCTCTATTCAATTAACTTACTAAAGATAGCTTTTTGACTAGAAATAATACGTATCAAACTAAGTAACATGAACTTCATTGCATGCATGACCCCCCCCCAAAAAGCTATTCGATTTCGTAAATCTTTTGTTACTAATGGACCCAAGCGGAGAAAAAAGAACAATCGCATACTATACTTTATAGATGCCGCATGATAGTTCAACCTGGAAAAACTTGAACATGTAACAATGAATATTCATAAAAAACAGTTAATGCTACAGAAAAAGCTACCTAATACAACTTTACATTTTTATGAGTAACGTTTCTGTCTCTCTTAATTTACGATTTATACTAAATTGTATAAAATTAATTCAGAACGAAGAGTATTTCAGAAGGAGAACATTCAAGATACACATTTTATTAGTTATGCAAATATGTTACACATGTGGGTTTAAACATAGTCATTAAAGATATGTTTGAGAATTTGAAAAATAACAAACTTTTAAATGTAAAGAGAGTCTTGGGTAGGAAATTTTCTTGAAAATCATCATATCGCAATCTCGGAAGATCTATCAAGACTGGTATTTGTCCGACCTTTCGTTCTTGAGTTATGCTTTTCACACACACGCGCGCGTGCATACATACAATTATTTATTTTTTGGAATCAGGGCTCTCAAAATGTGCGTTTCCTGTAAAACCTCGATTTCGAATTTTTGTTGGAATACAGTATTACCTCTACCTACCGTAAATAAGTGATAAGAAAGTTAAAATGCGACCCTGAACAATAATTAGCCGCAACCATTTTAATTTCTCTGGATGGCGTTTGAGAGAACAGACTGGCCATCTATTCTTCTGACATCTGTAGGCTCTAAGAGTAAGTTTGATTGATACAGAAGGTCCTCGAAGACCTGTAACAGGCCCTAAGGCTAATTGGCGCTGTTATATAAACTTAATGTTGTTCAATTGTTGTAAAGTTTTTCAGAGAACCTAACACTCTAGAGACGAGTGAAACTATTAACTTAATGGCAGAAGAAACATTAACGTGCCAGAGAAAGAGATGATTTAATCAATTAAGATAACAGCTGTACAAGACTGCTTGAAAAAGAAAGTTACCTAAATTGTATTTTTTTCATTAGGTCTTCATTGTATCTGGAACACACAGCTTAATGGAACCTTGTTATAAAGAACAGTTACAGAGGTGAGAACTGTGTCTGTCAGAACAACGGAATGAGAATCAGTACACGAGTGAAAAGGAATATGCTGCGTAAACTGGTACGCGATGATGAATTGTCGTCCTCCGTGGTCTAGTGGTACCGTGCCAGCCTCTAGTTCCCGAGGTCTCGGAGGGCGATGGATTTTTCCAGGCGTAAAAATCCTTAACATGGCTTCCTTCGGGCAGGAAGTAAAGCCGGTGGTCCCGTGTCGTAGATTTACGGCACGTAAAAGAACCTAAGCCTGATAAAGAGGCCTCTGAGAAAACTTTCCGGTCTTTCACGCCCAATATAGAATGGGGGCATAAATGTAAGCACAATGTAAGGGGAAGAAAGATAAAAATTTGTTTGGCAAAGATAGTCATATGTAGCACAAAATGCTGTGCGATCTACAGCAATATTCATAAGGTTTAGAGAAACCATGTATTCGATGCAATAATAAATCATTTAGACAGAATCTGTTATTGATCAACACTCAGTGTTGACTATTTACCTCGTGAATTGGTATATTATACCAATCCGGTATAATATACCTGAATTTTCCCCAAATGTATCGTTCTTACCTTATCACCATTTTATCACTATTACATGCACTACTTGATATGTAAATCCAGCAGTAAGCTATCACGCTTGAGATGTCTTCAATAATAGATCATTTTGTTACCCAAATGTTTAAATGGATGAAATAGTGTTTTTCCATGCTGAAACTTTTGTTTTCTGAATAGATTACACATAGAATTAATCTCTCGCTCTCTCCCACATGCACATATCTATATATGTGTGTGATTTGTTACGTATTTATTCACATTTATTGCCATTACTTCTTTCATTTTATATCTGTTAAATAAACAATTCAAACAAATACAACCCAGATCTTCAGATTTTCTTTAGATAAATACACTCACAACTTTATTGCTCGTGACTTCTCGACAAAATCTGATCATCTTGCTTTATTATTATAGTTAAATGTTTACCGTCTGCCTTTAAAATGCGTAGTATATTCCACTTTTTAAAATGTTTAAATTCTGCCCGAGTAAGAGGATATTTATGTACGCACCATGTTAAAGGACGTAAACAAAGTTAAACTAATAAAACCAGTACAAAGAGTTTGGACGTTTGTTCATTTAAGAAAAGAATATTATTTGCTCTATCTGAAAAAGATTTGTTTTTTTTAACAATAAAAATCGAAGAACTTAAAACGTTGTAGACTAATATTGAAATAAACATTATGTATTAGTACGCTCCCTAAAGCATTAATTACGATCAAACAGAAGCTCTCAGCAAAGAGATTTTTATGTACAGTGTTTTATATGTCATTTCTCGCAAGTCTTGCTAAGTACTAAAAGGCAGCTTTTTAAATCAGAACTTTTGTATCGACCAAACAACGAAACTTATTACAATATGGAAGAAATATATGCCAAAAACTAAATACAAGTGTGTGTGTCTCCCTTGCTTTCATTTCATACCAGAATTTTCCCGGCGTTAAGTAATATCTTGTACAATTAACTGTGTGGTGTTAAAATGTTGGTGGTAAAATCTAATCTACGACCAGCTTCCCTTTTTTCCATGGAGCTACCCATAAATGTTTGAAGGCAGGTCGTTTTGTTGATGGATTGATTGTTTTATTATTTATTTTATTTCACATACTAATAATTCGCATTTGACAAGCAATGCTCAATTGAATATTCCCTGAGAAAGGGTTTCAGTGCTCCATTGATACACTGTTTCTTCGTGGTATGTTCACGTGGGTGGCAGGCAAGATACAGCGGAAGCATATCTGGGCCAACGCGGAGAGAGGAAGGACATCCACCGCATAGAAGCGTTCCCCAAATACCTACCTCGACAGAACTGCATGTTGGATCATACTACTCTGCCTCCCAGCCCAAAATAACACCCTGCTCTTCCCGGCCAGCCGGCCGGTCACACGTAGACAGAATCAGCCAAGGTCCGTAGAGACCGTGAGCATTACTTATATTAGCAAATTAATGTATCAGGTATTAAAGTCTGTAAAACATGTAATGTAAAGAACGACAACGTATGCTTAAAACGATTCCGATAATTATTATACTAGACAAGACTGAAACAATAAAATGGGGCATCTCAGTGAACCAGTTTCAGGCAGAATTCTATGCAGCTCTGGGAGCACTAAAAAGCGATTGAGAAAGGTTATAAATGCAAACAAATTCGTAGAGAGTCTAGTTGCTTTAAAACCAGGTAATTGCATCAGTTTAACTCATAATTAGTATGCCATTGGTTTCAAGCATTAACGCCTTGTCACCTGCAACATTGTTGAGGTGGGCTCCAGGCCTCAAGGCTTGGAAGAAATGAACAAGTAGATAAATTGGTGACGCAAGGAGCATGTAGCACCTTCAAGGACTTCAGCTAAGCTTTATTTGAGCAAATCAGCTGCTAGAGCCACGGTACAACAATGGATAAACGAATGACAAAAATGGCTCAATTATTCAGGGCTATCTGTTTAGCAAAACGTTCATTAAAATTATACCCAATCTTACCCTAGCCAAAACTCTTCTGCAACTAGACAGGAGAAAGCTGAAGCAACAGGTAGGTTTTATTGCTGGATATGGACCATTCAGAAAATGTCTGAAGAAAATTGGTGTTTACAACAGGCAACTTTTAGCAGACATTGCGCGTCGCAATACGAGTCTGCGTAATCTATTTCAGTCCGAATGTACTAGAGGGGACTATATACAGAATGTTTCAGGACCTCTGCAACAAACTGAGGCACGATGGATCTCGGAGAGGGGAACATTTTTCGTCAAACGACCACCATCCTCCGACGCATCGTTACGGTTATTCATCCCTGTTTGAAGCGTATCCGGTAGGTTTGAGAGAAACAGCCAGTACACTTTGACTGTTTGTTTACAACCGCCGCATCAAGTGACATCGCCTAATTCTTGTCCCTCATGTCTGGTTAGGTTTGGTGGGTCTGAGACGCACAGTCCAATTTAACTCAGTGTTTGTTTACAACAGCTCCACGCATACCACCTCCAGAAAGTACAAGGACTGGGACCGAACGACTTCACACCTCGTGTTCAGTTTGTCCAGTGGTTTCTGCAACGAAGTACCGCAGATCCTACATTTCCCGAGCACGTCTTGTTTACGGATGAGGCCTGCTTCACACGAGACGAATACTTCAACAGCAAGAACAGCCACATCTGGAATGTTGAGAACCTTCATGCAATGTTTGTTGGACATTACCAACAAAAGTAACCCGTAAAAATATGGGCTGGAATCGTTGATCATCTGCTGGGACCTTTCGTTTTGGGACCCATCCCGTTTGAGACAAATTGGGCTGTGTGTCTCAGATCAACCAAACCTAACTAGACGTAAAGGATAAGAAAGAGACGATGTCAATTGCTTCAGCGGTTGTAAACAAACAGAATGTCAAAGTTTGCTGGCTGTGCCTCTCAAACACATTCTACCGGATACGCTTCAAACAGGGGTAAATAACTCGTAACAATGCGTCGGAGAATGATGGTTGCTTGACAAAAATGTTCCCCTCCGCGAGAACCATCGTTCCTCAGAGTTTGCCGCAGAGGTCCTGAAGCATTCTGTATATGCTTTGGGGCTATATATGGAAAGTAAAGAAAATCGCTTCATAGCTGTCAAGGCCGGGAGGTTTTAATGGCACAGAGCTGGAACATCTGTAACAGGTAAGTGGCTGCACAAAAAGCCTTATAGTTGAGAAGCGCGAACCTAACACCGCAGTCTTCGTTACCCCTACTAGTGAACCAACTCAAGACTTTGTTCTCACAGGTTCTTTTTTTCGGGTGGAGGATAAATACACCTACGTACTGACCCCAGAAATCTGGGAGTGTGGGACTCGCTAGTACATGGCATACCCACTAAAACCCCTACGGGAGGGAAGGAAGGAGCAGAACAGAAAAAAGGAATTCAAGGGCAACTGTAGCGCGGTCCCGCATAACACCCTGTTAGTCGTCGATAAATGCATTGCTGCCGCCCAAGGGCGGGAGCGGGAAAAGGATAGGTTCTAGGCTACTGCCATGACAGAATGCCCTGACTGCTGCTTAGAGGTTAGTATTTGATTATGTGTTGAGGAAAGGTAAAAGCTGTTGTTTGAGGAGATAACGCGTGAATCAGTCCGAGGACACAGTCAGTCGTTTTTCTCTGAGGACGAAGCTCCTCACAGTGTTACAGGGTTCGTTTGACGTTCGGCGGTAGGTTCTCTGGATGAGCAGGGTCCTGTTGCTGGTAATGAGTTCTGGAGTTGTGATGAAGGCAGCTGTTGTCGTAGGTTCCCGAGTGACGTCTTGAGGTTCTATAATGCTGCTTTGGTGGCAGTCTGCAAGTCTTGGACAGAGGTCGTAAGACTTGCAGTTGTTGAAAAAAGTTGTTTTGAAGAGTTTGTACTCCATAGTAGGTACAGAAGGCGGTACGGTGGTCTTCCAATGATGTGTCGAGGCCGGCAAGTTGGTCCTCAATGGTGGTCAGACTGGTGTTGACATTCAGGAATTCGGCGTGAAGGTCTTGGATTGCTTTTTTGAGTGGTAGTGACTGTGTTGCGTTGTCCGTGTTGGCTGTTGGAGTTGGATATTGTGGTTGTTGTGTCGTAGATGGCTTTATTCTCCGTGTTATCTGTCGCTTCCTCGGATAGAGGGGGCACTGCACCTGCCCTGTAAAGTGCGAGTGATACTTACATGTGGCGCAGTAGCGACGGCGGCGTCGCTATAGGTTGTGTGAGAAGCAGTTAAGAGTTGTAGCAGCCGGCATCACCGTGGTAGTGAAAGTGCTGTAGCGTGGGGTGGCATCCAGCGGCGTAGTTTACGGCGGTGCCGGTGGACATAAAAATAAATATTTTGTTTGTTGGGGAGGCTGTCAATTGCCAGGATCATATCAGCGCCGCCGGTGTGCCTAAATTTCGTCCCGTAGTTCTTTTACGTGCTAGTATATCTACTGACCTTCGGTCTAGGCCGGGTTTGAACCCGTGACCTTGGGGCCAGAAGGCCAGCACCTAACCAACTGAGCCACGAAGACCGACACGTTGCGGTGCTGGCGGGAAATGAAACAGAATTTTATTTATGGACGCCCTTTAATTGGTATAGTTCTTAGCGTCCCATTCTGCGTTGGGGTGAAAGACCAGAAATTTTGCTCAGAGGTCTGCTTATCAGGCTTGAGATTCTTTTACCGTAAAATACCGTAAATCTATGACACGGGACCACAGGCTTTACTTCCCTTCCGAAGGAAGCCATGCTAAGGATTTTTACGCTCGAAACAACCCATAGGGTTTGAACGACGACCTCGGCAACTAGAAGCTAGCATGGTACACCAAGAAGACGGACGGGAAGCCTCCCCTCAGGTCCCCGGTGATTGGCCGGCAGTTGCCCGCGCAATTGCTGGCGAGATTACGGCTATTGTTGCAGCAGTGTGGTGGTGCGAGAGTAGATTCCCAGTGATCCTCTTCCACCTGTCACGCTTGTGTTGCCTTCCTTCATCTTGCTTTTACCATGCCGCTGCGTCGATCCGACACGGGTTCGAATGATTGTGAAGCTAGCTGTAAATCAATTAATATGTAGCAACAGATTTTATCATGTCCAAAGTCTAGGTTATCACCGAATCTTCTACTACCACAACCACTGCGGCCACCATCACCATTCCCACAACCATCATCTCTAACACCACTTCACAGCCAATCCCTCCACCATCATCAACATTCATAACCACCACTGTCACAAAACCACCACTGCTACCATTACAACCATCAAAATCACTATTATTACCACTAGCATTACAACCACAACAGTCACTACAGCCACCACCATTACCACACCATTACCATCACTACATCCGCACCAGTATCATTATTATTACTACCTCCAGTAATGTTTATTACTGCCACCACCACCATACGAATCTCTATCACCATTACCACTACATCACTGATGCTACCACCACCACCACCACCACTACCACAACTACAGCCACCACCACTAATACTGCCGTTACCACAAAACCACTGCAGGCACCACTACTACCACTACCATCAGCACTACTACCGTCATTATCACCAACCACTACAACCACCATTATTACCACCGCTCCACAGCACAATTACACTGCCATTACCACTACCACGAATACTAAATCACTCCGCTACTACCGCATTACTGCTATCTACAACCCCTGCAGCCACTTCCATTACCACTCCTACTACTACCACCCCTAACACCACTGCCACTACCACCACAATAACTACCATCACTAATATCATAACCAAGACCACCACCATTAATAATAATAATAATAATAATAATAATAATAATAATAACAACAACAACAACAACAATAACCAAACGACCTTGTTTGCTTCAGATCGCAGTAGTACACACGATTGTGTAAAGGCCGGCGAAACACAAAATACCTAATTACAGACAAAATGGTTAAATTAAATTGAGTTTTATTTATGGACGCTCTTTAACTGCTGTGGTCCTTAGCGTCCCATTCTATATCGGGCGTGAAAGACCGGTAATTTCGCTCAGAGGCCTCTTTAACGGGTCTGAGGTTCTTTTACGTGCCGTAAATCTACGACAAGAGACCACCGGCTTTACTTCCCTTCCGAAGGAAGCCATGCTAAGGATTTTTACGCCCGAAAAAATCCATCGCCCACATCCGGGTTTGAACCCGCGACTTCGAGAACTCCAAGCTAGCATGGTAACACTACACCACGGAGGACGACCCTAGAT
Source organism: Deroplatys truncata (assembly GCA_030765065.1). Lineage (NCBI taxonomy): Eukaryota > Metazoa > Arthropoda > Insecta > Mantodea > Mantidae > Deroplatys > Deroplatys truncata. The sequence goes on along the minus strand of CM060981.1, from coordinate 72,537,824 downwards.
GTATGTTATAACAAAATGACAAAAATAACAATATGAAGATATGATCACGTCTCGAGCATCTATTTTTATATACTCAACAAACATAAAACTTTAATAGTAATTTTACGAAAAAAAATTAAATGTCTCGCACATTTTACAATCTTTTTAATGATACTGATCAAGATAAAGAGAAGTTTGCTAGGGAACAGCCTGTGCTTGCAAGTTATGCGCAGAATAATGCAAGGATGAATGGACGGCGCATAATCCTGCTCTGCAACATTATATAGCAAAAGAGTAATAATGATTTATGTCACCGGATATACGAGCAAAGTTGTAAATCTTTCAGACCACCCATACAAAGCAGCCGGTGCAGTATTCCCCTATAGAGATCACTAACGGCCTCGCCAGAAGGTAGTATGATGACAGTGCTTAAACAGGTGTTTTTTTCCTCTTAAATTTTATACCAATGTTATGACAAAACCCTGTTTATGATAATGAATTAGTGGTACAACATGTAGCTATAAAATTATTTAGTTTACTTGTCGATATAATGAATGAATTGTTATATTCTGACTGCCGAGTAGGCAGCTATCCCGTATTGTATGGAATACCCAAATTACACAATAATGATAATTTGTTATGTTAGCTTTTAACATCCCATGTTTCCCATAAGGATACAATCTCACATCATATACCTAAAATCCCAGACTTCAAGAGACCTTTGCTTTATATTTCGTGCTGTTGAACTGTGACCTAGAAAATTTTTGATTGCTGAAGTGAGTGCATATAAGGCGCCTCTGTATTAAATCATCCCACTAGATAAAAAAGTAATATGCATTATTTTCGCAGGACTTTCTCCACCCACTATCGTTTATTTTTATATAGCTTCTACAAATTATTCTACGAAAGCGTATTCTGCTTCATGTTGAGTTAAACGTTAGCAGAAATAGTCTTATTACACATTTCGTTTAGATACAAGAGGAATACAGGAAACAGAAGTGATAGTCAAATGTTTAAATGCGGACCACTACATGCTGACCTTACCATGACATCACGAGAAACAAAGGAATGTTGATAGCACATCAAAAAATGAAAATGGTATTGAGAAATTCACACCAATAACAACGGAATAGCTAAGAAATGCACGATGCCAATAAAAACTTATGTAAATAAGCTGTGTATTTTAAAGAGCTCTAACTTTTTTTGTATGTAATAAACTTTTGTCTATCTCTTAGGTTTACCAGTTATACGAAATTATCCGAAATTTCTCTCCATGAAAATGGCTTCACAGGCTGTTACTAGATAATTAAATATGTACATTTTATTTTACACGTAAATATCTTAAATATGTGACATTTTAATCAAAGTGGATTGTGCCATTGTTGAGAAAATAAAAAATTTCGAAAAATGTTCCATGTAAAGGAAGTTTGAAGTGGGAGGATTTTCTTAAATATCTTCAAGTCGCATCTGAACTCAATACCAGGATTGATATTTATGGGCATTATGTTTTTGAGTTATGGTGTTCACAGACACAGACACACACACACGCACACACACACACACCAAACACATGCACATATATACGGACTTTTTCTTAATTTTTAGGTGCCCAAGTAATGTATTTCCATTGAAATATCAACATCGAACTTTTGAGTAAAGTGCAATACTTCCTCTACGTACTAAATAAGTGGTAAAGAAAGTAAAAATCTGATTTAAATGCCAACACGACTTTTCATACCCAAGAAAAATCCCCAAATATCCTTTATGTATTACAGTATTCACATAAACACTGATTTTTCTATCCATGACATGTTATTTATGATGCATGTTTACCTAGAATTCATTTCAATTTGAGAAATAGGTGCTTAGTGTCAAGTTACTGAGTTGTCTATGGTTTTCAAACATGTCAAATAATACTTCGGAAACTGTAAACATACAACATGGAATATTGTCACATCGAGAAACTCAGTTGACAGAAACTGTGTATTTTAATAAGCTTTACATTTTTCTTATAGTAAGTTTTTGTCGCTTACTATGATTTCTCTGTACAAAATTGTACAACATTATCAGTATGAAGAGGACTTCATATGATATTTACAGTAAAATAAAAGCATACTTACATAGATTAATTAGTGAAAATGTCTCAAATATATTTTAATCAAAATCGTTAGAGCCATTTTTGAGTAAACAAAAGACATTGAAAGGTAAATGTGGAGATTTTCTTGAAAATCTTCGTGTCACATCCTTTAAATATGCTCATACAAACACACACACACACACACACACACACACACACACACACACCATGGAATCTATTTCTGAAAGTGGTTTTTTAATTCAGTGGATTTCAGAACATGTATTTCCGGTGAAGTCTCGATGTCAAATTTCTTAGCTGAATGTAATGCTTCCTTTCCTACTATAGATATGTGATAGAGATAGCCAGAAGGAGATGCGAGGTTTACTAATTACGCTGAGATATGGCGTTCAGTGCATTTTCGAATTGACGTCTGAGCTCTAGGTAGTCTATGGACATAGTTGGGAACTACTATCGTGTTGGCTAAACACCACTCTTACACCATAAAACGTGAGTAGGAGATAGAGATAGTCAAAGAAAATTCCTGAGACAGACAAGATTATTGTTGCGACCAACAAACACTTGTATTTGCCATTAATAAGGCTCCAACCCCAAAACAGCGTTCTATGATACGAGAATTGTCTTCAGAGGATCCTTTGACCAGGACATTATAGTTGATATCCCAAAGTAAAACCAGTAGCATCGTTGAAAGCAGCGGATTCAGATGAAACTGGCGCCAGTAGAGATTCTTGAGGCACACCACAAGCCATTTCATTAAGATAGTTCTGGGCTACTATGGAAAATATTCACCTTAAAGAACCTGAGCCAAAAATGGTGACAGATGACAAAGTACACTGTCAAGTTTAACAACTTCCATTGTACACATAGTTTGTTTTCCAGCCGTCTCTAATTAAAGCAGCTGTGGCATGCTGGAAACTTGCCAGTTGTGTCACATTTGGGACAGGGCAGGTTACAGCGATTATGAAACAATGTGTGAGCTTAGGATAGGTTTATCACAACATCCTCTCCGTCCGAAATACTGCAAATTCTGCCTTGTGCCTTCAATCAGCGCCTGTACTACCATCATCGCATAAACCTCCAGATAGGTATAGTGCAGTTTACCTATCGAAGATATGTTTTTTCTTCTGCACTGCCAAGGGATTTTAGCTGCATTAAGCTAATATCTCTATGATCCACTGGTTAGCAAGCTGACTTCTCATTCCAAAAGTCCTGGCTGGGGCAGAACATTTTTCTGTAATTAGAATAATTCCTTATCCTCCTTTAAGTTTAGAAGAGTGATTCAAGAGAGAATGGAGAGCACTTCAAAGTGAAAAAAAAAATCAGCATAATGTCAAAATCCAAATAAAACCATTAACATCGAGAGAGTGCATCAGAAGTCACGATATGACCAAAGTATTTGAAGAGGGCTATAAGAAGATATGTAACCGACTCTGTGTTAATGCGGCAATGTTATTGGCTACAGAGCGTGGTACTCCTGTTCGATCACCCGTACCGGTAAAGGTGAGATGAGGGGACGAATTGGGAATCTACTTTATTTAGAAGGTACGACTCCCCTCCCCCCAATTTCAGAAACGGCACATTACCAATTTTGCGGAAGATGATCACATTCCACCCTCTACTGAGCTGTGTCCTTATGTCCAGTGAAGACAGAGACAAGGGATTCAGCAGCGGTCAAACTTGGCCTTCCTTGGAACTGTCGCGGAGAGAGAGAGAGAGAGAGAGAGAGAGAGAGAGAGAGGGACGGCACAGTGTGATCATGACTTGTTTCGTCTAATTTTATAATGCTCTTTCTTGCAAGTATATATTCAAACTCACTCACTCTCTCCCTCTTTATCTCTCTACACATTGTCTTTCACTAAAAACCACTGCACTCCTGTATTGAACTTGACCAAATTTGTTCTTTTTAGTTTCTCTAACATTTACTTGCAGCTGATGAAGTATTGCATCTCACTCAAAAATTCTATGTGGAGCTTTCACCAGAAACACGTCCTTGTGGTCCCTTAAATCCAAATAAAAAAGCAAAGAAAGAAAAAAAAGGTCCTGCGCTCGAATATGTAGTGTATCTTTGTCTGGCTGTGAACAACATAACTCAAAAACGAAAAGTCGAATAAATACCACATTTGGTATTTAAGTTCGTCTTCCAAGAATCCGACCACATACATAGGAAAATTTTCTCGAAATTGCTCTAACAGTTGTGATTAAAATGCCAAATGTTTAAGATATTTACAGGACTAGTAAAATGCGTATCTTGAATTTTTTGCGAATAGTCTGTGAAGTCCTCTACATCCGGAATAATTTTGTATAACTGGTAAACCATAAGAGATAATAGAAACTTACTACACACGCACACAAAATGTAGATCTCTTTAAAACACAAATTATTTCAGATCAGTTCTTATGGCATCAGGCATTTCAAAGATATTCATTGTTATTGGTTTTAATTGTTCAATATTTTGTCATTTTTGAAGTCATTTCTCATTCAGCTGATTCTCGCGAAGTCAGGCAAAGAGTATGTGTTTTTAAGCCAGTATATAGCGACTTTTTAAAGATTTGGCTATCGATTCAGCCTCTTGTATCCTTCTTGTCCTACAAAAAAATTGAATGAAACTATTTCTGTTAACATGTATCTCGATTAAATGAAGTAGATAGAAAAATAAGGTTTTTTTCAAAAATAGTTTGCAGAATCTACACAAAAAAATCAAGAGTGATTAGTGAAAGGCACTGAATGTAACATATCAGATTTTTTAATGGATTGACCGTTGATAAATTCGCATGAAAATAGCTATCCACTATTTAATGCATATACAATACCAGAAAATGAATACCGGTAAAATGGTAATGGATAGAGAGAGTCGTGTGAATGAACTACATCAGGATTTGTAATATTTGTTTATGTAATTCTTGTACTATCAGTAGCGGTTGCTTATCACTTTCAAAAGCATGTTAATCGACCAATAAAATTAATATGCGTGCTCTAATCCAAGATGCCTAGAGTCCTATTGCTCTAATCTTTGCTAAGGAATGACGTCATTACCATCTTCTGTACCAATTTCATATAAATTACCTGTAAGACAACATTCAAATCTTCCGTCACCTTGACAAGCATCGCAATATTTAAATATGAAAATTACGCCATTAAAAGATAATGAAGAAACAAAACGTAGTCAATCATTTTATTGGTACAAAAACAAACCACTTCTCTGCTTTATCTACGTACTGAATTAGTGTAATCCTTAGTCAAAAAGTATCAACATAATAAAATCTAGTTATTTTTGTTCATATATATTACATGTGAAATTTGTCACGTTTGAGTATGTTATTGACATTTTGCTGCTACAACAACAACTTGTGGGGGTACGTACAAAAAGAAAAACTGTAAATTAAATTTGTATAATTAATTATTCTATTATGATGGTTTTTGCTTATACAAGAACATGTGTTTCATGATTACAGTTTGAAAATGTCTAGAGTAAAAGCTAGAGAAAAGGAAAAAGTTATTGGTTTTCTAACAAGTGTTGTCAGTTGTTTTTACTTTAAAATAAACAGAATAAAACATGTAAGCATACAAGTTGTAACAAATAATTAAAACCGACAAGAACGACCAGTATAGGATACCTACTGAATTCCCCTGTGTTTTATCAAAACTTTTCAGAAGCGTGTACACCGCTAACAAAAACAAATAAACGTCGCCTTGCCAACTTAAAAAAAAATTGACTGCTGAAATGATGGCATCATAACATACAACAGAATCATACGTCAAAATCAAATATTTTTGTAATATGAATTACTAACTTATAATTTAGGAATTAGAACTGCATGAAACGTTCTATATAACTAGTGTTTCATTTTTATTATGGCACTCATGAAAATTAATACACTCGCTATCGCTCGTGCGCTAAATATCTACTCGTTACCACAATCCTCTATCTTATACACTTGTTTTGTAAATAACTACTAAATTATATTTATTCTGTTTTAAGTGGCAAGTCCGTAATAACGCTTTGAAACAGATTTCAGTATTTTTATACTGTCAAGCAACGAGAGTGAGTGACCTCCTTCGATGAATTGGGAGCAAGCATTTCAATCGCTGCTTGCGTGTCCACAAAATAGTGCGGGGAATTGAAGAATATGATGTGTTAACATATGGATGTGTGTTGAGGTAAGAGATAAGATAAGTTTGCGTTGCCAGTTTCCCTATACGAGTCAATCAATATCTTCTTTTTGGAAGAAAACGATTGTCAGATCTCAACACCTCTTCATGATTTTCAGCTCTCGTTTCAGTCGCTTTGAGTACTAGTCTCAGGTCGTCCAGAAGCATTAAATAGTGTAGTTAGTTTCAAACTCGAGCAAAAAGACTACCTCTAAGCATTCATGATATAAGCCAATGTAAAATGTCGACAGGGGGAGAAAGTTATTTATAGCAGGAGGTTTAATATATAAGCTTGGGTTGCCAACTGAACAAGTCAAAAGTACACATGCTTCAGTTATTATGTACCAGTTAAAAGGGTTAGGGGAGAGGAGATTTGAAAGGCCAAATGTTTAACCATAATGTAAAAGCTTGTTTAGGTATTCCTAAACTAAGGAATGCAATATCAACTCTCATGTATGTTATCAGATGCCTACAACTCCGCAATATTCAAGCCCCAAACTTGCTTGTGCGTATTATTTTACAATGATCTATTACTCTATGTATTTGTCATTACAAACATGTTTTTTTTTAAGATTTATAATATAAATATATTCTTCTCCTTATGCAAACGTGTTCTTTAAGTGACGTGAAACTTTCACGGCAAAAATGGTTGATCCATAATTGGCTTTCGTTTTCATTAAGGAGTTATCATTGCATTTTTATAAAAAAAAACACTACATTATAGTACTACATTTATATGTCAGCTTTAACCCCAAGGTCATATTGGCGGTTTTGACATTTGAAAGCAAATCACTCGTCAGCAATGAATGTTCACTCGTTTCACATTTAAGTCTAATCTTTCGGTTTTCTTTTGATTGTTAACTTCTTCTTCACACTCCCAATCGTACTCTCGGACTCTAGGAGAAATAATGCTAATTAAAGAGAAATTCTCCCTCATCCGGAAATTAAATCACGATCCTCTGTATTTAGGGCTAGGCCATAGAACAGTCTAGCTATTTTGTTCGCTTGAAGAAATTATTTTACATATTCTAGCGCATCCGACTCAAAAGTTCAATACAATAATTTACTAGTAGTTTTCAGACTGCTGAATAAAAACTAACACTTTTGGAAAAATATTCGTGTGTATCTGTCTGTGTTTTTTATACTTGGGCCAGAATATCGCTTTTGGATGCAAGGTGAAGACTCAAGTAAATCTATACTCACTAAACGGACTTTAGCATGGAAAAAAGTTTCTTTACCTTTATTTTCAAAAAAAAAAGTATCTAAGGCTTAGAACATATAAGTTTGAGATATTAGCACGACGAATAAAACGCATATATGTATTTAATTCTCTGTAAATATTTCGGGAAACCCTTTGTATTATTTTAATTTTATATAAGAGGAAAAACCATATGAGATATAAGATTACTAAGGGAAAATATAACTCTTTAAAAGGTATAATTTACGGCAAACAAAACAAAATTATTTTTTAAGTATTCTCTGTTACAGACTGAGGTGAACTTGATGCATCACCTTTGTCATATTTCGAAATTGAGCAATTCTTGTTTGATTTTCGCATGGTTCCTTGACAAACAAAAGGTAGTTTGTGATATAAGCAATCCACAGATATCTCCGCATCTTGCATATAAATAACTTTCACGGTACCTAATTTGAAATGATTTTTAGATGCTATATACGAGAAATGCTATATCGATACCCTGTCAGTGAGTAAGAAAAGTCGCACGACTGTTACACAACAGATTTTCCAAAATATATTCCAGTATTTCTAGTACAGTAGCTAAAACGTTTTCTTTTTAGTTAGTAGATACAGTTGGAACGTATGAACACAGGTGTTCTGTAGATATTGTAGTGCAGTACCGACTTAAAGCAACCCTAAAGTTTATAATGCATTTCCTTGCAGACAGATAATGCCATTTAGTCGCCAATGTGACACGGTATAAATGCGTGTCAAACAGTGACAACTGTGCTATAAGGAAAAGGTGTGACTGAAATGTAATGCCATTATGTATGTTTATTTCCCATTGTGGTAGACCACACAAATCCATGAAACAAAAGACACACAGGGCAAGGTACTACCTTAATTGCATCCTGTATGTTGAGAGAATAGCATTATTTCAATATGCTGCTTTGTGGTTGTGATTTCTCATCCCTCCATTCAGATGGTTAAACCCTTGTTTTACGCCCGTTCCTGCTACATATGTTGGTGATACATGAAATGAAAAGGTTATTCGAAAAGGACATTTGGGAAGAAGACGTTTCAGATCTCCAGGATTCCCCGGCATTTGCCAGTTATAAGAACTGGGGCATAGGCATTAAGGGCCTCTTTCCTGTGAGTCATGGATCGAAAATTCTGAACTCACAACTCAGAGGGATGCGAGTTTCTCTAGGCTCAACACTTGATTTCAACTGTATGTTGTATATTATAAATTCACTTCAACTGCAACTTTCAAATAGACATTTAGGAAATATACACTACGTGATCAAAAGTATCCGGACACCTGGCTGAAAATGACGTACAAATTCGTGGCGCCCTCCATCGGTAATGCTGGAAGTCAATATGGTGTTGGCCCACCCTTAGCCTTGATGGCAGCGTTCACCCTCGCAGGCATACTTTCAATCAGGTGCTGGAAGGTTTCTTGGGGAATGGCGGCCCATTCTTCACGGAGTGCGGAACTGAGAGGTATCGATGTAGGTCGGTGAGGCCTGGCACGAAGTCGGCGTTCCAAAACATCCCAAAGGTGCTCTATGGGATTCAAGTCAGGACTCTTTGCAGGCCAGTCCATTACAGGGATGTTATTGTAGTGTAACCACTCCGGCAGAGCCCGTGCAGTATGAACAGGTGCTCGATCGTGTTGAAAGATGCAATCGCCATCCCCGAATTGATCTTCAACAGTGGGAAGCAAGAAGGTGGTTAAAATATCAATGTAGGTCTGCGCTGTGATCCTGCCACGCAAAACAAAAAGGAGTGCAAGCCCCCTTCAGGAAAAACACGACCACACCATAAAACCACCACCTCCGAATTTCACTGTTGGCACTACACCCGCTGGCAGATGACGTTCATCGGGCATTCGCCATACCCACACCTGCCATCGAATCGCCACATTGTGTACCGTGATTTGTCACTCCACACAACGTTTTGCCACTGTTAAATCGTGTAGTGTTGACGCTCCTTACACCAAGCGAGGCGACGTTTGGCATTGTCCTGTGTGATGTGTGGCTTATGAGCAGCCGCTCGACCATGGAATCCAAGGTTTCTCACCTCACGCCTAACTGGCATAGTACTTGGAGTGGATCCTGATGCAGTTTGGAATTCCTGTGTGATGGTCTGGATAGATGTCTGCCTATTACTCCTTACGACCCTCTTCAAATGTCGGCGGTCTCTGTCAGTCAACAGACGAGGTCGGCCTGTACGCTTTTGTGCTGTACATATCCCTTCGCGTTTTCACTTCACTATCGCATCAAAAACAGTGGACCTAGGGATGTTTAGGAGTGAGGAAATCTCGCGTACAGACTTCTGACACAAGTGACACCCAATCACCTGACCACGTTCGAAGTCCGAGAGTTCCACGGAGCGTCCCATTCTGCTGTTTCACGATGTCTAATGACTACTGAGGTCGTGGATAATGAGTACCAGGCAGTAAGTGGCAGCACAATGCACTTAAGATGAAAAACGTATGTTTGTGGGGGTGTCCGGATACTTTTGATCACATAGTATGTGTGTGTATGTATATCCTGTGGTTGAGATACTTCTTTTTTTTTTACTCAGTAATAACTAAAATTAAATTAGAATTTTCTTCAACTTATAACGTAGAGCTGCTATCATGTGGTGGTGATAATTCCATAGTTAACAGATCACATCCGAGGACTACAAATAAATAGGTCTCGATTATACAAAATTAGAGCTGGTCATAGATGTAACAAACAACTTATGACTGACCATCGAACTAATACTACCACGTTAAGGATTTAATTAAGAGTTTACAAAGAAAGGTAACTACAGAATCGAACAGGTAACTATCGATACAGAAGCCGAGTGGGATGGTTCAGGCGGTTGCGTCTGTGGCCCGCATTCGGGAGGTTGTGGGTTCGATTCCCGTGGCCGACCTTCCTGACCCATGGATTTTTTCGGGGGTTTCCCCGTGTCGTCAGGCGAATGCTGTGAACGATCCTTACATCCCTCGAATTTCTGTCCCTCCATTAATCATTTTATTCATCCTTCACCCCGTTTGGTCTGCTTCGGGGTTGAAAGTATCGGCGATGGAGTTTCGGTGCAGCGTGACAGGGAAAAGGATGCTCTCTGTAAACCTTCTCCGTCCCCCGGCCTTCGGCTGCTGCCGGGGTATAAGGACCGCCCCCCGCGGGGACATTGGATCCCATGTGGGGCGGGATCCTCGGTCTGTCTGTCCGTCTGCCGGGGCTTTAGGACCCTGTCATAGCTGTGCCGTCACTCCTGGTTCCAGCCTCCCGGTGTCTCCCTTCACCTCATCTCTTCCTCCCGGGGCGCCCTCCTTATAGGGGGGGGTGCGTTCGGTACAATGTCGAGACTCTCTGGATCAGTGTCACATCCCCTTCGTTTCTCATTCCATTCCATTCCATCGATGCGGAAACTACATTTGGTGTAACAATGTGCCAACTCATAGGTAAGTGAAGATTTACAGTGAACTATTAATTTAGAAACCGGCCCTTAATGTATTAAGCATAAAACATTTTAGGGATTCGCTCACGTGTGATTTTGGGAAACTCTTAACACCCATTCACCGTTTCATTTTGGAAATGTTATGTCTGCTGGCAATATCTGCAAATTTAATTTAACAAGCCTGCGTTCAATATTTCAAGTAACATTTCGTACTGAATACCCTTCCGAACTAATACACTCTTATATTTGATAAGAATTCACTTCAGTTTCCACTGGGCAAGGGTGTGCATACATTCACTATAAACAGAGTCGCAGGAAGAGTCAATATAAGAAAATGACACATGTACCTAATATTCTATCACGCGACCAAACTTGTCATTTTGTTTTCTTCTCTTATTTCACTTTTATTCCCTGAAAGGGAGCCATTTTAATTCACACCCAGCGAGGTTCAGGCTCAACAAAAATAAAATTCAGCTAAAACAAAACACATTCATTCCAAAAACGTCAAAGGTTGTAATAAATGCGAACATATAAATACGATCAACATACGTTAGTATGTCATTCTATGAAATGCCTCTGCACATTTTTAATTTGAAATTATTTTCTTCAACTTTTGAAAAGTGGCTCGTGACTACATTTTAACTCTCCCTCTCTGGCAAGCAAAATTGGCTTGTGTGCAGATAGGCATCGCGCATATTCTTCAGCAACAAGGAGCTTAGCGAGTTTCCTCCTGATTTAAAGCAAAACTGCAAACATTTTATATTCTTAAAACCAGTTCGAACAATTATTATATTTGACATCAAACAATCCAATTATCTTTTTACGTCCACAACCTAAAAACTTCGATCGTAGTGACTATTAAGAAGAGTATGGAGCTTCTTAAATGTAAATGAAGTATTTTAATAAACTGTGGAGATAATATAACCTTTTTAATATTTCCACGTTTATAACGTTTCAAGCAGATTTAAATAATAAATAATTTCTGCCCTAAAATGTAATGCATTTTAAGGTTGTATATGTTGATAAACGAAGTTCAATTTGGAAATATACTAAAATGCTTATGTCAAAACTAACGAATACTAACGCAAGTAAAAGAATGTCTTTCCTTCTGAGAGGCCAAGAGATCCCAACAATGCCAGTCCGAGACTGCTTGAGCTGTTGTAAAGGAATCTCATTAAACTGCCTCTCTCAACGAACGCAGGAATTGTTAGACAATACACTTAAACCGCTATTGGGTGTACAGCCCTGCACTTTAACTAACCTAGAGCCGGTGACACGACAGAATCTATGGATTTGATTAAGCCGTTATTTTAAAGCATTGCCTTGAATTGAGTCACAACGTATCCATTGATCTCAATAACTGCAGGCCGACATTCGAACTCGTGACTACAAGGTTAAGTGAGGCATGCCTTTCTCCGTCCAGTTCAAACAATAACACGAATGATCCAGTTCCGGAGCTTTAAATGTCGCAAGCTGTGACAAAACCAGATTCGAATAGATATTCAAGTTTTAGATGAGTTCACTGCTGCAAAGCGTCTATTAACATAGATTTGTTCGCCGTTACGCATGAAAAGCTGTATGTACGAGACGAAAAGTAACGTAAACGTTTGAATAACGTTTGTTGACAAATTTCTGCGAAAGAAATAGGTACAAAATTAAAATTCGTTTTTATGGAGTGTCTCCAAAGTATGAGGTAGGGCTTACACATAAATACATTGGTCAATAAATTTCAAATCTCTATATTTTCTTTCTTTTTCTTACGCTTAACGTAATTTAAACGAGTAGGTTATGTGAATGAATATGTGAAATGAATGCTTAAATTAGACTGGGGTCCATAGAGCTTAGAGTTCCCAAAATTTGCTTTCTAAGGATAGGGGAAAGACCTTTATCCAAGTAACTCTCCCCAACTGAGATTGGATCTCGCGTTCGCCTGATTATGAGGCAAGCATGCTACCGCCAAACATTGAAATCGGTAAAAATTAAGGGTAGTTTATATGGACAACTCCCTACAAATTTACATTTCTAGGTAAACCACTGCACGCACGGAGTTGAAATATCCCTCTGTTTTGTTCTTCGGTTTGCCTACCTTCCAAGGAGCTTAGCACTGTGCCGCCGTAAAGTCCGACCACCCCAACACACTAAGTTGGAGGGAGAAAGGAGGAGAATGACACAGAGTGTCACAAAATGACATGCCTGGTTAAGATGGAAAGCCTCCAAAGAGCTTTATGATTTTTAAGTGAATTAGTACTTAACATTGATCTCAAATTTGGTTGAGAATAATGTAAAATTAGAAACTATAGTTATATAAAGGTCTCCAAAATATTTGTGATTTATTATTCAAAATATCCAGTAGTAATGGTGAACGCAGCGCCTGAAATTTATCGTTATACATACATTTATGATACTGTTTTAATTCATATGCAAATTCCCTGCTTGCCTACAGCAGGTCATAAGCAATATCCTCAGCACAAATAAGCTCCATATTTAAGTCATCATATTGTGTAATTCCATGATTTTTGCAAGCATTTCCTTAAGTTTTGAAGGAAACTTGAAGAGGATCACTTTATTCTTTGATGGAAAACTATTCTTGTTTTACTGTGTCGAGTGGGTTGTTAATTCTGAGGCTTCGATTTCTTAAACATGCTATCTTGTAATTTTGCCCAAATATGTATTACACAATTAAGGTCAGGAGAAGTACGTATGCAAACTTCCCAAATGGTAGCTTATCATTGGTGATAGACTTAAATTTCTGTAAGAATAGAATCCGCGAATCTGAAACTCTTTTACCCCTGCACTTATCTCTCCATAGTTACAATAGGTAATAATTCTGATTGTTCAGCTGTTTACAACAAAAGTAAACAGGTCACCTGAAAAATCATTAGCTACTGGAAGCATTCTTTCTCTTTAATGAAAGCTAATGATTTTATCCTATGATACGTACTAGTTTCCTATGAGTTTGCCAAGTCTGAAGCATAGGGAATTATACGTTTGAAAGTCCAATATATTGGCTAGTGAGCCAATCCACACTTTTTGTTTGTTTTTCACTCCCGATTCCGATTTGGTTCACTTGCTCTGCATTCAGGCAGAAAGTAATTATACAATTAATGTAGTACGCAACTCATAAGACTCGTGCTTCATGTACATGTGATACATTCACTGTAATGAAAGGGTTTCTGCATCAGTGCATGCTCTGCCATTGCATCATGCCATTAGCAGAACGTCAGGAATAACAATAGTCACGGCTTGCATTTCTTCATATAGATGTGTTATTTCATAACCTGATCATCTTGAAGCGTGAATATGCACTATGCCTCGTTCGTCTTGAACGCTTGTCATAATCCAGGTTTCCACATTATCCCAATCGACTCTTTCAAATGCGTAGTACGTAGCATATTATCTCCGTAAGCAAGTATACATGTACAGAATGGAATAGAGATGGAAACCATTGCCTATCGCCGGTATAGTCTACCGAAGCACCGGATAACAGAGCGAAACCTTTTTTAAAAACGCTGTGCTTATTTGTATTGTGCTGAAACCTTGTTTGTCGTAAGAAAGGAAAAGACGCGTTCTCTTACCTTACACTCTCAGGTTGTGAATGAGTAAGTGCAAAGCAAAGCAAGAAAATTCAGTATGGTAGCCGCGAGCTATGCGCAAGAACAGCAAAACACGTAGTAGTACTACTGGAAACAGTGGCAACATTGGAGTTATTCAAAGGTAATGTTGGCACATTCCCTATCAGCAGAATGTGCAGGTTTATCGTATTAGGAGTAAAAAACCTCACTGGCTAGAAATACACACAAAACTCCAAATGGTGCAATAGAAGGTAACTCAGGCATCAGCAGTAGATATCTAGGATCAACAAAGCATTCCAAACGAAAAGTGAAGCTATTTAAACGCCAAATGAGCAAGGCAATGACCTGAGACATTTACTCAGCGTCCCTCTTCTTTATAAATTCTTTATATTTTATTTACGAGAGTTGATGGATGCCTTCCGCTTTTGACTGACAATTCAAAGCAATCAAAACGTCTGCAGCATCCATCAAAATGTTCCCTGAAACAATGAGCACATTATAGCAATATTACATATGGCACTTTCCCATTAGAGTTGGTTTTTCTGCGCCCACAGTATTCACTTTTCAGCATGCAGGAAAACAATAACTACAGCTTCAGTTGCTGAATAGAGTCTGAGCAATCACGGTTTGTTAAAATATAATATTATTAAGGAAATACGATGGTGATTGAATTGGATTGTGAATCGGAGGGAATTCGGCAGCGATCCAGTTAATGCGGATATTGTACCGACGCCCACGAGAGAGCGCCCCCGGGAGAGAGGGGTGAGGTGAAGGCAGACACCGGGCGGCCGGAACCAGGAGTGGCTGCACAGCAATGGCAGGGTTCCTACAGTTTCCATATACAGACAGATAGACCGGGGACCCCGCCCCACAGAGGGGCAACAACCCCCAAAGGCAGTTCTTATAACCCGGTAACCAGCCGAAGAACGGAGAAAGTGCACAGAGAGCATCCTTTTCCCTCTCCGCTGAACCGAAACACCACCGCCGACACTTTCAACCCTGAAATAAACTAAATAAGGTGAAGGATGAATGAAATTATTAATGGAACGAAATGGAGGGACAGGAAATCCGGGGGATGAAAGAAACCACTCCAGCAGTCGCCTGACGACCCTGCAAAACTCGTGGGTCAGACCGGCGGTCGCCGGGGATCGAACCTACGGGCCACAGACGTTGCCGCCTGAGCCATCCCGCTCGGTTACGATGTTGAAATAAAGACCAGACAAATAGGCAACTATATTCCCACTAAGATTAGCAAATTATTGAAATGCGCAAATTTATAGCCAATTTATGTTCAGTAATTATTCTTCCATACCGCCAGGCGCAGATAAAATTTGAAATACTTTTTAAAAATAAAATAATACAATTACACCAAGAAAGCATAATCCCATAGCCGGGATTCGGACATATTCTGAACTCAGCACTACATACCCAAACACGCAATAAACTTCACTCATCTGATTTACACATACCGATCAATCTCCCAGATATGATTATAACTGCTTAAAGGCGACTTGCAATCCAATATCCAATTTTAATTTTCTGGTTGCTAGTTGATCAAACTGAAGTGTTAATTTGTCTGACTGTTTCACCTATGTATCAGGAGATGTCTTTGGAATATATGTAAATGCTTTGAATTTGGACAAATCACAACTCTCCATCCTGCCAGTTTCGTCGTTTTCATTTTATCGCCTGCATATTCAATTTTTATCGATTAATATCGCCCACTACGTTGTCGCGTAAACCATTTTAATTTCGACCTTATCTGTTCTATTGTTAGAGGAAATTAAAACCAGAATGTGCATTCATAACTCTAAGGCTAGTTTTACGATCATGAATATTTTATAAATGCATTTTAGGATACATTACTTGATTTTTATTATTTTATTCCTAAGTAATCAAAAATAAATAGAACTCGAGCACCAGATTCTCTCAAGATACCTTTTGGATCTTAAATCTATTATTGCACATAATAATTTGGTCCTTTTCAATTTTTTCGAGTCTAATTCAGTTGGTTTCAGAGGGCTTTGAAAATCAGATTTTCCAAAACATTTCTTTTGTAATTGTTTTTTGCTAATTGATTTAGAGAAAATAGGTAAGGTGTTCAAGTATATTTTTCTTTGTGTATATTGGTCAGTATATAGTGTGGCAAGTAGCTATTGAAACGTTAAGTTATATTTTCAATTTGGAAGCAATCAATTTGGCCTAGTGTGGAATGAAAGAAATTTGTTATACATATCTTTATTTATTCTCTTTCCGGTATATTGACACATGCTTCACAACTTTTAAAGCATTTGAATCCAAGAACCGTATTTGGTGAAATATAATCCGTATACTAATAAAGCTCAACATCACACCTTCACATTTTTATAATGGTCATGAAGGTAAACAAGCTACAAATCATCATTTTAATGCTCCATTACGTTACTAGGCTTTAGACGCTCAAGAAACTAAAATAGGACTTTACAGATAAAACAATTTGGTAACACAGAAATATAAGCTGAACGTAGTTAATGGTATCTCTTATGCATAGTAACTGTCACACATTTTAAGAGATGCAAGGTAATTTGTCGTTAGCGTCACATGGACAGGTTCAGTTTTTAAAATCGTACGTAAGTTATGCACATTACTACCGGTCTTTTTGTCACCTTAATGGAGCAGGAACAGATAACCCAACCTTGAATAATCACACGAAAGAACGTCATTTCCTAAGTTAGGCCACCTCAAGGCCTTCAGGCGAGGTCCAAGTGACTAAAGGTGCTTCGTCAACGTTTAATCACGTTATAGTCGCGTTTTCCCTATTATTTCCTAAAAAATGCGAGAGATGGTGCTTACGTAATATGTTTTACGTAAATTATTATAACTTGAAGATCTTATATTGTGCTGCTTACTTCAGGCGTTGCCATCTTGTGACGTCATTCTTTGTTTGGTTTGTAGCTCCATCTGGCGTAGCAATTTGCGTCAATTAGTGTTCGAAAGAATTTAAAGTTTTGTATATTGTCCTCCGGCTAGCTATCATCTTATCTTGGTAGAACATGTATCTCTATACAGGTTGTGAAATGGAAAGGAATCTTTTATCCAAAAATTACTAATGAAGAACTTTGTTTTATAATTTTTATTGTCGAACACGTTCACTAACACTTTTACATATTGATTTAGATACTCGCCAAATTGAAACTGCTTGTAATAACTTCTTACTTCACTTTTAACTCTGTATTTCAACTTTGTGTATAATTAACTTTATAATACTTTAGATTCTCGTAATTCTGCTGCGCGTAACTTAACGAACTGAAGGACTGACTGACGACGTGTAATGTGCTAGGAATTTTGATTAACTGAGCGACCGACGTGTAATGTATTGAGAATTTTGTTGAACTGGGGGCGATCTACCTCGGACATGGCTTTATATACTCCCACTCCTCGACATGCCTAAAGATTATAAATGAACTGCTATTGGCTAATAAAACGCGCCAACATTAGCGTCTATTTTAATATCCAATGAAAACCACGAATGCATATTGCTTTTAGGGAAACATTCCAGAAGGTTCTACCGAAAACGCGCGAAACATTACGTAACTTCCTTGTTCCCAGTAATGATAAACAGCTCACCCCCTCGCTGCATTATTGCGCTATTATTGACAGTTTCAGTAAAGCCTTATAAATTTACTTTCCAATAATAATTACAATTAATAAACATCTGAAATCAATGTCACATAAAAATGCATATTCATATTACAATCATTATTTACATTTAAGTAATTTGTGATACAAATTACCGTATCATATGCCCCACTAGAAACATAATTATAAATATTTACAACTTGTTTGGAAATTTTATAATTGTGTTTTTAGTCTCCTAAATCTTGGAACACACGCTATCACTTTCCCTTAACACTTCCCACTCATTTAACACACGACATATGTTTTTTTTTTATCTCGCCACTACTTACTGGCTCTGGTTTAATTTGTTTAGACATTAATCTGACATCACAATTTTTATAGCAAATACTGTACCCTGAATTATTTAATTACTGTTACCAAATTGTTTACTTTCTTAAGTTGTTGACAAAAATTTATACATTTAAGATTTTTTTGTAATTATTACACATATTTACCAAAATATTTACCCTCTACTCAAATATTTACATCTCTTAAATCTAGACAATGTTTCACCTTTTCTGTTTGCTACATAAATATTTGTTTTTTTAATTATATTTACCAATTTTTGTTATTTTGTACTTTATCTTAACAATACTCTTGGAATAGTATTTACGTACTTTTAATTTAGTATCATATTAAGTTTCAATCTTTGCATTCTTAATTTTCAAATGTTGTTAGTTACTAAAAAAAATTTTTTTTTTTTTTGTAATTTATTTCTCTTTTCAAATGACATATAAATAATTAACTCTCTTACGTTCCAATACATTTCTCTGCAAGTCATCTTTAACTATCCAGCATTTACTTTACATCTCATTGCTATTTACCCTCCTGGATCAAATTGTGTGTGGCTAAACATTACTCGTAGCCGTAACCTAACCTTCAAATTTTTGTTAATGAATAACCTCTTGTATTCATTTGAAATTTCGTCCCATGATAACATTTGAAAACAATCTACAGTTTCTTGAACAACACATCTTTTAACAACTGTCATTTTCAATTCTTCTACTATCTCTATAATTTGAGAGTACTTTAACAAATCTGTACTAAACTGTACTGGACTGGAGTTTTCATTTTGAACATCTTGGTACAATTTCTTTCTTTGCATTACTGTCTCATTTTGTATTTCTGATATTTCCCCTCTGAAATTAACTTGCGCCTTATTCACATCTACATTCATAACCTCTTTCATCTCTCTTAACTCACTTGTAATGCTACTCACTCGACTACCTAACTCTGTGCATTCTACATTAACCTCACTTTTAGTATTAACCTCACTTTTTTTGTTACATATTTCCCTGCTCATGTCCAACATTTTCTTTGAAACTTCTCCTATCTCACTTGCTATTACTTCCTCATTTTCATCTCTCATTTTTGGCATAATACTATCTAGCTTCGTAACTTTCTTTTCAATTTCTTTACTGCTTTGATCTACTTTTTGCTCTAATATCTCATTCCTCCTACCAATATCTTTTCTGTTTTGTTCAAAGCTCCTACGAATATCTTCCCTCAATTCCCTATGACTCTTTTGCATATCTTCCCTGTTTTGATCTATTTTCTTTTCTAATTTCTCATTATTTATTTTCATGTTCTGAGTTAGTTTTTGTTCTAATTTTTCATTATTCTGAGTTAGTTTTTGTTCTAAACTCCTATCAATATCTTCCCTTAATTCTTCCCTCAATTCTCTATTCATATTTCTCAGCATTTCCATCATCAGACTAGCATCAAATTTTACATTTCCTGCTATTCTATTCTCACTTTCTGCACTAACATTTTCATCCTCAAATCCTAAAAAGTCTGGGCTGTTTTCTGTAACCTGTATTGAATTACAGCTAACTGTTACATCATCTCCCTCCATAATTATTTCTTCTGTATTACTAGCAGCCATTGTTTTCTTTATCCTAACACTCCTAAGGAGCATTTAAATTTGTTTACCTTTTTTTTTTTAAAAAAAAAATTACGATACTCTAACCTTTGTGATGCTGTCTGTTGCTGTTACTTTGATGTCTCAGCTTTCTGCCCCTTTCTCCTAGATTTGTATGTCGCTTCTGCGTTGTGTTATGATGAATCTACGTCGTCTTGTTGTTTTGTACTTGAATTCCTTGTTGCCTTGTAATCTCGGAATTACGATGTCCAATCATCCATGTAGTCTGTCGTTCCTTTTGTTGTTTCTGGAATCTGCGTCTTGTAGATCATTTCACTGCTGCATTCGCCCCTTCCTGGTCATCTCAATTCTTCCTGGTTAATTCTGATCCTTTCCTGGTCATTGTTTTCCTTTCCTGGTTACTCGAGTTCCTTTCCTGGTCATCGTGTTCCTTTCCTGGTCACTTTGCCCCACGTTGGGCGCCAATTTGCGAGAGATGGTGCTTACGTAATATGTTTTACGTAAATTATTATAACTTGAAGATCTTATATTGTGCTGCTTACTTCAGGCGTTGCCATCTTGTGACGTCATTCTTTGTTTGGTTTGTAGCTCCATCTGGCGTAGCAATTTGCGTCAATTAGTGTTCGAAAGAATTTAAAGTTTTGTATATTGTCCTCCGGCTAGCTATCATCTTATCTTGGTAGAACATGTATCTCTATACAGGTTGTGAAATGGAAAGGAATCTTTTATCCAAAAATTACTAATGAAGAAATTTGTTTTATAATTTTTATTGTCGAACACGTTCACTAACACTTTTACATATTGATTTAGATACTCGCCAAACTGAAACTGCTTGTAATAACTTCTTACTTCACTTTTAACTCTGTATTTCAACTTTGTGTATAATTAACTTTATAATACTTTAGATTCTCGTAATTCTGCTGCGCGTAACTTGACGAACTGAAGGACTGACTGACGACGTGTAATGTGCTAGGAATTTTGATTAACTGAGCGACCGACGTGTAATGTATTGAGAATTTTGTTGAACTGGGGGCGATCTACCTCGGACATGGCTTTATATACTCCCACTCCTCGACATGCCTAAAGATTATAAATGAACTGCTATTGGCTAATAAAACGCGCCAACATTAGCGTCTATTTTAATATCCAATGAAAACCACGAATACATATTGCTTTTAGGGAAACATTCCAGAAGGTTCTACCGAAAACGCGCGAAACATTACGTAACTTCCTTGTTCCCAGTAATGATAAACAGCTCACCCCCTCGCTGCATTATTGCGCTATTATTGACAGTTTCAGTAAAGCCTTATAAATTTACTTTCCAATAATAATTACAATTAATAAACATCTGAAATCAATGTCACATAAAAATGCATATTCATATTACAATCATTATTTACATTTAAGTAATTTGTGATACAAATTACCGTATCAAAAACCAGCAAACCATGGTTTACGCAGATCGATGTTCAGAAAATATAAACAGTTTTATGCTACTGGAATACAATAAAATATAGCAAAAGTTGCAAAAAGTAGATTATACAAAATATATGTGTCTTTGGAATTTGGTTGTTTTTTTCCTTGAAAGATATGAATTTGAATTAAAATTCATAAGATTTATTTTTCTTTAGTCATATATGAGTCTATTAATTCAACATGCATATATTATTAAATCTTAACATTAGTTGAATTTATAAATATTTATGTATCCTTCCTTAACTTTTGTAAACATTAAAACATATCTATTCATTATTTGTTGTTTATTTCTATTCTATTTGTCACCAACTACAATACCTGTTTGAGTACAGTGCTGTATCATTATTTGTCAAATTTAATTTTATAAGAAATACAATGTTTGAAGTAATCATCAATTGTACTTCTTAAATTAATCACAACGTTTTATTAAGATTTTGTCTTTCTCTTTGTAGTTTTGAAGAAAAAAATATTTCAATTACTATACATAAATGTTACCACAAGTAATTTAAGAAAAACATAGCAATCAATTCTTTTTTTCTTTTTTTGCACAGGGGAATCTAGAAACTTAGCCTCCTGCATGCTTCCCGTTTTTCCATTTCCTTCTTTGTCTTACAATCAGCTTATGGAACACTTGATGCTGTCTGTCATCTGGCTTGTTCTTCTGCCCGAGCTCTTTTTCAATCCACCACTTCCTTCTAGCAAGCAGTTTCTTTTCATCCAATGACTCAGCCAATTTATTTGCTTCTTCTTGAACAGATTCAGCAATGGGAAGTTGATTCAGACTTGAAAAATTCAATGCCACGATCGGGTCTCAAACCACCGGGTCTCCATGCCAATACTCTTCACGGTTGAGCTAACATGGTGAGATCCTCGTAGGCCCACGAAACCTTTAAGGCGATTTACAATGCTTCAGCGTTGTTTTTCTTTCTTCCACTCATTCTAAAACAGCTTCATTACTTATTTTGTCTCTCAAGTCCACCCTCTTCATTCTTCTCCATAGCCACATTTTAAACACTTCTTGTAGGATGTTTCACTTCGTCGCAAGTTTAAGTTTCCGCACTATACGTCACACTCCACGCAGAGCAATTCGGTATCCTCTTCCTTATTTATTCCTTCAGTATATATTCTATTTATCATTGCTATTCTGTTTTATTTCTTGTCAACAGCTCATGTTTGTAGTTACGGTGAATTCCAAATATCTAAAGCCGTCCACTTGTTCCACTGCCTCATCTTGAATTAGCAAGTGTATTTCCTTTCCTTCTCTTATTCATAAGCTTTATCTCATACTACTGTTATTAATTATATTATTATTATTATTATTATTATTATTATATTCAAGTTTAAAGCATTTTAACCAGACAAATATTCCTATCAAACAGTGCATAAATGAAATGAATGTACAAATGAGCACGGAGACCACAAAAGCTACCTACCAGCAACTCGTTCTTAGGAATGAGAAAAGCTAGAAAGCTTGGTTCCGGCAGAATTTGAATGCAGCATGAGATAGGAACATCACCTCCCGCACTGATTTGGTGGTTGCATTTATTTATTTATTTGTTTTACCGTTCAACATTTTCATTAGCATCCAGTATGTTTTCTAAAGCTTATAACCGTTGTGAAAATGCCAAATGCGTCATTGCAAATTATCATGAAAGAAATACAGAAGAAAGAAACGGGAAGCGAAAGAAGATACGAATAATACTGGCTGCTTGGAAATGCTCAATCACTACCCAATTTAAATCACTACAGGGTGATTTATGAAGAACTGACACATTTCTTTCTTTATTTACTCTGTTCGAAATTCACTCAATGCCCCAATTTTAACACCAAATTAAGCAGAATGTTCTAGAGTTCCGATTGCCTGTCACTAGATGCGTAGATGTTCATGTTTTATTCGTAATTGTTAGTTTTATTGTCGGCAACTGTTGTTGAGATTTTGTTCTAGTCAACGTGAAAATGGAGTACACATTAAATGAATGAACGACTCCTCCTTGTAAAGCAATATTGGATGACGAATTCTATTACAGCTACTCAAAGGGCATACCACAGAGAATTTGGTGTTTGGAATCCTCCCCAAAGAAACACAATACTGGGACTGGTAAACAAATTGGAAACAACTGGATCTCTGGTGAGTGAAAAGGGTAAAACTCGTTCATCTAGGCTTCCCACGGTTGTTGATGTAAGAGCACGACTGGATCAGTCACCCAAAAAATCATTAAGACGTTTGTCGCAGGAGACAGGGTACAGCTACTCAATGTGTCAGAGAGCTGTGAAAAGTGCAGGCCTAAAGCCGTATAGGATTACGGTTGTCCATCAGTTACAGAAACCAGATAAGGATAGACGAATGAATTATTGTCGTTGGTTTCAGGCGTTCATTGTGCAAAATCCTGCCATATTGTCCATCACATGGTTCACAGATGAAACATGGTTCCATTTATCCGGCTATGCACCTACGCACCCGGTTAAAATCGGAGTTTGGTGCGCAATATCTACACAGAGAATAGTGGGACCAATTTTTTTTTAACAATGCGAACACTACAGAGTACTGACGGATTTTCATGGAGTTTGCTGAGCAACTAGACGAAGTAGAGATGATTCAAGGATATTTTCAGCAGGACGACGCTACATGCCATACTACAAATGAATCCATGGCACTAATTGCAAGTTTCTTTAACGACCGGGTAATTTCCAAGAACCTGTGGTCACCGAGATCTCCGGATTTGACATCGCCGGGCTTCTTTCTATGGGGTTACTTAAAAGACAGGGTTTATGCCACACGTCTCCAGACATTGGACGATCTGAAGCACAGCACTACACAGGAGATTCAAGCTATTGACAACAGAGTCCTCCGAGTGGCCAGTAACATGGAACGATGTGTTGAGTTGTGTATTATGTAGGATGGAGGACATTTTCAACATTTGCTATAGAGGTAAAACATCTCCTAAAATTCCTCTGTATTTCAGGTATAATAAGTTGTCGCAGGTATAACTCGTTTTGAAACAATTAAAGAAATAAATGTGTCAGCTCTTTATAAATCACCCTGTATTATAAAACGTGATCCTTATAAGACAATTTGTATTCCTTTATTTCTTCTAATAAAACCACTACCATAAGGGTACAAAATATAATGGTAAACAATTTGTAAAAACTGTTTAAACCATTAATAAATAATAACATTACTTATTGCTGGTAATGTCTAATAACTTTAGCCAAAATGGAAATAAGCGTTCTGTGTACACTGATGCAACAGCGCCTGATTATAATCTCTTCCTAACCGGAAGTGGCACTTACATCGACGTTTCAAGGAAGCAGGCTAAACTAAGGATGGGCAACTTGTTTTATGGAGCTGTCACGCTCAGCTTTACTTTTTTTGCGGTCGCAGACACTTGTAACGTCTTTAAAGCAATGAATTCTCAAGTTTAAGAACTTGTGGTTTAGCGTAGAATTGTTTGTTGTGGTAAGGGCGCGCTGTTGGGGAAAGAGCGGGGGAACCTTTTGTATTTTTAGAATAACTAATACTATAATAAAGCATTATCTGTGTACCTTGCATGTTGTCGTACTTAAAATACTCCCTAAAAGACTGGAGTTGTTTACAATGTCTGAAGTTTCCATTAACTTAAGGTTACCACGAAAGTGATTTACACTTATAATCGGCGCAACAGTTCTAGACACGTGAAAATCTTAATGAGACCTATGATGCGAGTTGCTTACCAGATCAGGTGGTGACCGGCCGTGTGTGCAGGAGTGCGTGGGACAGTCATCGTCAAATATCCTCACCGGTTATGCATTGCGTTGCGCAGATAAACTTAGTTATATACAGTATATTAAAATCCACGCTGTAAAAAGCGCTTAATATAAAAAACGCTGTCAATCATTGCCTCCAATTCTTCCACATCTAACAACCCTTTCTCTTCTGCGGAATCACTCACATTATTGCCGTCATCACTGCTGTCACTACTTTCTGCACCATTATCCTGGATGAGAATTATTTCTATTTGATTTTCTGCAATTCCGTATTTTTCGGAATAATGATTCTTAATTTATTCAGCATGTCGCCATACATTTTCCCATTCTGGCCTTCCAATTTCAGCAAATTGCTGGCGTTATAACTGCTCCACATATTTTAATTTAAAAGTGATATTTCTGCATGCCAACCATTTTTTGATATCAGCCCAGATTAATTCGATTGGGTTTAGATCTGGGCGATACGGTGACAGTCTAAGTACATTATGGCGATGTTGTATTGCTATCTGGTCAAGTATGTATGACTTCTGAAGCTGTTTGTTGGCTTTAATTAAGTTATATAGCTTTGTTTTACTCATGCTTTCATCTAAAGCTTTATTATGTCTAAGTAACCAAGCTCTCATTTCTTCTTTCAAGGAAGTTGAGGTAGGTGGTTTGTGAATTTGACTGTTGACGCATTGTGAAGCATTGTCGATGACCAGAACAGACCCAGCAGGCATATTAGGTATCAACATGGCGTTGATTCACTTCATGTAATTTTCTGTATTCATTTCTTGATGAAAATCTCCTGTTGTTTGTTGCGACTTGTAAAAGAAGGGCATTTGGAACGAAGCCGATCTTTCCAACAGCATGAACGATAATAAGTATTTGCCCTTTGGCAACAGGTGCCTGCAAACCTAATTCGCTATCGTCACTCCAACTTTTAGATGCTGTATGACTGCTGTGTATGTATGACTCATCTTCATACATTATAGTATTTTTCTGAAATTTGTAGCACCACCTTGAAAATTGATGCTGATATAAGTACACATTGATATAAGTACATATAAAATTAGTCATTTGGAAAGGTAGAATCAGACTGAAAAATTAAATGCCATAGCCGGGATTTGAACCACGGATCTTAGGCTTTCCGTGCCGTTGCTCTAACTGACTAAGCTATCATGGCAACATTTACTTTTTATTTTTATTTTTTTATTTTATTATTATTATTTTATTTATTTATTTTGCTTTTCTGTTAGAACTCTTCTATTTGATTTCGGTTTCTTCCACTTGAACCCTAAATCTTTAATAATTTTTCTGAGATTTGTAGCACCACCTTGAAAGTTTCTGCTGTGTTTCAGCTGGATGAGCAATCTGCTTATTATTAGCACAGTTTTTTCATCCACATAGGAATTGTGAATCGTGCGCCGAATGACGCATTCGAAATCGTCTATTTCTGTAATACGTTTAGGGATCCCAGGCGTGTCAAATGGCATTCTTTCATCCATATGTTTTTTCCCTTATCTTTGAGAACTCTGGAAACGGAACTCGGTGAAACACCAGTTGCTTTGACTACTCTTTCTTTCACTCTCTTAAGGCTTTTGTGGAACTCGGACGAACATATATTTTCTTCCTTCATCTCTGCTTCTTGCTTCATGAAGTCGAGGACATTTGCAATTATTTCCCTACTTTGACTGTGTAACTACTTAGCACTCAACTTTAAAAACGTAGGAGTCATGGTTATAAATATAACAAATATAAAGTAAGTACTATTTAGATACTGGTCTCTTTAAAATTACAACCAGATGCAGACACTTTCTATGCAGACTGTATGTGTTACGCACTGTGAGTAAGCAAAGGTGTTATATCGCTTTCGTTGATTAAGCTGAACATAAACCATTCTTAGGCTCGGCAGCTGGGCTGGCAATCAAGGTCACAATTCCAGAAGTTTTGCGCGAGTAATAACAGCCTGGCAGTCGAGAACTATAATATGCTAGCCATTATTTTGTGTACTCTTTGCAAGCACTCATAACAAACTGGACAACACGCTGCAACGGGACAACACTTAGCAATTCAAGGTGCAGTGCTTAAAATATGAATAAATTCAGACGAACAACAGCAAATAACTCGAAAATGATAAATGCTACATCAGTTTTCATTTAACACAAATTTTACATATTATAGAAATCTGTATCTTTCCAAAGGTAAGCTTTTTTTCTACTTGTTAAAATTTCTCATTTGTATAAAACTGATAAAGAATGAAGATAACTTCAAATGCATTTTACAGAATTCATTATATTAGTATTTTATGCATCGCTCTAATATCTCAAACATATGTGACGCAGTATTTTATATCACAACACTGTAAATGCCAGAGTGATTGTAGTGTAAATAAGCATTATTGTATGACATTGATTTGAGATGTTTGTTAATTATAAGCATTGTTAGGAAATAAGTTTACACGGCCTCACTGAAACTGACAATAAGAGCGGGCAACAATGTAGCGAGGGGGTGAGTTGTTTATTAATTAGAAGAGGCAAGCAAATGACGTCAGAGTAGCGCGCGCTTTTCTTAGAAATGGAGGGAATTTCTTTCCTTGAGCATATGTGTTCGTAATTTTGATTGGATATAAAAATAGACGCTAATATTGGCGCGTTTTATTAACCAATAGCAGCTCGATTATAATCTTTAGGCATATTGGGTGAAGGAGTATAAATTATGAAGCCGAGAGAGAGGTATCGTTCAATCCAACAAAAGCATACCACGGGTTACACGTCGCGTAGTTCAACGGAAGCATACATAAAGTACACGTTACGCAATTCTACAGAATCTCTCGCGTTGTAAAGTTAGTTATAAATGTGAAATACGCGAATTAATAATGTGCAGCAAATAAGTGATATTAGAAAATATAACAGTTTCAGTCTGACGTGTATCAAGAATAATTATATGAAATTAAAGAAGTGTGATGGCAATAAAAGTGTAAAAACAAATTCTTTTATCAGTGTTATCTTTCAGTAAAACTCCTTTCCGTTTACACACCCTGTTCAAGAGATATGCTCGACTGAGTAGTAATAATAGCTAGCCGGAGGACAAATAACCCAAAATTCAAACTAGTAATTCAATAACAGGCGCCCAGCAATAGATAACACGAAGTGATCACGACAAATTGGCTCCCATACGTGGTGCAGATAAACATGAAGCATCTTCCAACTACCAAAAAATAATCTACTTCATATGATATTTTTATTAAAATCGTTAGAGCCATTTATGAGGAAATATAAATAGCATTTTTTTTTATTTAAAGAGTTGCTTGAAGCGGAAATAGCTTCCTTAAAATCTTTGCCCTGTGCCCTTAAAGGGAGCCTCACTTAAACATGGCATTTTGTATTCATTTTAGAACTATTGCTGTTCATCGAATGACATTCCTTTTTATTTTCTTCTCCTTTTTTATGTTTGGCGTTTCATACATATAATTTGAGCTGAGTGTTTCTATTCTGAACTAGATGGTCTGGTGTCTAGAGATAGCTACTTAACTTCCTTCACCAGCTGACTAGATGTTTCGGACGAAGGACTGGCGAGTGAAAGGTGAATGATAGGTTTGCGAACTGAAGCGCTGAAGTTCTCATGCTGAGAAACATCTTGACCCAAGTGGGATTCGAATCTAAAACCTCCACTTTCAGCTCTTGGCTACCCATCACTCTAACCAACTACGCCACAGAATAGCTACTGACTGACGCATTATTTTTGTGATTAAATAACAGCACTTCAAAATATGTTTATGGTGAAAGTCTGATATTGAAATTTTTGGGTCGAACGCGGTATTTCCTGTACCTTGGGTATCTAAGTGATAGAAAGTAATACACCAAAAAATGTAAACTTACTCTAAATTTTAATATCTTATTCTCTTTTTCAATACGGTTACAAATGCTATGTGTCGTCCGATTCCAGGAGTACTTTACTAACTGCAAAGAAAAATAAAACAGAACGGATTTGGCCAATGACTGCAATCTCTCGTCGTGCTGAGGAATTTCTGAATCACCTTGAGCAAATATGGTCAGCGGAAGGAAGTTAACTGTTCCTGAAGCTGAAAACCCAGATGCTATGTGACCAACAGGCGATAGGCATGTGTGTCACAAACCGATAATTCCACGTTTTAGAACACCTTAGTCATACTATTACAAGATGACGGCTGGAGGGCGTGGCACATGCGCTGGGAAAGAAGTGACACACGTGGACTTCGGTTCTCATTACACACTTGGTAGTTAAAACCAGAAAATTAACCTAAAATACATTTTTCCTTTTAATTTCCGTACTATTGAGATGCTGTTAAAGGAGGTAATGCATTCATCCTGAAAAGCCGTTATCGGAATTTCACCAGAATCACAAATTTTGAGATCAAAATTAAACAATAACAAATAAATAAATAAAAAACGTCTGTGTGACACAGTCACAGTACAACAAGCAGAAATAATGTTCAAACGTTTATTGGAATCACAGAGGAATAAATTAGACAGAGAAATATGTTAGTCCTCAATGGTCGTATAAGGAGCTCTTGTGAAGGAAAAGAAAGAGAGAAAGAAGAAGATTGGAAAGCTTTCAAGCATTTTCCTCCAGAGAACGCACTTATATTTGGGAAAATATAATCAATTAGTCATACAGCATGGAATATTTCGAAAACAGCTAACGGTACGAAAAGTATTGACAATTCCGCATTTTAAGAAGTTCTAAATTTTTTCTGTAGTGATATTTTGTCTATCTCTTATGGCTTTCTGTTAACTGGACAAAGTTCAATCATAATGAATGGGATTTTACAGGCTATTCACAGAGAAAACAAGAAGCATGTTTTATTCCTCATGTAAAAATGTCAACATTGTGATATTTTAGCGATAATTGTTAAAGCCGTTTTCCAGAAAATAAACAATAACTGACAATTTTCAATTTAAAGAATATTTGGGGTTGAAGGAGATTCATGAAAATCTTCGCGTCGCCTTCTTGGAAGATGTTGGACTTAAATACCAAGTTTGGTATTCATCCGACTTTTCCTTTTTAAATTGACCCTAATTGTAAGTTCCCATTTAAAAATACTAAATTGACTCTAAAATTGCCATCATAACGTCCTCCAAACAAAACACGACTAATGGCACTTACTTTCCCCCGTAATATCAAGCAACCTTTATTCAAGACATTTATTTCTACAACGCTTAGTTTTGGAGACATTGTACAGTCTCATCTCAAATGGTCCATCCTGTATATACAAAGAGAACAGCGATAGTCAAATGTTTAAGAACTGGACAGTTATTGGAAATAAATTTTGTGTTTTAAAAAGATAATACATCTTTTGTGTAGTACGTTTTCGTCAATCGCTTAACGTTTAGTTATGCAAAATTGTACAAAATTCCTTCCAAAATGAAGAGGACTTAACAGGGTTTTCCTACAAAGTTCAAGATATACATTTTATTTATTATATAAATATCTTTAATATAATGTATTTAAATCAAAAACGTTAGAACCATTTTTGGTGAAATGAAAGTTTCGAAAAAGTTTCCCTGTAAAGGGTTAGTTTGTGTTTGGGGGGATGTTCTTAAAAATCTCCGTGTTGCATCTTTGGAAGATGCTGAACTCAAATATCAAGTTTGGTATTTATCCGACTTTTCGTTTTTGAGTTATGTTGTTCATAGTCACAAACACACACGCATGCGGACGGGCATTTTAAAATTGCAATTTAAAAATGGACGTAGATTCACAAAATGTAACTGAAGACTGAGATTTAAACGCCTTGGTTGTGGAACTGACAGCACAGTTGTTCTCAGGCGATCTATCGACAGTCAATGACTGCCTCTGTGTGGCTATCTCTAGCATCAACTCAACCTCCCTAAGAGGGCTTTCCATGTCTTGATCGCTGATATATAATGAGAGAGGTCTGTTGTATCATATCTCGTAACACTGCGATCATTGTTCGTCTTATGACACTGTTTACACATCCTGCAGGCTCCTACATGAAACTGCAGCTTTAGGTCTCTCGTGGCATTGTAAATGCAACAAGGAAACTTGCTGAAAGTCTGTCCATTTAGCAAACCAGAAAGTAAATTAAAATCGCTGTCCGCTGGATCGTATCCTTGATTTCTCTTAATTTTGAATGAATTCCGCATGGTTTTATGTAACTGATAAATAAGAGATAAGCAAAGCCTTACCAAAAAATGTGAATCTGGTTAATTCACACAATAAAATATTTTATGTGTCATTAATCTTTTCTGAGATATTCGTTCTTATTGGCTTGAATTGTTCAATATTTCCACAATTTTTAAGTGCCAAGGCAAATTAATGTGTTTCTCGCAAAGTTCTATTTCAAAAGCCAGAATATAGCGACCCGCCTTTTAAAGAGCTAGCTGTTGCATCTATCTTAGCTAACATAAAGTAGGTAAAAAACAAGCTTAGTCAAGAACAGTTTTAGAAGCTAAATAAACTAAACGATAGTGGCTAGATAAAGTGACGTGAATGGAATAGGTACTTCAGACTTGTTTTAGATTAATTTTAGCGTGACAAAGTGTTTTGTCATTCCGCTGTTAAAGCGCATCACAGATAACCATAAAAGAATACGCAATTTTACAAGTGCAGCACGAAAAACGAAATCAGCAAGTAAGTCCAGACGGAAATAAACTGTGACCGCAATTTCACACTTATTAATTATTGTGTATCGGACTATCGTAGCGTGAAAAGAGAAATAAATACATTTATTACTATATGTGTATTAATGCCGGGCTTATAGCAAAGGCACACTAGGAGAAGATAAGTTTAGAAAGAGTATATTTGATTTGAAGTAAAACAAAAAAGTTTAATTTATGGACGCTCTAACTGCTGTGGTCCTTAGCGTCCCATTCTATATTGGGTGTGAAAGACCGGTAATTTTGCCCAGAGACCTCTTGAGGTTCTTTTACGAGCCGTAAATCTACGACACGGAACCACCGGCTTTACTTCCTTTCCGAAGGAAGCTATGCTAAGGCTTTTTACTCCCGAAAAAAAATCCATCGCCCTCCACCGGGTTTGAACCCGCGACCTCAGGAACTAGAGGTATCCACTACACCACGGAGAACGATTTGATTTGCATGTTATAGTAGTGGCATCTGAGAACATGCAAATTCGCTTTGTGGGCAGGCAGTTTAAATACCCAGAATACGATGCAGTGGGCAATGATTAAAATCCAAGTTCGTAAACGTGTACATAGCATTGAATTTCAGGTGCGTTCGTTTTGTAGTAGAAAAATGCGTCAGCATTAGTGAAATTTATTATGGAGAAACTTTTCTATGTAAAGAACCGTTATTTTGTACGTATTGCCACAAAATTTGAAAGGCGTGGACAAATTCTCTTCTTCTTCTTCTTCTTCTTCTTCTTCTTCTTCTTCTTCTTCTTCACTACCGGGTTAGGCGACAATGCTCGTTCCATCTTCACAATGTAATGCATAATAATTTCTATAACTTCCTAGGACAACTAGCAACTCTCCCTTTAGCCTGAGAAAAATGTATCACCTTTGGTATTTTTCGGCTATCCATTCACTTTGAATGATTCCTCCAATTTTTTAAATATATATTTTAAC
This sequence comes from Deroplatys truncata, assembly GCA_030765065.1. NCBI lineage: Eukaryota > Metazoa > Arthropoda > Insecta > Mantodea > Mantidae > Deroplatys > Deroplatys truncata. The sequence continues at coordinate 72,505,064 of CM060981.1, read as the reverse complement.
CTTTTTTCCTTTAAATCCTCGTGCATAAAAGTTCACTTTCGCAAGTAAAATGACTCGGCTTAGAGAGGGTAATTCTGCATCGATTTCAACAAGACTTGTAATAGCCCAAGTGTTCTTCATACTCTTAACAAGCACTGAAACGTCTACACGCAACTGTAGGAATTCGTGAGTTGTTTCCTGTGTACCGATGTAGAGACGGCAAAGCTATTGTAATAACTAATAAGTGTTGTTACAGTAGCAAATGGATCTAAAAGCGTAAAAATACCGAAAATTCTCTAATAGTTTAAAATAGTTAATCGATGGACTACCTATACAACAGTTTAATCATGATAAACGTCTATGTGGAAATTGTTTCACTTAGGTACTAGATACTTTCTTAATTCTATGAACCGAGAGAGCAGTTTCCTGTTTATGTAATGATTTATATTAATCACCAGCTCATAAGAAACAAATCATGCTCATTTTCAAACACTTCACATAAATGGTGCATCAAAGTAAATTACTGTGGATTACTAAGAATAAGCACTTGATACTAAATATTGCAGAAATAATTAATGCTACAAAAATTATTTTGTATTATTTGTGTAGGATTTTTATCATACCCGACAGCTTTTACCTGCATTTAATACCTTAAGGATGTTATTGGTTTTTCTAGTTAAGGAACTTAAAGAGGAATTTCATAAAAATTCCACATTTATATGCTATTTATCACCTCAATCCGTTAAAGCAATGATACTTTAAGGTCCAACGTATGTAATCCTATTGAATCAAAAGTACATAATTGTTAATTAGTATATACTTTGCTCAAATGTACTCTATCACAACATATGTATCCTACGAGGCGACTGCCGTCGGTTATTCTAAGAACTTAGCACCAAACATTTCAGTGAAGGAAAATAAACGAATAACAGCATCAAAGCTCACCTAAAAGTACATTTTCAAGAAGCTATCGCTTTAACATAACATCGTCAAGAGAGTGCTTCTATCTCCATGGTAGCATCATTAATGTTCCATTATCACTATGCAGTTCAGTGACTCCCAAAAATTCCTTCTCTCTGAAGGTTCAATCCCCTTTCTTATCTGCAGGAATGACAGATTCTGATGGCTGAGAAACGCTTGTTTCTTTTTAAAAATTCCAGCAAAGTACATCGACCTCTAACGTAAGGTTTTACTGTATGAGTGTTCTTGTGCTGATGGAAAACTGAATTTCAGCACATGTCTGTTATGAAAGACCACCAAATATTGTGTTTATAAGAGAACAACCACTTTGTTACTGAAACCTGTTCAGACTTCTAGGCAACTAAAACATGAGAGGTACGTAAGCAAATGAAAAAGTAGTCAAAGATGTCAAAACTAGAATCACATAACATTTTAGGATTAATTAATCCAACGTGCACGTGGTTATTACAAAAGCAAAAAGAGGTCCTGCAAATTATCTGTTTTAGTGTATGGAATGTTTATATCAGTTTTCTCATAAACAGAACCAAGATTCATCTGCATGGGGCAATTTGTATGCTGAAAAACCTAATTTTGAGAAAAATTTATTGTAATAATAAAAATACACCAAAAATTTAAGTCTACCTGAATTTTTTAAAAAAATATGTAGGTACATCTTTTAAATCTGGCATATACTACTAAATTCACGAACACACATTTGATTCTCGCCATAAAAAGTTCATTTTTGGGCACAAAAATGAAAAATCAATTATTTTCTTGTATTTGAGTAAAACAAAACGGGCCTAAGTTGATGTTCCATGGTTAAAAAGAAATGTTAGGTGTCGGCTAGCTGAGGATAGGTGCATCTACTTTATTGTATATTCGCTTATCGATGTAGCTGTTTTATTGTTTGTCCTTTTATTGCGTATGGATTGTGAAGCTATATTATTTATTCTGGAAAAAGTCATAAAATATTACGAAAATTAGGGCGTATAATTTTAAAGCACCATATTCGTTTTTATGAGACTAGTATTTATCAGTGATACAAACTGAAGGTGGTATTACTACAAATGGATACCAATGTGCCAGCGTGTGACCGTTTTAGTTGTTCAAAGCTAGCAAATAATTAACAATGAACATGCAGGGCAGGAATTGTCGTCTAGGAACGGCGAGTTTGTGATGGATTTACATTTACTCAGATTTACTAGCATATTGAGGGTACTGGGTTGAAAAGAAAAATGTGAATTTTGTGCATAAATTCAAAAGAAATAAAACAAGCTTTCTCCAAGTTTTTCATTAATTAAAGCTACCAAGTTTTCACTCATGATAATCTTTCCTTAAATGATTGCTCATAAACAGATTAAGAGTCCGGAAAGGTGGAATCAGACGATTGAAAAATTCAATGCCATAACCGGGATTTGAACCACGGATCTCCCAGTCTCTGTTCGGTTGCTCTAACCACCATGGCAACATGCCAGTACAACATTAAATTCCCCAATTGATTCGCATATTTCCCGGTAAGCCACAAGGAGATCTCAAATTGTATTGAGATGACATACCCCAATGGCGACTTACTATGCTGTAAGTACTTTAAGTCCCGGGCTTCATACTTTCGACCACTTTAGGTCAATTGATGGACTTGTGTGGAAGAACAATTAAGTACGTTAAGAGTTCTTTTCCTGTACTTATAATAAATGAATTCAGTAGTGAGGTGCATAATTTTAAACATCTACATTTTTATTCTATTTCTGGTCCACTTTTCTCAAAAAAGAATGGTCTGATTTTAATGAAACCTTCATGCCCTTTATTTTAAGCCAATTTGACATAAAATATTCAAAGTTTTTATCTTTTAAATAATGGTGCTATTTTGCCGTGAAGAAATACTTTTCCCCACAGTTTTTATTAAATTTTTCATGGGCATTTTTATTGCAAGTGCGTAGAATTACTATGACATATATTTTAGAAGTTTAAGTGCACCTAAATATTAACATTACTGCACAAAAAACTGACTTCTAAGTATTTTCATTTCTGAGATAACTGTACAGAAACATAAATTGTTATAAAATTTCGCGTTCGCTATTAAAATTAGTGGATATAATTTTTGAGAAAACACATTCAATTTCATATACATAACATCAGATCAACAAACATTAGTTAATCCCAAGCTAACGTAGACTTTGAGAACACTTCTTTTATTGCACGTTTTATTTTTGCATAGAATTCGCAAGTCTGCTAAATTCTCTCTCCTCTCACTGTACCTAAGTTCTGTACTGTCTGTCCTTAGCTTTATTTTTAATGAACTTTCAGGAGTTTCACTTCTTCCGTATCTGTGAACAATCTTAAAGCTGCAGGAATCACGTACACTGTGTGTTGATTAAGGAACACTTACAGCTTCAGAAGATTTCCCATATAAAAGAGGCTAATTGCAATATTTGGGCCAGTGTGTCGCAAGGTTAAACAAACACTGTGCATGTGCGTACTATTCCACATAGCACGAGACAGTTTTTAAAATAATTCACACGTCCCAATCTACTACTGGTGTTAAAATTATCTCCTTCCTTTGTGAATAGTACCTCCGTGTACACAAGCCCACACCAATGCAAATGTACATAATAAGGAAAACCCGCTGTGAGCTTTCTCCTTGGAGACATACATCATTGTCCACCATGAGTCACAACGTCAGATGAACAGATTGCCACGTTTGTACTCAGCTGAGCAAATCACTCCATGTTAGGTACTTATGTATGAATCAGCTAACATTACAGGATTTTGAGGAAAAAAAACACAAAAAGCTCTCAGAACATAGCATTCTTACTTATTATTTGGTACCGGATTGCAGGAAGTGAACCAAATTCTATCAGCGTGAAATAAACGCATGTATTCCTTGCCAGTACCAACTGTTGTTCTGTTCGCTTAGGCACATCTATACACAGTGTCAACCACGCTGTCGTATTCTAAAAATGAGTTCCACTCAAGGCAACTTTCAGAGATCCATAGAGATAGAAGGGTGGAGGGTCTAGGCTGTAAGGTGGGTGAGGTAGCACCGTCCAACCCAAGTTGGTTTCTTAGATGCTTAACATCAAGACTAAACAATCTCAAGAAGCGTTTACGGCGAGTTTGGCCTGGCAAGAATTCAGCAGGGATGTTACTCCAGCATGACAATGCACGCTCTAACACAAGGTGAAAGGGGGTAGGGTTCGGGATTAACCCTCCAGAGCCCCAAAGAAAGGAAAAAAAGATATAGATAACAAAATGAGTGCAAACTTGACCGATTCCATTACCTATCTCTACATAAGGACCTCCACATTGAAATTTGGCAGCGACATATTACTATAGGCAACCCTCCGTTCCGTGATATGGTTAGCTAGAGCATGATTACTGTTACCCAAATGCCAGTTTCAATTTGAGATCCTCCGCACGATACTTCCTTTGTATCGCTCCTAATGGCCATCATCCATTACACTAGTTGTGAAGTACAGTTGTGGGATATTCAAACTCGACGGCTAACACCACGGCAGCCAGGTTCGGAGACATTGTTAATTGTGGCAATATTGTAGTACTTTTCGTGTTATTGACAGATTTCTTGATCATGACTCCGTTATTATAACAAGTGTATATAATATACAGAGTGGACCATTTAAGTTGAGACTGTGCAATATCTCCAAAACTAAGCGTTGTAGAAAGAAATGTATTGAATAAAAGTTGCTTGTTATTATGGAGGAAAGTAAATGTCATTAGTCCTGTTTTATTTGGAGGATGTAGTGATGGTAATTTTAGGGTCAGTTTAATTTGACCCTAATTGTAGGTTCTCATTTTAAAAAATTTCAACTGACCCTAAAGTAACTATCATAACGTCCTCCAAACAAAACACGACTAATGGCATTACCTCCCCCATAATATCAAGCAGCTTTTATTAACGACATTTCTTACTACAATGCTTGGGAGATATTGTACAGTCTTAACTTAAAGCGCGCGCGCGCGCGTGTGTGTGTGTGTGTGTGTGTAAGTTACGAGTATGAACATTTTAATACGCATAGCATTAAATTTCAAGTGGCAGAAATCATGCAATATCATTTTAATATTATCATTATGAATATTTAGGGATATGATTATCAAAATCTGCATTTTTAGGAGACCCCCATATAAACTACTTTACTGTAGTTCTATTACATTTCAATCACATTTTAAACGATGGAAGAATGTTAAGCTCTTGTGTACAAGAAACTTCAAATCGATACGTGCAGCAAGTCGTCTACAAATTGCGAATCTTTGGGTGGCTGTAAATATGCTATACTAAATTTAATTTTGTACTGGTTTAAACCAAATTTGAAATGAGCCAAGAAATTTCCTTCAACTCATATATAAAACTTCAACCACGCAGCAACTCGCCTGAAAGTTGTAAATTTAAGAAGCCCTCCATAAATTATCCTTAATTTTGCTTCGATTGCAACCAAATTGGAAGTGTGTCGGTGAATGCTTCTCAAACGAATATAACATTACAGATATATAGCTTCAATGGTTCACCTTAAAATTAGTACCTTTTTGTCGGTTCTTCGTATAAACTACCCTTAATTTCAAATATGTCTAGGAATGTTCTTGAAACTTTGATTTATACAATAATCAGCTCCATACACGCAGCGGCTGACCTAAAGATCATAACATTTTTAGCGGACTTGCTACATGAACTTATTTTAAATTGGTACCGATTTTAACCAAATTTGAAGTATTTCAACTAATTGTATTTAAAGCTCGCATTTATAACATTGCGCTCCGTACATGCAATGATTCATGGGTCGTTTCATGATTATGGACGGACAGACAAATCAACACCAATAAGCGCTCTGCAGCACTGAATGCAACTAAAGAAATTCCAATCCCTCCCAGAACCAAATCCTGGCTGCCCCACTGTGACGTATCCAAGTTATGAAAGATTTCACTTTAGAACACAGTCATTACAAGGGTCAGATTTTGAGGACATAAAATGTTTGAAAATGGCCTATAAAATAACTGTAAGATGTTCAAAATAGTTATGGGCGTTCTTGACCCCACAGCTCTCCTCGTTTGCCGTTTGCAAAACATAAGCAGTTTTTTAACCTAGTGGTGGAACACTGCTGTACGCAATTACGAGATGCATTCCACAAGAGTGGACCGAACATTTGGGAAGAATGGGCTTTTTCATATTCTGTAGCACACACAAAGACGCTGCAATATACAGAATTTATTACCAAATTCAGCTTCCCTCAATTGGAAAACAACAAAGGGATATAATTGTAAACTTGAAATTGTAAACAATACTGTTAACAAAATTGCAACTATATCAAACACTACCTGAAAATAATTATAATTTACACCCACCCACCCACCCACACACACACACACACACACACACACAAACATATACATATGGAAATGGTGTTTATCTAAATCAAAACAAAGAAATTGTATACAAGAATAAATAGTTTACGTATTATACAAATGGCTTTTCAATAAAGCCAATGACTCTTTAATAACACTGAGGGCACTGCTTTAATAAATGAGTTGTTTAATTTATATTTTCTGCAAAATGATACAAAAAGCATGGGAGAGTACTAGCTCCAATTAGTAAGCCGACAACGTCAATTGAAGCAAGATATTCATTTACTGTATTATATTAGCATCTAAAACCCAACTGTTGTCACGTTATTGAACGATAAACGCATCACATTAATTCATTTTGTCGCATTTTAAGTGCGATAGCTCCGAAACTCTCTATTTCAGAATTGTACCAAATCTCATTTTGTGGATAAAAGCCCGCTTTTCATTACAGCACATACAAATTATTTTTATTTTACTTATTCACAACTTTAAGCGTCTCCGGATTTTAATAAAACTAAAATATTAGATTGAGAATAATCCATAGTGCCATTAGGAGACGTCGGCAATGTTGGTAAAGTGGTTATGTTTGGGTGTTCGTAGTTATAACACCAAAAGTGAATAAACGCAGCGATTTACGTAGTTGTTGCACGATGGTCGCAAAGTGTTCTGTGAACCTGGAAATACTCAAAACCGCATACTGCTTAGCAAGCGTTCTCATCGTCTTCCGTGGTTTAGGAGTACCATGTTAGCTTCTAGTTCCCGAGTCGTGGATTCAAACCCAGAGGAGGGTGATGGATTTTTTCGAGAGTAAAAAGCCTTAGCATGGCTTCCTTCAGAAGGGAAGTAAAGCCCGTGGTCCCGTGTCGTAGATTTACGGCACGTAAAAGAACCTCAAGCTTGATAAAGAGGCCTCTGAGCAAAATTACCGGTCTCTTACGCCCAATATAGAATGGGGCGCTAAGAACCATAGCAGTTAAAGAGCGTGGATAAATAAAACTCAATATTTTTAAGCGCTCTCATTGTTTAACCATGCACAGCAGCTTGCTTGACCTTCAGTTCAAAACAAACGTGCGATAGCGACCATGAGCGCCTAAAGTAATTTACTTCTTTAATTATTTTAGACAAAACCTTATCAGTAACCATTACAGTAAAATATAAGTTTGATTGTGTTTAAATTACGGAATCTTACCATACATAATAAAATTATTCTTAATCCGTAACCGCCTACACTTGAAAAAAAAATTCTTCACTTAAATAAAAATAAGAAGAGCATGTTCACTTATCAGTATGAAATTAAAGTTTAAGGAATCAAAATGAAGCTCAATTTAAATTAGATTTAAAGGTTTCAGAGTTATAACAGTTTGAAGTTGGACAGTTTAGGAAGATACTATAAATTTGAACAATTTTAATTGCAAGATTATGATTTTCTAAGTTTTAAGAGTTTGCATAAAACATTATATCGGGTGGTCTACAAATACAAAAACTTTCGTTTCGTTTAAAAAATGCAAGGTCGTTTGAAATGGAATGTCCCTAACGCAAAAAAGGGAAATTGACCTGTCCTTTTCTAGTTTGGGACATGAATCCATAAAAGTAGTGTTCCCTGAGAATAGCCACCCTTCCACCCAGTAACTCCAGACTAACATTAAATATGGATGATTTTTTTTCTAAGAATGCAAACAAAGGATGCGCACCGTTACTATTTTTCTCAATTGTATACTGAAATTTTTGATGTTTGCAAATTTGCCGTATGTAAAATGTCAGTAATACAAAACGTTTTACATACACAATGTAAATGCAAGAATATTAGTAAATAAAGATGTAAAGGACAATAGAACAACATAATAATGATGTAAAATAAAAAAGCCTTAAAAATAGAAAATGACATAAAATGACCAAGAAGGCCTCATAAATGTGCATTTTCATAATCTGGAGCCCATGATAAGGATTTATGTACACGTTAGCAATGCTTGTGATGCAACTATTAGAAGATGACATAATTATCATCAGATCCGGGGCCCTGGTCATAACAATTCTGACATCATTCTCTACAGTTAGCGAATTAGAGCAAACACAGAGAGGTTAAAGGCACGCAGCTCTTGTTTTGTTTTAGAGTTCAACCAGTTTGAGAACGTGCGTGCCACAAGAACAGTAATGAACTTCAGAACAAGCACGACATCATTTTTGTACTGCTTCCAAATAAAGTACAAGTTAAAGCCCCGGATTAATATTATTCAACATTCCAAGTGCGACGCGGTACAGGTCTTGTGGTTTAACTTCCTTAGTGCATGTGAGAGAGCTGCTCGTAATTGGTACATAAGTTACTGCACAGAGGGAAATGATCTCTCCGGACTATGTTTGGAATCCGTTTTATTACATACTGTTCAGCCATAATTTACCACACCGCAAGTATTCTTTCCTTACATCGGAAATGACAATCTTCTTAGATACGTCCACTTCCAGGAAAGGCAAAAACAGGCGTTTTCCTCCTTTATGCTTACCCTTTTTGTTCCCAGGAAAGGCATGCGAGTTGATTACCTCTAATTTTTATTAAATTTATTGATGAGTAAGCGCACTTTGTGTAGATGTAGCTCAGGATTGCAACATTGGCAATGTTTTCTTCCTGACGTGCGAAACATCTTAAATGCGTAACGTAAAATACATTACAAAGACAGAAAAAAGAAAACACTGTAGCAACACGCAGTTTGTATACTGCAGCATTACCGGAAATTACTTTTACAGAATCAATTGAAAGGTAAACAATGATGCGCAATCGTGACACAACTTTCTCAACCCATTACAAATTTATGTACATCTCTTGATTATATTGTGCAATCCATATAAAAATAATTCTTCTATCGGTGCTACTTTATTCACATTAAGTATATGCCTAGAACTATTTAAAATTAAACTATCAACTTCGTTACATGCAACATGCAGAAACAACATTCAGCTGTTTATATCACACAATGGTTGTTGTTAGTTATGAGTTTATGCGAAGGAAAAGCAACCAGATGAAAGTAAATTTTCACGATGCTCCATCAAAACACGCACTTTAACATGGGAAAATGTAAGGGCACCACAAGAAATATCTCGAAAACTACTAATACTACGAAATTTTTTTTGGACAGTTATGAGCCTTATTGTTCCTTTTTCCCCCTTTTCTTTTGTATACTAAATTTATGTTTTTCTCTTCAAAGTCAAGAGAATGCAGAGGACTTCCAGGTTACCTACTCACAGAATTTCAATTTGAATCAAATCAAATTTCAAATTCAATTGAAATCAAAATGCGTACTTTATTCACATTAAGTATATACCTAGAAGGATTTAAAATTAAACATATCGACTTAGTTACATGTAACATGCAGAAACAACATTCAGCTGTTTATATCACACAGTGGTTGTTGTTAGTAATGAGTTTATGCGAAGGAAAAGCAACAAGAAGAACGTAAATATTCAAGATGCTACACCAAATCATGTACTTTAACATGGGAAAATGTAAGGGTGCCACAAGGAATATCTCTAAAACTACTAATACTACGAAAAACATTATTGGACAGATATGAGCCTTATTTTTTTTTCTTTCTTTTGTATATTAAGTTTCTGTTTATCTCTTATAATTTCAAAGTCAAGAGAATGCAGAAGACTTCACAGGTTACCTCTCACAGAAATTTCAAGATTACATTATATGTGTCATGCCAATAGCTCAAGTATACCTATACATATAGTAAATTTAATGACAACGCAAGGGTCGTTTTTGAGAAAATGGATAATAACGAAAAATCTTCCATGTAAAGAGTTGTTTGCGGTAGGTTTATCGTCTTGAAAATCTTCAAGACGATAAACTTTAAACGGTGTCTAAATCAAGTATCAAATTTGTGACTTTTCGTCCTTGACCTATGTTGTTCTCTGACACACACATGCACATACAGTTTTTAAAACGCTTTTTGTAAAACACATATTTCCTCTAAAATCTCGACATTGAATGTTTGAGTTGAATGCAATACTTCTATCTACCTTAGATAGGCGGTAGTGAAATTAAAAAGATTTTGTATTACTAGTAACACGGAATTCCTGGTATATAGCAAGGTGTGAGGAAAGACGTGTGACTGTTGCACATCGGACTTTATTCTTTACTAGAAAGCTCATTCCATGCAACTGAAGGTGTTCGCAAGTGGCAAGTGTCCTTGAATGCAATTCTGTCTTCAGAGTAAGCTAAATCAGATGATAATTACTGCAGTGATGCCATGATGACTGTGTGAGATTCTGGTGACCGAGGATGAGTATTCTGTGGAACTGCTTGATTGAGCGTGATTTGACACGTGCAACTGTTGAACATCGCCTGAGCGACGTGATCATTGAAGTTAAACATGCAACCTATCAGGAGAGCAATGCTAAACCTATGACCTCATGCTTCCTCTGTATAGCTTGCAGAAGGTTGGGAGAGTTAAAATATGTATTTAGATTATAATATGGCATATCGTGTTATGCACTCCTCCTTAAAAATCCCCCATATATGCGTAGTGGTATTTATCGCCTGCTTTTAATGCATACGCCATCATAGGGGTGCACACTGATGATACTTGCATGAAATGATGATTGGGAAAGGAAACTTGGGAAGGAAACGTTCCAGATTTAAGTTTAGGATACCTCCCCGCATTTGCCAGATATGAAGACTGAGGGAAAACCTATCAGGGAGGAGAGTGCTGGCGGGATTTGAACGCATACCTCCCGCTCATGAGTCTGTGCCTTAAGAACTCGGTCACCCTGTCGGTCCATTTTTTAATCGTCCAAATTAATTATTATGAGGAAGTATAAATGTATAATAACGAGACGTCGTCCTCTGTGGTGTAGTGGTTACCATGCTAGTCTCTAGTTCCCGAGATCGCAGGTTAAACCTGGACGTAAAAATCCTTAGCATGGCTTCCTTCGGAAGGGAAGTAAAGCCGGTGGTCCCGTGTCGTAGATTTACGGCACGTAAAAGAACCTCAAGCCTGATAAAGAGGTCTCTGAACAAAATCGCCGGTCTTTCACGCTCTATATAGAATGGGACGCTAACAACCATAATGGTTAAAGAGCGTCCATAAATAAAACTCAATTTAATGTATAATAACGAGAATTTTAATGAATAAAGAATCTACAATAAAAATATATTAGCTGGCATCTCTAAGTTTTCTTTTCAAATAATCAAACTATCCATGTTTGTGTTCAGTTTTTCTAGATTCAACTTTATGCAATCCTTTTGAGGTCAGTTGCGATTCTTTATTATTCACGCACCTCTGTCAAAAGGCATCTTATCTTGCCTTTAGAGTTTTCCAGCTTTAACACAATTCGAGAAACATTCACCCTTCTGCGCCTAACGGAACTGAAAAGACGTGAGATTAGGAAATTTGGTAATTATTTAAAGCTTAATATTTTCATCTCAATTTTAATTGAATTAACGTCTTATGGATTATGAATATAGCATGCAGATGGATGAAAATCATTCAATTGGGAGAATCATTTAATGGCATAATGTAATTTTGATATAATGATTATAGGTAATAGTAAATAACATAAATAATAATAATAATAATAATAATAATAATAATAATAATAATAATAATAATAACAATAATGCACGCTTAAATTTGCTCCCTGGATTTTGCAACCCAGGTACTATTTTCTTTAGGAATGTACCCCTGCATATAAACTGAAAGTTTCCGGACATTTCATTAAAGAAACTTCTTCAAAATATTTTAATGTATATTATTGCGATCGATGGTCCCTAGTTATTACTGGGGATAGCTGGCTGGACGTTTCTCCCCTAATTAATGCACAAAATAAGAGACAATATAAAATATATTAAGCTCGCCAGTGGATTTAAAACGTGTTCGAAATGTTATATTTCTGCTATATGAACCTTGCACCTAGTGAATACATTGTTGAAATTATGACGAATTTCTTAAATGAAACAGTGAAGAATAAACTAATATACCCTTCCAATTTGTCGAGCGTATAGTGTGTGTTTGCCTTAACGATATTTTCTGACCTGGATAATTTCATCCCATGTACAACTCACGATCCAAAATTTTGATTCCACAAAGTGTGCACTCATCAATCCAGTTCACTCTTTCTAATACAGTTCTCACTTTGCTATAAAAGAAATCATAAATACTTAAAAAAAATTTCGTTTAACGTTTTTATTTCTTTGGGAAAGTATATTATATTTCTGCTTGTTCTATTTTTACTTTCTCTACTACGTATAGTAAGTAGGGGAAGTATTGCATTCCACCCAAAAATTCGATACCGAGATTTCACCGGAAATACATGTTTTGAGACCTCCTGAATCCAAAAAAAGCATTTTTGGAAACATGTCCGTGTGTGTGTGTGTGTGTGTGTGTGTGTGTGTCTGTGTGTCTGTGAACAGCATAACTCAAAAACTAACAGTCGGATAAACACCAAACTTGGTATTTACGTTCAGTATCTTCCAGAGATGCGACACGAAGATTTTCAAGAAAATCCCCCCACCCCAGACTACCCTTTACATGGAACATTTTTCGAAAATTTTAATTTTCTCAAAAATGGCTCTAACGATTTTGATGAAAATATCATATGTTTAAGATAATGTCATGAGAAATGAAATGTATATCTCGAAATTTCTGGGAATGTCTCCAAAAGTATTCTTCATTGTGAACGACTTTTGCATAACTGGTAAACCATAAGAGATAGACAAAATTTTACTGCACAAAAAATGTAGATCGCATTAAAATACACAACTTATATCATATACATTTTTTTTGTTGAGTGAACCGTTTTCGAGATATTGCTTGTTATTTCCTTAAATTTTCCAATACTTATACTTTTTCTCAAATTCGTTATTCATTTTTTTATGTCCTGGACATGCAAAGAGAATGGAATGCGCCACATAGCAACCAGCGATAAAATATTTGACTATCGCTTAAAAGCTACCATATTCCCCTTGCATCTACAAGAAAATTACCAATAAGATTGATATCTCGATTAATATGAAGCATATGGAGAATAGGCGTTTGTAAAAATATATTGTAAAAGAGTAGAGAAAGTCATGTGAGTGTAACACATCAGATTTTTATACTTTATCTTTGGACTTCACACTGTGCAAGATAATTATTATTACTTGATCCAAACTGAAAGCAAGCTCTTAATGAATATATACACGTTAAAAATATTTGCTGAAATTCTGAAAATGTACGCTGAAATAGCACAGCACAACCACCTAAAAAGGCTGCTATTTTGTGACACTCGGTGTCATTCTCCTCCTCCCTTCTACTTCGTGTATTGGGGGTCGTGGTATTTTACGGCAACACAGTGCTATTAGAAAGAAGCTCCTTGTACGGTAGGCAAACCGAAGAACAAAACAAAGGGATAGTTGAAACCCATGTCCCATTCACTGGCTACCCTGATCTGAAAATAGGTACAATTCGTTTAAAGTTCCAGTGTGGCTCGTCGAACTTAGAGGTTGGCAACAGTGTTCCAACATTCGCACAGTTAATATCCACACAACTTAAAACTACGACATCCAGTCAGTTACTGTCATCAAAAGCAGTTTGTATTGCTGCCATATTGCGCTATACATTGTAGCATTGTCCATTAAATGTTTTTCAGATTGCAGTTCTCTGTATGAAGGATGCAGTAGCGGCAACGCACCTGAGTAAGCTCATCTATTAAACCAATTATTCACTGCCAATCACAAGCCGAATTGTCAGATCGGGAGATCCATGGTTCAATTCCCGGCTATGGCATTTAATTTTTCAGTCGTCTGATTCTACCTTTCCAAACTTTTCCAACACACGGCGTGTGTGGAAGAATAATTAATTCCATTAATTGACCTAATAGTGGTTGAAATTATGAAGCCCCGAACTTAAAGTACTTACAACATTGTAAGTCGCCATTGGAGTATGTCATCTCAATACAATGTGGGATCTCCTTGTGGTTTACCCCGGGAAAAATACGAATCAGTTGGAGAATTTAATGTCGTGCCGGCATGTTGTCAAAGTAGCTCAGTGGTTAGAGCAACCGGAGGGAGACCGGGAGATCCGTGGTTCAATTCCCGGCTATGGCATTGCATTTTTCAGTCGTCTGATTCTACCTTTCCAATTTTTAATAATCTTTAATGTTTAGTGACAGAAACTTAAAATTAAATTTTCAGTCAAATTTATTGAAAACTTTAGAAACTAGCATTTTCAGAGGTGCGTTTCCTTAAGCTAATGATTCACAACAATGAATAATTACAGTATTTGGGTGTTCATAGCTCACTGCAGTTACTGAAGTTATATGAGTATGATCACTACAGTCGGCGAAAGTTTTAATATGGGATAAGTTGCATTACTCATCCTAAAAATTCCACAGATACGTTCGTGCTATAAGTAATAATTTTCTCTTTTTATTCTGCAGATATATCTATGCTTTGTTGGAGATGTTTTTATTGCCTTCTTCTGCTTCCACAAGACATCCAGATGGCCAGAACGTTATCATGGTTGCACCTGCATATATCTCACAAGAAAGGGGTTTTATCGTCTTCTGTTATCTTAGTGTGTGCCTATTTGGTAATGTGAAATCGCCTCAAGGTTATAGGATATTTACTACACCATGCCTTTGTTGACTGCTGTTTGACAATTTGAAACAACTCGTCATCAAGGGAATTAGTTCCTATTCGCGCGCACGCACGCACGCACGCGCACACACACACACACACACACACACACGAGGTCTGCAAGGGCCAAATTCTTAGATCCAGCCCGGTCTGAATCGAGCCCGAGAATAGGTTACACTGCACTATCCGGCCCGGGTCTGATTGTCTAATTTTGTTTGAAATAAAATAATTTTGGAGTTATTGACTATTATAATTATTATTAGTATTATCATCATCATCATCATCATTATTTCATGCAGCACTGCTGCCTGTGGGTGCGAAGGGACTCGGGTTCGATTTCCGGTACCGACATGTGAATTTTTCCCCCCCGTTGGGGGAGCCTGGTAAGAGACTATTTGGGTCCTTGAGACCAACTGAAGAGCCACTTTACATAAATAATGGCGGCTGAAGTCCTGGAATCCGCATGTAGCAAGCGGCATGTTCGGCGGCATACTGCCTTATTGACCACATGACGCCCCTATTACTGCACTGTGCCCAGGATGTCCTGGATATGGGTGGACGGAGGGAGGCGGATTTTGCAGCGCCGTGCTGTCATAACGCTATCCGTAATCGGCCGAAGTAGGCATTTGCTTATTATTACTACCATTACTAGTGCGATGGAATGTGTATGTTGCAATAATTGTGCTATTCGGGGCATCCCAATATCCCAGACCAAAGATGTCCATTTTCCCTTTACATGGAAAAGTTTTCAATATTGTTTATTTTCTCAAAAATAGTGCTAGTGATTTTGATTAAAATGCCGCATATCTAAGATATTTACATAAGAAATAAATTGCTATGCTGAATGTGATAAATTAATTCTTCTTGTCTCTATTTTCAAGCCCGAGCCCCGCTTAAATTCGACATTTTTTCGAATTAAGCCCAAAGCCTGGCCTCGGGCTGGGTCGGACCAGGCGTAGGCCCGAACCTGTGTAGACCTGTAACACAAACACAAGAAATCCTTCTATGTCACAAGTCCAAATTACCTAATTTGAGATTATTTTTAGGCAAAAATCCATCGTGAATAATGCTATGTAAATAGAAGAGCCAGTTTTAATATACATCCTTTACAAGATAATATAAAGGTTTATGGGAAGTTGTAATAGCTAGAGAACGTTATGCGTTTATTAAACATTAGATTTTTCTTCCACATTTATATCACGATACGTTTATTTTATGGAAACAGCAACACAAAACTACAAATTATAGAATATTGTTTATGTCATGTCACTACCTCTTTGTGAATATTTTCCGTTTTTAATCACTGTGCAAAGAAAAACTTTACCGTGAAAGTTCGTTTATCATAACTAATTTAATTATCAAAGCATAGATATCTAAGCCTATCCCCATAAAACGAAACACTGCGACATTCAGATGTTTGTATTATAGAGTCTACATCTCAACACCGATTTCAGTATTCCATAGGAACATGATAAGAACTATCTGACTGCCTCTCTGATCGAGTGGTCACCAAAGGCCTCCCCAATTTGGTTCCCCACTGCGGCGGGGGGTCTGTCTGTAACTAGAATCGTTTCCTACCCTCCGCAGAGTCTGAAAGAGTGAATGTGAGTGTGTTTCAAGGTAAAAACGAATAAGCAACATCAAAATCTACAGGCTATTTCTGCGGCCGAGTGCTCGGTGCCTGGCTTCTCAACACAGAGTATACGGGTTTGATTCCCGGTTGGGGCGGGAGTTTTCTTTAACCAGAACCATTCTCTATCCCCTACAGAGTCTCGAATTGTGATTTGGGAGTCAATGTGAACATAATTTAA
Source organism: Deroplatys truncata (assembly GCA_030765065.1). Taxonomy (NCBI): domain Eukaryota; kingdom Metazoa; phylum Arthropoda; class Insecta; order Mantodea; family Mantidae; genus Deroplatys; species Deroplatys truncata. The sequence continues at coordinate 72,488,351 of CM060981.1, read as the reverse complement.
TTGCAAAAAACTGAATAAACCAACGATAAGAAAACCTACAGTTTAGCGAGCAATGACACCATCAATTGCTTCTCAAGTCAAAGCCCTCGTTAAAACCAAAGTTTAACCAAAGTTAAAGGGGGCTATACAAATAAACAATAAAAAAGTATCGTATGTGCTACATTCGCATGACTTTCTCTACCCTCTATCGTTTATTAGTGTGAATACAAATTATTTTTACGAAAGTTTATTTTTGTATCTACTTCATTTAAGATAAACCTTTGCAGAAATAGCTACATAACACTTTTCGTTATTGATACAAAGGATACAGGAATAGTAAAATGTTTAAGAACTGGACGTTATATGCTCGCCTTATTATTCCATACTCATGCAATCGCGAGAAACAATTGAATGTCGACAGAACTTAAAAATAATGGCAACTGAACAATAACGAATATCTCGGAAATACCTGATGCTACAAAAACGAAAAAGGTTGTTTGAAATAAATTGTGTGTTTTAAAGAGATCTACAATTTTTGTGTAGTACGCTTCCGTCTATTGCTTAACGTTTAACAGTTATACCTACAAAATGTTATAAAATGATTTCCGAATAAAGAGGACTTCACAGGTATTCCCAGAAAACTCAAGATGTACATGTTATTTGTGATGTAAATATCTTTAATATATGTCATTCTAATCAAGATCGTTAGAACCACTTTTAGGAAACTCCAAAATTTCGAAGAATGTTCCATGTAAAGGGTAGGTCGTTGTGGGGGGGGGAAGCTCTTACTGTCATCCTCCATGGTGTAGTGGTTACCAAGCTAACATTTAGTTTCCGAGGTCGCGGGTTCAAACCCGGCGGAGAGCGATGGATTTTTTCGGGTGTAAAAATCCTTAGTATGGCTTCCTTCGGAAGGGAAGTAGATTTACGGCACGTAAAAGAACTCAAACCCGATAAAGAGGCCTTTGAAAAAAATTGCCGGTCTTTCACGCCCAATATAGAATGGGACGCTAAGGACCACAGCAATTAAAGAGCATTCATAAATTTAAAAAAAAACTCAATGCTCTTCGTGTTGCATCTTTGGAAGATACTGAACTTAAATACTAATTTTGGTATTCATCCGACTTTTCGTTTTTGACTTACGCTGTTCAACACACATACACACACCCACGCGCGCGTACAGAGCTCTTTCTAAAAATACTATTTTTGGTTTTGGATTCAGGGGGCCTCAAATCAGGTATTTCCGGTGTAATCTCGGTAACGAATTCTTGGGTGGAACGCAATACCTTCTCTGCCTACTATGTAGAGAAGCGTGGGGCAAATGTACGCACTAAGCTTTCAAGGCCTCTGCAGCGGCATGCATCTAATTGGCATATGTGAACGTTTTATTATTCAATTTATGTTCTATAGTTACACTACAAATACTGGTTAAAGCCTATTTTTTACATTCCAAAAATAGTTATAACATTTTTAATTGCATGTAGCCCATGCGAACTCTTGCACCATAGATGGGGGGTAAGAGTACGCATAAGGTAGTGTAAAAGTACGCAGAAAACACAAATGTTTAATTTTAATGCTTAGTGCTATAGCTTTAATTACAATATATCTAAGAATTCATCAAAGGACCGTAGTCTAATATTAAGTATCATTTATGTAAGCAATAAGATGATAACAACCTAAATATAAGATTTAGATTTTCTCATTGTCTCAGTCATTCTCAATAATAATCACAGATAAATTTGCTGCCTCCTTCATGATTGAAACAAGCTACATGCCACCATTCTGCACACTTTGGCACTCGCACTGAATATAGTCCATGTAGTCCTCTTCCGCTGATTTAACATATGCCTCCTAGCATCCTGGATAGTGGATTTTCTCACCTAGCTGAAGTTGACGCTTTGGGTAGGGTTGAATGACATTCGGTCTTTTTGGACCTAACTTGTGTGCAGATTTTGTTAAATCACACTTGTGCTTTGAAGGACTGAGCGAATCAACGGCTTGATTTACTTCCAATTTCCTTTTAAAGGGTGAGTTAGTCAGCACTTCTGATTTTTTACTTCTCTTCCTTCTTTGCTGTTTGTCTTTCCTCTTTGGTAGAGCAATAAGCCGTAATATCTGCGTTAGGCGAACAGTATTTGTCTGAGCAGAATGTTCTGTGGTCTCATATGAGATATCATCCCGGACGTTTGGAATATGCATTTCACTGTCTGTCACTTATTCTGTGACATCAGCTGGGGGCTTGATCTGTGTAAAAACTGGGCAGAAAATCTTCCTCTGAAAATACATGTTTATTTACTGGATATTTCCCACATTCCTTAAATCATTTAATTCCTTTACCAACCGTTGCAATTTTTCATATGCTTCACCAAACAACTCTGCAATTTTAAATTGTGTTATTACACATCTTGTGGGTTATTTAATAACCATTTGTCACACCTTGTAGAATATACATATTTTAACGGCTTGAAGAATGATCTGTCAAGAGGCAGCAACCTATGTGAAATAGGTATGGGGAGGAATCGATAATAGATGAACCCCATTCTGCCTGCAGTAGACAATTGCTTCAAAGTTCATATGAGATGTGTGCTTATCTAGCACCAGAAGTACTGGTTTCTCCATGCTTCCTCTTATATACTTCGGAAAGCATGCTGCCTCAGCCACTCAGAAAATAGCTCAATGTTGGTGTATTCGCTGTCTGAGCACATATACTTCCTCTTTCTGCAGAAACAATGTTTCCAACTGCTTTCTTACCAGTAGGTGAGACAACCTTAGGAGTCTTATAAAAGACAGTGCTTATTCCCGATTCATCCGTATTATACATTCATGATGGACAGAACTTGTATTTATCCATCATTTACTAAAAATTATTAAAGAAAATCTGATGTGTTACACTCACATGACTTTCTCTACTTTTGTACAAACTACTTTTACAAACGCTTATTCTCCATATGCTTCATGTTAATCGAGATATCGAGATGTAAATCTTATTGCTAATTTTCTTGTAGATACAAGGGGAATTCGTAGGCTTTAAGCGATAGTCAAATCTTTTAAGAGCTGGTTGCTATGTCGAGTATTCCATTCCCTTTGTATGTACAGGACATAAAACATGAATAACGAATTCCCATTTGAGAAAAAGTATTGGAAAATTTAAGGGAATAACAAGCAGTATCTCGAAAATGGTTCACTCAACAAAAAAAAGTATATGACATAAATTGTGTATTTAACGCGATCTACATTTTTTGTGTAGTAAAATTTTGTCTATCTCTTATGGTTTACCAGTTATGCAATGAAGAATACTTTTGGAGACATTCCCAGAAAATTCAAGATATACATTTTATTTGTCATGAATGTATATTAAACATACGATATTTTAATCTAAATCGTTGGAGCCATTTTTGAGAAAATTAAGATTTTCGAAAAATGTTCCATGTAAAAGGTAATCTGGGGTGGGAGATTTTCTTGAAAACCTTTCTGTCACATCTCTGATAGATACTGAACCTAAATGCCAAATTTGGTGTTTATCTGACTGTTCGTTTCTGAGTTATGCTGTTCACAGACACACACAGACACGGACATGTTCCCAAAAATGCTTTTTTTGGATTTAGGGGGCCTCAAAACATAATTTCCAGTGAAATCTCGGTATCGATTTTTTGGGTGGAATACAATACTTCCCCTACTTACTATGCGTAGTATAGAAAGTAAAAAGGAAACGCGAGCTTTATTAAAGCCCATAACTCGAGTAAGACTTGTTTTGGTGGGAACACGGAGTGATAATTTGTGCAGTTTCATAAATTTCAGTGCCCAGTCTCTACCAGCCAATTTTCTCTCCTTGTTAAATGGATGGATTACTTTGTTAATGTCAGCAAACTGTGGTACCAAGCTATATACCATATAGCGGATATACCAAGCTGCTGTGCAACTTTTCGTTTCGAAAAGCCTCCTGTAGCTTCTGTTTTCCAATAACATGTATATCTTTGCCACATGGTTTTCGGTCAATTTTCTTTTATCTACCCTGAAATTCTTATACAAATTAGGATAAGAATTATCAGAGAAATACTCATTAGCAACATTATACATATATGTACAGTATTTAAATTTATATTAAATCTACTGCACAAATGCAAGGGTGGAACAAAAGTACGCAAGCGTACTATTGCCCCGTCTGAAACATTATCCAGGCCGTGTTACCATCTGCGCCAGTTCCATACAATGACCAAGCACGACATGTTATTACAGAAATGTCTGTGAAATGACATAGTATAGCTCATGTAAATAGACGAGAGCAGTGTAAACATGATGCGCAGTGATTTATCTGTCGGCCGGCAGGTAAGAAATATCAGCCTATCTACCACCATGACAACAGCAACGTCGCTCCATATGACGCGTAGCTGAGATAAAAATAAACTAAACAATGCCATCAGTTAGTTCATTGCAAATTGCAGGGATAAGTTCTTGCACAGCCAGACACTAGAAGTGAACGGTAATATGTATCAATTTATGATGTAGGAGACCACAGAGGGGACCACTAGACCACTATTAAATTCAAGTCCCTATAGAAACGAGGAGCGGAAGTCACGGTGTATTGTTTAGTTCGGTCAATAGAATTAAAGCTGAATTAGAACGTATTCAGTTAGACGAATGCGAGTGTTTCTCAGTACCTCATAAAGAAATACCCAGAAGATCAAGGGCCGACTTAGCCGTCTTTAATGAGTGCGTTGTTCGCCATACACAGTGAAGGACTTTTACATACAAGCGAAAGAAACGCCGACACTAAAAAACATCCAAGCTAAATTGAAAGTATCTGTTGGTTTCGACGGCAGCATTAACACATTCAGAAGATCCTACGTGCACATGAATTCGGATGGAAAAAAATACCAAAAATAACAAACGGATTCTAAGAGAACAGTATCACACACGATAATAAAGGATTTATTATCTACAGAACATAAGGAAATATAGGAACGAGTCTCGTTCAATTGTATACATGGATTAGACACACACACACACACACACACACACACACACACACACACACACACACACACACACACACACACACGACTCATTTGCTGGAATCCTTGCCCCTGTTTCAAAAGGCAGCAGATTGATCGTCGTTCATGCTGGTAGTAAACAAGACCAACTGCACATGTGTGTTTTAAATGTGGACAAAAAAACAGGCGATTATCACAATACATGGACTATAAAAACTATGAGAAATGGCTGACTGAAAAACTAATCCCAAATTTCCCACCCAATAGTGTCCTTGTGATTGATAATGCATCTTTTCACAATACACAGCTCAATTCTGATCCACCTCAAATTCAACCCGAGTACAAATGATATCCTGCCTAACAGAAAAGCACATTCCTTTCAACATTGACATGCTAAAAGTTAGCTGTACACCTTAATCAAGGAGAATAAACCAACGCATCGTACATATAAAATAGTTTGCTTATTGGCTGAGCATGGGCATGGTGTATTACGCTTACAGCCTTACCACACAGAATAGCTGATATGGGCAAATGTGAACAACTGAATTGCAGAGAAAAGTATGACATTTAAAATGGTGTTATCCGACTGGCAGATGAAAAGTTTGCATCCATTTCTCCAGAATACTGGGAAAAAAAGGCGTGAACATGCAAAAAAGGTAGAGGATGAATACATCACGACTGAAGGAATCTTAGATGAACGTGTGGAAATAGTTATTCATATTGGGAATGAACAGAAAGCAGCACAAACAAGGATTAAGTGATTACACAAAAACAGTTATTTTCTTGTAGACTTGGTAACATCCTTCTCAACATACAAACTTATGTTAACCGATAAATGTCAAACTTACACCGGAGCATTTGAAGAAAATGACCATTGTATACTGCAAATCCAATTACAACTGGAATAATATCTAAGGAAGAACGTACATAATGAGTTCCGAAAAGTAAAAGTTAATTTTAGTGCAGTATATTTTCTAAATTATTGAGTATACTTTTAAGATTTTGACGCATAAATGCATGCATATTTTAGATATTTTAGTTCTTAGGTACAAATCGATGTCTATTAATAAGTGATTGTTGTACCGTCCCGGTTCTCCTGTGCATCTTCGTGCGTTTACATATTGCATGGCTTTTACCCCCCCCCCCCAATTCCTTGAAATGCTCACCTGACTGCCCTCGTCTGTTTGTATGGGGAGTACTAAAATACAAATCTTAGCTTTCTGATAGCACAGTCACATTTCCAATCTTACCTCATAGTTTAAAGACGAAACACACCAGCACAACGAAACTACGTAGAGAGATCGGCCATGTATTACTGGCGCAACAGTTCTAGCCACGTGAAAATCTTAATGACAGCTAGGAAGCGAGTTACCTACCAGATCAGGAAGTGACCGGTCGTCTGAATGTTCAGAAGTGCGTGGGACAGTCATTGCCAAATATACGCACACCGTTATGCACTGCATTGCGCTGATAAACTTAGTTATATACCGTATATTAAAATCTACGCTTAGTATAAAAAACACTGTCAATCATTGCCTCCAATTCTTCCACACCTAACAAACCTTCCTCTTCTGCGGAATCACTCACATTATTGCCGTCATCACTGCTGTCACTACTTTCTGCACCATTATCCTGGATGAGAATTCTTTCTATTTGATTTTCTGCAATTCCGTATTCTTCGAAATAATGATTCTTAATTTATTCAACATGTCGACATACATTTTCCCATTCTGGCCTTCCAATTTCAGCAAATTGCTGGCGTTATAACTGCTCCACATATTTTAATTTAAAAGTGATATTTCTGCATGCCACCCATTTTTTATATCAGCCCAGATTAATTCGATTGGGTTTAGTTCTGGGCGATACGATGGCAGTCTAAGTACATAATGTGAATGTTGTATTACTATCTGGTCAAGTATGTATGACTTCTGAAACTGTTTGTTGGCTTTAATTAAGTTATATAGCTTTGTTTTACTCATGCTTTCATCTAAAGCTATATTATGTCTAAGTAATCAAGCTCTCATTTCTTCTTTCAAGGAATTTTAGGTAGGTGGTTTGTCAATTTGAGTGTTGACGCATTGTGAAGCATTGTCGATGACCAGAACAGACCCAGCAGGCATATTAGGTATCAACATGGCGTTGATTCACTTCATGTAATTTTCTGTATTCATTTCTTGATGAAAATCTCCTGTGGTTTGTTGCGACTTGTAAAAGAAGGGCATTTGGAACGAAGCAGATCTTTCCAACAGCATGAACGATAACAAGTATTTGCCCTTTGGCAACAGGTGCCTGCAAACCTAATTCGCTATCGTCACTCCAACTTTTAGATGCTGTATGACTGCTGTGTATGTATGACTCATCTTCATACATTATAGTATTTTTCTGAAATTTGTAGCACCACCTTCAAAATTGATGCTGATATAAGTACATATAAAATGATAGTCATTTGGAAAGGTAGAATCAAACTGAAAAATTAAATGCCATAGCCGGGATTTGAACCACGGATCTTAGGCTTTCCGTGCCGTTGCTCTAACCCACTAAGCTATCATGGCTACATTTACTTTTTATTTTTTTATTTTATTATTATTATTATTTTATTTATTTATTTTGCTTTTCTGTTAGAACTCTTCTATTTGATTTCGGTTTCTTCCACTTGAACCCTAAATCTTTAATAATTTTTCTGAGATTTGTAGCACCACCTTGAAAGTTTCTGCTGTCTTTCAGCTTGATGAGCAATCTGCTTATTGTTAGCACAATTTTTTCTTCCACATAGGAATTGTGAATCGTGCGCCGAATGACGCATTCGAAATCGTCTATTTCTGTAATACGTTTAGGAACCTTATGTTTCTTCCCAGGTGTGTCAAATGGCATTCTTTCATCCATATGTTTTTTTTTTCTTATCTTTGAGAACTCTGGAAACGGAACTCGGTGAAACACCAGTTGCTTTGACTACTCTTTCTTTCACCCTCTTAAGGCTTTTGTGGAACTCGGATGAACATAAAATTTCTTCCTTCATCTCTGCTTCTTGCTTCATGAAGTCGATGGCATTTGCAATTATTTCCCTACTTTGACTATGTAACACCTTACCACTTAACTTTGAAAACATAGGAGCCATGGTTATAAATATAACAAATATAAAGTAAGTACTATTTAAATACTGCTCTCTTTAAAATTACAACCAGATGCAGACACGTTCTATGCAGACTGTATGTGTTACGCACTGTGAGTAAGCAAAGGTATTATATCGCTTTCGTTGATTAAGCTAAACATAAACCATTTCTAGGCTCGGCAGCTGGGGTGGCAATCAAGGTCACGATTCCAGAAGTTTTGCGCGAGTAAAACAATAAGCCTTCCAATAGCACACAGTGCTGCCAATTGCACGCGGTTTTCTTATAAATATTCCTTGTGCGTATTCTTACACCATCCCTGCGTACTTTTGCCCCACACTACTCTATGTGGTAGAGGAAGGGTGGCGAAAATGACTTCCTTCCGCGAGTCACCAAATATGCAACACGCACTGCATTACTCAGCAGGATGTGATAAACAAACGGACTATTGCAGAGAGAGAACGGCGCCTGCGAGTCACGCCACCTCTGTGGTAGAGGAAGTAAAGAGGCTGCAGTTAATGAGTAATAACACCATCAGTTATTTCTCAAGTCAAAGCCCCTATATGACCATGAAAGTTAAATGAAACAATTAAAAAAGAAAATAATGTGATTTCAATATAGTGTAAAACAAAATATCCTACGCAACAGATAAGAAAGTGAAGTTATCGTAATAAAAACTAACTACAAGGCGAGAGTCCTCCCTCCTTAATCGAGGACTCTCACTCCTCAGGACATATGACAACGACCGGGGCAGACACCTGACGGGTGGGGGCAGAGGGCCTACAGATCAGAGAGGAAAGAATCAGCCACACGCTCGGATGAGAGCGAGGAAGTGGATTTAGATGCAGATGAGAGGTGAAGATGGAGCAACGGTGGAATGAAACCGGAGAACCCGGAGAAAACTTGCCCAGACGCCGCTTTGTCCACCACAAATCTCACATGCGGGTCCCTGGGATTGAACCTGGACCGCCTTGGTGAAAGGCGAGCGGTCTAATCACTCGGGCACTGCGCCGCCTGAAGTTTTCGTACTCGTATCGAAATTTCTTTCTTGTAAGGAGATGTATGCTTTCTTTAGCATTTGCGCGAGTTAATTATTATAGGAGAACTATTTTAGCTATAATAAGATATTAAGGTTTACTACCCACAAAATGAAATCACAAGGAAATTTAATATGAAATATCTTAAGTTAATAAAAATTTGTTAGTTGAAGGGGAAGTGAGAAGTTTTCGCATTTATTACTGTCAAGAGTCGCTTAAAGCGTTTCCCTATAGGCACGGTTACCGTATTTCGTGAAGTAATAAGGACATCTGAAAATTATTAGATTTATTTGCAAAATTTAGCCCATTATATATGACAATCTAAACATTTTTAAAACTGTGTACACAATTTTAAAGACTTTGAGTCTACATTTTCGTTTACACAATAGTGAGTATCATTTTAAAAACCTTATGGATCTTTTTTCTGTACCCAATGATATTTTCCAGTTGAACCTATCTGCTTCAAAAGCTTGAGGATTCCTTTTATGTGTGAACAAAATTTTTCATATGAAATATCTTGGAAGTTATATTGAACAATCACTTTTCATAATTTGAATTCTCGCAAACAGCGAGAGAAAATCGTGACAAGCTTCACTTTCCTTCACAAATTTTTGAAGGTTGCAAAAGTCATAAAAATATTTAGAATTAACAATATTTACCCCTTTGATACATGCGCATGACAATTTCAATGTCGTCCTCCGTGATCTAGGGGCTAAATGCTAGCCTCTGGTCCCCGAGGTTCAAACCCGGAGAAGGGTAATGGAGTTTTTCCGGCGTAAAAGCTTCCTTCGGAAGAGAAGTAAACTCGGTGGTCCCGTGTCGTAGATTTACGACACGTAAAAGAACCTCAAGGCTGATAAAGAAGCCTCTGAGCAAAATTTTTTGTCTTTCACGCCCAATATAGAATGGGAAGTTAAAAACCATATAGTAGTTAAAGAGCGTCCACAAATAAAACTCAATTTAATTTAATTTTGACAATTTTAGACTTATCCCATGTTAATGAACTACTTAAACTCATAAGGAAAGGAAATATTTCTTCAGACTGTGTAATCCACATATTTAAGTAATTAAAACATGAAGAGTAAGGTTCTACAACTTGCTGATCGAACTTCCTATATTTATCTTCATTGCCAATCCTCCATTTGTGACAACTTAATTACTTTCAAAGGCACAATTCTGGAACGTATATTTTTAATTGATGTTTTGACATTTAAGACTATTGACCTCATCGCAACCGCTGATGTGCCTTCTCTTTGTAATTCATCAACTGACGTTTGGATGTATATTTTAGGGAAATTATTTTAAAAAAAAAGTTCTAATCGGAACTAGTGGTTTCGAAGAACATAAAAAAGGATTTCTGTGCTGAGAACATTTCAATCAATCTCCAAAAAGCAGGAAATATTGACAACTATCTAGTTGCACAATGATACAACTGTTTATATTCCAAGTCCACAAATGCACAAAAATCTTTTTGAGTGATTCGGTTATTACTGTATATATTGAGAAATAATTATTGTTTTAAAATTATGGACTGCACATCAATGTAGAGCAAATCCATTCCATTCTGTAAACAATTATAGAATGTGAGCAGGACAATCCACTCCATTAACTTTACCATCTACAGAAGTTTTAAGTTTTGAATACACATTATTTGTGGAAGCTGTGGTTATCCCCACTAAAACAGTGTGTCGCAATTGTCTCCAAAAGCAAATGATTTATATGCGAGATTAAACTTTTCCAAAAAAGTGCACACACACAACTTACAATAGTTTGTGCAGTCTCGTTCGACTTGCTTTGAACATCAATGAGTTTCGTTTGCAACCCACTATCTGCCCAATCAAAATACTGGATCATTAAAGGAAACAGCTTTACAGCAAGAAGATAGCCCACATCACCACACAGAAAGGAACATGAGCAATTGTGTTCAATGTAGTTTCAACTGCGTGTGTCTCATTGCTTCTGTCTTGGTACACGCACTACATATTTTTCGAGCAATTTCAGAGTCAGGAAATGTTTTTCGTAAACGCATTGCTGCAATTCGTTGATTTGTAACTGCTATGATGTTTGACACACTGGAATGCTAATGTCACATCAGCTGCACGAATTTCATCACTTGGTCCTGACTGCTCAAAGTTGTTATCTTCGACGAACTGCTTTCACCTCGGACATTGTTTTTGTGTTTTGCAGTTCCCAAGTGCATTCCTTTGCTCGCCACCGAGACGTAAGTCCTTCACTACAAACTGTACATTCTGCCTCATTCCCAATTTTACAATTAAAAACGAGGACATGTCCAGGTAAAAGAGTAGGTATGATAACCCCGCCTATAGGCAGCTGATAAAAACCATAAAAGGCGCGTGGGCTTCTCGCTAGAAAGTAATTATAGTCGTATAAATATATTAAAGGTCCCTAAACTAAGATTTTGATGACTTCTGTCGGCTCACAGCTGGTGAAAAGCCGTGTGTTACGTCACGAAAGTGGAACGTGTCCGAGCCTTACGTCATTGTGACGTCATGGTAAAGGTCATGGAAGTTATACGCCGGTTCGGATGTTTACGATGTTTAATAAGGAAGTGTCATGTACAGCAGAGAAGTGGTGGCTTAACCAAACCAGCATCGCACAGCCACTTCCTTATCTACCATGTGCCATCGGTGTCTCAGGTAGATAATGGGGCATTGTCTGATTAGCTTTTTTACCTCTTATCGCTTTGAAGCGTGGAGATATCCGTGTTTTATTTATTGTTTTGGGCTAAGCTACGGTCCATTGGCAGGAATTTACTGCTTTAATGAGCAATATTGTACTACATATTTTCTGCAGTAAAACAGGATGGATGGCTACATTTACTGCTTTTTATGACCACTGCTTTGACTAAGGTCCCGACTCCATTGCGGTACCAGGCAGTGTACAGTATGTAAGTGAATGTACATTGCAAGACGATTATCACTTTTTATTGTGGGTTTATGTCAAACTATAAAAAAATGACAAGAATATCCTTTTGTAGAAGTTATTTCGGCGTTATTTTCTTCCAAGCGTCAACTTTCGCATCTCTATTCTTATAATTTTCGTTCCCAGGATTATAGAGAACCGGATATTTCGCAATTTCAGCTATTATTAATTTATTATTAAGCTCCATTTTAACAAACAAACACATATTGAAAAGCAATTAAATACAGGTGAAAGATACAGCACGTGGTGTTCAAGATGGTCGCAGTGAACTACTTACTGCCATGGAGACAGAGCGGGGGCAGTAAGGTACTGCAAGAAAATGGAATCCGGTCCCATTCTCGGCAGTACAACCTTGAACCTGTCGCTGACATTCATACCTTTGCAGTAAAATACTGCCTATGTAGCCTCATCCGAGTAAAATCGTACTTCTCGTTTTTAGGCAATATGGCACTACTCATAAAAACATTAAATTACTAACAGTGGAGCCTTAGCCTTAGTACCAGATGCATAAAAGTAGGTTAATGTTACCAATGTAAATATTTAAAAAAAATGCGATACATTCACATGACTTTCTCTACCCTCTATCGTTTATTACTGGGTATAACAACTAGTCTTATAAAAGCTTATTTTTATATCTACTTCATTTTAATCCAAATAAACTTTTGCAGAAATAGCTACATTACACATTTCGTTATTGATACAAAGAGATCAGCGATAGTCAAATGTTTAAGAGCTGGACGCTCTACGCTGGCCAATTCCATACTGTTTCCATGCAATCGCGAGAAACAACTGAAAATCGATGGGACTTTAAGAGAATGACAAGTATTGAACAATTCGAATTTTTAATAACTGGTATCTTAGAAACGGCTTACGCCACAAAAAAAACTTATTTTAAGTAAATTGTGTGTGTTATAAAGAGATTTGTGTGTGTGTGTGTGTGTGTGTGTGTGTGTGTGTGTGTGTGTGTGTGTGTCGGTTAACGTTTACAAGTTATACAAGATTATACAAAATTCCTTCCGAATGACGAGGACTTCCTAGGCCATTGCCAGAAAATTCAAGATAAACATTTTATTTGTCATGTAAATATCTTTCATATGTGGTGTTTTAAACAAATTCGTTAGAGCCATTTTTTAGAAAATCAAAAGTTTCGATAAATGTTCTATGAAAGGGTAGTTGGGGGGTGGAATTGTCTTGAAAATCTTCTTGTCGCATCTTTGGAAGATACTAAACTCAAATATAAAGTTTGATATTTATCCAACTTTTCGTTTTTGAGTTATGCTGTTCAAAGACAGACACATGGACATGTTTCCAAAAAATGTTTTACTTGGATTCAGGGCACAACAAAACATGTATTTCCGATAAAATCTCGGTATCGAACTTTTGGATGGAATCTTACTATACGCAGCAGAGAAAGTAAAAAGCTTTAGTAAAAATAGTTTCGCACTAATAAATTATAGTGAGTAGAGAAAGCCATGTGAAATATTTTCTCTACCACCTACTCATGTTAGGCATTGTACAGGAAGCGTAGAATTCCGTTCAAATACTCGATTTCGAAATTTCGCCAGAAATACATGTTTTGAGGTCCCTGAACCCCAAAGAAGCATTAAAAACTGCAAAAACGAAAGTCGGGATAAACACCAAACTTGGCATTTAAGTTCAGCATTTTCTAAGGATGCCTCACGAAGATTTTCAGGCTATCCTTTACACAGATGTTTATTTACATATATTTAAGATGCATTAATGGCAAATAAAACTTATATCTAGGAAGTGTGAAATCCTCTTCATTCTGAGTGAATTTTGTGTACTTTGTATAACTGGTAAACCGTAAGATAGGTATAAATAACAACTTATGAAACATAAAACAAAAATCTCGTTTAAAATACAGTTTAGATAGATACATCTTTTTTATGGCATTAACCATTTCCAATACACTATTTATCAAGTCAGCACACAGGAATCCGCTATTTAATTTACTTTACTATCCCTTGAGCTCCTGTAGCCCCCCTTATACCTACAAAAAAATGTGTAATGAAACCATTTTTGTAAAGGTTCTCTATTAAAATGAACTGGATAGAAGATTAAGCTTTTGTAACAATAGTGTGTAAATGTCATATAAGATGGTTTTTTTTTTCTTCTGTAGAGGTTTTGTCTATCTCCTACGGTTTTTCCGGTTAAATATAACACAATGGGAATGGAGAGTATTTCAAAGACTATTCACACGGCATTCTAGATATATTCAGGTACATATTATTCGTCATGACAGTATTTCAAACATCTGAAATGTTATGAAAGTCAATAGAATAATTTTGAGAAAATATAAAGATGCAATTTTTTTCATTTTTAAGGCTTGTTGGTGCAGAGCAGTTTTCTTAAAATCTTTCCTTGGCATCCTTTAATGATTCACCCGAATTTTCGTGCATGTGAACACACACATGCACGCGCGCTCGAGGATGTTTTCTAAAAATACTTTTCTTTGGGGGTGGGCGGAATCAGGGGACCTCAAAACATCTCTATATCCAATTAAATTTCTATATCCAATTTTTGGTCGGAATACAATATTTCCGCTATTTACCGTAGATAAAGTGGTAGGGAAGTAATTATATTTGTATTTCACTAAAGTGGGAGTAGATACATTTTTATTTTAATAACAACACACGTGAACATTTATTAATATCTCACAAACGAAATAAAATGTTGAGGTGAAATTTTACACATGCGTTTCTTTGATTGTTCGTTAATCAGTGCAAAACAGTCTCTAGCTTTAATATTTAAGAAAACATCGTTTTGGGCCTCACCTCACCTATAAAAATTCAAGACTACCTGAATTCTTGAACGTGTATGTATTTTCAGACAGCCTTTTAAAGAGCCGCACAAGAAGTAAAAAGGAAATGTTTGCGGACATAATAAGCCGAAGATAATGAACGGTGAACCCAGAAGGTTGAGTGTCGAGTTCCGCGACGCTGATGTCATGCCTGGAAAATGAAAGAGCGATCGAGGAGTAAGCACAGCTTCCGATGTAGCCCGTTACATAGGAGACAAAAGTGACCTCTATAGCATTCTAAGAAAACAACAGCAGCAGCAGCATATGTGCTAATTGATTGCCTTACCGCGATGACCAACCGACCAAACATATGGAAGGCACTTTCTAATGAGTAAGCTGCAAAGATTCTATCCGGTTTCCTTACTATATAACCTGAGAAAAGTCAATTTTAATGAGTAATGAGTAATCTGAATTAACAATTGAGAAACAATGAGTATTAAGGAGCGCAATACAACATTATTTATCCTAGCGGATAGACATTGAATCTACCATATAAAACTAGGAAAGACATTTCGGAAAGTTAAAGTTAAATATTAAACAGCTCAACTATAATGTTTATTTGGTAACATAAGTTTTTGAAACGCTTTCTGTTTTGTTAAAATGTATAAACCTATTGCTTTGGAGTAAGCAAGTGCGGATTTGCAATTTTAATTTTTCTAGTATTGCGGAGTTAATTTTAATATTTATCTGTAATTGTAAATAAGTTTTGTTTATATTCCATATTATAACCTTAGCATTTCTTACAACATCTAAAATCTACAGAAATGATTAAGGAATTAATGAAACAGCTGAGAGTTGGATTAGAAAAGGAGGAGGAATTCAGCACTGCGACCAAGGTTGTTCCGCCTACTTAACCTCCGGAAGGAAGGGATGGGGAGAGAGAGTACAAAGAGCGGCCAGTTATGATGGCAGGCGCAGCGACAGCGGGTTCCCTAACGTTTCCAGTTGATTAAACCCTGCCGTACCTTCGATGCACCCCTATCCTCACGAACAAGTTCGGGCAGAAGGTTCCATGCCAAGGAGAAAACGGCTCTCTCCTCAAAATATATCCACGCAGACCACCGTCCCTCGCGCCCAACCCTACAGGATGAAAGGAATCCAAATAATGGAATGGAAGATAGGAAAATTCGTCGTAGTATAATCACACCAGCATTCACCTACAACCTGGGAAAACCACGTTAAACCAAAGGCTAGGGTGGCCGGTCTAACGAGAATCGCACCCAATCTCCCAAATGCGAGCCTCAGACCCTATTGTATGAGCCATCACTTTCGGTGAACTGAGGGTTGCCCCAGGGTTATCGAGATCGCGGTTTCAAACCCGGCGCTGGGCGATAGATTTTTTCTGTCGTAAGCATCCTCGGCATGGCTTCCTTTGGAAGGAAAGTGAAGCCGGTGGTCCCATGTCGTAGATTTACGGCGCGTAAAAGAATCTCAAGCCTTCAAGCCTGATAAATAGTCCTCTGAACAAAATTACCGGTCTTTCACGCCCAATATAGAATGGGACGCCAAGGGCCACAACAGTCAAAGAGTCCATAAATAAAAAACTCGATTTAAAGCCAGGAATTAAACCCGGAATCCCTGCGATGAGAAGCCAGAAAGTCAGAATGCTGACCACTCGACCGCAGCGGGTCAGAAAAGACACTTACGAACAAAAATGTATATTCAGTGATAAAATGTTATCTCTTAACTGCGAAATCGTCTATCTTGATATCGTCACAGACACAGGTAGCCGAGGTTAAGACACGGGATTGTGAATGAGAATTCTACGGCTCAAATTCTATCAACATTGTCCTCCCTAAGGGTTTTTTTTCAGTTTTTTTTCTCAAGCCTCATGACTGGCAAATGGCGGCGAGCTACCCTAAACTTAGGCCTAGAATGTTTTCATTCCCAATTATCATTTCATGTACCACCAGTATCACCACCTGTGGTGCCGTATGAAGTAACAGCGGTCGTTAAACGCTATTAATTAAATGTGAATTCGTCAGCTCATTTCACACTGTACTTTCGTTTATCTCGACTGCTTGATAGCAGTACGCATAACCTAACGCTACGCTTAAATTTTTACTTGTTAATAATAATAATAATAATAATAATAATAATAATAATAATGAAAGTTGTTTTATTTCAGTAACAGATCTGACCGTCCATTTCCAATACGCCCTCTCCCCAGTATTTACACTAACTGTAACAAACAGAAAGATAATCTGATTCTTTCGTATCAAGTCGTGATTCTTCGCTCTTCCACATAAGTATTGGAAGCGATGTTTCCCTACCTTTCACCATGCACGTGCGAATTTCTAGCAAACTGTTAACTTTATACATATATACTCATTATAATTATTACTCACTTAAATCCCGTACATCAATCGTTACAACCATTATGTTTTAATTTTTCTTATGCTAACGATTTAAATGCCCCAAAACGGCATCTTGTATAGTTGCCTTCCTCAAGTGTATCACAAAAGCTCAACAGGACAATTAAATCTGATTGGCCGGAAGATTTCTAGAGGCGCAGCCCTCTGCCGGAACTTGGAAGCAAGGATGGTTCCAAGATTTCACATTATACACGAATCTATTTATAACTACCGCATTGTAACACAAGGTACTATCCATAACCATATTGTTACTTTAGGAACCGGTTATACAAATACTGGAATGATTTTTTCCTACCTGAAAAGCAACGTAAAAAGGAGCAAAGAGAAAGAAAAGCCCGCCGGCACAAAGGCGTTCATTGGTATCCCGACAAAAAAAATTATATCGTTTTCCAAGGAGATTGGAAAACATGGCGTCTTCCACAAATATTCATTCTAAAGTAAATGTTAATGTGATTACCATGATATTTGAAACTGATTATTTTATTTCTATCAAATGGTACTGAAAACGTTGAACCAATATTTTACAGTCCACATATGTCGCTCAATTGCATGTTTTATCTAATTTTAAGGAGATTTTGCTTTCTACACAAATATGAGGTGTCAAGCCCTATTTCAAAATGCTCTGTTACAGTACTAAATAACGAAATTCAGTGCAAACTGTTGTAGTTGTTATATTAAGTATAACATAAATCAAAGCTGTTATAACATGTTATGTTTTACAATAATTTATAGAAATGAAACATTGAATCAAATTTGAATCATTCAGTGATTTAGCTGGGATTCAAACTAGAATCTTCGGATTTCTATGCCGACACTCTGTTCCTGAACTACCGTGACGGAACACCGAATGCATTTTGTGCTTCTCTCATCTACCTACAAGGCGGTGTCAACTACTCCACAACGGACTGATAAAGTAGAATTAGCATATCTGTCTGCTCCTTGATTTCCTTGCCAGCTACGTGTAACAATCCTCACTACGACCTCCGTTTCTCTTTTTATCGGAGTCTCGTATACGTGTGATTTCTCTTTGCGTCTTCACTGTGAGATTCGGGGGACAGTGGTCGCCTAAATGTAGGCACTATCCATCCAACATTGTTCATCGTTTAGTACCATAACGACGCACCCAACCCATTGCTCATTATGTCAAAGTATTCTTGTGGACTTCTCTGAAAAATCTTCATTTGTTTCACAAACATCTAATTTATTTTCTAAAAGTATTCTCAAAGGCAGTTATTCAAAGCCTTCGGTATAGCCGCAATTCGTTTGTTTTCTAAGGCATCCCAGTCGGTGAGGAGAAGTGCGTATTAACTTTCACACAATAAAGTAACCAAATTTTAAAATCCGATACTAACGACACTTTACAATTGTATAATGAAGGTCGTAAGGACAACGCAACTGAAAAATTCCGACGATAAACCATAATGAAAATAAATGCGTACGCATTTTAATTAGCTTTTGATTAAGTTTTGGTTAATTTGTATACTTAATGTATATTTGTTACTTAGTAAATTCACTCATTCACAACATTTTGTAGCATAACATAACACAAAAAGCAAACACATCAGCATTGGTTAGATAAGAGCCAAAAATTTGGACCAACAGTTGAAAAAAAAATGGACACAAGTTAACAATGCTCACTAGACAGTTGCATGATCCATAACCAACGTCTTTAGGCGTTCCATTTCCACCCAGACTACCGCCCTTTTTTGAAATTATGAGCTCAACTAGCCAGGGTGGGAACTTAACAATTAACAATCCTTAAAAATATTGCTACTTTTGTAAATAAATTAGAAAAAATCGTGACATTTACAAGATCCAATATGAATAAGGGTCCCGAATTGCCTCAAAAAGAAATCCCACAGGACGGAATACTAATGGACGGGACAGTACCTATTTTTGTACCTGCATTTAATATTAGTTTTGCCCTGTTACTATCCTTTAAGTCTGGAGGAATTAATTAGCTAACAATTCACAATGCCCAAGATCGATACAATGGTTTTTCATTTCATGCTCTTACAGCCTAGTGGGAAGTATAAAATGTAAAACAGCATGCCAGTGTTGTACAGCCAACAAATACAATGTTGGAATATACTGTTTACTTTCCGGCGGAGTCCCTGGCATACGGACACACAATCCGTGCCACACTTTCCTGCCGGACATGCGCAAACACACACAACACACGGCATGCAACACGCTTTATAGAAACTAAGTAATCGCGACAATCTTAAGCAGTTAGGGTTGATTACAGTTTCCCACTTTGAACAGCACTTTTCGCGTATATCTAATTTGGTGTTCTTGAGTGCTTTTCGCCAATAGGTATACCTACTACATGCAACAAAACTTATTATTTACCTCATTTCCATTCTTTATTAAAATTCCTCTAAACCTTAGACAAAAAGCAAGATATTCATAACTCTCCAGCGTTTTAGACAAAAATAACCAACACCTGTTCAGATTTTTTCTACACTCTAGGGAAATTATAAGTAACATGTTGCAACTTATTCTAGACGGAAACCATAACACAACGGAATTATCAGACCGATCATGCCTAAATCCATCCTGGAATTCCTGGGACAGGAGCGATGTTGTATACGGAGGTCACCTCCAAAACATTAGCTGCCAGTTTTAACTACAAGGTGTCGAAATCGAATTTGGAATCCTTCAGCGGCAACTCAATATGCGATCTGGATAGACTTCCTGCTTTAGAGGCGTGCTTAAATGCAGTGCGACTGTTTTGAATGACTGGACAGAGCACTTCGTTCCCACACCCCTCGCGACATAGAAACCAGTAATCTCAGCCCATGTTCCCACACCTCGCGCGACAATCTTAATCAGCCAGGGTTGACCGATCGAACTAGTTAAAAGAAGTATTGTTTCCATGTAGTTTATATGGATGATGCAGGATTCGATTTCGAGGATTTGCAGTTAAAACTGGCAGCTGATGTTTTGGGTGTGGCCTCCTTCTACTGCATCACTTTTTTCACACGAGTTTCAGGATGTGTTTCAGCATGAGCGGTCTGATGCTTCCTTTGTCAGTATTTGCAAAGACATTATATGCCAAATTCTTAAATTTGATATCAAAACCGTTCGTTTTAGAAATATAACTTTCTGGAGGTAAATTTGTGTAGATGACCAGTTTAAAATCTATGTTCAGAAACCAAAAACTGGTATATAGAGTTTAAGAATTCTGTTTAAAATAAGTAGTTTTGAGCTTATAGTTTTTCTTGGATTCTTATTAATTGCAAGAATGTTTCAATTTGCAGAAATTAAAATTTCTTTATTTAGCTATGGATATCTGATTTTTACATCCTCTCTCTTTATAGTGGGTAGAGGAAGTGTTGTATCCGCCAAAAATTATATATAGAGATTTCACCGATATACACGTTTTGAGATGACCTGAATAAAAATAGCATTTTTTGGAAAAAGATCCATGTGTATATGAGCCATATAAGTAATTTTAAAAAAGTTAAGTCGAATAAATACTAAACTTGGTGTTAGCAACTTCCAAGGTTGCAACCCAAAGTTTTTCAAGAAACCCTCCTCACCACATAACCTTTACATTGAAATACTTTTGAATTTGTCAAAAAATAATTAGCAACTTTGAATATGTTTAAATTTTTGTATGACTAAAACATGCTTATCTTGAATTTTCTCGTGAATAGCCTGTGAAATCCTCTTCATTTTGAATGAATTTTATATAGCTGTAAACCTTAAAGAGATGTGCAAAAAAACGTAGGGCTCATTAAAACACACAATTTAACTACTTTCTTTGTGGCATAAAATTTCCGATATTTTCATTCCTATTGGTTTTCATTTTCCAACACTTTTTCGCTCATTTTCTGAAGTGCCGCCATCATTTTTGTTTCTCGTAATGTCATTTAAAGAGTATGGAATTTCAAAGCCAGCATACAGCGACCAGCCTTTTTACAATTTGACTAACCTTTAACCTTATGTATCCCTTTGTGCCTACAGCGAAATGTGTGATGAAACCATTTCTGCAAAAATGTATTTGTCTAACATGAAATAGACAGAACACTGATCTCTTGTAAAAATAGTCTGTAAAATAAAAATAAACGACAGTGGGTAGAGAAAGTAAGATTTTTCAATATCTATTCAGGGTTTAAAACCTCTGTTGAAAAAAAAATGATCTTGCGAATAAGAACTTATGGTTTCTCGGCACAGAATTATGTATTGGAAATAGGCTTTTTTCCTGTGACGAATGGTGAATTTTCCAAATCTCTCAATGAAAATCTGACTTTTTGCCAAAATACATTTAACAACATTTGAGCAAGTGTCTCTTATCTGCACAGTAAAAAATCACTTCAACGCGTTAAATTCATTTTCCTGTGAACAAACATTTGCCTCTGGGAATCTGTAGTGTGATAAGATAACAAGAGAACATCCTTTGCACTTGATTTAGAGACGCAGAAATATTACGTCATGAAAGTACAAATGCACAAACACGCTCCTTTATTTGAAAAGATACGTATGTATTTTAGCTTTCGTGGAAACACCCAACTGTATTCCTTATCGTTTCTGGGGATTGTTAAATTATTAACAGCTGACATTAATTATTTAACACACGATTATTCCATTATTTAAGACGCCAATCTGAAATTTTACATTCAACTTGTTTGAAGACATTTTTATTTTGCCTGTATTCGCAAGAGAGAGAGAGAGAGGAAGCGACACTGGAAATGCGTTGTTGCAGTTTTAGCACAGATGCTTGTCTGTTCTGCTAAACTGAGCAGAAAAAAGACCTCTGTAACAGAATACTTCCACAGAGTTCAAATGTCGAAATGGCTTCCTTCGGTTCGTCAACTCAGCACATTTTAACGGAAGTATGAAACTGCGTTTTAGACTGACGTGCGATTTAAATATGCTGCATGTGGCATTATGAAAACATCACATTATTGTATACAAGTCCTTGTGAGGTACCTAACCTATTTTAAAAGATATAACGCAAAAAAAACTTTACAGTATTACCCAAAATAGCACAAATAATAACTTATTACGCAAAGGGTCACGGATTCGAATCCCGCCATAGGCATGGGTGTGTCCGTGAGTTCCCATACTGGGTAGTTTGTTGTAGTTTGAAAAAGGGGTGGGTTTTATGCCCAAGCACTGCGACCTTAAAGATCTATTGCGCATCCCCCCTTTCATCAGTTAAGTAGTCTGTTGCTCGTTATGAACTTAACCAGACTGCTAACTGAGGCTTTCGATAGTTCATCTATCTTTGGAAAGTGATTGCCAAAAATACTTGCTCTTTGATTCGCAAGAGCAGGGCAATCACATAGCAGATGAGTGAGTCTCATCTCCTTCTAGGCAACTACTACAGATAGGGTTAAACAATCTCATTCTGTATAGATTAAACTTTAGGGCACAGTGCCCTGTAATGAATCCTGTTGCCCATGGAAGTCTTCTTCTACTAAGACCGCGCCGGTACTTTGCCCTGCTGTTATCCGATCTGTAATAAACAACTTGGAATGTCTGCAACCCTCAATGGAGTTCCAGTAGTTCTTGTGTTCTGCTTGAGCCCAGCACTTAATAGCCTGTTTCACTGGTCTGTAGGACACCCCCAGTACAGGCTCCGGACCCAAAAATGGGATTTCGCTGCCAACCTTGGTTGCTTCATCTGCTTTCTCATTGCCTGGTATATCTGTATGTCCTGGCACCCACATAAATTGAACCTTATTGTGTTCAGCCAGTGTCATTAAGGATTCCCGGCATTATGAGACGAGCTTTGATTTTATTGATGGTGATTCAAGTGCTTTAAGAGCAGCTTGACTGTCTGAGAGGATAACAACACTTCTATTCTTATATCTCTTTTTAATGCTTTCCATGACACTGGCTAGGATTGCATAAACCTCAGCCTGGAAAACTGTAGCTAAGGTACCCAGACTATAATAAATCTTGGTGTCATTACCGTAAAGCCCAGCCCCCGTTTGATTCTAGAACCATCAGTATACCAGATTGGGCCTTTGTTATTATGAGGTTTTAGCAGTCTTTCCCATTCCCCCGCTGTGGATAGGAGACCGTAAATTTCAATTCAAACCTGAATCTTGGTTCAAGAATGTCAGTCCTCATGTTGAGTATCTTCCCATACTGGGTATAAGGGACAGCACAAAAAACTTCTAATCGTCGAGGTGCGAGGATCTCTGGGCCCTCCAACATCCCTCAAACTACACTACACTGACTGTTATTAAGTAACTATTCCCAAAATAAGAGGTGTCGGAACAATGTTTACTTCCAGGAAACAGACAACGCATTTAAAAACCATGCAGAAACAAAACAGTCATAAAGTTGAAACTAAAGAAAATACGCTTAAAAGAGACATTGCTCGCAGTTTAAATGTTTCGAAGCACTGAGTCGGTCGGCCGCCGGATCCTGCGTTGGTGTTCTTACATGGAGGAAGTCAAGTGTCCATTCCCAGTAGTAAGTGTATTTAGCAGCTCCGTGGTGTATGTATTATCTCAGAAGCTAGTGAAGTTGATGAACGATGTTTTTCATCACAATTTTATGCCCACGTTCGTGGTGTGGGGGTGGATGTCTACCTTCTTCACAATTGAGGGGGAAAAGGCTTTTCCCCGGGGTTTTCTTTTAAGAAATTCTCAGCTCAGTGGACTCCGGACTCATTTCCCTCAGGTGTCAAAAGGGACATCAAATTCTTTAAGAAAATTACTGATAATTTTTAAATTAAAACAATCACTTCCATAAGTTCGAATTATTGAAACCAAAACAGATAATTATAAAAGTACCAAAATAATACTAGCTTTAAATATATAATAATATTTTCATTCTCCTCAATCCTTAACATACAATATATATAGACTGTGATATTGAACTAATGGGGAAGTTAATTTTTTTAAATTTGATTATACATGGTACATACCGTTACACAGAAATAGCTTGTAGAATTATGTTTATACATTATAATATAACAGAGAATTTGTATGAAACTGCAGTTAACACAGTGGTAAGTACATAATTCTAAAACAAAATCCGATGTGTTACACTCACATGACTTTCTCTACTCTTGTACAAACTATTTTTACAAACGCTTATTCCCCATCTACTTCATGTTAATCGAGATAAACATTTGCAGACTCTATCTTATTGCTAATTGTCTTGTAGATGTAAGGGGAATATATATTTACAAGGGCAATATAGAAATACAGTAGCCTTTAAGCACATACATATCTCTTAATAGCTGGTTGCTAGGTGCAGCACCATTCCCTTTGCCACAGATTAATACTCTTTGCATATCCAAGACAAAGAAATGAATAACGAATTCCCATTTGAGAAAATTATTGAAAAATTTAAGGGAATAACAAGCAATATCTCGAAAATGCTTCACTCGACAAAAAAAATGTATATGACATAAATTGTGTATTGTAACGCGATCTACATTTTTTGTGAAGTAAACTTTTGTCTATCTCTTATGGTTTACCAATTATGCAAAAGTCGTTCACAATAAAGAATACTTTTGGAGACATTCCCAGAAAATTCAAGATATACATTTTATTTGTCATAAAAATATCTTAAACATATGATATTTTAACCAAAATCGTTAGAGCCATTTTTGAGAAAATTAAAATTTTCGAAAAATCTTCCATGTAAACGGTAATCTGGGGTGGGGGGATTTTCTTGAAAACCTTCGTGTCGCATCTCTGGAAGATACTGAACCTAAATACCAAGTTTGGTGTTTATCCGACTGTTCGTTTCTGAGTTATGCTGTTCACAGACAGACAGACAGACAGACAGACACACACACACACACACACACACACACACACACGGACATGTTTCCAAAAAGGTTTTTTTTTGGATTCAGGGGGTCTCAAAACATGTATTTCCGGTGAAATCTCGGTATCGAATTTTTGGGTGGAATACAATACTTACCCTACTTACTCTACGTAGTAGAGAAAGTAAAAAAAGTTGTTAAAATAGACAACTCTCTTAACTATTTAATTATTTTTTTAAAAAATACGCGATTAATTCTATTTCAAATTCTATTCTAATTCTAGTTAAATAACATAAAAGGATAAGGCTGAGTATAAACAACAAAAATCTGATGTGTTACACTCACATGACTTTCTCTCTCTTGAACAAACTATTTTTACAAACGCTTATTCTCCATATGCTTCATGTTAATCGAGATATCGAGATGTCAATCTTATTGGTAATTTTCTTGTAGATGCAAGGAAAATATGGTAGCTTTTAAGCGATACTCAAATATTTTAACGCTGGTTGCTATGTGACGCATTCCATTCTCTTTGCATGTCCAGGACATAAAAAAATGAATAACGAATTTGAGAAAAAGTATAAGTATTGGAAAATTTAAGGAAATAACAAGCAATATCTCGAAAACGGTTCACTCAACAAAAGAAATGTATATGACATAAGTTGTGTATTTTAACGCAATCTACATTTTTTGTGTAGTAAAATTTTGTCTATCTCTTATGGTTTACCAGTTATGCAAAAGTCGTTCACAATGAAGAATACTTTTGGAGACATTTCCAGAAAACTCGAGATATACATTTCATTTGTCATGACATTACCCTAAACATATGATATTTTCATCAAAATCGTTAGAGCCATTTTTGAGAAAATTAAAATTTTCGAAAAATCTACCATGTAAAGGGTAGTCTGGGGTGGGGGGATTTTCTTGAAAACCTTCGTGTCGCATCTCTGGAAGATACTGAACCTAAATACCAAGTTTGGTGCTTATCCGATTGTTCGTTTTTGGATTCAGGAGGTCTCAAAACGTGTATTTCCGGTGAAATCTCGGTATCGAATTTTTGGGTGGAATGCAATACTTCCCCTACTTACTATACGTAGTAGAGAAAGTAAAAATACAATACAAAGGAATACAAGAACAAAAACGTTCAAGTTGTAAAAAATCTGATGTGTTACACTCACATGACTTTCTCTACTCTTGTACAAACTATTTTTACAAACGCTTATTCTCCATATGCTTTATGATAATGGAGATATCGAGATGTCAATATTATTGATAATTTTCTTGTAGATGCAAGGGGAATATGGTAGGTTTTAAACGATAGTCAAATATTTTAACGCTGGTTGCTATGTGGCGCATTCCATTCTCTTTGCATGTCCAGGACATAAAAAAATCTGATGTGTTACACTCACATGACTTTCTCTACTCTTGTACAATCTAATTTTACAAACGCTTATTCTCCATATGGTTCATGTTAATCGAGATATCGAGATGTCAATCTTATTGGTAATTTTCTTGTAGATGCAAGGGAAATATGGTAGCTTTTAAGCGATAGTCAAATATTTTAACGCTGGTTGCTATGTGGCGCATTCCATTCTCTTTGCATGTCCAGGACATAAAAAAAATGAATAACGAATGTGAGAAAAAGTATAAGTATTGGAAAATTTAAGGGAATAACAAGCAATATCTCGAAAACGGTTCACTCAACAAAAGAAATGTATACGACATAAGTTGTGTATTTTAACGCGATCTACATTTTTTGTGTAGTAAAATTTTGTCTATCTCTTATGGTTTACCAGTTATGCAAAAGTCGTTCACAATGAAGAATACTTTTGGAGACATTCCCAGAAAATTCGAGATATACATTTCATTTCTCATGACATTATCTTAAACATATGATATTTTCATCAAAATCGTTAGAGCCATTTTTGAGAAAATTAAAATTTTCGAAAAATCTTCCATGTAAAGGGTAGTCTGGGGTGGGGGGATTTTCTTGAAAACCTTCGTGTCGCATCTCTGGAAGATACTGAACCTAAATACCAAGTTTGGTGCTTATCCGACTGTTCGTTTTTGAGTTATGCTGTTCACAGACACACACACAGACACACACAGACACACACACACACAGACACACAGACACACACACAGACACACACACGGACATGTTTCCAAAAATGCTTTTTTTGGATTCAGGAGGTCTCAAAACATGTATTTCCGGTGAAATCTCGGTATCGAATTTTTGGGTGGAATGCAATACTTCCCCTACTTACTATACGTAGTAGAGAAAGTAAAAAATGAATAAGGAATTTGAGAAAAAGTATAAGTATTGGAAAATTTAAGGGAATAACAAGCAATATCTCGCAAACGGTTCACTCATCAAAAGAAATGTATATGACATAAATTGTGTATTTTAACGCGATCTACATTTTTCGTGTAGTAAAATTTTGTCTATCTCTTATGGTTTACCAGTTATGAAAAAGTCGTTCATAATGAAGAATACTTTTGAAGACATTCCCAGAAAATTCGAGATATACATTTTATTTGTCATGACAATATCTTAAACATATGATATTTTAATCAAAATCGTTAGAGCCGTTTTTGAGAAAATTAAAATTTTCTAAAAATATTCCATGTAAAGGGTAGTCTGGGGTGGGGGGATTTTCTTGAAAACCTTCGTGTCGCATCTCTGGAAGATACTGAACCTAAATACCAAGTTTGGTGTTTATCCGACTTTTCGTTTATGAGTTATGCTGTTCACAGACACACAGACAGACACACACACGGACATGTTTCCAAAAATGCTTTTTTTGGATTCAGTGAGTCTCAAAACATGTATTTCCGGTGAAATCTCGGTATCGAAATTTTGGGTGGAATACAATACTTCCCCTACTTACTATACGTAGTAGAGAAAGTAAAAAAATCTGATGTGTTACACTCACATGACTTTCTCTACTCTTGTACAAACTATTTTTACAACGCTTAATCTCCATATGCTTCATGTTAATCGAGATATCGAGATGTCAATCTTATTGATAATTTTCTTGTAGATGCAAGGGGAATATGGTAGGTTTTAAGCGATAGTCAAATATTTTAACGCTGGTTGCTATGTGGCGCATTCCATTCTCTTTGCATGTCCAGGACATAAAAAAAATGAATAACGAATTTGAGAAAAAGTATAAGTATTGGAAAATTTAAGGGAATAACAAGCAATATCTCGCAAACGGTTCACTCAACAAAAGAAATGTATATGACATAAATTGTGTATTTTAACGCGATCTACATTTTTTGTGTAGTAAAATTTTGTCTATCTCTTATGGTTTACCAGTTATGAAAAAGTCGTTCATAATGAAGAATACTTTTGGAGACATTCCCAGAAAATTCGAGATACACATTTTATTTGTCATGACAATATCTTAAACATATGATATGTTAATCAAAATCGTTAGAGCCGTTTTTGAGAAAATTAAAATTTTCGAAAAATGTTCCATGTAAAGGGTAGTCTGGGGTGGGGGGATTTTCTTGAAAACCTTCGTGTCGCATCTCTGGAAGATACTGAACCTAAATACCAAGTTTGGTGTTTATCCGACTCTTCGTTTTTGAGTTATGCTGTTCACAGACACACAGACACACAGACAGACACACACACGGACATGTTTCCAAAAATGCTTTTTTTGGATTCAGTGAGTCTCAAAGCATGTATTTCCGGTGAAATCTCGGTATCGAATTTTTGGGTGGAATGCAATACTTCCCCTACTTACTATACGTAGTAGAGAAAGTAAAAATGTAGCTGTTCTAAAATACACTTCCTTTATGGTTACATTATTTTTATAAGCCTTTTTCAGAACTTTAGTGCTATGAGAACTCGCATCAACACCACATCTGGTTTCGTTTTAAGTAAGTCATAGGAATACATGCAGGTATTTATGTGCACTTGGAATCTTTTTTTTTCCGGGGAATCAATAATAATTTAACTGCTTTATTTTGTGAAGGTCGTTTCCGCAAGGTTTTGATAAATAACAGCGCTAGAAGCTATCTTCTAGGCGCACAAGACCACACAGGTGGCCTAGCAGATTTCTTGCAATTGATTTAAATACAATTAATGGGTAGAGGAGGTTTTGCTTTAATTTTTTTGGGAGAATATTCAAGAATTTTATTTATGAGAATGTTCCAGAAAACATTTCTACAAAACAATCGTCATTGTGTTACACGCATAGATAAATATATATCAGATGAAAAAACAGATATAACAGAAAATATAACAGATGATTTACATAACCACAAGTCTGGTAACATATTGTTCAGCTCGCGGTAACTTACAGACAGAGCCGTCGTTATCGAACTTGCAAAAGGAAAAATCTGATGTGTTGCACTCACATGACTTTTTCTACTCTTTTACAAACTATTTTTACCACTTATACAACATCTACTTCGTGTTAAGCGAGATAAACGTTTGCAGACTCTATCTTATTGCTAATTTTCTTGTAGGTGCAAGGGAATATGGTAAGCTTTAATTCATTCATTATCGGTTTACCCTCCTCTTATGCAGGACTTACACCCCCTAGGACTTACAAGCGGGTGCCTGGGGTCAGAGGCCCGTCGACGAGCAGACACTCAAGGATCAGACAGAGCATCCAGATGCCTGGTATGGGATGAAGGAAGTAGATGAAATGGATGAAAGGAAAGGTGATGATGGAGCAGTTGGTGGAATGAATGGCTGGGGAAACCGGAGAACCCGGAGAAAGCCCGCTTCGTCCACCACAAATCCCACATGCAGGTCCCTGGGATTGAACCCGGGCCGCCTCGGTAGGAGGCGAGCGGTCTAACCACTCGGCCACGGCGCCGCCATGGTAAGCTTTAAGCGATAGCCAAATCTTTTAAGAGCTGGTTGCTATGTGGAGATTCGGTTATCTTTGCATATAAAAAAGAGAATAACGAATTCCATTTGAAAAAAAGGTTTAAGTATTGGAAAATTCAATCAAATAACAAGGATCTCGAAAATGGTTCGCTCGGGGGGGGGGAAGTATATGACAAATTCTGTGTTTTAAGGAGATTTACATTTTTTTATTTATGAAAATTCATTCAGAATGAAGACGACTTTTAAGGACATTCCCAAAAAATTCAAGATACACATTTCATTTGCCATGAAAATATCTTAAACATATGACATTTTAATCAAAATCGTTAACCATTTTTTGAGAAAATCAAAATTTTCGAAAAATGTTCCATGTAAAAGGTAGTCTTGGGTGGGGGATTTCCTTGAAAATATTGGTGTCGCATCTTTGAAAGATACTAAACCCAAATACCAAGTTTCGTATTATCCGACTTTTCGTTTTTGAGTTATACTGTTCACAGACACACACAAGGACATGTATCCAAAAATGCTTTATTTTGACTCAGAGCACCTCAAAACATTTCATATTTTTTCGGTGAAATCTCGGCTCTTGGATCCATTGCAATCCTTCCAACATGTGAGTTTCATCAACAACTTTAGAAGTCATTCTGTTAAAAGCAACATTGCCACTACAGTAAGGAAAATAAAGCAGAGTTGTTAATATGCTTTATCACCAAGAACTAGGTGCACATTAAAGAGAACGTGCGGGTATCAGAAGATATGAGCTAAAAGTGTGTCAGGGAAATGATATCTAGGAAAACTAAAAGGAATTGAGCACAACTAGAGAAATAAGTAGTGGAACCTGAATAATTCTACAAACATTTCAATTCTATTACGAAAAACCTATATATCAGAACAAAATAAAAAATGAAATATTGTTATTGAAAACGTTTTAATGGTTTAAAATAAAACACTGATCCTATGAATTTGGCATTTAAATGGCTTTTCCATCTAATGTAGGAGAGAAAACTCGGTGCCAAAAATTTAAGAACTAATTCATTACGATAAATGGAGCAAAAATATTTGGCCTTCCACAAGCCATTTGCACAAAATGTAATATTTTATGTCTTAATTTTATCTTAGATTGCCCTCGTGGCTTAGATGAATGTTCCAAGGGTCCCGCGTTAGATTCCAATCTGGTCTCGCGAGTTTTTCTTTTTTGATCAAGAAGGTCCCTCGATATGCGCGGTGTCTGGCTGTGAATTGTGTTGAGGTATGCTCAAGTTGTTTAATAACCAGTCAGTCTTATCAAGTGCTGTCGCTGGGCAGATGCCTCAACACATGTTCCACAGTCATTCTAAATGACCCGTTTATCACCATAATAAGCACAGATGACCAAAGGTGCTTGCTTTTTATGCACATTGCTCAGTGTATGTCATACGGATGACTTTAGTTGCGTAGTTGCCTTTCTGCACCATCTGCTTGAGCAACTTACTAATGTGTCCGCAGCTGCGTAGTCCTCTTCATGTACCATCTAGTTTGTTGCTATTGATTTAATCGGAAGGTGGATTTTGTGATCGTGTGATTGCTGTGCTGTGAGCGTGAACACCTTTCTGTGTGATGCCGGACAGGGTCTTTGTTGCACTTATGGTTCCTGTACCATTTTTTATTTGTATTTCGTTCTCTGGGTGTAAATTTAGACCGTGGTATTAACAATTCATCCCGGCATTTACTTGGAAACAGAATACCGCTGCATATGCCCAGTCAGATTGGACATTACATGGAGTTCGTACCCGCGACCTACCTAATGCGAGCTACAAGCATTACCGCCTGAGTCGTTTCTCTCCGTGTAATGTCTGTGTTTGCGACACCAACGATTCAGCTGCATTAAACTTCTCTATTGTTGTCATTTAAACTTTTCACGCATTGTTTAAGGACGCTGAATAACATTTGTGTTGAGCTTAATCGATGGGATTTACATTTCTTGGTTTACGCCTTCTGCATTACAAGCGTTGCTATGGATATTCAGAACATTTTTTCTAATCTTAGGTTTAATAGCTCTTGTGAGTACAAATTTTATGATTCATTTTATTGCTTGAAATGCCTTCTTTGCTTACTTTGCGTTTTTGCTTCTCAAACACAGCACAATTTGAAATAAGAGAGATTTACACGGTGCCTGTTTCAGAAAATAAAAGTGAATGCAGTATTGTGATCTTGCGCGGGAAGCTACCTGCGGGTCGCCGGTAAATGCCTCTCAGCCCGGCACCTGTGTGGGACCTTCGACCGGACGGTCAGAACAATAACTAGTGCGGAACAGTAGCCATTGTGTGCCGCTTACCTGTTCCAGAACATTCCTTTCGGCATGTTCTAGTAGCCTCTCATTCTAGAACATTTCGCTTTGTACGCGAGACCAACATAATGGAGCTGCTCTTGCCCGTGAGGAGTTCCGAGTTAAGAAGTTACGAAGTGGAACGTGGACAATGTCAGTGCAATTCAGTTGTGAGTTGTGACTCAGCAGCTCAGTTGTAATTTGATTCGACGGTTGTGTACCGAGTGTGTGCCAAAAGTGACTCAAGTAAAACATTTGTGTTACGCTGAGTGCCTAAGCGATAAATAAAGTGTGTTTTGCAGTAACGGGTGTTCTTATTTGTTACAGCATTGTGTTTAAGTGCCAAAAAGTGTTTTTATACTATTGTTAGTGCCAAAATAAATATTTGTATAGATTAATAGTTCATATTCATGTAATAGCTTGTTTCCGGATTATTCGGCTTTTCGTTAATTCGGATTACCTTCGGTCCAACTTAGTCCGCATAAACGAGGTTGTTGAAAGCCAATTAACTTTTTCGATGATATTAGCGTTTTCGAATTAGGTTTTTCTTGTTACATCTTTAAATTCTCTCAGATTTAACTTTCATGCGGCATCTATAAAGCATTTTATGCGATTCCTATTTTTCCCCGCTTGAATTCATTAGTAACAAAAACGGACTTACGATATGTGAACGGGTTTTTTTTTTATTTGTTTTCCGCATCGCGGCGGCGCCGTGGCCGAGTGGTTAGACCGCTCGCCTCCCACCGAGGCGGCCCGGGTTCAATCCCAGGGACCTGCATGTGGGATTTGTGGTGGACGAAGCGGCGTCTGGGCGGGTTTTCTCCGGGTTCTCCGGTTTCCCCCGCCATTCATTCCACCAACTGCTCCATCATCACCTTTCCTTTCATCCATTTCACTAACATTTCGATTCATCTACTTCCTTCATCCCATACCAGGCATCGGGCTGATCACCCATCCTGGATGCTCTGTCTGATCCATGAGTGTCTGCTCCTCGACGGGCCTCTGACCCCAGGCACCCGCTTGTAAGTCCTGGGGGGTGTAAGTCCTACATAAGAGGAGGGTAAACAGATAATGAATGAATGAATGAATGAATGTTTTCCGCATCGTGCATGTACGTAAACAAATCCACATTGCTTGATTTGAGGTTATTTCTAATCAAAACTTTATTGTGAGTAACGTAACGTGAATAGAAGAATCACTTTTTGCATGAATACTACAATATAGAAGTTATGCGATGTTGTAATGGGTAGAAAATGTGCGAGTGTGGGCATAGGACCTTTTTTGTTTCAGTTAAACGTATTTGAAAGAAATAAATGCTATTTTAAAGCACTATTCTGACAAATAAAAGATGGAAACCTATTACTCCATGTTGGGTAACCATGAAAGAACCTCCTGTTTACTGAAAATAATTTAAGAGGAATGGTATGCATTTCTTCTCATTCTAAACATCAAAAAACAGCATTATATTTACAGCATCTAAGGAAACATTTGTTGCTCTCTTTCTTTGCAAGTCTGCGGTAAGATAAAATCTCTTTAAGACCGCTGAAAGGGAATCTTTTCATAAATCAAGTGGCTGTGGCATAAAAGGTCAAGTGCTTTAACACCCTTGTGTATACGCTTGCGTCATTCACCAAAATATGTATAAATGACCAGATTGTTTGTTGTCCAATGAACAAAATGGTAGTTTTATTGAAACAGTCATATTTACCCTTTGCAAGGCTATAAATCTTATTTAAATCTAATACTCTCTGATTGTCACGTAGGCAAGTTGTAAACGATGACTTTGAGGACTCCGTGTACACTTTGGTTCTAAGCACGATGCTCCAAGGAAACGTTTATTTGAAAATCTTGGTTTCACGTTTTGTGAAAGATTCATAACGGATATCAATAATCGTTTAACGATACTGGAAGTAATATGTAAAACTGGTAAAGCCTGAAATCCCAAAGCTGGTATGTAAACCTCAATTCTCTGAGTGAGAACAATGAAAACGCCATATTCTGAGTGATAACTTTTTCAAATAAGGAAATTATATTTGTTTCTTAAGGAAATGGAAAAGTTAATTCTGCAGTTTTATATCCAAAAAATGTCCTATACTGCTCTGCAAGCATAATAGGCTTAAACCAAGTTCTGTTTCTATGTATTGAATAGGAGAAGAGAAAATCTTTTAATCGTATCTTTGTATTAGTTAATTTTATGGTATAACAGTTTTAGAGCTTCTCTTGTTGCTTCTTAAAACTTTTGGAACTTTTTAATACTGCATTTTAAAGTGTTTCAAAATCTGAGTAAATACGGAAGTGTTAGGAAAAACCACATGACAACCGTTTTCTTTGCCATTTCGGAGTTTCTTGACAATAAAATAAACGGCATTCTGTGGAACATTTAGAATACAACACAGATATGAGAAACTGATTGCGGGAAAAAATGTATGTGTAGTATTCATATAAAAAGTTATTACTCTATTCCAGTTACGTAACTCCCGATAAAGTTTGCCTATAAATAATCTCAAATCAAAGTATATGGATTTTTTTTATTTATAAAAAGGTAATCTTGTAGCGACGTTTATTTACATTGTTACAGTCTTTCAAACATATTAAGAAGTTTGACATATGTTTTCAATAAACTACTATTGCAATAAATTACTAATTTGCAATAGTTTAAACATTTAAATAATGATAGTAAATTGCTCGGTTCATCTAATGCTGCCTGAAGATCTGTAGGAATTAGGTTGTTGATCTGGCAGTTGGAATAGTGGTCACATTCGATTATAATGTGTATCACTGTCCGTCTTTTGTTGCAATGTGCACAAAATGGAGGATCATGTAAGGTAAATAGGTAGCCATAAGTTAATCTAGTGTGATTAGTTCTTAATCTGGTGAGTAATGCCTGTTGATGCGGGCTGAGAACTTTACAGATACTTAGAAATGATGTGTGAAATTTTACTGCATACAATTTGGTGTTCTGGTTATTTTCAAATCAGTTGCATTTACACTGTTGTATCAGGTTTTTCTTAATATACAGCATAGCATCTTAATGTAGGACAGGGATAGGACGATAAATTGCAGTTGTCCGTTGCTTCCTTTGCAGCTTCATCTGCTTTTTCATTACCCTTTATCCCTTGATGAGAAGGTATCCACATTAAAGTTATCTGTGCACCTTCGAGAATAATTTTATTGTATACATTTTGAATTTCTTTGATTAACACATTATTTGGTGAGAGATATTAGAATACTGCTGGAATTCTGAATAAATTAAATGTTTTCCCTTAGATATTAGCTTCTAAGGAGTTTTAAACGCAAACTGTTCACTGGAGAAGATGGTGTAGGCTTCTGGTAATTTGTATAATATTGCGCGTTCTAGAGAAAAACTGGGAACCATCAGTGTAGATTTCTATTGAGCCTTGATTATGAACGTTTATTTCTTTAAACAATTTTTGGTACACAGTTTCTACCAACTTAATTTTTGGTGTAAAGAAATAGTTATTTATTTCTGGGATTATAAGACTCCATGTTGGGATTTCATTATTGATGTCCCTGCTTAGTAACACCGGAATAGATAGACCTAGTTGTTTAAGATAACAATATGATCTTTCACCAAGGGGAACTGATGATCTTTTTGAATTTCTGGGAATTTTCATTCACCATTCCTTGTATTACAAATAGTGTATAGTAATTTTCAAAAACTCTAGTTTCTTGTAATTTTCAGTAGAAATTTCTGCAAACGAATCAATTACATCATTAGCCATTTCTTTATAGTCCATTAAAGAAAGGCCACTTTCTGCATCGCGAAGCACTTTGATTTGGAATGGATGAGTGATACCTTTGATGTTTTAAATTTTATGTCAGATCTCTCGTTGTGTTGCTTTGTGACTAAGTGACAATGCAAAAGATGTATAACATTGCGTTTTACTGTGTTTAATTATTCTTCAATTTATTTTCCATTGTAGGATACCTTTTATATTTAAAGCAGGCTCTCTTTTTTCTCTTATAGCTGTTTTACATGAATTATTCTACCACGGAACAGGATTTTCTCTTGTAGTACTTGAAGTTTTGGGAAAATGAAGTTGAGCTGCTTGAGACAATAACATGGTGAAATTGTTCTGTTCAATCATTTATATCCCAGTTGTTAAACTCATTAACAGGTGGTAAATATTGTTCAGTCTAAATTTGTCCCATTCACATTTGCTTAGAATCCATTTACCTGGTCTGTGAGTATTATTAATTGAAATACAATCAGTGTTTATGAAAATTGAAAATGATCACTTCCATAAAGAACTGGAGAGACAACTAATTAAACAGATGTGCTATACCAGGTATACACATAGCTAGATTGATTGAGGTTAAAGTACAGTGTGTGATGCTAAATTAAGTAGCATTATCAGTAGTAGCATAGTTATATCAAGCAATTTTTCTACCACTTTACCTCTCTATCGGTATAAATGGATCACTATAAGCTGCTGTGGGTATTGAAATGGTCCATTAAAACAAACGGCTTAGTAGTTGGTTTGTTAACCTCAAGAGAAAATTTGCATCTACATTAGTACAGTCTGGAAGATAAATATTGCATATTAAGATATATTGGGTTATATGTACCTTAATTGGCTTCGAGTGTAGTGTCAAGTGATACACTTTTAGTTACGCTGTTACTAACATAAATTACCACTCCTCCACTTGCACGAGAAGCATTTATGCATTTTTTTTTTGTATACAGTATGATGTCGAATTTGATGCGCTTAATTTACCTTGAAGTTTGTTTCTTGTAGAATGTGATATTGGGTCTATGTTGATTTATTAGATGTTGCAGTTGTTCCAGCTGGGGTTTTAATCCATTAATATTGCATCGCATTGCCATCAAAGCCATAATATTAATTAAATATGCAAGTAAATGAAGGTTTCTGGGGAAAAGTTCTACATTTTCTCAGCCATATAAACCTTTTTATTCGGTACTTGCACTCGAATTCAGTCATCCATAGTTGTGGTGTTTTTTTCAAAGGCCAAGGCAGCCGTTAGTTTCTTCTCTATTCGTTCTGTTCTTTAAGTTCTGATTAAGAAGGTGTAGGTGAGTTTTTCTTAGGGTTTCAACTGGTTCTTCTAGGCTAATCTCATAATTCTCCGTAATTTTAAGAATATCTTTGTTTTCAGCAGCGTTCTCATAAAAGCTCAGAAGCTGTAACTAGTTAGGATAAAGTCCTGTGGCGCTTCCTCCATCATCTTTCTTACAGGGACAAGTAGATCATTCATGGTAGTTTTAACCTTCTTTACAGGAGGTTTCTTATTTTTGTTATGGGTTTTCCATTTAGGAACCTCCTCCTCTGAGAGATCTTCATCTGGAGCTGAAGACATACTATCTGTAAAACATACCGAGTATACAGTGCCACCGAACTGACAAGTTCAGAAATGTATCTTTTGTAGTCAGTCATTTGTTTGTCAGGCTGTATTACATGGATGGAGGGAGATTGTATTGGTTCCGAATTTCCCTGTTTGCTAACATCACGTACTTAGTTCCTTGTTAAATCCAGAGGCATATCCCTATTTGCTGAGTCAGACATCTGTTTCTTATAACCAGTAGTTTGTACGTTTTTGTTGGTTAGTGTTGCTGAGTTTTCCTGTGTGTTGATAATAGACTTGGTTTTGAGTTTGACACTCTACAACATCATTGCTGGTTCCTGGATTGTTGAATCTTAACATTATCTATTTTAGCTAACTTTTGGAGCTGCATTTATAGGTGAAAAGTCATTATCAGAGGGAAATCCTGAGGATTAGTTTTATTTTTACGTTGTTTTATCCTGGCCTATTTGAGTGCATTGTCTGGCCAAATGTCCCTCCTGTTTATACAAGAAGCACATAGGTATATCAGTGGAAAAGTAAATCCAGTAGTTCGTGCTATTGGTAGCTTACCCTTGCTCTCAGGAAGCAAGTAGGAATATTTGACGTCTAAAGCTTAGTATATGGGAAAATCCAGGGAGAGCAATACCAGCTTTTATGTATTCTATGAAAGAAACAGGTTGTATTCCTAATTTCAAGAGATTTTCCTCAAGTACATGGTTTGGTATCACTGGGCAAACATTTGATATGATTACTCGTTTATTTTTACTTTCTCTACTACGTATACTAAGTAGGGGAAGTATTGTATTCCACCCAAAAATTCGATACCGAGATTTCACCGGAAATATATGTTTTGAGACCCCCTGAATCCAAAAAAAGCATTTTTGGAAACATGTCCGTGTGTGTGTCTGTCTGTGAACAGCATACCTCAGAAACGAACAGTCGGATAAACACCAAACTTGGTATTTGGGTTCAGTATCTTCCAAAGATGCGACACGAAGGTTTTCAAGAAGATCCCCCCACCCCAGATTACCCTTTACATGGAACATTTTTCGAAAATTTTAATTTTCTCAAAAATGGCTCTAACGATTTTGATTAAAATATCATATGTTTAAGATATTTTCATGGCAAATAAAATGTATATCTTGAATTTTCTGGGAATGTCTCCAAAAGTATTCTTCATTGTGAACGACTTTGGCATAACTGGTAAACCATAAGAGATAAGACAAAATTTTACTACACAAAAAATGTAGATCGCGTTAAAATACACAATTTATATCATACTTTTATTTGTTGAGTGAACCATTTTCGAGATATTGCTTGTTATTCCCTCAAATTTTTCAATACTTATTTTCTAAAATGGGAGTTCGTTATTCATTTTTTTGTCTTGGATATGCAAAGAGTTATAATCTGTGGCAAAGGGAATGGTGCCGCACCTAGCAACCAGCTATTAAGAGATATGTATGTGCTTAAAGGCTACTGTTTTTACTTTCTCTACTACGTATAGTAAGTAGGGGAAGTATTGCATTCCACCCAAAAATTCGATACCGAGATTTCACCGGAAATACATGTTTTGAGACTCCCTGAATCCAAAAAAAAGCATTTTTGGAAACATGTCCGTGTGTGTGTGTGTGTGTGTGTGTGTGTGTGAACAGCATAACTCAGAAACGAAGAGTTGAATAAACACCAAACTTGGTATTTAGGTTCAGTATCTTCCAGAGATGCGATACGAAGGTTTTCAAGAAATCCCCCACCCCAGACTACCCTTTACATGAAACATTTTTCGAAAATTTTAATTTTCTCAAAAATGGCTCTAACGATTTTGATTAAAATATCATATGTTTAAGGTATTTTCATGACAAATGAAATGTATATCTCGAATTTTCTGGGAATGTCTCCAAAAGTGTTCTTCATTGTGAACGACTTTTGCATAACTGGTAAACCATAAGAGATAGACAAAATTTTACTGCACAAAAAATGTAGATCGCGTTACAATACACAATTTATGTCATAAACATTTTTTTTGTTGAGTGAACCGTTTTCGAGATATTGCTTGTTATTCCCTTAAATTTTCCAATACTTATACTTTTTCTCAAATTCGTTACTCATTTTTTTATGTCCTGGACATGCAAAGAGAAAGGAATGCCCCACATAGCAACCAGCGCTTAAATATTTGACTATCGCTTAAAACCTACCATACTCCCCTTGCATCTACAAGAAAATTAACAATAATATTGACATCTCGATATCTCGATTAACATGAAGCATATGGAGAATAAGCGTTTGTAAAAATAGTTTGTACATGAGTAGAGAAAGTCATGTGAGTGTAACACATCAGATTTTTCTATATTGCCCTTGTAAATATATTTTCCCCTTACATCTACAAGAAAATTAGCAATACGATAGAGTCTGCAAATGTTTATCTTGATTAACATGAAGCATATGGAGAATAAACGTTTGTAAAAATAGTTTGTACAGGAGTAGAGAAAGTCATGCGAGTGTAACACATCAGATTTTTTTCCAAGAGGGATCTCATTTGAAGTGAAACCTTTTTTATCATTAGTTAGGTTGCTTGATGGTTAATTAACAAAATATTTGTTTACAGGTACATGCAAATCCTTTTGTTGAATACACGAGATACAAACCGTATGTTGGCTGGATCAATAAGCTGCCCATTGCAAGGCCATATTCTTTAATTGGAATGCTATCGTAAACTTCTATGACTTGTTCTTTATTCTAATGTACAAGATAACTTTCCAGCAGCATCATTAGGTTCATTTTGCTGGTAACTGTTAGTTGCAGCCATTTTGTGCTGCGATTTTTTGATGTTGCGGGTGAGGAGAGCGATGTTTTTTTTTTCTTTTTTTCGGGCATAAAAATCCTTAACATGGCTTCCTTCGAAAGGAAAGGAAAGTAAAGCCAGTGGACCCGTGTCGCACATTTATGGAATGTAAAAGAGTCTTTGAGCGAAATTTCCAGTCTTTTACGACCACTATAGAACGGGTCGCTAAGAATCATAGTAGCTAAAGAGCGTCCATAAACAGAGATACAGATAGATAGAGAGAGAGGGGGGGGGAGAGAGCCATTTTGCAGGTTTGTGTTTCCACACAGTTTAATTTGTGTAAACTATATTAATAACAATGATAGTATCCTATTAAAGGCTTTTAAATGACAAAAAATAAATAAATAACAAGAAAGACGAGAAAAAAAATCATGACAACCAAACAGCTAAATACGAGTACATCTGATTCGAATAAAAGTTAAAGTTAAATTACAAAACGGCTGGTATTGGATCAGCTGTTTGAGCATACAAGTTCTGTTTTTTCTTTTAATATATTTGGGGAGTGTACATTCCACTTTACCAAAATAGAAACCCGAGGCGGAACGTAGATAACAAGTTTGGCGAAACGGTTCATGAAATAAGACCAAGCAGAAATATGTGCAAGAGTAACAGGTCTCTTCCATATTTCTTCTTTGCAATTAAAGGTCTAGTCCACCATTTTATAACGTTTATGTAAGTATTTAACTACAGTATGTGCGTACATGCTGTACGTGCATGTAGTTCAATAGGTGACGGATTATTTGCTTCCACATTTATAAGCGACGTTTGGTCCGGTTTTAACAGTGCGATGCAGGTTTTTCTATAGGCTCTAGCAAAACTACCTTAGAAGTTCTCAGAACCGAAGTCAAGCTCACAAACTTTGAGCAAAAAGTTTACGTATATTTAAAGATTTCGTATTTGTCCCAAACTTTTAAATCTGTTAGACTTAACGCAAAATATTTCGATTCTCTTCTTGCTACTTTCTCTACCACATATCTATGGTAGGTAGAAGTATTCTATTCCACCCAATAATTTCATATCGAAACAGAGGTTGAAGGACTCCCCCCCCCCCCAATAAAAAGAAAGCCTTCTTAGAAAAACGCCCTGAGTGTCTGTGTAAGTCCGAAAACAGCATAACTGAAAAAAGAAATTTCAGTTTAAAATCAGTATCTTTCAAAGATGCCACACAGATTTCCAAGAAATACCCTCACCCCTCTACATGGAAAATGCTTTGTTATTTTTTTATATTCTCGAAGATGTCTCTAACAATTTTAAATAAAGTGCTATATGTTTGAGACATTTGCATGTAATAAAGTCTATTATCTTGAATTTTATGCCAATAGCCAGTGAAGCACTCTAGTTCTGAATAATTTCTAAGTGTATAATTTTTTTACGGTATATAATTATATACAAACACTTACTGGATGAAAAACAAGACATCATTAAAACACACATTTGATGTGAAATATTTAATTACTTTTGTGCGTCGACGTTTCCGAGATATTTGTTGCTAACGGTTTGAACTTTCCAATACTTTATCATACATTTTTTTTTAAAGTGCTAAGTTCAACATTTTCTTGTTTTTCGTGATGTCATGCAGAGAGTGGAATTTCAAAGACAGCATATAGCTACCCGCTTTCAAAACATTTGACTATCGCTTTAATCTTCTGTATCTCCCTTGTACATACAAAGAAATGTATAATGAAACTATTTATGTGAACAACTATCTTGATTAACATAAAGGATATAAAAATAAGCGTGCAAGATTAGTGTATAGAAGACAGATAAATGATAACGGGCGGAAAAGGTCACGTGAATGTAACACTTTTTTCCATAAGAGCCGCATTTAGTTGGGTTATAGAGAAAAATGCATTTCTTGTGCATATTATTATGCGCTTTCAGAGTCAAACGTAAATTACGCTACAATAATTTCTCATTATTCACACTTCTGCATCTTCTCCATGTAAGCATCTTTCTAAATCATACGATCAAGACCTCGATTATACGCAACATCATTCATCGGTGATAATTATCTCATTTGGAATCCAATCAGGAGCTAAACCGTAGAAAAGAGCATAACGTCCTGCGGTTCAGTTTTGATCCAAAAGACTTTCCTTTGGAATGTTTTTACATTCGTGAATGGATTCCGGTTTCACATCTATCATCTCCTTCATTATAACAAATCTTGAGTGGTCTTAGCGGTTGGTTAGGTGTTAAAAAGGAAAATTGAAATTATCCGAGTATCAGAATTGTTCTGTTTTGTTTCCGGAATGGAATGAAAGAATTAGATTGTAACTAAGCTTTATTTAAACAGCTGAAACATAAAATATCGGTTTGGAAATGCAATGTATTATATATATAATCTGATGAGCCTTCATAATCTGCTACTATCTACGTTATATCCGTTGCAGCTATGAAGTTACGCGATATAATTTTTTAGTGAATCTTTGCTAAGCCGAACGAATTACAGGATTACGTCAAACACTTGCCATGCCTAGTTAAAGCGTAAAGGTAATACGTGCAGCGCGTAAATGCAGTATAAAAAGCGAAAGAAAGGAAAGTGGGGCAGACGGAGATAACTGCAATCCTTTTGAATTAGCGTGAAGTAAATATAGTTGGATAT
The DNA here is from genome assembly GCA_030765065.1 of Deroplatys truncata. Lineage (NCBI taxonomy): Eukaryota > Metazoa > Arthropoda > Insecta > Mantodea > Mantidae > Deroplatys > Deroplatys truncata. Next base: position 72,445,431 of record CM060981.1, on the reverse strand, counting down.
TAAAGTTCTATAGATTAATGTATTTCATAATTCTCATTACAGTCTTCTGAGAATACGCTTGTCGCAACAGTTCTGCTTCATGAAAAATAAATTCCCTTGTGCGAGCTTGCAGGTGCAAAATGATTGTGTGTGGGTGTGTGCAATCTATTACCATTTCATATACATTCCTTAAATATTATACAAGTAACAAGTGATTCTTCTATTATATTATATTAATCAGGATAAAAGTTTGCCTAGAAAGGGTTCATATTAGTCACTATGGACTTGGTTTTATATAAGGAATATCCAGAAACAGCAGTCATACGCGCATATCACAAGTCACTTTTTATAAGTAATGAGCTGAAGTGGAAAAATAAAAAGCAGCACAATTTCCCCTATGTAATATGGGTGTCGAGAAACTTAAGTCTGGGAGAAGCTAAATACGATTTTATATCAATTTAAACTGTATATATTAAAGAATTATAAAATTTTCCAAAAAGTATGTGTATCTTTTGTGGTTCCCCAGTTAGACAAACTTCATTACGAATGAAGAGAGCTTCACATGTAACTCATTAAAAATTTAACATACATATTTATTCTTCAGGCAAGTACCTAAAACGTATTTCAAGCAAAATATTTAAAGATATTTTGAAGAAAATAAAACATAGTGAAACAGGTTTATGAAAAGGGTTGCTGGGGTTATGAGGTATTCCATGAAAATATTCGTTTTGCGTCCTTAAAGGGTGCTTGACTTTAACATGAAGTCTGATATTTATCTTACTTTTCGGTTTTGAATTAAATACGGTTCACAGATATACAGCTCTTGGTTGACGTTGCAGGTAGTGAGACGATATCAAGTGAAAACGAGGTAAGGATAAAAGAGAAATTAAATGAATAAGTTAGCCTAAGAAAATATTCGAAAATTACTGAACTTGTAAACAAATTTTTAAAAATTTTAAATCAGTAATAAAACATTTTATCTTTCCGCTACCCTTACTTTACGTTTTTGTGCTAAGAAGCGCAGTTGCATTTACTGAAAATAATTTGTATTCCGAACTTAGGTATGTCTTTTCGTAAATGTTTGCATGCGTTTTATCCCCAACTGAATTCTCGATGACTCACCCTGATGCCATATAGCTTCCTTGTTGAAACTGTGAATATTTTATTCTGTTTCCAACACATTTTCGTCTTGTGTTGGTTTCCTCCCACATAGGGAAGCCAAGGTTCTTTCCGTAAACAAAATTTTAAATAAACATTTTCCACGTGTTACTTCCAACGGTTTTTGTTTTAAAATTCCTGTAAAAGCGTAAATTAATGCTAAATGTGTTTCTTATTCATTAATAGAAGAGAACAATAATAGTGAACGACGGTAATTTGGAGCATCTCAGATTTTTCTGGACTTTCTGTCATTATGAGTTTTTAAAGTAATGCACACCTAAAATCCTATGAAAAATCACAAAAATACGATTTTTTGGTTGTTTTGTTTTAGTTTTTACTGTATTTTATACTTTCCCTTAGGTTTCTTCATCTCGCTAACGTCTGTAGTGCCCAGCGGCCATTTAACTACCGGCACACTTAACACTCTTTACTGTTTAAAAACTATTAGTTATTTTTATGGAATATTTTCCAATTTATGATACTCATACTAATTTAACATTTTAATTGTATAAATCGAAAAAAATCTTTTTGCCATAACATACTTAGGATTTCACGAATCTCCAAAAAAAATCTTTATTGTGGACTTGTCAAAAAAAATTGCGAAAAAAATGTAATTAATAATTTGTACACGTGAACTTATTATTATTATTATTATTATTATTATTATTATTATTATTATTATTATTATTATTATTTGCAAACGAAAATGTTAATACATCGGAACCAATTGGTATACACTCTTGAAATTTTATAAAGAGGCTTTGTAAGCTACTCTTACACTGTTGTCAACATTTCACATTTATCAATTTGGCAAGTGTGAATTTAAGATTTTCAAAAATTTTCATAAGCTGCAGAAATGTGATACCGAATTGCTAAGTGGGAATGTTACAGAATTCCACCTCCTAATGTAGCCGCAGATGCCGAAACTGTGGAGAGGGGATGCGATCCAATTTCTTGCTGTGGGTCCCGATATTTTTAGTAATGCTATAAACAAGTAACTCCACGTAGTGTCTCCATCTAATTTCAAATAGACGCTACCAATTATCGGCTCCAGCCCTCTTGTACGAACTAATAACAAATAAAATATTTCAATACATAAAATTGTTAATATTAATAAAATTACTATTAACTATACATGCCATTTTCTTAAACACACGTGAAATATGGGTTTATTCGATGTGGATAACCTGTCGCAACAGCATAAAAAATAATAGACTTGTTATTTTTCCTATAAGATTTTACACTTACCTTTTGAATTACCAGTGGAGCTCCAAAATCTTTGCCCCCTTGCAGACGGAATCCCCATGGGCAAGCGTCGAATCGAGATAATTTCACGTTAATTAACTGCGCCATTGTTTAAGATTAATTCGAACACAAATTACTAAATGCCGGCTTTTATTTCTGGTATCGAATTCGTAGTTTACTAGTTGAGGGACGAAACACAACTCCCGCGGTCTAAAATTGAAGGCTGTACATGAATAGCACGTCGTCTGCTATTTTGAATGCGGAGCTAGACTAAGCATGCGCCGCACGACACTAACGCGACTACGGTAAACGCCGGAGATACTCAGAATAACCACGCTTCACGGTGCTGCAGCATGAGAAGTGGGACAATGAAACAGCGTCATTAATTAATGACGTATCACACAACGCTTTGATATCATGATTCATGCTCACGAACTGTTCAAAGGTTAACTTTGTATCTTTAACTCTTTGACTGATTTGTTTGTAATATAGCTGCTCTCTGTTTGCCACTGTTTATCCTATAAGTAATAATTACTTCTAATTCGCATTAGTGCCATTTTATATGGATCGGATATCATTATCTAAATGGATATATCAAATTAAAAAAAATCCAATCAGCGAAAATTGAAATGCTAAAGCGAATATTTTGGAAAAGATCACAAAATATCGTTTAGCATAAAATGTATATAGTTTACTTAAGTACACCATTTGGTGCTTTTAGGATTTTTCGTTTATGATCTATGCTGCCAGGAATTTTATTTTTCATTCCTGGAGCATTTCTGGTGAAACCGTGATATCGAAGATGAACGATAGAGGAAGTAAAATTAATATACACAAAAGAGCAAATCATCGGGAAATTCGAGTGTTAGTCACAAATTGTTATTTCCCCAGATGTGTCATACTTGGTAATGGGCATGTTGAATAAAACGGCGAATTTCCAAGTTAACGTGGTGCACTGTAACAGGTTGTATGTTCGTATAAACGAATTACGAGGAACTGATAAAACACGTCAGAGGGAGAGAGGTAACTATAGAAACTATTTATTATAAAAGGAAACATTTATTAGATCAGTTTAAGAAGTATTCTGTAGTCAAAAATTTTGATTGTCCAACGTAGGAGCATAATTAAAAAAGAGCGACCGCCAAAAACTTGTTTTAGAAGTGCTTCGTCTGGTAATGCGGCAAAAGAAAAGAAAGAAAAAAAAATAGAAATCTTAAACATGTCACAAGAATGTTATTATTATTATTATTATTATTATTATTATTACTATTAATATTACTATTTTAACAAATTTTGCAATAATATAATGGGAACGGCCCCTAGACGCTTCCCCAATTTCACTGTCAAAAATGGTTTGGTACAGCAGTTGTTCACGATTTAATTTACTTCGATGGCAAATCCAAATTCATAGGTTCTGTCGCTGTAGTTTATATTTCTCACTGTTTTTTTTTTTTCTCTTTCAAGACATTGTTATACAAATTTAATCGATATCTAGATTAATTTTTCTGGCCCATTTCCTCTATTCTTTAAAGATACGCTTGTCCTTATGAATCTCGCGCCAAGAAGATTATGTTAGTTTTTATTTTGTTGGTATTAGCGCTCACTATTGACTGCATCCAAAGCCGATCCGATTCAAAGTGGGTCTCGCAAACCTTGGTCAGCTGGTATCACATGAAAGTGCCCCTGGATCCATCTGTTAACAGGTGGTGGATGCAATCTAACATATGGATGCGAATTTAGGCGTGTTTAAGTGGTAAAAAAGGCACCAGTCTTCCAAAAAAGTTTTTATTCAAATAGAAGTCTAAGAGTTTGAGACTGTCACTTTGTGTTAGTTTGAATAACAGTGAAATAATCTTTGCAACAAGAAAATCCGACAGTGGTACGTAGTTTAAATTTCGTTGACAAAGTAATGAACAAATAGTATCTGTGTGTATCTAGGATTAAAATCAGTATTTGTGTTAACGGTAACGATTTATGAAGTAGGACATACTGTGGTCAAAGCTTTCATACATTTAATATCAAGCCTCAAAAGCGTAGCAGCAGAATAACTAACACATCATGTAGGTCCATTCAGAAAGTTTCATTTTATATTTATATATAATTTAAGTTCAACGGTCGGTTTTGCTGTGGTGTATTTGTCCAGTTTACAATAATATAGAATAAAGTGCAACAGGCACACCTGAGACTAACCTTTATACATTTCTTTAAAGTACCCCTCTTGAGCCCTAAATTAAGTATGCAAGCAATAATACCAATGTTGGAATTACAAAAGCATTGCACTGATTAGTATTTTTAAATAACTAAAAAAAAAAAAATCTCCCCTGCCCCACCAAAAAAACGTTTTAAAAGCTACACCAATATTGAAAATAACTCCAAAGTGCATTTAAAAGAAGAAATCATATTTCACAATTTAAAGGCAGCCACAAACTACTGGTTATATTACTTGTGCATCATAAGCTTTTTTGCTTGAAAGGAACGTGTTGCCAGAATTGCAATTTTATTTACATGTTCCACCAAAAGTTTGGATTGAATTGAATCAGCAATTATTGGCTAGATATTTTGTTGCATTTACATGCATGTCTGTAAATAAGACTGAGTATATGGGTAATAATGCAGTTTTATGTAAATTGGTTTGGATTAAAACTGAAGACATTTCATGCTAATTTTGAGAGATATTTTGACATAATCTCTCTCTTTATACAGGGTGAACCATTTAAGTTGAGACTGTACAATATCTCCAAAACTAAGCGTTATAGATAGAAATGTCTTTGATAAAATTTGCTTGATATTATGGGGGAAAGTAAATGACATTAGCTGTGTTTTGTTTGGAGGACATTATGACAGTCTTTAGGGTAAAGATAATTTTTTTTTAAATGGGAACCTACATTTTGTATGTTGTTTTATCATTAGAAAATGATTTACAAAAAGCTGTTTATTTTGTGATGAGGAATAAGGAAACAAAATAAAAAATGTTGGTTCCCAATTATGAAACATAACTTGACCTGCAAATGTCCATTGTTCAACCATTCATTGTGCTATTCGTACACAGTCATTCAGAATTTTCGTTGTTATTTACGTTGTAAGAATAATTGCAAAGTGCTTTTTACAAATGTTGTTTAGCTTTTTATAAGGAGTGAGAAAACCTCAAAAGGTAGGTTCCCATTTAAAAAAAATTAAATTTAGCCTAAAATGACCATTACAATGTCCTCCAAATAAAACACGACTAATGGCATTTACTTTCCCCCATAATATTAAGCAACTTTTATTCAAGACTTTCTTTCTGCAACACTTAGTTTTGGAGCTATTGTACAGTCTCAACTCAAATGGTCTACCCTGTATAATGAATAATTCCATGTCTGGAAAATTAAATCAGTATCTTATTATACTGATAAGCAGAAAATATGCTGCATATGAAACTTTAGTAAATAAAATTAAGAAAAGAACCAAATGCCAAAAAATATGGCATAGTTAAAAGACATTCTTAATTTTTAATGAATGTGCTATCGTAAAGTATGTAATCATGTAAAGCAATACCAAATAAATCTCTTCATCCATTCACCAATAGCTGAATCAGATTTTACTTGCAGTTAACTGAATAAATTAAAGTGTGAAATCCATCTTTTTAGTAACCTTCATAGACAGTTGATATTTTTTTATAGTTCTTCTTTAGTTTTTATTGAGTAGTCATAACATCATCTCTCTCTTGAAATGTAAACAGAAAACTAATGAGAACTGTTTTGTATCTTGTATTGGTCAATAAATAATGACTGTAAAAGTATAAAATGGCTCATAAGACAGAGCATTTGTGTTTGCATCAAGTACAAGTTTCCTGTTTAGATCTTTTGTTTTCATCAAATATGGCATTTAAGAGCTTGCTGATTCAACCAAAGAATTTTAACAATGTTTCCTATCTCAAGTAATCAGAATGTTTTTATGTTAACAATGCTTACATCATTAACCAACATGCTTAAACTATATTTGCTGTGACAGTTAAATCTTATCATCCACATAAAATGTAAGTTAAACACTTCACAATCATTACATGCAGAATTTTTATGTGACCTGATCAGAATGATTTATACCAATTGCAATACAAGAAAGAATCCAATCAAACTAGGTAATGTATAATTGCAGAATCTCTTTGCCATGATTGGAAGTGCTTTGAATGGTTTTTTATAGTCAATCCTAAAATGAAAGGCTGGTTGTTTGTCTACCTCATTTAGACAGTGAAGTTTTTGTAGAACACAAGTGTTTATGGAGTGTAATGAAACTTTTATTTAAATGTCCTTTAACATTATTTACCCCGAGGTTGCCTTTCTACAAGGGTGTTTAGAAAAATGTTGGTTCCTAAGCAATAACCACAAACAATATGTGAGATACTGTCCTGAATCATATATCTGTTTAAAACTTTAAATTTTGTCTACCAGCATTGATTTAGTTTTCCACATAGTTGTCATTGCTGTCCTACATATGTATCAATGATCAAGATTTTGCATTTTATTGGCAAAGAAATCAGGAGATTGTTGCCAGCACCAATGATGCATTCTGCTTAGGCTTCATCATGGATGTAGCACTGACCCTTAAAATGTTCTTTAAGCTTTGAAAAGAGGAAGAGTATAGGGTAAACTCTGATGATATTCAAGACTTGCTAGTGTACGCTGGTGTTTGTTGCCATCTGCATGGTTCTTTGTCGTGATGGAGAAATGCTTCTTTTCTGGGATGAACTCATGACAATTTGATCCGGAGAGTTCCTGCAAAGTTTCCAAATACATGGCATAATTGACAGAGTTGCCATGTTCCAGAAATTCTGTGTCCTATGCCATTACAATCCTGAAAGATAGCCATCAACATTTGCGTACAGAACCAGTGACTGAATTTTTTGGGGTTTGTTGAACGTTTTGTCTTTACTCCATTGACTGTTGCTTACTCTCTGGGTGATAATGATGAGCACATAGCTCATCACCAGTGACAATCCAGTGATGGAAGTCCTCACCTTACAAACCACGTTGAATCAGAAGTTTTACTGATGTTTCATTCGGGAGCCAGCACTCTTGGCACCCATCAGGCACATAGTAGCCAAACAAATCATAGGTGATATGATTACCTTGCTCACTTAAAACTCCAATTGCTACTGAGATGTCTTTCTGCTTGAAGGGTCAGTGACATAACTCAACTTGTCCGTTGGTGATTTGAATAAAATGAGATGCATCTCGTAAGATGGATTACAAGTTAAGTGTGAGATTCAAGTCATCAGTGAGATGGATCTTCTGATAATAAATGAATAAAATTTATTTCCTGCAAATACAATGTATCTCCTATCCTTGAGGTGTAACTTGGGTCTGGTATCTGTCAGTTGATGTCACAGTTGTATAAACAAACAATGCCTAACAAGGTAAGGATTTAAAAGTTCCATGCTGTTCCTATGTCTTTTAATTTATTCTGATTTAGTTTACTTCAAAACCTTCGCAATGGAGGAAAAAAGTGCATATTTCATTGACATAATACAAGAATTGAAATCATATTTTTGAAGCCTCAGTGCACAGGAATGCCACAATGGGTTGCATACATCAGTAGTGTCATGATCTATTAAACAGAGCATTAACGGAGGCCTAAATCTCAGAAAAGGTAATAAATATGAAAAGGCCTCCATGTAGAAGCGCCTTCCAAACAAACTTAAAATAGTCTTTAATGTTCATTTTTAAATTGTGTGTTGCAAATTAATACTTGGCAAATTAAATTTTGGAGTTAGTAAATTCTCGCACAACGCAGATGATATTTCAGTTATTTCTGCATATAACAGACTAGTGTGAACGTATTTTCCATATTTTCAAGATTCCGTTTTATAAACCATCTAATTTCCAGATCTTCAAAAGTTCTCTCTCTCTCTCTCTCTCTCTCCCCAATAGGAATTCTTTGTAACTGGTGACATTCAGGCAAAAAACTGTGCATAATATCATGATTATTTTTTAATACTTATGATGTTCATCATTAATTGCAGCAATTTTTCAAAGTTTTGCTATATAGAAACTCTTTTGCCATAAAACCTTTTTGGAAAGTGTGAAACATCAAATTTCATCATCAAGGTATTAAAAACTAAATTAGTAATGTTAATTAATTATTTTAATGAATATTGGGGAGTTTATTGCATATTTTAATATTCTAGGGATTTTAGAAAAAACTTTATATATTCTAATACTATATAAACTCTAGACCATCTAAGTAGATTAAATTTGTTAAAAGAATGTAAAACATCTCAATGAAAATAAGCAAATACTGTTAGGTGATAATGGATATTGATACAGTGCTCATCCAGACAGCAAACATTACTTAATTGAAGTGCAATTCCTCTTTGTATAATCTCTAGAATCTACAAGTATTTCTGAAAAGTAATATACGTTAATAAAGTTAGGTAAACTCCCAAAAAATTATCATGCAACCAATGAGTGCAGCTTATACATAAATTAAAGAAAATTGGGAGAAGAAAAACGTGCTAACAATTCCAGATTTTTTTTCCTGAACCAATAAGAGATCTTTATAATCATGTTCAAGAGAATCTCTCCATATTTCATAAATTTTTTCTGCATTATAAACCATCATAAATTCAGGCATTGCACTTTCAACCTGCTCCCTATCACCTTGAGTCAAATATGGAGTGGCATTACCTGTCACTGAGGCAAAGATATGGTTTATAAATACACAATTTGAAATGCATTCGTTAGCAGATTTGCTCTGTGATTCATCTCAGGGGACAGAGTCACTGTTGAGACAAAGCATTTTTATTCATCTATAAGCAAGATTCATCTGAAGGTTTGCAAGACGGAAGATGCATCTCAGGTTTATTCATATCACCCCATGTGTGCATGAGTTGTAGATTTGTGACATTATGGGTCATCCAAATAGTACAAGTTAGCAACTGATAAACGTTGCTAACATGAATATAAAATTATGATCATGTATTCCTTGTTGTAAAATATATGGTGCCATCTTCTCAGATCATTCTTTGTAAAGTCTTTGACATCTTGAGCTATCTGTCATTGTTTTGAATTTTTGAGCCGTTACTTGTTTTCCCATTTCCTTGACTTTTATCTTCTTTTCTTCTTTGATTTAGACCATCATAATTCTAAGAAATTAAAAATGTGAAAGCCAAAATATCTTAAAGATTTGTGCAGTACTTGCCAAAAAATTCTAATGAAGCATCATTCGGAAAACAATGTGCCTCGATCACTATCTCAGACTTCTTGCTTGTCTTCTGATGTACTCACTCTTTGAAGAATACCCACAGGTGCTCAATCCTCCATTGTAAGGAACTCTCTAACAGTATTCTGTTTCAACTGCATGTCTATTGATTGCATTCAGTTGTGACATGATGGACTAGCACTGCCAGGTGTGCTAGATAGTAAGTCAACAATTTCTTTCACACTCATTTCATGTTTATGTCTTGCATATTGTTGCAGTTACCATTTACAAGGCAAAACACTCTTGTAGCATGGTATTACATGCATTACTGACTTGTTTGCATTGTTGCAGCATGTAATGGTCAATGGGTATTAAATAGCAACTGCAACAGATAAGCAATGGAGCAGCCTGGTACATCTGAGAGTCCTACAGAGAAGACAGCTATCAAATCTCAGTTCAATCAGGACTTATCTGAAATACCTGAAGACTTAAGGTAAAGTCTTACGTAACAATTACACTGAGCAGATTTCTCATATTGAAAAGTAATAGTAACATTAAAGCCAATTATTGTTAGGATCTAATTATTTTGTAATTCAAGATCTATTTTGTTTAAATGTAAACATGCAGCTTCTTAAAATAGTTGGAAGGTTCTGTCCCACCAATGTTACATTAACCAGGTTTGCCTATTGAGATAGAACAATTAGGGCTGTAATCTTGTGCGTCTTATATTCTTACATATTTTCTGTGCACAGAAGCAGAATTACAGCACTGGAACAAGAGTTAGGTGTTTTATACTTATCATCTTTTTTTTTTTTTTTTTTTAACTTTTTTAATTTTACCCAAAACAACCGTAATTTACAATTCATTAGACATTATTGAATGTGTGCTTCAAGTAGTTTCATTGATATCCTTAAAATAGCACTGAACATTTCAAAGTGGTTGATTCAATGGTTTTTTTTCCTAGAGGTACATTCATGCAGAAAAATGTTCAACTTGAGAAAACTGCAATTAAAATAATGTAATTAACATTTAGTCACAGTTCCAACAATTAGTTTTATCTATTCTAAATGCTTGCTTCTATGCTGCATAGCCCAGCATAGTAGGTACCACCTGATTAAGAGAAGTACCCTAATTATTTTGATTCATTTTTTGAAAAAGTGAAAATACTGAACATTTTGCTTTCCAGCTCTCGCTAAGTACATGCACAAAAAATTTATAGTTAAGTCAAGGTTTGCATGCTAGATAATGGAGTACAAACTCACAAACATTCACATAAATGCTACAGATATACCTAGAATAGGATTTTAATACTAAAGAGTAGCCGTAACAACAACAACAACAACAACAACAATAATAATAATAATAATAATGATACAGTGGACAAAGTCTAATTGAATATAAAGGAGTTTACATAAGGTGCATAAAGTTTAATTGGGCTCCTGGGTGTATAAATAAAATTTTTTTATGTTGCCTTGAAAGCCACAGAATATTTAAGGATATTCACCCACAGAAAACCAGCATGTTTGCAGCCTGAGCAAACACATTGTTGTTTATAATCTGAAAGTATTCTTTAAGATCATTTTCTCTTTGTCAACCAACAATGAGACTAGGTGTTTATAACTCCCAGAGATGGAGAAACTCTTTTGGTTGCTGCTGATCAGAACATCAAGAACAGATTATTGTAAGAGAGCTGTGTATGGAAAATACTGAAGGCAGCTATTATATTTATATTGAGTTTTGTTCTACGAGATACAAGGGGTGATTACAGTGTAGAAGAGAGGAAATGGAGCACATCAAATCAGATGTCAGCTATCATTACAAATAAAGGAAAGAAAATAAATTACATTACTGTCAGGACTGCTAGAATAGCTAGAGTTGCTTGAGAATGAATCCAATATTAGTCCTGGTATTGAAGGCTACAGTGAAGGAAATACTTTCTCTTGCTGGAGAAGATAAAATTGCTGACATGGAAGGAAAAGATTTCCAGTGTGAAGAAAGACTGGATCACTGCGTTTTGCACTTTGATAACTTGGGATTAACTTCATAGGTACACCAAACAAATGGAGGAGATTGAGGACATCAACTTAGAGAAAATTCATCTCTAGGATCTTAAACTTGAACACCAGACTATACAGCGACATCAACAAAGACATCCAGGCTGAGACATGGTTGGAGAAGTGTGAGTGCTATGCAATGGCTTGTTGCGAAGTAGACCTGATCTGAAGAGCAATCAATGTTCAGTCGAGAAGGCCGTGACTCTTGTTAAGATCAAGGATATAAAAGCTCTTCAGTTTTTAGTAATTATGACAAAATAAACCCATATCAGCTTCCATAATACCTACAGGTATTCATAACCCACATATTTACCTCATTCAGTAATTATTCATCTGTTATTTCATGCTACATAGTGTAAATAGCGTCAGATTTCATTAGGTTTGTGAGTAGAGGTTAGAAGACTACATTGTTGGTTAAATAGCCAACACAGGAAATGAAGATGGAAAACTGCAGGAGAGTAAACACCATTATAATCCAGTTTTCACAAACTGCAACCAGACCATCGGCACAGGAAATACATCAATGGATTGTAAAGGAAATGCGAATCAATGCAGATCAAATGTACACACTGCAACTGCATATCAAGGAAAGAGCTATATTTTTTAAGGTATTCACACCAGTATTATATAATAAATTACTTGATAAGCATCAGGGGCAAGCTGAATTTCAATACGATTCAGGGGAAATAACAAAATATTAATAAAGTTCTAGTGGCAACACACATTAACTTCAGTCTTTCGAGGTAATTGTGTGTAATAGAGTGTGTTGCCACTAGAATTTTATTAATATTTTAACTACTTCACAGTGTTTCCCATTAAGTGTTATGTTAGAAATAACAAAAGTCAGAAGAATCAGCAGAATATACACATGTTACTATACATGCATGTATAGTAACAGTGTGTATATTTGATATTCCTCCTGAAATCCCTTACTCAGTTGTAAGAGCAGCTCTTAGCAAATATGGCATTGTACACGATGTAAGAAATGAAACTTGGAGCACACAACACATACTTCCAGGAGTAAATAATGGCAGTAAATCAGTAAACATGGATGGATCTGAAAAATGACATTCCAGTAGCAATACAAGTAGCTTACAGCACAGCAGCTGTAACATACTCAGGTCAGCCATAAACATTTTTTATTTGTGGAGATACAAATCACATGAAACAAAACTGCCCATGATGAACTTCAACACTACAACTGCAGCCCCACAATACCCCTAGACTGTTAAGTGATGTAGTAAAAGGTAACAAACATAACCAACTGAACCACCCTTTAGGATATGATACACAGGAAAACAAAATGAACATCAACTTGAAACCAATGCAAAAGTCACCATGGAAACATACATGCAAACACATCTGCAGGGAATAAAAGATCAATTCCAAGTGAAATCTTCAAACAATACCTTTACTGCTTATGAGGATAATCACTCTGAAACCTCAGCCTAAAATACTGAGGATGAAACAGCTGTAAACTTTGTTGATTACACAAAAGAAAATCCCCCTAAAAAGAAATTGAAAAACAAGCTTAGATGAACAAATGGAGCTGGTAAATCATCTGCTAGAAGCATCACCATCTGACTTTCCTCTGAAGTACATACAGCTTAAAAGCTTATATGAAAATTACAGTAGGTACATCAGACATTCTGTAAGTAGCTTCTTCACACACGGATGACATCCAGGGCCTTGTTGAAATGCTTAGAAAACTTCACTCGCACTGAAAGGATAAATCAATTAAGAATATAACCACCAGAATTGAAAAAGCTTTACTTACTAAATTTAAAATAGAGCACAGCACTTAAAAATCATGACTCCATAGGCAAATTTAAATTATATTCTATATTTATGGCACCTCTTTTACTTCAGTGGAACTTAAATGGATTTAAATCCCAGGAAGAATTCCTACAGAAGTTAATTTCTACATATCACCCTAAAATAATTTGCTTGCAGGAAACAAATTTTAAAGGTAGTTCTGCAATAAACATAAGACAATATTCTGTGTACAACAAGAACTGCATCACACATTTCCATTCTAGTGGAGGGGTAGCTACATATTTTTGCAATAACATAGTAAGCATAGAAGCACCAATTAAGACTAAATTTGAAGCAATAGCAGTTACAATTTTACTACCTATTACAATATGCATTTTCAATATCTATTTACCAAATAGCCAACCATTGGCCTACAACATCTGAAGGAATTAACTGACCAGTTACCAAAGCCTTACATTCTGTTAGGCAACTTTAATTCATTGTAAAAATGAAATCTTAATTTTTATAAATAATATTCAAAGAGAATTAATAGAATATATTCTATATCCTTATTTATTAATTGAAATAAAAAAAAATCTAGTACTTAATTTATAAAATAAGTAAGAAGCAAATCAATTGTAATCAGTTTCGACCCCATAATAGTTTATGGGGAAGCCGAAGTACTGACTCAAGGGGGAAAATTGTTGGAACACTCTTAGAAACTGAAGATGTAGTGCTACTAAGTCCAAAGAAGCCTACACATTATAACATTGTCTATAGCTCTTTCAACAGCATTGATCTATGTGCTCCCCAGGTATACCTCCAATACTTAATTGGTCAGTTAGCGATACTCCTTTTGGCAGTAATCATTTCGCAATTCTACTTGAGATTACAACTGGCATACTATACAATTCACATAAAAATAAATGGAATTTGAAACAAGTTAACTGAACAGCTTTCAGGGAAACTATCATTGATTTCATAACTAGTCTTATACCTGCAAATCAATTTTATACCACTTCCATTAACAACATAATTGATGATTTTACTTCATTAATACTCAGATCGACAGAAAAGAATGTCACCAGAACTTTAATGCAGTCTGATAAGAAAGTCATTCCTTGGTGGAACAACACTTGCAAACTAGCAATTAAAAACAAAAATAAGGTATTCTACAAATATAAAAGGCGACCTACATTAGAAAATAAACTTGCATTTCAATGACTAAGAGCAATAGTTGGAAATACTATTAAAGAAAGAAAAAAAAACTCATAGTTAACATATCTCATATTTTCGCCAAACACCCCAACAGATCAAATGGGATCACTTAAGAAACATCAGAGGCATATATAAAAACAATGAAATAAAAGTTTTCTGTCAAGGAACACCATTATAACTGAACCTTGAGCTATCGCAGATGTACTAGCTGACACCTTTCCACAAATATCAAGTGACAGCAACTATGAGCAAGAACTCATAACATTCAAAAACAACATTCCTAACTTAGATCCCAGCAGAACAGATTTTCAAATAGGAGAGAGCTATAACGACAAAATTACTTTAAAAGAAGTACAAGATACATTAAAATATTGCAAGAACACTAGCCCTTTACCAGATAATATTCCATACAAATTCTTAAAACAGCTCTCATTCGAGGGAATATTATATCTAAGAGAAGTTTTTAATTACATCTGATGAGAACAAGTATTTCCAGACCAGTGGTAAAATTCTATAGTATTACCAATTTACAAATCTAATACTGACAGAAGTAAACCAGAAAGCTAACAACCCATTGCTTTAATCTGCACAATGTATGTTACTTGAAAAAATAACAAACAAATGCCTAAGATAGATCCTTGAACAGCAAAAATTCTTCAGTGGTGAAATAAAATGGTTTCAGACAGTTACACTTCACAAATGACACCTTGATCACACTAGAAACGGAAATATGGGATGCATTTCTTAACAGACAACACCTACTTGCTATTAGCATAGACTTTCATAAAGGTATGACATGGTTTGGCGAATGAAAATAATAAAGAATGTAGCAAAACATGGCATCATAGGGAACATGATTAACTTTATTCACAACCTTCTACAAAGTTGAACAATATAATTACAGGTAAATAATAGAACATAAAAAAAAGTAAAAACACAGATTGAAGTCCCCCAAGGTTCTGCTATCAGCATTACTCTGTTCCTGATGGCCATTAACAGCATCACCTGCCATGTAAAAGCACCAGCTATATGTTCTCGCTTTGCAGATGATCTTACTATTTTCTGCAAAGGTAAAAATTTATTAACAACACAAGCTAATTACTTGGTCCTGTTTACAAGAACTACAAAATTTGACCAAGAAAACCAGATTTAAGTTCTCAACCTCTTAAAGTAAGTGCATATTATTTTTAAAGCAAAAGAAAACTCGATTTGCAGCCAAAAATTAATTTAAGTGGTAACATTCTACCAGTAGTGAAAACATTGAAACTATTAGGAGTTATATTTGACCAAAAGTTAACATGGGCTCCTCAAATAACAGCTCTCAAAGAAGATTTCATAAGATGAACAGCTACGCTAAAAATTCTTGCAGCAAAGAACTGGGGAGCAGACTTTAATATACTAATAAACTTATAGAACTATGATTCGATCCAAACTGGATTACCCCAGCATAATATATAACTCTGCAAAACCATCTGCATTAAATAAGCTCAACATAATTCGGACAGCAGCACTCCAAATTATTTTAGGAGCATTTCGAACCAGCCGGAATGCTAGTTTACAAATAGAAGCAAATCACTCTCCCCTTATAATGCAAAGAAAACAGTTGAGTACTTCTTATTCATTTAAAATAGTAGCATCACCCAGTTCTAATGTTAAAACCTATGTATTTCTGAAAGAGCATTCACAAAAGAAACATCCAATGTCTTTCGCTCTAAGACAAACAGTACTTCCAAGAAATAAATTTACCATTTCTCAACATTTCCACACTTAACCCAAACAGATTCCTCCCTGGAGAATTATGCTTCCTGAAATCAACATGGATATGTCGTATCTGGTTAAAAACCAAACTAATAATCTTACATACAGTTATTAAAAGAACAATGGCATTATTACCCAAATTATGTTCACATATACAGTGATGGATCTCGGACTGAAAATGGCTGTGGATGTGCTGTGGTTTACCCTGATCCCATGATGCTGTACACATTACCATCTCTTTACTCCGTATTTAGTTGTGAGTTATATGTCATCAAGAAAGCATTACTACACATATTCAAGACAGATAAAAATGAATCTTACTTAATACATACTGATTCTCTATCTAGTATGCAAGCTCTACAAGACATCTTCTGTGCAAATGAATTTAAGAAATGCACAAACTGTCCACACTTCTGATGAAACAAGGAAGGAAAATAGCTCTAATGTGGATACCCTCACATCAGAGTATTGCAGGAAATGAACATGTAGACTGTGCAGCAAAAGCCACAAGACTCCCAGTGCATGAACAGATACCCTTACTTGACAAAGATGTTGCAAAATATGTATCCAGAACATTTTATAACATCTGGCAAACAATGTGGGAACAATCAGCTCCCAGCAAACTGCACGAAATTAAACAGAACTCTAGAAAATCCTATCTACTTCAGTAATTAAGACGGAAAGACCAGGTTGTCATCACAGATTACGGATTGGACACACGAAGTTAACACATTCTCATCTGCTGTATAAAACAGCCCATCCTAAATGTAACATCTGCCACACAGCCATCTCTGTATTCCACATACTCTCAGTAACAACACCAGTGAGCAGAATGCAATCTACCGGACCTTCAAGAAGCCCTCCATCCATCACACAGTAAAACATTATTTAAATTCCTAAAAACAATAAATTTGTATAATGAAGTATAATGTAACACATCCTCTTACTGAATTCGTGAAATTGTATTACACTAATGTTAAATTGTTTTTATACATGTTAAATACTAACATATTGTTGTGATATGCCTACCATATTGTAAGTTAAAGTGACATAAAATCAAATAAATAAAAATGTTCAGTCAGCATAAGTGTTTTCAATATATGGTGAGCCATTGCCAGGGCATCATCATCTTTAGGAGTGGAAACTTAGTGCACATCCATCACCATATGACACTAGAAATGCCTATCCTATTAGACAAAAATGGCAAACAACATTAAAATAAAGTTTATAATGTGAATGTTTGCATACACATTATTATTCTGTTCAGTTGCCTTTCAGGTTATGTTAAACACTGCAGTAATCTGCAAATGTTGGTATCATGCGAGTGTTTTTTACTTTCGCTGTCATGCACAGTAGGTAGAGGTGTTGTGTTCCACCCTAAAATTTGATATCTAGATTTCACTGGAAATATATGTTTTGAGGTCCTCTGATTCCAACAAAAACTCTTTAGAAAAAGGTCTGTGTTGTGTGTGTGTCCCTGAACAGCATAACTCAAAAAATGAAATGTAGGATAAATACTAAAATGAGTTGTTAAGCATCTTCCAAAGATGTGACACTAAGATTTTGAAGAAAATCGCCCACTCTAAACTATCCGTTACATTGAAATTTTTGCAAATGTTTAATTTTCTCAAAAATAGCTCTTAACAATTTTGATTAAAATATCATATATTAAAGTTATTTACATGATAAATAAAATGTATATCTTGAATTTTTTGGGAATAGACTATAAAGTCCTCTTCATTTGGAAAGAATATTGTGTAATTTTGAATAATATATAAAGATTTTTTATACAAGTTTGCATTCAATTTGGTAATAAAGAGTGAGCTGTCAGTTACAGATTTGCAAACATGCACATCAAATTTTGCATAAGTTTCCTTTGGAATGAACCATCTTACGCAAACATTTAATTTACATTAATTTTATTCACAAAATGTTAACCTTAGAAAGTTTTACTAAACAAACTATAGGTATTTTAAACCAATAAAACAGTATATATCATACCAATTGCATGATCATGTACGGTTGAGCCCAATAACTTTATGATAATCTTGAATGGGTAGAACAAACTATCAGTAAATGCATTATTTTCAATATCTTATTGAGACACTTTTATTACATTCCTTTTTATGCTCATCCATTCTTTTCATTTTGTTTTCACATCTGACTAAAGTGAACTTGGTGATTGTATTTTATACAAAATTTGTGTTAGGAGAAATATATTTCTATCTCTTTTTTTGAGCTGCTTTTTTAGAGTGTACTTTGTAAATTAGTTTGTCTGTGCCAGACAAATGGCCTTAGAGTTGCCTACTTTACAGCCCATTTTGTTTCTGTTGATGAAAATCCAAGGGAAACCACAAGAAACCCTAGTCAGGATGATCAGAGTGAGAGCTTAATTTCTCCTGAGTGTGAGCTTTGTTGTTACCATCTTGTTCAGTGCATCATATTATGAGTAGCTATTGTTGATACAAAAACATAAAGGTTTCACTTTTTTCCTTTGTAGTTCAAGATGGCGCCTTTCCATTCCACGCCGTTATGTGGTAGCTATTTTGGCATTTTTTGGCTTCTGCAACATCTATGCCTTGCGAGTAAACCTGAGTGTGGCAATAGTTGCAATGACAAGTAATTATACAGTCATTGAAAATGGAACTGAAGTATATGTAAGTAAATGTTTATTCATAGAATACACGAGAATAACTAATTTACAACATATTTTTCTTTCATTATAACTTTTTTCAGTATTAATGTAGGTAAATCCAGTAGCTTGTTTGTAAATAATTTTGTTCAAAATGTTATTTTCTTTCAGAAACAAGACTTCTCATGGGATCCAGAGCTACAGGGTGTAGTACTGAGTTCATTCTTTTATGGTTACATAATGACTCAGGTTTTGGGAGGTTGGCTAGCCACAGAAATTGGTGGCAAAAGAGTGTTTGCTTTTGGAGTTGGTGCAACTGCTTTAATTACAATCATTACTCCAGCTCTTGCATCTACAAGTCTTTACTTGTTGGTTTTAGGAAGAGTTGTTGAAGGCTTATTTGAGGTGGGTTTTGTCTATTTAAATGGATAAAGAAGAAAGGTGAATCACACTTGAAAAAGTAATTTTTGGGAGTTGAGCTATGAACTTATCTCCACCTGAGCTATTTTAGCTTCCTTTTTGTGTCATGCTTCCCTCATGTACTCATATGCTGTCCAGCAAACTCATACAAAATACTGTAACTTTAAAGGCAAATTGCTATTGCAAGTCTTGGAGCTTTCTTGGACAACATACTGGGACCAGATAGGAATTCATTACACATTTGGTGACTGAAAACATGGTAAATCAGGGGAAAGAGCATTACATAGAATTAAAGTCCAAAGCTTGAATCTTGGTAATAGCATTGAACTTTTCAAGTCCAATTTGCCTTTTGATCTTAGCCAGCACAGAATTAATGTAAATAAGATCATCTCTGTAAATTCTACATATGAAACAAGGAGTTTATGTTATCTAAAATTAATAAATAATGCATATTTTCCTAATGCAAGACTTGTTGAAACTGTATAAACTGCTAATATGAATGCAATTCATTTTTAATATAATGTAAATTTTTCATCTAATATGAATTCCTCATAAAATCTTAAATTCTCTTTTAAGTTGAAATTGAGCTAAATATTAAAATGGTCTAGCATAATAAGGCATTCATTACAATACCTTCATTTCCAAGACTGTTGCTTTCATTGTGGTTTCTGAAAGCAAAATCCTGAGAGCCAAAAAATCAGCAGTTGTTATTAAATGACACAGGCTTTGTCTGTATTACTGCAGTATTGGATTATGGGCTAAATTGAGGTGTTTTACTTCAGGGTGTTTTTACTACGGCTACGCTTTGCGGCTTAGGTTCCTTAACGTTGGGCTATGCCTTATGGGTTAGGGCCCTCAATCACATTTTCAGCTTTGTTGGGATTTTAAATGTTGGCAGCAGAAAGACAATGCAACCAACGTTCCCACAATGCCACAGGTGAGATGCATGCTATGCAACTTCTGATAATAATATGGAAAAAAAGTGACAAAATATGCCATAAATTCATGAAAATACCTAAAGCACCGGGTTCATTGTTTGTTATGTGTAATGATGATAATAAAGAAATAAAATTAATGCAGTGTATCGTGTAGTACATTGTATAGTGATTTCACCCATAATCCGATACTGCAGTATATCTATCTGTTCTACTTAATATCATATTTTTGCATTTCAGTATTATATTGTCCCTTAACAAAAATTCAGTTTGTATATTCTTTTCAAACAGTTGATACTTTTTTGACAATCAGTGTGATTAAGTGAGCTTCTGTGCCAAATTTTTGCCTTGTAAATATATTTAACTCAACACAGCTGTAAACAGTCCATATGTTTGATTCGGGAGCAAATAGTAGACAGAGTCAGCAGAAAAAAGAAAGATAGAAACAAGAAAAGGGAAAAGGATTTATATCCAGAGAGCTAGGAAATTGAATCATAAATATGTGTGTTGAAATGCAGAATAAATGCTCTAGTTTTAGTCTTTAAACAATGTTGGCTTTGTGGATTATTTTCATACATTCTTAGGGCTGCTTACAAAAATGATGTTTAGACATTTAGGGCTAGATGTTGTTTAATTTAAAAACGATGTTTAGTGTTGAACAGTATCTAAATTGCGTCCATGTTTAGACAGAAGGCCTAGCTGGTGGTTTAGACAGTGTTTAACCTTAAACATCACTACTATTCCAGACGAGGTACGGAGAGGGAGCAGAGAAACAAGATGGTGATTATGTGATTCTTTGATATCGTTGCACGGTATGAAAGGAGTTTTATACCCAGAAAGGAAAACAAGGGTGATATGACTGCAAAGTGTGCTCAGAGAGCATTCTAAACCCCTAGAGCACTATGGGCACTATATCGAAAGGGAATTCAAAGCAAGATTTAGGTGATAAATCCAGATACATATTTCCTAAATGAAGTGGTCTTAGAGCTAGTACCTCTGTGATGCTATATAACACAAATTAAAGTAATACTTGTGCCTCCTGTATGCAATTTCTTTCTTCCTGTATATTTTAACAGTTGTATGACAAAAATACGCTTTAACGTGTGTTAAAGAATCTATCCTTCTCCGCTAACTTGACCAACACTCAGTTCATGTGGATTATAATAATATATTTCAAAACAGTTTAATATCCTTCCTCCATTTAATACATACAAGTTGGCTTCTTATAGTTGCAGAATTTTAATAGGAAGAATGTGCTTAGGCTTTTTTCTGTGTAATAAGCAGACATTACCTAACATCATTTTTAATGAGATTTCATGCAGTGAAGGCAAATTTAATGTGCAGGTTATGATGAAGCGTAAGGGCAAAAATCACATGCTTAAGTCAGTGAGAGCATTGGCACCGCCGAAGATGTTGCCATATTCCTATGAATAAAGTTGGAAAAACAGCAAATATAAACACACAGTTCAGTTAGCATCTCTAAATGGATTTCAAAAACTTGTAACAAACATTTAAGTTAAATAGTTTAAACTTTGTTACATCTTACAGAAAATAAAAATTATAAACAAATTTACTTTTCACCCTTGGGCACGTAAATTCCAGAGCTTCAAAAAGTATGATGAACTTAAGAACGTTTATAATGTTAAAAATCTGATGTGTCATATTCACATGACTTTCTTTACCAATTATAAGTTATCTTTATATAGCTTCTACAAATTATTCTTATACAATCTCATCTATCTACTTCTTGTTGATTAAGATAAACATTTGTAGATAAAAGTTTCATTGTGGATTTCATTTTAGGTTCAAGAGCAATAGAGAAAACTGAATTGGTAGTCAGGTGTTTAAAAGTGGCTTGTTAAGGCTTTAAAGTTCCATACTCTTTCCATGACATTGCTGGAAGCAAGTGAATAGTAACAGGACTTTCAAGTATTGAACAATTGAAATCAATATTAACGGATATCTTGGAAATGCCTGATGCCACAAAAAAAGATTATTTGAAATAAATTGTGTGTTTTAAAGAGATCTGACTCTTTTTATAGCACATTGTTGTCTCTTTCTTAATGTTGTCCAGTTATGCAAATATCTTAAATATACAGTATTTTAATTAAGAGAATTTTGAGAAAATAAAAAAAATATATTGAAAAACGTTCCATGTAAAGGGTAGCTTGGGGTGGGGGATTTTCTGAAAATCTTTGTGTCATGCCTTTATAGGATTCTGAACTTAAATACCAACCTCTTTTCATTTTTGAGCCATGCTGTTCACACATTGACCTTTTTCTAAAAATCCTTTTGGCTTCATAGGGGACTCAAAACATGCATTTCTGGTGAAATCTTGGTGTAAGATGTTTTGGTGGAACACAATACATTCTCTTACCTACTATAGGTAGGTGGCAGAGAAGGTAAAAGTCTGTTGCAGAATAATTACAAAGATAAGATCCCAAATGAAAACAAATTTGGGCGTTTAACAAATTAATTGTTCAGCATGTGATTATAGGAAAGATGAAGAAAAGCATTGGCATCTGCTTAAGAGAATGTCTCAGAAATATTAAATATAAGCAGAAAGATAAGTTGCTGGTAGCCACACATTTTGGGATGAAGTAGATAAAGAGATTTTGTTAACAAAGCTGTCAATTGCCTATCATATCATTTTCACTGGTGTGCCGGAATTTCGTTCTGGAGTCCTTTTACACTCTAGTAAATCTACTAACGTGGGGCTGTCGCTTTTAAGTACTTTTTAAAACCATCTGTTGTGTGGGGTTTGAACCTGCAATCTTGGAATCAGAAGGCCAGTGCCTAACTAGCCACCCAGATTGATTTTTTGGGATGATCATGCCATAGAAAGATTAGTACATTTTGTATTAAAAACAGCTAGGGCAGCAACAGAATTAACAACATGGGAAAAATTTACATCCATAAATTCCAACATAAGCTTATGAACTTTGATATGGGAGTGGTCTACTGAGTTTTAGTTTCATTGCTTCTACCACCAGAAGTTCCAAAAACCACAAGGTAGACAACACAGAGAATGTGGACAATAGCACGATCAATCAATGTACAGCTAATGATGTGTGAAAGTCACATGAAACATGTTCTGCCATTAAAATAAAATTTAATTGAAACATGAAGAAAGGTAAAAAGTGGACTAGTGTATTTTAATACATTTAATTGCAGCCTTGCTGCGTTAATTTCTGTGGTGGTTTTAGCTCGTAAAACACCCTGTTTATAATATAAATACAATGGAATTAAAATTATATTAAAAAAAATAAGTGAAGCATTGTCACAAAATATATATAAACAAATCTGATGTGTTACATTCACATGACTTTCTCTACCCTCTGTTGCTTATTAGTGGGTATACAAATTATACTTACGAAAGTTTATTTTCATATATACTTAATTTTAATCGAGATAAACCTTTCTGGAAATAGCTACATTACACATTTTGTTATAGATACAAAGGGAACAGCGATATTCAAATATTTTAGAACTGGACTCTTTACACTGACCTTAAAATTCCATACTCCTTCCATGACATCACAAGAAACAATTGAAAATTGACAGGACTTTAAAAGAAAGGCAAAGTATTGAACAATTTGAACTATTAATAACAAATATCTCCAAAATGGCTGATGCCACAAAAAAGTTATTAAATTGTGTGTTTTAAAATTTTTTTTTTTTTTTTTTGTTTTGTCTATTCCTAATGTTTACCAATTAAAATTCCTTCTGAATGAAGAGGACTTCACAGGCTATTCCTAGAAAATTGAAGGTGTACATTTTATTACGGTGTTTTAACCAAAATCGTTAGAGCCATTTTTTAGAAAATCAAATATTTCGAAAAATCTTCCATGTAAGGGTAGTTTAGGGTGGGAGGATTTTCTTGAAAATTATCGTGTTGCATCTTTGGAAGGTAGGGAACTTGAATACCAAGTTTGGTGTTTATCCAAGTTTTTATTTGTCTATTAGCTTTGCTGTTACTAGCTTCTCATTTCTACTCATTGTTAAATTATGTACACATTAGACTTGGCACTCACTTTGTTTAAACACCAAAACATGCAAAAAGCATTTCCATCAGAGAGAGTAGAAACTGTACTGCCTGTAGACAAGAATTCTTGGACTTCATCCATTCAGTGTAGTGGCATTCGTGGTAGCCTTGCTGCATTCTTAGGAGTAAACATCCTGTTTCCATGGTGTGGTATAGAGTTTAGTTAACCATTATTCTGTAATATGCTGTTAGTAACTACACAAAGTTAGGAAAACATGAAACTTATAAAGGTAGCAATACTTCCATGGCTTCCATGGAGCTTACGATGTTGGGGTGCCATAAAATGACATATTTAATTTTCTTGTTATGTGATGTCAAGTGGACTAAATACCTTGCAATTATGAAGATTTCTCTGGAATTTGAGGCTGTTGCAATTCTAAACAATAAGCTAAATTTACCATGCAAGATGGTAAAGCATTTTTGGCTTGCATTTGGGAGATAAAATTGGTAATTCCTGAAGCAACAACTAATAAATAGAAATTCAAGGCTACATGACTGCTGCATGCTCGATTTCTGCTCACATAGCACAGTGAGCAGGTGTACTAGCAGTTGTGTCGACTTCCCACCCCACTTTATGTGCAATTCTATCTGTATGGAGATTTACAAAGTCCTAATTTCAAATCCAAGTATCATGCAGTCGTATTATGGCGAGACCACATACTGCACATGTGTGTGCTCTGCACATTGGGGGTTTTTCGTTCCGTAACTTCTGCAATACTTACTCAGAGTGATAATAACGTGTACTATATAAGTACTAACCAGTTAGAAGTGGTATCTATCTGTGTGAAGACATTCCTGGCATCATTGAATAAATTTTCATTCACAAGCTAATTTCTGTTTTTATATTGCCATTAAGTTTGTCTTGGTTGGGTAATTGCTGCTATAAACCTTTTTTTAGGGTTCTCCACAATAAATGCACCAATTTCATCAATTTTTTTCCTCCATTAGAACATTGCATTTTTGCTTCTTAGGTTTAGCATTTAGTGGTCCCGTTGTCCTAAACTTATTAATAAGAAGTCTTAACAGTTTCTCTACTTGGAACTGGAATACCAGGAAATTTCTCCTGAAATTGTCTACATAACTATCTGCACGTTCTGGGTTTTACTTATATATTGTACATAAAAATTTGTTGTTCAAGCATGAATTTGTTGGCTGCATTGCAGTGGACTAATAAGACATTAACACTCTTAAGCAAATCACACCCAAAAAAGATGCCTTGAATAAACTTTCACCTTTGAAATGTACAATGTCAACTCTCTTTACAGCACAAACACAGCAGTGTCTGAAACACAATTGATAAAGATAACCTGAAAGTGTCATGTGCCACCAGTTGCGCATCGGAAAAGTATCAAGGTCACTGCAGTACAGTGTGCTTTGCATATAGCTGGTCTGCGGCCTCAAAAATGCCTGCACTGTACTAGCCAGTCTGGAGTTTCTTTCATGGTTTTCTTGTCATAGGTAAATACCAGCTGAGATATTTCATTACCACAGCTCCGTGTTCCATCCACAGAATAAAAGAGAAGAAAGAAGGGAAATGAAACGAAAGGTACAGGGAAAGAAAACTAAGCAGCTAAGGTCATTTATCTGTGGCCCACTTGTGAGTCTCTCATGGCCCCTATTTTGGGAACCATTGGATTGTTAAATAACTGGTATCACAACTCAAGTGCACTCATATTCACACAGTAGAATCGGGACATACTGAGAAACCTTCTTGGTTAAAGGAAATTTCTTACTCCATCTGGAAATTGAACTGGCACCCCTTATACAACTGGCAACTACTCTATTGAGGCAAACCTGATAATTTTCTATTCCAAGCTCTTTTGGGAGCCACCAGGATAACCAACAACAGTAGGAGTTTCTAATACATATGATGTAAAAGATGTTTACAGTGAAATGATTTCACATAATTATGAGAGAGAGTCGGTGCAGTGCAGTGTCTCCGAAACTGACTTGTTTTTCATAATTAAGTAGAAATTATTTCAGAACTACCTGCAATGTGCTTTTTCCTGTGGTAGAGGATGCAAATGGCAGAGTACAAGACAAGCATATATTTACATTTTTTAGAAAACAATTGCAATACATGGGACACTTAACAGAAGAGAGGCACAATACTGACAATGTAGAAACTGTTGGTAAAATTACACTGTAGGAGGAAGGAAATTGAACGAATGAGTGGAAGAGAAATTGATCAGCATTTGGAGCTTCTCAGACTGACAGAAACTACAAAACAGTAAAACTGCATGGGTCCCCTCTTTTGATTTTACAGGAGGCTCCAGGAATGTCTGCTGCACTGCTGTACATTGGTAATAGAAATGAAATGAGTTAGAATGTTTGCATTTTTTAAAAGAGTAGCACTTCTGTTTTCAGTTTAAATTATGGAAATGAATTGGTAAATAATACAGTTTACTCCTGCAGAAGCTAAGGAGATAGCTTTGCTTTATGACAAATATAAAAGTGAAACCAGAGAAGTACATATTAATAGGAATCAATCATGCATGTATTTCTATTAATTGGTTTATCTCTGTGAATCTGTGGATATGATCCTGAAATGATGGTTGAACCTTGTGATAGGAATTAAAGCCTTTTATATAAAATACAAATGTAAAACATTTGCACACAAGAATGCTGTAGTGGAGGTTGAATAATTCATTATTTTTTTCTTAGGGTGTTACATATCCATCAATGCATGCCCTCTGGAGTCGCTGGGCACCACCATTGGAAAGAAGCAAACTGGTAACAATAGCTTTCTCTGGTAGTTACTTTGGAACTGTTATTTCCCTACCGCTGTCAGGAATATTGGCTCAGTATGTGAGCTGGCAGTCTGTTTTCTACGTTTTTGGTAAGTAAAGATACAGAACTTTTAAAGAGTAATGCTATAGTTATTGATGCTTTAATTAATACATTGGAAATTTAAAGTGACTGGATCTGTTACAATGAAATAACTAAATTCATATGCTAAAGTGTCAGATTTAATGTTTATGCTTGCTTTGTTTACCAAGTTTAATGAATTCAATATCATAAGTGATTTAAACCATTTAAGTTGCATACTCACTGGGGCGAAAATAACTTAAGGCATTTAAACTCCATGCATGGAAGAGTTGTTCACCAACATGATTACTAATGTTATTACTATTGGGTTTCAACTACACTTCACCTGCTTTGCATACTTAGTTTTAATTGGCTGTGCTGACGTCTTATTTTCTAACTGGCCGTTTTCCCCGACGTTGCATGGTCAGCTTCTTACACTTGAATGACAAATAATTTAATTTTCCTCCCCCTGTTCTTTATACAATTATTGTACAATGATCTAGAGGAATTTTATGATGAATCCACCACTTTACCCCGTATAATTGTAATTTCATAGAGCTCCAGCTATTCATATTAACGGATGAAAAATCCCTTGATATTCATGCAAAAGGATGTGAAACATTGCTGGAACATTTCCTTAACCTCCCCCCTCCAACAGTCTTCCAAGTTCTGAAAGTGCTGCATAGCCTATAGTATCCTTTGGCAGTGGAACAGTCATTGTTTGGAATGGTCGAGTATTTTTTTAGACAATTGCAGTAGATGAAATTTTAAACCTTTGTACCTTCTCTTTGGTTGCATAGTTATTTTATAACATAAAAGCTACATAGTTTTCACACGATGCAGAAATCCTTAACCTATACTACAAAATAGAGATGAAGCTGGTGCATATGAAGATTCCCCACTGCCAGGCCACCAAGTTAACCTCTTTTCTGCGACCATAGAGAAAAATAATCTTTTTAGTTGTTAAAATAAAATGTTGGTTCACTTCTTTCTCTTTGCATAACTGGGAGAAAAAATCTGATGTGTTACACTCGCATGACTTTCTCTACTCTTGTACAAACTATTTTTACAAACGCTTATTCTCCAACTACTTCATGTTAATCGAGATAAACATTTGCAGACTCTATCTTATTGCTAATTTTCTTGTAGATGTAAGGGGAATATATATTTACAAGGGCAATATAGAAATACAGTAGCCTTTAAGCACATACATATCTCTTAATAGCTGGTTGCTAGGTGCAGCACCATTCTCTTTGCCACAGATTAATACTCTTTGCATATCCAAGACAAAAAATGAATAACAAATTCCCATTTCAGAAAAGTATTGAAAAATTTAAGGGAATAACAAGCAATATCTCGAAAATGGTTCACTCAACAAAAAAATGTATATGACATAAATTG
This sequence comes from Deroplatys truncata, assembly GCA_030765065.1. Classification (NCBI taxonomy): domain Eukaryota; kingdom Metazoa; phylum Arthropoda; class Insecta; order Mantodea; family Mantidae; genus Deroplatys; species Deroplatys truncata. The sequence continues at coordinate 72,416,847 of CM060981.1, read as the reverse complement.
TGTATTTTAACGTGATCTACATTTTTTGTGTAGTAAAATTTTGTCTATCTCTTATGGTTTACCAGTTATGCAAAAGTCGTTCACAATGAAGAATACTTTTGCAGACATTGCCAGAAAATTCAAGATATACAGTTTATTTGTCATGAAAATATCTTAAACATATGATATTTTAATCAAAATCGTTAGAGCTATTTTTGAGAAAATTAAAATTTTCGAAAAATCTTCCATGTAAAGGGTAATCTGGGGTGGGGGGATTTTCTTGAATACCTTCGTCGCATCTCTGGAAGATACTGAAGCTAAATACCAAGTTTGGTGTTTATCCGAATGTTCGTTTTTGAGTTATGCAGTTCACAGACAGACACACACACGGACATGTTTCCAAAAATGTTTTTTTTTTGGATTCAGGGGGTCTGAAAACGTATATTTCCGGTGAAATCTCGGTATCGAATTTTTGGGTGGAATACAATACTTCCCCTACTTACTATACGTAGTAGAGAAAGTAAAAACTAATATCAATTCCCCATTCTAAAAAAAAGTACTAGAACATTTATACCAATAGCAAGGAATATCTCAGAAATGGTTAATTCTACAAAAAAAAATTATTTGACATAAATTGTGTACTTTAACGACATTTACATTTTTTGTGTGTAAGCTTTTTTTTCTATCTCTTACAGTTTACCAGTTATGCAAAAGTATTCAGAATGAAGAGGACTTCACAGGCTATTCCCAGAAAATTCAAACATACATTTCATTTGTCATGAAAATATCTTAAACATATATTTTAATTAAGATTGTTAGAACCATTTTTTAAAATTTTTTTATGTAAAGGTTAGTTTGGAGTGGGGAGATTTTCTTGAAAATCTTGTCAGATCCTCAGTTGCTACAGCAAAAATATGCATCTTCATGGGCATAATATAATTCTTGTAGAGCTGTGCTAAGTATTGCAATATGCTTACATTTTCATTGTAAATGTAATCATTACATTATTTACAATTGTGGCATGCATTAACACTGTTTATGCTTGTGTGTTCCTTGTGATTGACTCTTTAGTATAACTGTAAGCAGTAGTAAGGAGCAATGACCTTGTGGACAATTTTTACTGTCTTCATTCTGCTGTACAGTGAGCAGCCCTTCTTTAAAGTTTCCATTTTTAAAATTGTTTTATTGTTTCATATCTGATTCATACCTTCTCTTTCATCAGGAGTTTTGGCACTAATTTGGTGTGCCATATGGCATTGTACAGTTAGTGAAACACCACAGGCAGACCGAAGAATCACGGATGCTGAGCTGGAATACATTAGAACATCAATTGGTCCATCTGCTAATCACATTAAGGTGGTAAAGTATCATTTAATAAACTAACAGGTGCTGGTGTACCAATAACAAGATTTAGGTGGCAATCTGGTCAGTAGTAAGTCTTGGCTTTCTTTGTATGTTAAATAGATTGCTTTACAATAATGATAGCTACCTTAAGAAACCAGATATGATAAAAGCTTTCCTAATTAACACAGTATCATCTCTCAGTTTGTGTGTATTAGTTAGTAAATTGCATGTCATCCTTTCCAGCAGGTTATTGCTGATAAATGCATTTTCCAGTCTATGCATTTATGTTGTGCAGTTTTTCTATCTTTTTCTAGCAATATGCAACTCTTGTGTCCCCTTCTGTGTAGTTTTACAGGGCTTGAATTGAAGATTGCCTGCCTAGCTTGAGTAATACTCCAATGAACAGATCACTGTTTGCATGAAACATATTTGACTCATAGAATTGAACTTGGTATTTGTCCGCTGCCCCCTTTATATACCTGCTTGAGTTCCAGAAGCTTACTTTTCCCATAATTTTCAAACATCTAGAGTGCTTCCAGCCAACTTTCTGCTTACAGTTAAAGAATGCTCAAGCAATTCTGTATAGTTTTGATGGGACTTGGACTGAAGAGCACCTGCCCCTTCAGCAGCACTCCGGTACAGTTGAATTTGAAATTAATGCATTTACTTCTAGTGGGATCACTGTTTTATGAAACACTTATCCTCACAGAACTGAATTCATTAGCTATCTATTGCCACTTTTAAAGCTTCTTTCGATTTTGCTTTCTCTACAGGTAGAGAAGGTATTGCATTCCACCCAAAAATTTTATACTGGAATTTCACTGGAAATACATTTTCATTCAGCCCACCAAATGAGGCATTTGTGTAGAGAATTCAATGCACAGTAAAATTCTTTGTTCTGTATTGAGATACTTAATACGTACTTAATTAATTTCCTGTTTGTCCAAAACTTCATTCTGTAATTGTGGTTCTCAAATTATCTACTTCCCTCTACAATAAACATTACTTTTGGGCACCCAGTCTGTTTTAAATCAAGGTATAGGTTGTAATCACACATTTTTTTCATTTTATATTTTCATATATATAATTTATAATTTTTGGCTCAATTAAATATTACAATATTAGGTTTATAGTGAAATTAGTTTTAATAGCTTTAAGTAATGAAAATATTTATTGTAATGCAAAAAAAATATAATTGAGCATTATTTAATATTCCCAGCAAAGGATAAGCATTTATCAAAGTATAGTGCGATGGACAAGTATGTTTTAGTCAAAGTTTATTAACTCTGGATTTATGATACATAATTTTTTTTCTTTTGGTGTAACTTACATCCTTGATAAATAATATAAGTTTAAGAGTGTAACACTTTGTAAATTAGGTTCCTCATACTTTAACCCCCTGGTTTTATGTATGGTGTAGAGCCTCTGCTACAAGCTACCATCATTATTTTATATAATTGTCTTTTCTCTCTTGCTCCTTTGAGCTTCTTGCTCATTTATCCCTCACTCTCCCTTGTTATTCCCCCATCCTATTAATTTTGTCTCCTGTTTTATCTGCCAACATTTTAATTGCTATTACATCTTTTAGTAATGTATTCCATTTCTCATTCCAAATATTATCCTTCCACCTTTTAACCACTTCTTATTCAATTAGGCAATGTTAAATGTCCTTGTATTTCCCCATGGATATTGGATCCTTCTTTCAAGTTAGATTTTAATCCATTAAGAAATAGTACATCTCTTCACATCCAAGTGTATCCCATCCTGCCCACTTTGTCGGAATTATCCACATGTTTCTCCCTATCCCAATTCCTTTTAATTTTCCTATATAATTCCATTGAGTGTGTATCCTCAAAACTAGCTGATATCTCTTGTTTCTCTATATACTCGTCTCACTTTTCAGAATCCTTTGCAATTAGTTTCACCCTGTTGCCCAACTTCTGGCATCCCAATTTCCTCACCTCCGCAAACCAGCTTTTTCCCCCTTCCCATTACATTTCTTTGATATTCTATACATTTTTAAAATGCTTTATCATCTGATTTCAGACATCTATACCAGTAACTCTGGGTTTAATAATTAAAGTACATAGTGGTGCATAAAATGTCATACCTTTTCTTTTGCACATAGCTTATTTCATTTATTCTAAAATAGTACAGAAAGATGCAGAATTAATCATTACATGCTATAAAATTTTCCTACGAATTAACTTGTGCAATATGAGCACTATCTTTTTTAACTTCTTACAGATGAGTTATGATGCTCATTATCTGCTTTAGCATTTTCAGATGAGTAAACATTGAGAGGACTTGATTGCTTTGTCTCCATCACAGATCTACAGCTTCATATTGTTGAGAAAGTCTGTAAACTATCTTGTTTAAGGAACCTGAAGATTTGTCAGAATTAGTATATTCTGCTTTGACCCCTGCCCACCAAATAACACATCTTTTGCTTTTTGTTAAGCAATGTTGCTTGTTGTCTGACATTTCATGAACTATTGTTTGTGTTTGTTATTAGATTGGTTCCAAATTGTGATCACATTCCCAAACTCCAGTATTGTCTGTGCAGGTGTGAGCATCGTAACTACAGTATTACAGTTTTAATAAGATGATAAATGCCATGAAGTTTCATACTTCAGTGTGTAGTTCTTTAGCATTGTGTACAAATTATAAAATATAAAAGATAATGATTTGCCTAGCTGTTTTCAAATTTATTAATATTAAAGCCTGAACTCACTAAGATTTTTTGCATGCATTTTTTAAAATGATTTAAGGAAGTTTGCAGACCCATTTTTAACCTTTTATCCATTTTCCCACCTCCCTAGAGTTCATAACCCACAGTTTGAGAATCACTCATTTCAGAGATTGCATGTTTTTCTTCTGTGAAAGTGTAATTCATTCTTTACCTGTGTTGAGAAGAGAAATTTTAAATGCTTGTTTGTCTTTTATTTGTATGTTACAGGAAACAATGAGTTGCTTAGTAACTGTGTGTAGTAATGTATTACATATCAATAGAAATATTGGATCAAAGCATGCAGAGTAGTGTTTTCCATACCAAAGCTGATAATGCATATAGTTTCAGAATTTCTCATTTGATAAGTCATTTTGTGGTAAAAATACATAGAAAAAGTTGATTCTTTATACATACTACATTCTTGTTTGTTGAGTTTTTTCACCTAATTAAATTGAACATTTTTCTTTATTTTCTCCTATGCTTATTCCTGCCTTGTTTTGTAGGGAGGCACAGTCTTACTGTTAAATACACCTCACTTTATTCCACTCACAACTGTAATGTTGTTTAACAATGCATAATTAATTTAATCCACATCTACTCCACCAGAATTAGTAATGACATCCACAGAATACTAACGAATAAAACAAAATAGACTCTGATGCTTATGCAATCGGATCAATATTGTACAAAAAATTACCCACAATAATGAAAATTTCCACAGGCAACACCTTCAAAAATAAACTCAAGGAATTTTTAATTTCTAAGTGTCTATATTCATTAAAAGAAATGTAAATATTAATGGCTAAAAGCATATTATCATTATGGCTGATTTTTAAATGTATAATTACAACTTTGTAGGTAGATCGCTCTATTATTGTCCATGTATTTATGAATTGTGTATATATTAACTTGACCCACTCTATTTCATTGTATTGTATACAACTTATGACTATAGACTTGTAAGTCTTTTACTTTTTATGTGTATGTATGTAATAAGATTCAACCAATTGCATATACCTGCTGACCATGTCAGATAGTTTGTAAAGCTCTGTTGCCAATAATAAAAATTGAATTGAATTAAATTTGGGAGCTGAAATTATGTAGCTTCTTCTAATTTTCCCAATGTTTTATTCTATTTCTTTATAATGTTCCCATAACTCCACAAGCTCACTTGTTAACAAAATATGTTTTCCAAACAAATTCTAGCAATTATTTTATTTTTGTACAGAAATTAACAGTGTTTTATTAATATGTTTATAATAACTATTTTTGTGATAGCATTGCCACTTCTACCACAAATCCAGAATAATAGTATCGTTGACTTCATTCAGCCATTTTGAAAACAAAAAAGCAGAACGTGATGTACAAAAATGTCAACATGAATATCGTGACCACTATGTTGACTGCTGCTAAGGAGGAACAAACTATAAGTTAATCTCTATTGCAAAATGCACTAAAATCTAAATAATGCAGTCTGCTCCACCATCATGGTTTCCAGACACATTTCATCCCATAGTCTTTATTCTTGTTGATACATGAAGTGGTTTTCACATTTGTTATGAGCATTGCAAACTAGAATTTAATCCAAAATATGTCTGCAGTAATGTCACACGATTCCAAGTGGCACAATGTTGAACTAATCAGCACTAGAGCTCCTTTCATGTGAAAACTAGATGTTTAGACAAACTATGATAAAAACACAATTATGTACTGGTGTAATAATACCTCAGTTCATCTAAATCTGTAACAACAAATTCTGAACAAAATTTAATGTAAAAAATATTGATGATTAAAGCAACAGTGATTACTGCTGTTAATTTTTTAAAATTTTGCTTTAACATTAGGTTTAAATTTTATGTGCACATATTATATATTAAAGTGTATACGTTCTTTAAAAATTGAAAATTAACATAGGAAATGTTAGAATATTGCTGTGTGTTTTAATCTATTAATATTTAAAAGCTTATACTTTTACAACTTTAAAACTAATGCCTTCACAATGGCAATAAAACTAAATTCTAAACCTTGTAAAATGAATTTTCCTTAAAAGTAAAGACACTATCATTGAAATGTGACTAATTCATAAAGAAGTTCATTCTCTAAAAATGTGAAATTTGCATTTTCATATTAAGAGGAGAGACAGTATGATTACCACTTACTGAGATACATAAGATTATTTATAAAGCTCAGGAACTGAAAGTACTTACAATATTGCAAGTCGCTTTATCTCTAATATTTGAGATAGCCTTGAATGTTTACAGGTATAATCAGATGAGAGGGTTTGATATGTGTGTTGGGTATGCCACCTATGTAGCTCAAGTGATAAGAGCATCAGCACAGATTTCTGAAGATGCATGGTTCAAGTTCTGACCATGGCATTTAATTTTCAAGTATAAATCAACTAACCAAATTGTGCTAAAAATGGTAATGGCAGTTTTAAAAGTATTTTGTTATACATTCCATAAAAAGTATAATACACTTCTTTTTTTCAGACCATGGAGCCACCTTGGTCAAGAATTTTCACTTCTCTTCCTTTCTGGGCTATAATGATAGCACATTTTAGTGAAAATTGGGGTTTTTACACCCTTCTTACAGAGTTGCCAACATTTATGAAAGGTTTGTGCTTCTATTTGAGGGCTGTTTGCAATTATGAAATTAAAAGTTATTTAGCATTTTTGATAATGACTAAGTATAATGTGTTACAGATGTGCTTGGATTTGACCTGAAGGAAGCAGGGTTGCTTGCTGCTTTACCATATTTAGTAATGGGTATTGTTGTGCAAGCTGGAGGCTTTCTTGCAGATTGGTTGCGATCACAAGGTCACCTTACTACTACGCAGGTAATAAAATTGTAGAATGCTCCCAGTTTTAACAGTACTATAAAACCTTGCAGTATTTCTCAGAATGGCAGAAAAAAAACTTATATAATAATAAATATACACATAAATATGAACTGTTCAGTGTACTATTATAACATAAAGAAATACAAGAATTACTTGATCATATCATGAAGTGTGTTCGAAAGTAAATTAAAAATCCTGAAATTTAATTAAATCATATAGAACAAAAAGGGTACTGCCCACCTCTGTGTTGTAGGGGTAGCATGTCTGCCTCACATTCAAGAAGTCCAGAGTTTTAATCTCAGGAAGAAACTTTACCTGAATAGGGATTCTTCCAGAGTTTTCCCTTATCTTGAAAAGGTGAATGTCGGGTAACTTTAAGCTCTATGGACCCTGGGCCCATTTGAGCATCATTTCACCCATTTTATTCATCTGATATGACCTACTTGGTTAAAGAACATTAACCCCCCAAAAATGTATGATTCAAATTTTATTGCATAAAGACTATTAAGGTACCACTTTATTTTCCATAGCTGAGCTTTCAAATAATGTTGGTTACTGTAACAAAAACAGAATTTTAAAAACATAAAAACATATTTTAAATTTGTAGCATAATGATTAATGAGCAGTAGTGTTGCTCTGTATGATATTTAGGAAACGAAACACCTAATAGCTCTTTAAAGATGAAAAAAATTAATATTTGCTAATTTCATTGCAAATGTTATGTCAGTGGCATCTGTATGACTTTATTCCCAGAGCCAAAAAGGGTGGATGATAAATAAGGAAAAACTCAACTGGAATAATACACTGAAATTTCATAAATCCTCCTTTTGTTTGGATGTTCATTCTTTATCACAGTTGTAAATGAAAATACTTTCTGTGTGTGTTAGAAGTATGTTTTATGCACATTGGTGTGCCAAATTTTGAGGAAAATAACAGATTTTCTGCCATGGAAGCATAGATACATTGTGCTCCAATTTATGAGTTTTATTAAACTAAATAGTGTCACAGTATATTGTGATATAAGATTGGGAAAAAAGTTTTGCAGAAATGACAAGAAGTTATACAAGATGAGTGAAGCAAGCTTTTTTATTTCACAGATTCAATAAAGACTTCACAAACATATATTTTATAATTGATTTTTTAGAAGCTTTGTAACAGTGAAGGCAAAATTCAATATTTAAGCATTAGGAGTCGAATTTGGGACATGTTTGCTTCACTTAATCTGCAATTTATATAGGACATGTTTCACTAGCTTTCCTTCCATCATCAATTGTAGGTCAACTGGTGGCGCTGGTGTCATCTTCATTCTGGTCTCTGGTAGATGGCGTGATGAATTTGGTATAGCTGTCTGGAGGCAGGATTTCAAAGTTCATAACTCAAGTGTGTGTGTTTATGGATAAAAATCTTCTCCCATACGGCAAGTTCTAGTGGAGGGTTTACTTCTTTTAGTAGTTTAGGGTTTGTGTCTCTTTCGTGGTTTGTTTCCCAAAAGTGTGTTGCACCGACTGGTTTGTCTCTGTGTTTATATCTTATATTCTGGATATGTTCTTTGGTGCAGATGTTTATGCTGCGCTTGGTTTTCCGATATATACTTTATTGCATTCTTGGCAATTAATCTTGTAAATCCTAGCTTTGGAAGTTTTTGGCACTTGATCTTTGGGAGATGCTCTCAACAGGTTTTTCAAGTTGAATTTATTTTGAGGGGCTAAGATTATGTTGTGTTTTGAAAATACCTTTTGGAACCTGTTATGTAAAAGAAAGTGAAATGTGAATGTCTTAATTTTCTTGTCTTGTATTGCTGATTTCCTTTTTCCTCTGAGTTTTTGTATCTTCTTGTGTATCATTCTTGAGTTTAACCCATTAACAATTGCTATTTTGGTGATTTCCTGGTATTCATCTTTGCTTAAAGGAAAGCCAATTAACCTGTGTACTAGACTGTTGAAAACAGTCTGTTGGTGTGACTTTGGGTTAAAACTATTGCATTTGATGTAGTTTTCAGTGTGGGTAGGTTTTCTGTATTTCCCAAAGGAAAGTCTGTCTTCTTTTCTCAGTTATATATCCAGGAAAGTCACAGGTATCATCCATCTTTCTCTATCTCTACAGTGAAGTTGATGGTTTGGTCTTGTAAATTTAACATCATCCTGAAAATTTTTTTCTGTCACTATTGCGTTAATGTTGTCTACATATTGAAACCATGTTTTGAAAATGCTGAGGAAACCTTTGGTTACATGTGTTTCTAACGAGGTCATAAACATATCTGCGAGGAAGGGAGAGAGTGGATTGCCTATAGCCAAACCAGACCTTTGTTGGTAAAACTTGCCCATAAAACAAAAAAATTCTGACTAATGCAAAGTTCTGCGAGTTTGATGAAATCTTCTATTGCTTCTGAGGGTAAGTCATTAGATTGAAGCAATTTTCTGAGGAGTGGGGAGAGTTTAATGGTTGGTATGCTGGAAAATTAGGAAGTGATGTTAAAGGATGCTGGCATTGGTTGGACTCAATATGACATGTTTCAGGTGGTCTATTAAGTTATATGAATTACCGATGCTCAGACTGTCAAATTTGGAGAATGAATTGAAGCAATGAATGAGCCATTTTGCTAATTGTTAAGTGGGAGCACTTATGTTGTTCAGTATTGGTCTCAAGCTATTGTCATTCTTATGAATTTTAGGAAGGCCATATATTTTAAGTATGGTAGGGTTGTCTACTTTAATTCTGGGTTTTACTTTGTTTGTTATGATGCTGATATCTTTCAGAGTGGAGTTAAACATGTTGCAGGCTTGTTTAAGAGGGTTATTGTTGATCTGTATATATTCATCTTTGCTTAGTAGGTTTTCCATCCTATTTGTGTAGTCCACTTTATCAGTATCACTATTTTACTGCCCTTACCTGCCTTTGTATGCACCACAACTCACCATACAGGAGAGGATTTTTTTATCCAAAAACACAAACAGAGCATTATGAACTTTGAAATCCCATCTTCAGACATCTAAACCAAATTCATCGCACCATCTACCAAGAGACCAATGCCGCCAGTCGACCTACAGCTGATGATGGAAGTAAAAGCTTCTGAAACATGCCCTGTGTAAAGTACAGAATAAGGGAAGCAAACGTGTCCCAAATTTGACTCCTAATGCGTAACTACATATTTTACAATCTTTTTTGAATGATTGTATAGGGTGCGGCAGCATGATATGATGTTTTTTAGACCTGTTGTGGGACACTCAGAACAAACTAAAAGAAAACGCATGTACTAGAAGAAAGCTAGTATAGTGCAGCTTATTAATATCTCATTACTTTTTAAAAACTACATTTTCTAAGTAGTCTCCATTGCAACGAATACATTCTGCAATCTGCTATGAAAGTTCTGTGTGACTCGCCCCAACAAAACAGGTTCAGTGGCACTAATTTCATTCCTTATGTTTTCTTTGAGGTGGATGATGGTGCGAGGCTTTTTGCAATATATCCTGCTGTTCAAATAACCCCATAGGAATTAATCAGCTGCAGTCAGTTCTGGAGATCTTGGCGTCCAGGCTATGTCTTGTAATCATTAAATTATGCATCCTGGAAACATGATTTGCAGATAATTTATTGAATCGCGAGCAGTATACACTGTGGCGCCATCTTGCTGAAATCATACTTCATCAGAATTAACTTTGTCAGGAATTTCCAACACTGAGCATTTCTTGGTACCGTTTTGAGTTGACGGTCACAGTACAATCACCTTCTTTGAAAACGTACGGTCTGATAATTCCAAAGACAGTGATGCAACACCGGACTGTTACTTTTGGACTGTGTAGTGGTTTTTCCCACACTTGTAAGGGTTGTTCATTACTCCAGTAGCGACAATTCTGTTTATTTACATAACCAGAAAGGTGAAAAATGTGCCTCATCCAACATAATCAGCCTGCTCAGAATATCCAGATAAGAATTCAAAATGACATAAACTGTCTGCAAAACTGCATTTGAGGAAGTTTATCAATTGCTTTAACTCAATGCAAGTTGAAATTTGTATGGATGAAATTTGAGATCACAGTGTAGGATGTGGCAAAAGCTTCTATCCGATAGCTTCAAAGCCATTGACTGATGCCTTGCAGAGCAAGTAAGTCTTTGTTCCACAGCTTCTTTAACTCTCACAATGTTCTCAGGCATGCAGATGTTTTCGCACTACCAACAAATTTATCACAACATTGCCAGAATTGTTAAATTTACTCACCTACTTTAGGATGGAGTGTTTTGAGATGGAATTCTTTCATGCTGTGCAACATTAAATTCATTTCTAAGCCTTCTTTGCACATGAGTGATCCATTTCAACTCAAAAAGGTTCTTACTGCCAATACACGTTCTGCCACAGACCAGTTACTGAGAAAAAAAATTTCATGGTTTAGGAATCCAATTAGCAACACTGCTGGTTATGTCACTTAAAACTGCTAGAGAGGAGCGCATTCTGAAAACCATCATATCCCACTGCCACATCCTATACATTTATGAAATATAAAATGATTAAACATTAAAACAAAACTGGCTTAAAGCTGAATGATTGCATTACCAACGTGAACATAGTCATGTAGCATGCATAGACAATGTCAAGTAAATAAATGTATTACAGAGTTGGGAAGGATGGTTGCTTTTCAGTAATAATTCAGATTGCTTCAGTTCCAGAAAAGGACTGTTATATGATGATTGGGTTCTTTTGCATCAAGTTGTGATTCTTTGTTCCGCTGTGAATATTGCCAAGTAGCAAGACTTTCCTCTCCCCTCCTATCCTAAATTCAGTCATGCACATGTGACTTGTAAAGCATTGTTAACAGCACATTATGCCACATTACATCAAATTACTTACTGCTTACTTAACTCTAAGGGAATTCCTTCTCTGCTGCCACCATCACCACCACCTTTACCATTAGCATTAGCATAAGCATACAGGGAGAGCCAAAAAACTACTAAGATCTGACATCATATACATACTTGTAACTTGCAACTTGCTATGATAAGAGCATTTCTTTTGGAACGGGTTATAAAAATACTTGAATGATATATAACTGGACCTATCGTTATTATATGGCATCATTATATAGTTCCTAATTTTTTTTAAAGAATTTGTATAATCATCTTCCAGTGCTATATCCACATTTTGTTAGGTCAAGTGTGCATTCATGTAGAAATGGAGAATAATTATTTTACACATTCTAAATTGTTTTAAGGTGAGAAAGCTATGCAACTGTGGTGCATTTGTGTGCCAGACATTGTTCCTGCTCGCAGCTGCGCACTCTACTACTGCAAGTGCTGTGGTAGCAAATCTAACAGTTGCTGTGGGATTTGGAGGATTTGCATGGGCAGGTTTTAGGTAAGCCACTTTTTGCTTTAGTTAGCGATGACATTGCTGTGTAAGTAGCACAATTTAGGAATAAGAAATATGAGTTGCCTAGATTTGGAAGTGTGCATGTCCATATAAACCAATTTTAGGAAACAGCAGAAAATGTTATTTATTTTCAATTCTCGATAAGCGTAATTTTTTAAAGTTTGTGGGGCAAGCCTTCGAAATAGCATATTATTTTAAAATCAAAATGCAAGCCCCACCCTATATTTAATGTTGGATAAATAGAAAATAAATATGGGCATGGATACCTTTGAAGATCACTCTTCAAATAGCCATTTACAAAATTTCATTGAAATGGACATGGGCAATTTTAATGAAGTTCAAAATGTTAGGCGTTACCTTATTATGTATGAGAATATTTTGCTCCATAAGTTTTCGCATATGCGCCAGTGACGCGTCCGGAAGCAGATTCAATTTCTCTGCCTCTTTCTCCTCATTGCTTACAGTTCCTTGCTCATTAGCTTGGTGAAAGGTGGGCTCTACCTAGAATTATCTTTTACCTGGAATTAGCTAGCTCGCCGGTTCCTTACTTATCCAAGTTACAATCTCCTTTTGTACAATTCTTGGTTGTTAAATATTCTAACATATTTCTTGGTGAATTATATTATTATGTACAATTCTTGTTTAATATTGATTTATATGTCTATGTGTGTGGGTGGGGGTGGGCATGGGCGTGCGCGTGCAGTTTTTTTTTATATCCCCTTTCAAGAAGAGGGGTTCAAAACCCTGATAAGACTTTTCCTTAATTTTCCCATCGCTAGACGAATCTCGGATGGATTCTTACGCTCTAAGAATTTTTCTGTCCCTTGTTTCCTCTCATTTCGATTTGCTCTTCATCTTTTAGGTTTGCAAAGTGGTCGGTGGTGTGAGGCATATATGGTGGATATGCTTATCTCAAAGGATGCTAAGAAGCATCGACAGGGGAATATATGAAAAAAAGTCTGATGTGTTGCATTCACATGATTTTCTCTACTCTTGTACAAATTATTTTTACAAACGCTTATTCTCCATCTACTTCACGTTAATCGAGATAAACATTTACACAAACTTATTGCTAATTTTCTTGTAGGTGCAAGGGAGATATGGTAGACTTAAGCGATAGTCAAATCTTTTAAGAGCTGGTTGCTATGTGGCGCATTCCATTCTCTGATTTTATTAACTTGTTTGCTTCATCAGTTTGTGTTCTAAGGTACATTCATCTTATGGGACTGTCAACAGGCTATTGTTGTCATTGTTTATTAACTGCTTGTAGAACTGAAGAGAATCAAGCAGAGTCCATGATGAATCATAGTGTTTTTCTAATATTTGTGAAACATCTTCAAGTTCTTTTTGGACTCACAGCCACTCAGTTTCTATTATCTTTGAATTAATATCTTTGTAATGTTTATCATGTTGAAGAATACCTATTGTGTTCCCTACATCTACTCCAGTTTAGTTCTCACAGTACTAAAATAGTATTTCTTGAACCTTTCACGTGCAAGATATGTTTCAATTTTTTTTATTTGGAAATGCAAGTGTGCAGTTGTTCAATAATGTGTTTCACAGCATCTGTTCAATTTGCTACCTGCCAATCAATCCAATAAACATGCATTGTTCCATACCCTTTTAACATGTCGTGGTATTCTGATAGCTGTACAATTACTTCATGCTTTCCCATTTCTCTTTGCATCAACCCAGAAACTATATCTCTAGGCATACAGCAGCATCCGTGACGGGATAAACTACTTCAATGGAATCTTAACGCTTCATTTTTCTTGGACATTTATTAACACAACATTGTTATCATATCATATGCACCCTTGTCCACCACTCCCCTCCTCCGGGTTTTCACTATGGCAACCAGGTCTATATTGGTCTGTTCCTGTTCTATAAATAGCCCCTTTTTTTTATAACAAATCTTTCTACTTGGTTAAAAATTAAATTGAGCATTATTTATAGATGCCCTTTAACTACTATGGTCCTTCCATTCTATATTGAGTGTGAAGGGCCGCAAATTTTGCACACAGGCCTCTATTAGGCTTGAGGTTCTTTTAGATGCTGTAAATCTATGACATGGGACCACTGTCTTTTCTTCTTTTTGAAGGAAGCCTTGCTAAGGATTTTTACGCCCGAAAAAATCCATCGTCCTCTGCCAGGTTTGAACCTGTGACCTTGAGAACAAGGCTAGCATGGTACCCCTAGAGCATGGAGGACGACTTCCTACTTGGTGCTTAGTGGTGTGACTCTTTTGACATTTGTCATGAATTCACAACACCGAACACGAAGTGTGGATCATTACAATTGGTTACCTTATAGGCCTAAATGTCAAGAATGGAATGAGGCTATAAAAGGAAAATTTGGTTATGAAATGACTGCAAAATACACCTGAATGGTATTTAGTGTTCCTGTATAACAATTCAAAAATACCTTTCTTTAAACTGAACAGTGTTCAAAAAAGTTTGCCCTCAAAAATACGTGTCTTTTGATAACATTAACAACCTTTACCTTTAACATGACAATAAAATTGACGAACTTCGCTCCTTGCATAAAAATTGCACTCTCCAATAAACATGCTTTAACATCATAAATTTCTTTAAGCTAAAACATTTAGTTTGTGCATAAACTCATTCCCTTTCTGTTTGATTCGACCGTTTTAGTGGTTTGCAAACCAGCTCAAATTTTTACAGAAAATATCAAATACAAAAAATGCACAAAGTGCGAATATTTTGTGACCTCCACTGAATGAAATATGAACTGCTCAAAATCGTGAAACATACATATGCCTACCCTGAAAAGAAATTTTTAGATAATTACTTACAAAAATGCTGTTACAAAGGATTTTGACAAAACCAAAAGTTGGGTGTACGTCGTTAGTTTGCTGTTTTTGGAAGGGAAGTAAAGTCGGTGGTCCCATGTCGTAGATTTACGGCACATAAAAGAACCTCAAGCCTGATAAAGAGGCCTCTGAGTGAAATTGCCGGTATTTCATGCCCAATATGAATGGGACGCTAAGGACCACAGCAGTTAAAGAGCGTCCATAAATAAAACTCAATTTAATTTAGTTTGCTGTCTACGAGCCTGCTGTAGGAAAATTTGTCATGGTGGCTGGATTCTCGCTGACTGACTTCTCTTTCCTGTACGACGAACCAAGCCGCCCTACGGTGCTGGGGAGGGGAGATGTTTGGTGCCATCACTGCGTTTCTCCTGATGTGGCCAAACAATCATCCTGCCACTGAATAATAGCCCAGCACTCTGGACGTATTTCTAGAAGATTCTTTGTGCTGGATTATGATGTGTTGTGAAGTAAATGCACCACTTCTGGCAGGGTTCTTATAACTGTCCTGAGGGAGGGAGTTGTGCCAAAATGGCACAAATTATGTGCCTTTTATATATTTTAAAATGCTCTAATTGCCATTAAGACAGAGGTCCATACCCATATTTATTAGTCTTCCTTCATAATTTCCCTTTTAGTCACCTCTGTAGGCTCATGTTATGTGGCCAATTTTTCCTGCGCTCCGCTTGTTTTCTAGTATCAGGTTGACAACACCTAGCTAGTGTAGTTGAGTGATCAATGATGTCTCTTTCTTTGTGACATCGTTAATCAATGCAGCTAGTACATTTGCCTGACTCTCCTAATGAAGGATGCATCTGAATGCATACTCTGCACAGAGTCTACTACACTAAAGGGTTTTCCATTTTGTAACTCCTGCATTATTCACGAGTGTTAGTAACATATATCTTTATTTATTTGCTAAGCTGTATACAGGTTAGTATGACCTGTGTTTAGCCCTGGCTCTTTGCCAGTCATACTCATATTTTACAGTAATTTCTTATTTCTAATTTATTACATAATTTATAAATTGTTGTTTAACTCTATTTACTGTCCATACTTTTTAACTTTATAAAATCTGATGTGTTACACTCACATGACTTTCTCTACTCTTGTTCAAACTATTTTTACAAACGCTTATTCTCCATCTATTTCATGTTAATCAATATAAACATTTGCAGACTCTTATCTTATTGCTAATTTTCTTGTAGATGTAAGGGGAATATATATTTACAAGGGCAATATAGAAATACAGTATCCTTTAAGCACATACATATCTCTTAACAGCTGGTTGCTAGGTGCAGCACCATTCCCTTTGCCACAGATTAATACTCTTTGCATTTCCAAGACAAAAAAATGAATAACGAATTCCCATTTGAGAAAATAAGTATTGAAAAATTTAAGGGAATAACGAGCAATATCTCGAAAATGGTTCACTCAACAACAAAAATATATATGACATAAATTGTGTATTTTAACGTGATCTACATTTTTTATGTAGTAAAATTTTGTCTATCTCTTATGGTTTACCAGGTATACAAAAGTCGTTCACAATGAAGAATACTTTTGGAGACATTCCCAGAAAATTCAAGATATACATTTTATTTGTCATGAAAATATCTTAAACATATGATATTTTAATCAAAATCGTTAGAGCCATTCTTGAGAAAATTAAAATTTTCGAAAAATGTTCCATGTAAAGGGTAGTTTGGGGTGGGGGGATTTTCTTGAAAACCTTCGTGTCGCATCTCTGGAAGATACTGAACCTAAATACCAAGTTTGGTGTTTATCCGACTGTTCGTTTCTGAGTTATGCTGTTCACAGACACACACACGGACTTGTTTCCAAAAATGCTTTTTTTGGATTCAGGGAGTCTCAAAACATGTATTTCCACTGAAATCTCGGTATCAAATTTTTGGGTGGAATACAATACTTCCCCTACTTACTATACGTAGTAGAGAAAGTAATAAAAATTGCCCCATCTTCTTACTATCTTTTTGAAACATTTCCACTACTGCTATACTTCTATCTATCTTGAGGCATTTATTTTTTTATTTATTTATTGTGCTAAGAGATTTACAATTTGATTAGTAACATACATGTAATGACTACTAACCTTGTTAAAAGTGTTATTGAAAGTGGTGTCCATCTGCGCGAAGACAGACTTGACATTGTCGGATGAAATTCCCATTCACACACATAAGTTCTTCTTGCATAATGTTCATAATTTCTGCTTTTATATTGTCAAGGTTGTCTATGGTGTGGGGATTGTTCCTATAAACTTTATTCTTTAGTTTGGCGATCCCATTGTTTAAATTTATTGACCAAACAGTCACAAAGTGAATGTTTACCCAAAACTGGATAACCAGGAAATTACTTCTGAAGTAGCCTACTACACGCCTATCTACATGGTTCAGTTTTCACGTATGTATTGTATATAAAAATATGCTGTTCAAGTGTAAATTTGTTGGCAGGCATTTCCATGGACTAATAAGAGAATAACATTCTTAAGGAAATGCTGCCTTGGCATAAAACAAACCCTGTGTGTGCGTACGTGTGTTTTTTTTATGCTCATCCAGCCTTTGTAGTTGGTCCATTTTTAGCAAAAGTAATATGAATATAAATTTATTTGGGTTTAAATCTTAAAAATCACCTAAATAGTTTTATTTTTTTCACATGTAATGCCATTTGTTGCAGTGTAAATCATTTGGACATAGCTCCACAGTTTGCAAGTATTCTGATGGGATTTTCAAATATGGTGGCAACAATACCAGGAATGATAAGTCCTTTGCTTACTGGCCACCTTGTTCAGCACAAGGTAAGTACTCAAAGGAAATACTGAAATGTGTGTTTTGATATAGCACTATCTCTAATGATTCATCCGTTAAAGTGGTTTGGTACAATGTACATTCACTATTGGACACGTCAAGCTATAAACATAAACAATAATAGGTTTTTGCAATATATACAATATGGTTTTACATTATATACAATAGGTATTTACATGCTAAATACTATGGTTCATGATATACATTTGTGTTCAAGGAAATCATTAATAGAATAAAAGGAGTGGTTAACTAGATGTGCCTTGAGACTGGATTTCAGCTGGTTTACATTTTTAATTGCCTTAATATTACTTGGTAAATTATTATAAAGTTTAATGCCAGAGAATAAGATACTTTTTTGGTAGAGCGAGGTGTTGCAGCTGGTCACATGTATTTGTGTATTTTCCCTAGTATTGTGTTCATGCACCATATTATTAGTTATGAATAGTGAATCAGAAGCATTAATGTTCTTGACTATAAGCAGAATAACTGCATATATGTAAATGCAGGGAAGTGGGAGGATCCCCAGTTTTTTAAAGAGAGGTTTACATGGCGACTTTGGGCTGACTCCTTCAATAGTTCTGATAAATTTTTTCTGTGCAATAAAGATTGACTTGCTTGTTGGAGACTCACCCCAGAAGACTACTCCATAACTTAGGAGTGAGTGCACATGTGCAAAATATGCTGCTCTAACTGTTTCTTTACTTGTGCATGTTGTCAATATTCTTAGCATATAACATAGAGAGCTGAGTTTATTATTTATGAAGCTAGTGTGGGCATCCCATTTCAGATTGCTTTGTACGTAGACCCCAAGGAATTTTATAGATTCTACTTTTTTAAGTGTCTGATTAGAGAGTTGTATTTGAGGGGCAAGATAATGTTTGTTCATATTTGTGTGTATATCCATTGCTACAGTTTTATTTGTATTTATAATAAGATTATTCAATGTAAAATAGTTTGAGATTTTCTCTGAGACTTGGTGAATAGAGGTTAGAAAGGTTTCTTTTTGGGTTGCCTTAGGATTCATATTAAACCTTCTGGAATATTTCAGTTTTTGTATACAGCAAGTCTAGCAAATATTTGTCTCCTCTTTAAAACAGTTCTAGCATCTAAATTAGTGGAGAAAATATTCTAACTTTTAATATACAGAAAGAGCAAACAATATTGCAGTAGGAGTTTTGGAATTTTCAAGATTTTTAATTTTAATTAGCTATATAATTTTTTAAAATTACACTGATTTTTCAAGTTAGTGTGTTGTGATATTCAAAAAGAGGGGAAAATTAAGCAAATATGAAAAGTGGAAGGGAGAGAATAAAGATTACAGGATGGTGCGTGACTGTATTTATTTAGGAGTAAAAATAGATGGAGGTAATAAATGGGAGAAACAAAAGAAGTTTGTATTGGCAAAAGGTAAAGGGGCGATGGCAGCAATTAGAAGCTGCAAATATAGAGTACCTAATATAAATGTTAAATGGCTGGAAAAAGTTTGAGATGGTTGTGGAGGCAAAAATGATGTATGGCATAGAAATATGGGGATTAGATAGAGGATGGGAAAGTATAGATGAGATGCACAGGATGTTTTGTAGAGAAATACTAGGGTTACCGAAGGCAATTGTAAGACAGGTAGCGCAATTACAGATGGTCAGGGTGGCGACTAATGGGAAGATAATGGAAAGAGCTTTTAAATTTTGGTTTAGAACTTTAAATTTAGGAAAAAGTAATGTGTTAAGACAGTGTATAGAGTACCAAGAGAATAGTTTAATAAATGATGGATGGGTAAGTGATTTACGGAACATTTTGGAGAAAAATGGGTTAGGAGACATGTGGAGAAGGAGAGAAAATAACGTGAAAAATGTTTGGAAAAAGGCAAGGAAAAGACTGGAAGATACAGAAATACAAAACATGTTCAGTGAGATTGCAGAAAAGAGCTCGTTGGTTTGTTATAGGCCAATGAAAAATACAGGGAAAAATGTATAGACATAGTAAATAAAGAAGAGAGAGAATCTATTGCATGGGTAAGAACCGGAGCATTGGAGGCTAAGAGGGTTAAGACAGGGTATTCCTCAAAATCAGTGTCCAATATGTGGTGATAATTAAGACATTGAACACCTAGTATTTAAGTGCCAAGGAACAGAAAATTGGAGAAGAGAATTTATTAAAAAGAAGTGGTTGAAGGGGGATAGAAATGAACTTATAATCGAAATGATGTGCAAGGACGCTAGGAGCATTGGACAGTTTTTGTGTAAAGTCAAAAATAAATGGCTTTGGACAATGGATAGAGAAAAGTAAGAGGTAGTGTATCTTACTTTGAATGGAAAACTATGGTGAATGTGTGATGGTGAAGTAATCAATATGTGACAAGTGAAAAGCAAGTGGAAATGGGACGTGAAAAACTGAAGCAAGATAATTTATTGACGGGAAATTTTAAAATGTAGATAAACTGTAGTGATTGTCTACAGAATGAGTGGCCAGGGTCAAAGTTCAGTAGACAATCAAATTGTAAATCTCTTAGCACAATAAATAAATAAATAAAAAATAAATAAAGTTAGTGTGGTGTTTGTGACATTACTTTATATTCATTTAGCAGAGCAAAGTTTTTGATGTATTACCTGAAATTGTGGTAAAAATAGCTTTTGATGCGATGGAGGGGAAAAAAATGTCAAATTTAGGACTTATCAATGTTTTTACTGAACTTGCTCATTTAAGCCTCAATTTGTATGACCTCACAAATTTGTTTCTCTGTGAGTTTAATCAGATGACAGTGACTTTATCAGGTATTATATTAAAAAATCTGATGTGTTACACTCTCATGACTTTCTCTACTCTTGTACAAACTATTTTTACAAACGCTTATTCTCCATCTACTTCATGTTATTGCAGATAAACATTTGCAGACTCTATCTTATTGCTAATTTTCTTGTAGATGTAAGGGGAATATATATTCACAAGGGCAATATAGAAATACAGTAGCCTTTAAGCACATACATATCTCTTAATAGCTGGTTGCTAGAGCAGCACCATTCCCTTTGCCACAGATTAATACTCTTTGCATATCCAAGACAAAAAAATGAATAATGAATTCCCATTTGAGAAAATAAGTTTTGAAAAATTTAAGGGAATAACGAGCAATATCTCGAAAACAGTTCACTCAACAAAAAAATGTATATGACATAAATTGTGTATTTTAACGCGATCTACATTTTTTGTGTAGTAAACTTTTGTCTATCTCTTATGGTTTGCCAGTTATGCAAAAGTCGTTTACAATGAAGAATACTTTTGGAGACATTCCCAGAAAATTCAAGATATACATTTTATTTGTCATGAAAATATCTTAAACATATGATATTTTAATCAAAATCGTTAGAGCCATTTTTGAGAAAATTAAAATTTTCGAAAAATCTTCCTTGCAAAGGGTAATCTGGGGTGGGGGGATTTTCTTGAAAACCTTCATGTCGCATCTCTGGCAGATACTCAACCTAAATACCAAGTTTGGTATTTATCCGACTGTTTGTTTCTGAATTATGCTGTTCACAGACAGACACACGGTCATGTTTCCAAAAATGCTTTTTTTGGATTCAGGAGGTCTCAAAACATGTATTTCTGGTGAAATCTCGGTATCGAATTTTTGGGTGGAATACAATACTTCCCCTACTTACTATATGTAGTAGAGAAAGTAAAAAAGGTCTGATGTGTTGTATATACATGACTTTCTTTACCCACTATAATGTCTTTTTTATACCTACTTAATGTTAATTAGATAAACCCTTGCAGAAATAGTTTCATTCACAATTTGTTGTCAGTGCAAAGAGAACAGAAGAAACAAATCGATGGTCAGATATTTAAAGGCTGGTTCACAATACCCAAAAATGGTAACCAGAATGAGAATGTCAAAGTTAAAATACATGTATTGTAATGTGAGGGTTCACAATTAACAGGAAGCTTTCTGAGGTCTTGGAAAGAACAGGAAATAATACTTGGCCAACTTTTAATTTTCTCGTTCTTGTTCCCAGGAATGGCATATTAGATCTATATTGTGCTTATTAGATTCTTCACTAGAAATTATTCAAGGTGGCCGTGATATGAAACAGCCACTAGAGCTCTCTCAAGTTGCAAGCTGGGAAAATGAAACTGGAAGAAATTCTTACATATGTGTGCCCTAATCTCAGATCCTGACACCTCCAGATCCATTAAATGCTGGTTTTTCTATCGAAAAAGCATCAGCACAACAGCAAAAACCAATAGAAATTAACAAAGAACAACAAACAACTTAATGTGTGCCATTAATAATGGAATGAAAGCTTGGTACAACTAGAGAAATCAGAAATATTAATGGATCTGTATTTAGACAATACTTGCTCTTAGTGAATTTTGATGTATGCTAATCCACATTATATTGGTTGAATTGGAAGCAGGTGAAAAGGTCAGTTAGAAACAAATGAAATCCCAATGTGCTAAATAGACTTTACACTTTATCATTGATATGCATTACCATTCTCATTATCAGGCTGTTATGAACCTGACTTAAAATTAGGCCGCTATATGCTAGCCTTGAAATTTCATGCTCTTTGCTTGACAACATGAGAAACAACTGATAACGACAGCACTTTAAAAAAATGACAAAGCATTTAACAATTTAAACCAATAAAATCAGATATCTCAGAAAGGCTGATGCTACAAAAAATGTTATTTGAAATAAATTGTGTGTTTTAGAGAAATCTGCATTTTTTTGTATGATATGTTATTGTCATGTAAATATCTTGTAGATCCATTTTTGAGAAAGTCAAACATTTCAAAAATATTTCCAAGTAAAGGATAGTTTGGGGTGAGGGAATTTTCTTGAAAATCTTTGCATCACATCTTTGGAAGATACCCAATTTAAATACCAAGCTTGGTATTTGTCTGAGCTTTCTTTTTTGGGTTATGCTGTTCTCTCTCTACATGAGAGAGAAACAAATATTCTCACTTTGCAAACACCACAAATGAAAATGTTGAAAAATTGATGCAATTTTCAAAAAATTATAAAACAAACAAAGCGAAAAATCTGGGAAAATGCCAAAACTTATAAACTGCAATATAATTTGCTCTTCCTTCATATTACAGGGCAAGAACTTTTAAAAATGGAAACTGGTTTCTTTTACTGTTTACATTGTAAGTGAAATAAGCTTCTTCATATAGACCAGTGAAACAGCACACTAATATGAATGTGTTTTGTTAATAACATTGGAATCCATCTTTAGATGTAATATTGTGAGAATAGAAACATATGTATGTGAAATTTTTACCTTAAGTTCAGTGATCTGTTTAGATTTACTTAGTACAGGAGGTATTTGTGTTATTTTGCAGACTCCACAGGAATGGCAAACAGTATTCTACATAGCAGGCGGTGTGTATCTCATAGGAGCTATATTTTATGGATTATTTGCTTCTGGTGAGAGACAGAAGTGGGCTGATATCCCAGACTCATACACACTTTGTAGAGACGACCAGTCCCACGCTTCCACTGAAGATATGCCTTATGGGACAGGTTCTTGTGAATAAATACCTTTCTATATCCTTTTCATATCTCTTCTTGCTGTAAGACTTATAAATCAAAATACATATATGGTATTTTTTAATGATTCTGTATCAAAAGTATATATAATTTGTATTAATTTTAAATTATGCAATTTTTGACAGCTGTGATTACAGAGGAAGTGAAGAGCTTTATACTTGTCCAATATTGTTAAAAATACTTGGGCTGACACATATCTTCCAGAATTCAGTAGTTAATGACCTTTACAGGGCATTTGCCTATTGGTGAATGCACACAGTGTAGCAAGTAGTAGTGATAGGGGTGATGGCAGCTGATTTTGAAATCTCATACACTCGTATCTCAGCCATAAGATGTTTTGTGCAACCTTATTTCTCGTAGCTCTACCAGCTGTGTACACTTTAAAAAGTCCAAGGCTTGACTGCTCCAAAGGGATTTTATCTACTGTCCATAGATATAACCAGGATCACCCACATAATTTCTGGACTCCCATTCATCACAAAGTCCTGCATTTGTTCACTTAAGTCCCACTTATTGTTTACAATATTGATTACAGCATTAATATGAATAAGGAAGAATTATGACAAAAAGACATTTCCATTTTTCTGATATTTTATTCCTTAGGTCATTTCAGACCACAGACATATATATCCCCTGCACCTCTTCTGTTTTGCATGAGTTTTGCCAAGTAGTGTAGGATGTTGTGTTGAGCATCATTTTTGGTATAGGACATTTTGTGCCTTGGATGGAGTTTTTTGGGCACATGCTTGTCTCAAGATATTGCAAATGGTGTATGCCAGCTAGCTGGTACTTTTACCTGAGGAAGGCAATTAGGTTGTCAGGTGTAGTGGTTCCCGGAATATGAGAAACTATCTCCCTGGGGGGGGTTGTGTGTGCACCTGCACAAGATGCACCACTTTATGTCCTACCCCAAATTAATTTATATTTTTACTTTTAACACGCTAAGGGCCAGTTTCACCAATGATGTTAAAAATACTCTTAACATCTTGTTTGTTAACATTATGTTCAAAGTTTAACATAATGTTAAAAGTCTTGCATTTCATTAAGCTTTACCAGCAAATTGTTAGCTAACATCTTGTTAACGTCAAAGACAACAGCGAATGATGAGCTTTCGAGAAGGTGGTGACCGAACTGCATGGATTCTGAACATGCTCCGATGCACTTTTGTCCACATATTGCAGAGCTCTCTGTGTCAGTAGCAGACAACTATTACATTCATGAGCAATTGCCATGTGATGTTCCTGAATGTCAACTGCCATACGATGTTGCCTGAAACATCTGGATGCAGAGGAACTAAATGTTTCACAGTTTGAAAACGTTAATTAAGAACTGGTTACTAAGTATACATGTATTATCAAGTGCAAAAAAGCCAATGAACTTACATTTAAAAATAAGGATTGAGGCGGTGCATTTGTCGTCTCACAATTTGTGGTCAGTAAGGGTACACGGGAGAGCTAGGAGGTTACAACAGGTTCTTTGGTTTCGAGAGTTCTCTGGGTTTGCATGAGATTCCTTCTGAATGGTCCCAGGTGTGTATGTCCGCTGGCTATTGTGCTGGCTGCTCAGTTATATGAATGCACTAGTAATTCCTTTGTATCAGAATGGATTTATTCTTTCTCTGCCATAACACTTGCCACCACGTGAAGTAATGAAGATGGTTTGGCTATTGTAATGAGATGTTTGCTAGTCGTGACCCGTAACCTCAGATATGAGGTTTATGATGCTTACATCTCGCGCCGTATGGATAATTTACTATTTGCCGAAGGAGCTTACGCCATCTGTTGGATCCCCATTAGTGTGTAAATTGTTTGAAGTCACAGACACTGTTATGTCGGAGGTTCCCCCTCTGCTGTAGTGCAACGTCTAGGTTTGCGAAGATATTTTTGTAGTGTGTCTTTACCAAGAAAAACTTATTTCACCATGACACGATTTTCCCCTTCTCTCGTTCCTGATTTAGCTTTCTCTAGTCACGTGATATTATTCCTGTGAATTCATTTGCTCTTTGAAATTAGTAAATTTGTTCTGGTTGGTCAGTTTATATTTTATTATATGTTTAAGTTTCCCACGCTGGTATCTGAGATGTAAGATAAGGCACGCAGGTTTCAAACCCGAGCTAAACTGTGTATGTATTGTACTGAGCACGTAGGGATACATTACAAAGGAACAGTGTCCGGCTAGTCTGTTCCCTTTTAGGGATGGGGCAGACTACCTGCTTGTTTTGTTCGCAAGGACTGACCAGATATTTTCTAGCAACCGTGTGTTATACTTTTACAGTACAGGCAGAATTTATTTTCCGTGTTGCTATTTTACTTTATTCGTTCTTTGAGTTCTTATTGCTACTAATATTATTTAATATGTTATGATATGCTTATATATTATCTTAATTCTATTTCTTCTAGTTATATTATTTTAATATATTTGATGCTGAGTCAAGCTTTAAAGGACAGAATGTACAGTCTCAGGATGCAGCTTAGGAGAAAATCCGCAAGTAATTCAATTGGAATGAATACATTTCCCCCAGATCCAGTAAGCAACTGTGGCCACCAAAAATGTCAGATGTGAAAAGTGCTTAGAACAGTTTAAAAGTGGACATTATATTGAAACTAAAGTGGACAAAAGTGTTATCGCTGATTAAGGATCAAGTAGACCCAAACAGAAATACTGTTTGCTTCTTGGAGCAATTGCTTCGGATAAACTCGCAAATGCTAACTTTGGAAATACCAATATTATCACTACCATTAAATGAAAAGTGCCAGTAGCATAAAATCTCAAGTAATTAACATTTGTAAGAAAGAAGCATGTTTCTGTTTCTAGTATTCTAACCTCCTGTATGTCCCATAAAACCATGCTCATGTCCACTTTGGACAGTCTGTATCATTTTAAAATTTCCTCCTTTTGTAGGTTTGTAAATTTATTATGGTGCATGGCTGCTTTTCTGTTAGGAATGGCATTAAAAAATGCCAAACGCCTTAACACAGGGCTGCAGCAGTGTTAGCTTAACACAGAGTTTAACACATTATTTGATGAAACAGAATTTGCATAACTTCAGTGTTAAATCAGTTTAACATTGTGTTAAAACTTATCGGTGGCGAAACTGGGCCTAAAATGAATGATATTCACTTTCAGCCAAATTCTCATTTAAGCATAATACTGTAGTCTCCAGCTTCCATTTTCCTTTGCACCTTCTTGGGTCAACTTTAAATTCCCCATATTTTAGAAAATTTAAAAGTCTTTGACACTTTGATGGCAGAATTACATCTTACTATCGCCAGGTAACAACGTTAAGTGCCAATGTGAACCCTAACAGAGTTCCAGCTCCAACACCAGACATATTTGCTATTTTACACTTGTATAGTTTGGCTAGGTTTTCTCTCTTGACTCATGGTTTCTACTGACTTTGATTTATGTGAAATATTTTAATTGGTTGGTATAATAATGGTTGAAAACTTTAAAATTTAGAAAGTCTGTTCACGTGACCTTGGCCATTATCAGGTACTTCACTTTCTTTTCTGTCTGCATGGGTGATCTTCAAACAGTTAAAATTTTTCGTAGTTACAGACTTTTAATGACTTTTTGGACAAACTCTTTGGTGTTATATTTCCTCAGGTGTTTTGACTTTGCTTTTTCTCATGCCATTAGCTAAAAATGTTAGCATTTTCTGTTCATGGAGTTTCCTTTCTTTCTTCATATAATATTCTCTTATGTTTTATTATTCTGTATTAAATCTTTACTATTATTGATTTGCTATTCTTGCATGTTTGTTTATTGCTGTTCATTAATTTTATTGTAATTCTTTTTTGTTCTCCCCTTGTTTAATTTATTTCTATTTCCATCCCTCATCTATTTCAAAGTGGATGATTCTACAACACAACATATACTGAAAAGTTTGATGTCTTAACCTTATTCACTTTGACAGTGCTTGTTTTATTTGGAAGCAGTGCCCTTTTAACTGTATTAAGAAAATTGTAGATCCAAACAGCATAACTAAGTTAACCTTATTTATTACGGACGCAATATTAAAATATTCATAAATCCAGCATATATGGAAACTACAAAATGAACACTGGTCATAAGATATACAAATATTATTTTATAAAACCATGGTAATATTTTTATGGAAACTGAACACTGCAAAGAAGTCCGAAAAGAAAATGGAATATTGAGAATTGAGGTAACTTGTTTCACTAGCTTGGATTGCTAGGCTACAGAAAAAGTGAACAATGTATGGAATGGACTTCAAATATGTAAACTTGTAGTAAAATTCCAAGAGAATAAATACAATGGAAGGAACACATGTAAAGTATGAGCAATTCCAGGCTGTTGAGAGTTATGTTGGAATACGAGTCAGTGAGATTTAGGGTTGTAAGACAGCACAGAAAATGTTGGACAGAGGGCTGTTTGATGGGGACAGAGTAGAGCAGAAAGTCCAAGCCTTGAATAATAATAATAATTACTACGTTTCCATGGGGAATTGAAATCGATTTGAGTACACTTTCTGTATTAAATACTGCATGGGAACGTAGATCTGGATCGTATTGAGATCATTTTGAACCTTGTATCCGATCCTCTTAGAAAGTTGAATCGGAAGAGGATTGGATCGAAATTTGTTGCATGGAAACACCTACCGTATTCAAATCATTTTGAATAAGCCAAAGATACTATCTGCTACTGTATTTACTGTACTTGTAACACACTTTACGCTCATCTTTTTTTTTTTTTAAGCAGAAATGGTTAATAACATTTGTAATAAAAAACACAGCAAAGCCAGTTTTATCGCTTCCATAATTCGCAATTTATTCTTTAAAACATTCACTAACCTCAATCCCTACTTAAAGTATACAGAAAAATAAACTAACATAAGTTTAACAGGTTCGACAACCTAAACCCAAGTTGACCAACATATAAGCTTGAATTCTTTATTCTCGAACTTTGTGTATCCAAATCATTCTCAATACGTATTGAATTTAACATGGAAATGCGGATTGTATTCAGTATGGAATTGGACTCAAATCGGTTTTAATTCCCCATGGAAACATAGTATATAATTCCCTATTTTTTCTGGTCTTTCTTTTCTTTCTTCAGACTTGGGCCCAAAGGATCCACCCATACTGCCATCCCCTCTCAACTGCCCTTTTGGGAATTAAAAAGCATTACATGTTTTTGCACACTATCTGAGAATTTACCAATTTTATATGCTTCTCATTCCTTAGTGAGCACTGCTGTCAGCAAAGACTAAACATAAAAGACTGTACTTAATGTCATTGTGAATGATTTTGTATTTTCATTTGTTTCCGAATCTCTAGTCATTGTGAATATGCACATATTTTATTTTATTTTGTTAAAATGTATTTGCAGTTTTATTGAACTGTTGAATCTTTACATTTTTATTACATGTAAACTGCATAAATTTTTTCAATTAATTGTAGTTGTGTAGAAAAATAGCGGTTCACCATTCCTTATAGTACTTGTGAACCATTAAAGTATTAATGTCATATTTAATGTTAAAGATCTTTTCATTGTAGAAATATTCTGTAATATTTACTTTTAATAAGTTCTAGAAAGTAAAGTACATAGAAATAGACCATGTGGATTCTCCAAAACATTCTTTCTAACATATTTTTTATATTTTATTTTTTAATTATCTATAAGAATGAAGCTTATGAATATGTGAATGTTACTTTTGAATCTTATTGAGGTAGTTACATACTTTTTACCCTGAACTTGACTTGCTACCACCAGGTTCATTGCACAGGCACAAGTATATGACTGAAGGCAGTAGTAGGCGTAACACTCTAGGGGTTTTAAGCCCAGAAAGCAGTTTAAATAATAATTACTTCGCCTTAAAAAATGAAGTTACAGTATTTTCTATCTAATATTGCACATGGGGATATAATTTTCTTTAAGTATATCCTGATGTTAAATAAAAAGGAATAATACTTTCAGAAATGCATCTTGAATGAGAAAACAAACTAAACTGAAATTGTACTATTAAGAAGTAGAAAAGTAGTGCATATTTTTCTCAAAAATGAAATGCATAAAAACAAAAAGTATATGCAAACAAAAAAGGAAATGAACTTTCAGCAAAATGAAAATGATTGAAGTGCAAAGAAAGGGGAGAGTCAATGAATAAATCTTCTGCACACTTTTGCTTTTTGAGGAAAAAAACCTTTTATGTGTTATACGTAATATTTTGTGCAACTCAAGAGTTTCTTGCAAGATATTTAGAGCTTCTGGAAATGTTCTTGTTTTACTTGAAACAAAATATGAATATAGTTGTTGTTTTACAGGAATCTTCATTTTCCTCATATCAGAAAATTGCCAGGCAGTAGAACATTAAAATGTTTGTACAAGAAATTGAAAATATAAATTAATTCCAGTAAAGCATCAATTGTTTGAAAATCAATCATCTTACTGATTGCTTATCTGAGCTAGAGCACGCATTTCAAATATTTTTAGTACATAATACTGCATTCATGCTGCATTTATCTTTGTATTTTATTTCACCCTCTAAAACATATATATGTTTTGGGTCACATCATCATAATTACAGAAGTATATTTCCTACAATTAAAATAACTTATTAGCTATATGCTTTTACAATTATGAGATACAAAGGGTAATTTTTGCAGTATTGATTTTCTAGAAATTCCTATACACTGTAAACACAAATACATGTTATGGGAAATGTCATTACATTTGCAACAGTAAATTAACTTATCAACTATATGCTTACCCAATTATGAGAATACAATGAATTTGTACAAAAAGTAAATTTTGCAGTATTAGTTTTCTAGAAATTCCTGCAAACTATAAAAGCAATGCTCATGCAAAGATTATTTAATTTATTCTTAAGATGATGTAAAGATTTAACCTATGTAATTTAAATTTGGTAGTTTGTTATACAACATAATACCTGTGTATTTAAAACTTCCTTAATGCAAAGTTATTTCATATTATGAGTGTGGTAATAATATATGTCAGCATTCACTTGAAACTTGTGTTCAATGGCTTTCTTGTAATAAGTGTTATTACTTGCTTCTGGAAGTTAGAACATTTCTTTGCTGTGTTGAGTTTCCTCAAAACATGACCCCCCCATGGAGAGAAAAAAAAGTGAAATTAGGAGTAATATAATGCTCTTATAAAGACTTTCTATTACTGGCTTGAATGCAAAGCAGCTTTTACTGTTTTTGGGCCAAAAAATGTGTGTGCATGCATGATTTCAGCTATTCATTTACAATTCCTGTAAATTTTGTTGAGTTTGAAGAGATTATAAATTTATCCCCAAGTTATATAACTTGTCTATTAAATTATTGTTGTTTGCATGATGAAATAGCATTGCCACTGTTTTACCATCATCTACTATGAGTTTATTATTTTCAAACCACCCAGAGTTGCATTGCTTTATAAGGAGTTATTGATAAGATGTTTTATTGTCAGATATGCTTATATGTTGAGCAAAAACTCCACAAAACAGGTGACTCATCAGATTTACAAAGTAAAATTAACAACTCAAGTAGTTTACAATTACTCTTCCAATCTGACCTTCTTTTCTAATGCATTAGAAATCCAATAACTGGATTATTTGAATCACCTTAAGAAAACATTCAGAGTGCTAATACAGTATTATTTTAGTTTTGGATATCACAGCACTGAAGCTCTCACATGGCTCCAAACTCTGCTGTTTTAGACAATATACATCAGCTAATATATTGTTTTGTCAAGACTCTGTTAAGTATATTTACGTTTTTGTATACTTTAAATACTTCATACACATTCTGTACGCCAACAGAAAGTAAACAGTGGTTTAATTTGGTGCTGTATTCTAGGATTATTTACTGAAATATAAATTTATATACAATGTTTATCCCAAATTAATCCAACTAATTGGTACTCTGCTACAATGAACTGCATCAATCAATGACCATTAATAATATCCAATATGTTGAGACACTTTCTGGAGATTGCCTAATAGCCTGACTAAATGTGTTCACAACCAGAAATCAAAATGTAATGCTACATAAACTTACAAATGCCTCTGCCATTGCTTCTAAATCCGAAGCTCCCTTTTCCAATTTTGGCTGGAGGGGGAATTTTTCCTTGAGTAGGTTTATTTGCTAACCTCCCCAAAGCATGGAAAATATCAATGAGGAAGTGAATATGAGTGTACTTTAAAGATTAAAATGAAATAAACTCAACGTTTCTTACTTAAGGTACATTTAGTAAAAACACCAGAAATTTGAAAAGTTGAATTCTAAGGCTAGGAATTGAACCAGTTCATCTTGCTATGCTGGTGCTTGTAACACATATTGAACTTCTCTCATTTGATTTGTATATCCCAGTAAACCTCCAAAGCGATCTCAGTTCCTCTGAGAAGCCACACATTTAAAGATGATCTGCCATGCTGCCTTTGTGTCTAGTGGCTTTTCTTTCACTCTGGCAGTATGTGGGCTAAGTTATGAGGTTGAATAACACTTGAAAGATGAAAATCAGGTTTGTTGATGAGGGAAATTTGATACAAATTTGGAGGCATTAATCATTAGCTCCATGGTAGTCTGTCCATAATTGTGAACACAAAAATTAAAGGGGCTATATATTAAAGAAAGAAAGAAAAAAAAAACGTATTAAGTCAGAATGTAAATGAGCAAATTAAGCACTTTTTACTGTAATCTTATCAGCTGCAAAATGATAAGTTTGGTATAATATAGTTAAAAAAATAAGTTATTTATGATATAAGGGTAAAATTATAATTTTGTGAGAGGTATATTTATGAGATGGCTGAAAGCCAAATTGATTCTATGGACAATAGAATTGCTAAACATATGTGTTGCACACTTATTTCTTATAGAGGGTGAATCATCTAAAATTTGCACTGCAAATATTTTGGAAATGGAAAGTGTTATTGACATGCGATTTTCATAGAATTGATTGGTAGTCAGGGGCTCGTTTTTGCAGTCTATACACAAGATTTTAATAATGTGTAGAAAGTGTATTTTTTGAACAAACATACAATTTTTTTAAATGGAATAATGCCTATTGAAATCTACAAAATAAATGTATAGTAAATTAGAATGGTGAATGTTGCAGGATTCTAGTGCAAATAGTTTATGAGAAATCTTTTTTTGAAAATTTTGCACACTGACACTTGTTGCATACCTGTGGTAGCATAAACTAAAGAAAAATAAACATGAATACATTAGTTCTGTGGATTCCGACAAGTAAAGAGAAAATTGAAATTCAGAGGTTGTTTTCAAAATGACCACCACCAGCTTCAATACACACTTCCAATCTGCTATGCAAAGACTGCTGCACATGTTCTACATTTTCAGTGGAAATTTCAGTGCATAATATGCCATTTCATATCATCTGGTGTAGTTAGTATGTCCTTGTAGACAGTGTCTTTCAGCTTTCCGCACAGAAAAAAAAAATCTAAACGAGTCAAATCCAGAGAACAGGACGGCCTCTTCCAATCCAACAATTTGGAAACAATCCATGAAGACAAGCTGTAGTAATTCATGCACTATGGGCCAGACAGCCATCATGTTGGTAGCATTGGCTCTTCCTAGTCTGCAGGCAATCATCATCTAGCATATGTGGAAGATGGTCTGCTAGGAGTCTGAGATACTTCTGCAAATTCAGTGTTCCTTCTATGAAAAAAGGGCCTATGAGCTGATGGTTCACTATCCCACAAAACATGTTTAAACTCCACGGATGCTGACGTTCCACCTGATGGATTGTCAACAGAGCAATAGTGCAGATTAGTAAATGTTGCTTTAAACAAGATACATGATAAATCTCCAGTATCATATCTTAATGCTCATGTACAAAAGTAAACACGATTCTCAAAATTGTTTCCATGCAGCTCTTGATGGAGAGAGATATGATAGGGATGGAATCTTAGTCGATGGAGAATGCAGAGTATACTTGCCTGACTCGTGCCACTTTCCCACTAATTTGCGGATCTTTTGGAACAGCAGCCAAAACATTAATTTCTCCCTCTGCTCTAGTCAGTGCTTGTTCTGTTACATTTTCTAGGTGTTACAGTACCATTTTCACATAACTGGTTGAAGAGGTTGATTAAATAATTGCCGAGATGGTTGCTGTGTATAGGGATATGTTTCTGCATAGTAAAAGATCGAACTACATTCTCCATACATGATGAGCATGTCAGCTTCTTCTGCATTGGTAAATCCCATCTTCCACTCACGACCTACTGCTTGAACTATCACAAGATAGTGAGTCATTACATTTTAATTCCCATCACATCTGTGCTTGGTGTTATCTGAGTAGTACTTTCGGGAGACATGTTTCTCCCATCTTCAGCTCAAGTCGACTGCGCTACTCAGATAACACCAAGCGTAGATGTGATGGGAATGAAAATGTAATGACTCGCTATGATTATAATACGATAACATCACAATCAACAATACTTGTCAATTACAACCTATCACAAACTGACTAGAAAGTTGCAATGCATCAATGAACAGAAAATGCAGTGTAAACAAACATATAACAACAACATACCTAGCAGCTAATCAGTTGAATGGAACAAACAATTGTTGGTGTGGAAACTTTTCAAAGTAGGATTTCTCATAAACTACTTGCACTAGAATCCTGCAACAAATACCATTGATATTGTAATTTACTCTACTTTTATTTTGTTAATGTCAATAGGCATTGTTCTGTTTAAAAAATTGTATGTTTGTTCAATATATAGTTTTTAAGCATTATTAAAATCTGTGTATAGGCTACAATTGGACTACCATCCAATTCTGTGAAAACTGCAAATCAATAACACTTTCAATTTCCAAATTATTTATGGTGCAAGTTTTAGGTGATTCCCCTGTATAGCCCTGAACATCTGTGAATAATTATAGATTATAAATAAATAAATAAATCAATCCTGTGGCGCTACAGCTTGCAAAGGGATTGGGGCCTATCAGCCTGACTGCTGGCCTTGTGCTCACACGTGCACAGCATAGGTGAACAATGTGGCCAGCATCACGCACTCCCAGCCGGAAAGTTGGCTCATGAGGCCAGGACTGCTGTCGATTGCAGCTCCTCACTTTCTTCATGATGCTGAGTGGGTACCGGTTGTATACCTGGAACCTAAAAATCTGCACCCCTATGCATGGTATCAAACCTGGGTGCATTCTGTGGCTGGGAACCAGAGCACCACACTCTAGCCCACTGAGCCATGGCGCAAGACATAGATTATAAATAGATTTGTTCAAAATATATCAATGACTTTCCACTGTACCATTGAGGGAATCTGCACGCAATGTTACCCTTTCCACTGCTTATAAAATGGCTTCTGCTTTTGTTGGATCAATTTCTAACACATTCAAATCTTAACTGATACAAGATTTGATATGACACAAGAAATGGTTTAACCTAAGGTTAAGCTAATTTAATACCTATTTAAATTAAATGCAGTAATTGCATTATGTCCTATTTGTTATGCTCCAATGTAGAATTTAAAATAAAAATAAATTCTAATTACCCTCCCCAGCCCCCATGGTGAGAGTTAGCATGTCTGCCTCACATTTAAGAGATCCTCAGTTCAGATCTTTGTTGGGATGAGTTACATGCATAAAGTTTTTTCTGGAGTTCTCTCTTAACCTCAGAAAACAGATATCTGGCAACTCCAAGCTCTTTGGATCCCTCAGGGCCATTTTAGCATCATTTCACCTACTTCAGTTATCCATTGTCCAGCATGATCCCAGTTAAAGGAGAAAACAAAATTTTAATAGATTATGTATTTAGTGATTTTCATTTGCATTAATAAACTTCATATTTGGCAAGAAAGCAAAGTTGCTAACAATAGTGTCATAGTTTTTAGTTTATTGTGCATTAAAATATCTACCTTTACTATTAGTTGCCTAAAACATATCTTTCATAAGTATTGATTAAAAAGAGGGTATTCGAAACAAATTCTGAAGAAAGTTGCCTGCCTCTCACTTCTTGTACTGTCCAATTTTCCCTATCTTTGCTGCTGCAGAGCTTCCATTTACTGATGATGTGATTAATGGAGGAATACTTAAATCAATGGCACAGTGAAGGGATAGTTTTGGTGATTAAAACCCATAAGAGAACCTCGCAGAAATAAATATATCAGACAAAAGGAGTGTATAAACTCTGAATGCATCACTCAAACCCTATTTCACATAATAAAGAAGAAAGACTTTTGCATTAATCTGATAGCAAGTGATTTCTGTTATTTCCTAATGATAGACAACAATCACTGCTGTTATCCAAATGCCCATTTCAATTATTCAGCTCCACCCTCAACATTTTTATGTATTGATGGTCCTGGTGGTTCTCTCGCATCACAGTGCACACTAATGGATTATTTATGAATTGGCCATGGAGCGTTCAAACTATTGAATGCTACTCCAGGCCTGCCAAACTTTGATACTTTGGTATTTATGACAATATTACTGTACTTTCCATGTTACTGAAAAGATAGAAGAGAAGCTTCATCACAATAAGCATGGTATAAACATAAATAAGCTATAGTAACTTTTAAACACAATCTTAAATGTCCATAACATTAAATCTCAGGAGTTAATTTTGTGGCGGAAGATTCTAATATCAGCAGCATTCTAATATTTATTATTATAAATATTTTGGGAAATATAAATTACACTTCTACCAATTTAAACGAAATGAAACCAATCAAATATTTTTCAGGCTTTTGGCTTTGCAAGTTTAAATCCATACATGCAATGAATCACCAAAAATCATAAATATTTGGAAGATTCTCCTTAATTTTGCTCCAATTTCAATCAGATTGAAATGTATTGCCATACTCTTCTCAAACTTGCATATATAAGATATCAAGTCTCTAAGTGCAGCAGTTTTTACCACATGAACTACCTTTAGCTGTATTCTGATGTTAATCAAATTTGTAAAGGCTTCAAAAGTTTTACTTGCACGTACAGCGATTTATGATGCATTAGTGTTACATTCATGAGATATGTAGAAAATGAGTGATTAAACTATGAGTACATAAATTGTAGTTCTTAACTTTGCAGTAGTGAGGAATAGTACTTCTCATTTTCATATCATATTTATGTGTCACTAGATTAGAATGAGATCCTTAGGTCAAACAATTTGTATCCACAGCATGTGGCTGACCAAACATCTTGCACATGCATATCACTGTTAACAATCGGAAGTAGAGAAAGAGAGGAATTTTTAAAATCTAGATAAGTATGTCCTGGATTGAAAGAAAATTGAAATCAATATAAATTATTAGAATGTTTTGATGTATATATGTGTGTGTACAGAAATAAAGAACTTTCTTTTTCAAAGAAAGCAATCGTGCATATCTCTATGGTCCTATTTGACATGCCAGTGACACTGTGTACAGTATGAATAACTTTTACTTGTGCAAAGAACTTGAGGAGTTGGATGAAAAAATGGCTTAATACAAAAACAGTTTTGAGAAAAACGAGTTTGAAGATTATATTCATGGTTATACCGTATGTCTTGCATTAATAACTGCTCTGATATGATATTCACATATTTGGTTAATTTCCTTAGGAGACTACATGCACTGGATTTAAGAGAAAGTAACCTCCAATGTAAATAAAACAAAATACTTTTGCTATATACTCCATTTTTCTTATGTTTTTATTTTTAATTGTTCTGAACACATTTTACTCTTGTTATTTGGGATACATTATTAAAGTTATCTCAAAGTTAAGAAACATGAAAGAAAATCTGGATACTTTTTGCGTAAAAGGTTGTATTAATGTCAATTAGATTATTGGTCCTGAGTCTTGAAAAGAACATGAGTGTCCACAGAAGTAACCTGGAACTTTTATAATAAAGGTCCATAAATAAATAAAAAATAAACTAACTAGGCGGAGACAGCCCAACTGGGCAGAGCCTTCCCTCCTTAATGCCCACCTGAACCGAGATAAGAGAGGAGACCAGGGTGGGTGATCAGCCATATGCTTGGGATGAGAGTATGAAAGTGGACGATAGATGCAGATGAGAGTTGAATGATAGGAAAAGTAATGATGGAGCACCAGTGGAATGAAACATGGTAGGGGAAACCAAAGAATCTGGAGAAAACCGACCCAGATGCTGCTTTGTCCACCACAAATCCCACATGCGGATCCCTGGGATTGAACCGGCCCACCTTGGTGAGAGGTGAACGGTCTAACCACTTGGCCACAGTGCTGTCCTAAAAGTCCATAAATAACTTCATATAAAGAAGACGAGATAAAAGAAGTACCTATGTACTTCTATGCATATCTATCACCCAAATACACAGATTTCTCTAAATGTTAAACCTTGTTCATTATCACCACTCGACAATACCATGGAATTTATTAATATCTTCATTTAGGCATTTTAGTAGAGATTCTATGCTTTTTAATTTTGCTGGTTTGGTTCCAAGTTAGAGCACAGTTTCAAGAATTAAGTGTTCTGATGACAAGGACATGCTTGATGACTCTTTCAAATGTAAATGGTTACAGTTCCAATGTTTTGTGCCATATGACAAGATTATGCATATTTAAATATAAAATTCTTTTGCCTTGCTTCCAGGCTTCTTACTTAACAGGGCTTTAAGGAAAAAGACCAGTTCTCAATCAGATTACGATTCATCAACAGTTCAAAATTTGAATAATCTCAATAATAGCATAATCTCAGCATGGAATGAATAGATGAATATAGGCAGAACACCAAGTTGGCACTTGGCACCAAATGCCCTTCTTATTATAGGTGGCTTAATGGAATGATTGCTTTTGTACAACCTATTGCTCTCTGCCTCCTCCTGCTCTCAAGAGTTATTTCTTTTAACTCTTGCACATCTAGAAATCTAATGAGGTGCTTGAGCCAAGAAACAGAAAATGACTCCTGAAAGTCATTATTCACCCAACCCCTCAAGTTGTGTTAGGGTAGGAAACAATTAACAGGGTTATAGAAAGTGTTGTGAAGTGGATTTGTTACCATTGGAGAGATATTTTTGTTTAATTTATGTCTTTCTGTGTAAGCACAAAGATTGAATGCAAAATTATCTAAATCATCGGCCTATAAAGTTATTGATCTATGTACGCAAGATTTGTAGAAATACCATCATTGTTAATCCATAATGAATAGGGATAAAAGTATTTTTAAAGTTTCTACTAGCTGTCTTTATGCTAAACAAATAATAAGCTAGTAAGAAAATTAAATCTTTGATGTATATCTACTTTATGATCTAAAATCTTAAGTCTATCAGCAGTGTGTGAAATATAAGTGCTGCATATTCATGCTAACATACATGTAACATGGTTCAGAAATGCAAAATAAACTTTATTATTTCCTAGAGAGCGTTGTTCATAGTTACATCCTAAAGTGGGTGAAAGGGATCTGATGTCAAATTTGCAAAGATAAATGGAAAATAATAACAACTTTGTTATTATTTATTATCTCAGCACAAAAAAGTGCCTATGTTTCATGGCATATAATAAAATATAAAACAATTAACTGAGTGAGGTCCCGGCTTGTTCCCTGTGACTGCTCACTCTACCCTGTGCTTTGCCCTTTGGCAGGTGAATACTAGGATGGTTTTTTATCTACCATGATTTTCTTTCAATCATTTTCCTTTCATTCTGTTTCCTTCTCATGTTTCAGGTGTGCTTCTGGGTTTCACGGCATTTGGTAGTGTCAGACAGATGGTGTGGATGCATGCTCAAAGAAAAGAGTATTCCCAGCTAAAGGGCTGCTTGGTTGATGGGTCTTCATTGCCCTCTCTAGGCAGCTGCAGCAGTGGAAGGGTCTTTGAGCTTGGAAATGTTAGGGACTTGTATGTATGTCTGTGGCCTTTAGCCTCCTGTGGTTCTTTCACTTCATCCGTTCCTCCTGGAGGGTGGTAGCTGCAATAGACCTATGCAGGTCTCGGTGTATGAGGTGTCCCTCTCCATTGAATAACCTATATCTGTGAAACAAACAAGGTAAGTATATTGAAGTACATGAAAGAACAGCAGTTAAACTTCATTTATTATTCTCTTCACTTTCATGCTTAGGTATCTTGTTTCATGAGTGTAGCATTGTTGTGTTGCATATCTTGTAGTGTCTGTTGAAGATAATATATTGCAACCACAGCTAAAGCTATGTGCTACCTGACTCTTACATCCCCAGACAGTTGTAGTATTGGATGCTATGGACATCAATACTGGCACAAAAAACCAACCAATCATATCGGGCAGTATCTATAATACTGCTAGCATTTGCCATTTGCGATCTTGGATGCAACAATAAACATGCTAGTGTTACACATATTTTCCAATGTGTCTGATTGGTTTGTCAAGTAGTTTTGTTTGTGAAATGAAATGATGATATGACTTTGGCCAATGTACTTGATTCGTTTGTCAATTAGTGCATTCTTTTTATTTTCTCTTAGGGAATGTTTAAATGAAAATATAACTTAGTTCTTAGCTTTTCAGTAAAAGCATTTATTTTGTTTTATTACATTTTCGTAAATGGTTAAAAAAAATCTATCTTGAAGTATAAAACATGTCTCAAAAACAAAACCATTTTATTCCTGCTGTTCTCAGCTATTTATTATTTTAAATATTTGTATTTTGGAAACATCATTGATTTTAGTGTTAGCTTAATGATTTTCGATTAATTTTGAAGATTTAGAAGCTAGTAACAGTGATGTGTCATAATTTAAAATAAAGAGAGTTGAGGGTTGTTACACTACGTTCAAAAACCACAAGCATATAGAAAAGTCACTTATCACCCTTGGACACATCATAAATTTCAAAGGATTTTCAAGAAATACAACATCACCCTGTCTCCACAGAATAACCACAATATACAGAAACTACTATGCAACAGAACAAAAGATCCTATCCCCAAAGATAAATCAGCTGGTATATATCAAATTGATTGTAATGAATGTAACCTGGTATACATAGGAAGAACCAAAAGAAATCTTGAAATAAGACTTAAAGAGCATATGAGATGCATTTACCAAAAGCAGCCAGATAAATCAGTAGTAGCACATCATTTCTGGTCTTCAAACCATGATATCACTCTGAATATAAAACTCTTAAAACCGATCAACAGCAGCAATGAATTGGACATCTGGGAAAAAATACATGTCAAACACAGGAATCACCTAATGAATTTTGAACTGCCGCCACCCACCAGCCTTTGGAGGTTCATCAGCCCAGCACCAGAGAACACCACTAGCCACACACATCCCCCAGACAATGACTGGAAAAATCAGTTGAGAACATGCTGACGATGGGAACAAGCCGTCTCCTGAAACGCGTTCAAGTAAGAATATTTTAGTGATGTAGTGTAACAACCCTCAACTCTCTTTATTTAATGATTTTCATTCAAAATATATTTATAAAAGGTTCCTGCTCATTTATTAAATGAAGACATGGCTAAGAAATGGATGACTTTGACACTCCTCTTACTTCACTTAACTAAGATGGATTAGGACATGTTTCACAGACCATTGTCTGTATCATTGGCTATTTGTTGACTGCGGATATTAGGGAATCTGTGGTGCAGGAACTTTGATGATAAACTAATGGAGGCTGAATTAAGCTAAAGATTAAGGCATTCTCTGGGATAAAACAATCTTTGAATTTCTTAATATAAATCTCCCAGGTGCCTGAGAACAATGTGTCTATTCACCAGTGTTGGCCAAAGCAGAAACTATGTAGAAAGGCAAGCTAGAATGAGTAAGCGTAGGCTTTCACGGCTGGTGTTCGTAATTCTAAAAGAGTCTTCCAGGCTGATTTGCCGTGGTACTCCAGCAGACCACGGCAAATCAGCCTGGAAGACTCTTTTAGAATTGCAAGCTAGAATGTTGCAAAAAGTGCACCAATAAAATAATAAAAAAAAAGCACATACGGTCTATGGCTCTAAGGAACAGAAATGTCTTGCTTGTATTTCTTTCCAATGAAT
Source organism: Deroplatys truncata (assembly GCA_030765065.1). Taxonomy (NCBI): domain Eukaryota; kingdom Metazoa; phylum Arthropoda; class Insecta; order Mantodea; family Mantidae; genus Deroplatys; species Deroplatys truncata. The sequence goes on along the minus strand of CM060981.1, from coordinate 72,375,461 downwards.
AAATATAAATGCCTGATAATTTTATTTTTTTTGTTTGGGTTTTACTTCCATTCTGAGTTAAAGAATGTGTGTTTTAGTTTTAGTTGCCTTTATTAAAGATTAAAAATGTTCTACATTTATGCAAAAGGAAACTAAACAGCACTAGAAAAGTGAAGAACATTCCCATAATGTGTAGTTGGTGGAATGCACTAACAGTCACTTTGTATTGTATTGTATTTATTGTGCTAAGAGTTTTACAAATTAAATTGTCTACTGCATTTTGACCCTGGTCACTTATTCAGTAGACAATCACTACAGTTTATTTACATTTTACAATCTCTTGTCACTAAATTAACACATTCACTATAGTTTTCCATTCAAAGTAAGATGCACTACCTCTTTTCTCTTTCCACTGTCCAAAGACATTTATTTTTTACTTTACACAAAAACTGCCCAATGCTTCTAGCGTCCTTGCATATCATTTCAATCATAAGTGTATTTCTATCCCCCTTCAACCACTTCTTATTAAAAAATTCTTTTCTCCAATTTTCTGTTCCTGGCACTTAAATACTATGTGTTCAATGTCTTCATTACCACCACATATCGGACATTGGTTCTGAGGAATACCCTGTCTTAGCCCTTTTAGCCTCCATGCTCCGGTTCTTAACCATGCAATAGATTCTCTCTCTTCTTTATTTACTATGTCTATATATTTTTCCCTGCCCCATGTATTTTTCATTGGCCTATAATAAACTAATAAGCTCTTTTCGGCAATCTCACTGAACATGATTTGTATTTCTATATCTTCCAGTCTTTTCCTTGCCTTTTTCCAAAAATGTTTTACGTTATTTTCTCTCCTTCTCCATATATCTCCTAAGCCATTTTTCTCCAAAATATTCCGTAATTTACTTACCCATCCATCATTCATTAAGCTATTCTCTTGGTATTCAATACATTGTCTTAACACATTACTTTTTCCTAGATTTAAACTTCTGAACCAAAATTTCAAAGCTCTTTCCATTATCTTCCCCTTAGTTGTCACCCTGCCCATCTGTAATTGTGCTACCTGTCTTACAATTGACTTCGGTAGCCCTAGTATTTCTCTACAAAACATCCTGTGCACCACATCTATACATTCCCATCCTCTATCTAATCCCCATATTTCTATAGCATACATCATTTTTGCCTCCACAACCATATCATAAACTTTTTCCAGCCATTTAACATTTATATTAGGTACTTTATATTTGCAGCTTCTAATTGCTGCCATCGCCCCTTTACCTTTTGCCAATGCAAACTTCTTTTGTTTCTCCCATTTATTACCTCCATCTATTTTTACTCCTAAATAGATACAGTCGCGCACTACCCTGTAATCTTTATTCTCTCCCTTCCACTTTTCATATTTGCCTAATTTTCCCCCCTTTTTGAAAACCACAATCTGTGTTTTCTCTTGATTCACTTTTAACCTCCATTCTTTACAATATACATCAATTGCTTGTAATGATTGTTTTAAACCACTTACTGTAATAGATCCTAAGAAATTCAGCTTGTATTATGCTATTAGTTGTCAATTACCCCTCAATGGCAAATTTCTTCACTTATATAGAGATTGTTGCCAAATGCATCTGTCTTTTCAAAATATTTTTCTACCAACCTAGAAAGAAGAAAAGTGCTTATAGGTATTTTTAATATCCTCATTGAAACCCTTCTATTGTTTAAAGGATGAGTGTACAATCCTTCCACAGTTATATTAAATTAGTAAACTATGATGTGACGTCATGCATTTTATTTTGGCAACACAGGTTTGCATTGATTAATGATGTAAAAATTGTAAGTTACATCATAAAACTTCTGTTGACTAATGTCACTTCAAAGTTATTAGAACCTTTTTATTCCCTAAACTCAACTTGACCATTTCCTAATATGGATATTCAAAACAGTATGGAATGCTAAAGCAAGGAATTCATTCTTAAGAAGCTAATTCATTATGTATATGTACTTCTGTAATTTATTGTTTTTACTAGTTAATTGCTAAATTATATGAATTCATAGGAAAAAGGTATGTGTTGGGAAGATTCCATGATAACCAGCTATGCACAGTTTCAATTTCCAAAAAACTGAGTTGTGATTGTTGAGAAAACTAAAGTTCTAATTTGTTCTCCCCTCTCTGGTATGATTGCCCAATATTGACTTGGCCTCCAAAACGCATCATTTTCAAAAAACTGAAGTTCTAATTTTTTGCCCCTCTTTGGTATGACTACCCAATATTTACTTGCCTCCAAAATCAAGCACCTCCATTCCTCTTTATTTTATGCTTTCCAAATATCTTCTTTGTATCTTCCTCAACTGCATTAGCCCATTACTTCTTGGTTTCCCTACATGTCTCTTATCACCAATAGCAAATTATATAACTTTCTGTGGAATACTTCCATTTCCCATCCATTGGATATGTCCAGCCACTGCAATTTTCTTAGCTTAATCACTGTAGAGACTGCTGTTTTTTGTATAGTTTATACATCTCAATCCCTATCTCTCATTTTCAATTACTGGTCCCCAAATAAATGTGATTTAAATTATTTCTTTTAAATAAATCAATGGCCAGCGCTTCTTTCGTATTCAGTGTCAGAGTCTAACACCCATAAATTAGTATAAGCCTAATTATTCTTTCATATATTTTAGTTTGGGAGGCCTAATTACATTTTGGAATTTCAATAATGCTGCAGGCATAAAGTATGCTTTATTAGCTAAATTTATACTGCTTTTAATTTCACAGTATATTTGATTGTACTAAATTTCCAACTTTTCTCTGTTATCCACCTCGAAATAAATGACTTCTATATTAGATAAATTAACTTGAAAGCCAAATTGACATTCTCCTATAATTTTTTTCCATATATGATTCTCCTTATGTTCTCAGTAAATATTGTATTTGTTTGGTAGTGAGCATATTTCCTTATAATTGCTATGTCAGTTTATCTCCTTTTGTCTGTAACAGGAATATAGCACCCTTTTACAATAATTTGGTATCTTTCTTCTATCTTCATTTTTTAATAATTCGGTGCATAGCTGTTAGTCTTCCTTTTCATTCCACCTTTAGCAGCTCAACTGTAGTGCTGTCTCCTTCTGGTAATTGGTTTTAGTCATTCTTAACTTTCTCCACCTTATCCAGATTGGAGAGTTCTAATGCTTTCATGTCTTCCTTCTCTGTTTCCACTATATTTTCACAATTATCAGGTAATTTCTAATTAAAATTCAGTAATTGTTCAAAATATTCTTTCCAGTGATTCATTGTCTATTATTATTATTATTATTTATTATTATTATTATTATTATTATTCACTATCCCTATTTTTTATGTCAAATAAGTTCTGTTCTCAACTTAAACCTTTCTTATATATATATATATATATATATATATATATATATATATATATATATATATATATATCCAGGTGCCCAAACAAGGCGTCCTTTGCAGGTTTATGTTTCCCACATACATAGGTGTAAAAGAAGTTGCCACATCATTGCTGTTCAAAGGGGCAGTGCAGGTACAAAGCAAAAAGTTACTGAGGTAGTGCCACTGTCTGTAGGTGTTTACTTGGTAGTTTTATACTGATAAGCATTGCATGGTCGCCTACATGTAGTTCGAGTCAGCTCATTCAGACAAAAAGGTAATTTTCACCAATAATGAACACACATTATGGTTATGATCTGTGCAGGATGTATCAAAATACAGCTGAGGCTCAAATGCTGTGTTCTGAACATTTTCGGATGTGGCATCTGTCTTCTGCACCCTTTTTTGATGTACGAAATAATATTAAGAAATTATGGATCATTCCAGGTAGAATATGGGCCTGGGAGGCCCTGGCATCAATTCATCCACCAAGCGGTGGGCATGTTTTTGCACATGCTTATTATGAATAATGCACTAATAGAAAATAATTTAATTCTAATGCACCTTTAAGGGACATAAATATAATAAAAATATAATTTTGTTTAACCTTGCGGCGCCAATTGGTGCCATATAGTACCGATTGTAGATTAACTGTCATGGAACTAAATGACTTAACACGTGAGCTCAGGTTTGCGTCAAGCAGCAATCCTGAATTCTTGTTAATGAGTGAATTGCTTATTAAATAAACAATAACATCCCTCCCACACACACATATACACAGGCACTCTCACATTCAAACACCAGACTCTGGGCAGGTTGTGAAATGTTTTTGTTTAAATACAACTTTCTGGAGCCCAGCTGGGAATCGAACCTAGAATGCCTCATATTGTAGGCAGTTTCTCTACCGAATGAGCTCTGGAACCAGTAATAGCAGTTAAAGTATTTATTTTCAAGCATTGGACTTTCATTTAGCAGTCTCCTCTCTGTTGGTATGGAGTCCCCTTTGCAGTTTTGCTTAAGCAAACCTTTTGGCATGGCATCCATGCTCTCCAGTGTGAACTAGCTTCAACTGAGAACAGCTTGTGTGGGCCATCTGGTATATACCTACATAATTTGAATAAGTGCTTGTTTTGTATCATAAGTATAACTCTTCTTCCATTTGTAATACATAGTTGAGTATTTAAAAAATTATGCTTATTTTTCCTACATATTTTACCTGCTTTCCTTCTTTGTATGTCTCTTCTCTAATTCTAGAGAAGGTTTATACAAAGACGTTATTCATTTTTAAGATGAATGCAACTAAGCATTCATCATTAAACCATTCTCTATTAGTTTATTTTTATACCTTATCTGTTTAGAAGTTATAATTCTAGACCAGATATTTTCCACCAACTCCATATTTATGTCTGTTTTATTATAGTGGCTTGTATTTTAATATGTTAAAAGTTTTTTTTGTTAGGCAATGCAAAATTTGTGAGCTGGAACTCTTAAGTGCCAACAAGTTCAAATGCTACTCAACAAAGGTTATCATGCCTGCAAAGGAGGAATAAGATTACTTGCCATTCATTTTACATTCAAAGTTTTTTGGTAATCTTAAAGTTGGCATACAGCTTTGAGAAAAGAAAATGAAATTGTGAAAATTCTTGAAAATATGTGTTTGTAGCCTTGGCATTCTAAATTTGAGGTCTATCATTGTTTCCTATTACCATTTGGAGTAAGACAAAAAGTTAATTTTAAAGCAATTAAAACTGTGAAAGCAAATCAAACAGGAATAAAAATAGATAGTTTATTCACCATTAAGTATTCCAAAGGATGCACAGCTTCTTCAAAATCAGCTAATCCTAAATACATCAATCTGAAATTATGATTACTTCAAGAAATCTTGCTGAGCTGAAAACCACAGAAAATTCATAGAATTATTCAATTATAAGTACAAAACTGTAACTCGAAAGGATTTCAAGTATTTCTCTTATACTAGAGAAACTGTTCTTTATCAAAAAATCCTTAAGTACTGTGTTGAAAATAGTTTACCAAATGAATTTTCTAATTTCTAAACCTAACATATGACTGTATTTCTCAGTGAAAGTTGCACAGGTTGTGTACTCTTCAACCTTAAAGCCTATAAGCAGTAATGAATTTTTACTTTCTTTACTATGTATAGTAAGTAGGGGAAGTATTGTATTCCAACTAAAAATTCTGTGCTGAGATTTCATCAGAAATATATGTTTTGAGGTCTCCTGAACCCAAAAAAAGCACTTTTAGAAAAATGTCCATGTGTGTTTCTGTGAACAGTATAACTCAAAAACAGAAAGCTGGTTAAATACAAATATTTAAGTCCATCTTCCAAGGATGCAATACAAAGATTTTTCAAGAAGCTTCCCCCACCCTAACATGAAACATTTTTCTCAAAAATGGCTCTAAAGAGTTTGATTAAAATATGTAAAAAAATTTAAGATATTTCATGAGTAATGAAATCTATATCTTGAAATTTCTGGAAATAGCCTCTGAAGTCTTCTTCATTTTAAATGATTTGCATAACTGGTAACCCATAAGAAATAGACAAAATCTTACTACACAAAAAACGTAGATAATAATAATAATAATAATAATAATAATAATAATAATAATAATAATAATAATAATAATAATAATAATAATAATAATAATAATAATGCATTTATTGTCAATAGACTGAAATACAGTTTCTGACATTGTCAAATGGTTACTTATTATGTAATTACAGGTTTATAATACAATTTATTCAAACTTACATACTACAATTTGTCCATGGTATAGACAGCCTTATTTATTAGGTAACTCTTAAGCCTAGTCTTAAAACTATGTGCTGTGTTAGGTTGCTCATTAAAACCCACAATTTATGTCAAACCTTTTTTTTGGGAGGTGGTACCATTTCTGAGATATTCCTTGATATGGGTTTGAATTTCCTAATACTTGTCAAATGGGAAGTCATTATTCCTTTTTTTCCTGGTCATGCAAAGGAAAAACAGAGTTTCAAAGCCATCATATTATATCAACCAGCTCTTAAAAGATTTGACTATCACTTAAGCCTACTGTATTCCCCTATTCCCATTGTACCTACAAGGAAATATGTAATAAAACTATTTCTACAAATTTTGGAAAGGTAGAATCAGATGACTGAAAAATTCAATGCCATAGCCGGGATTTGAACCACGGGTCTCCTGGTCTCCGTCCGGTTGCTCTAACCACTGAACTACCATGGTAACATGCCGGCACGCCATTAAATTCTCCAGCTGACTTGCATTTTTCCCGGTCAACCACAAGGAGATCTCAAATTGTATTGAGATGTCATAACCCCAATGGCGACTTACATTCTTTGTAAGTACTTAAGACCCGGGCTATGGCATTGAATTTTTCAGTCATCTGATTCTATTTTTCCAACCCTGTCCAACACACGGCTTGTGTGAAAGAACAATTAATACCACCATTTCTACAAATGTTTATCTGGATTAACTTGAAGGAGATAGATGACTAAACTTTGCTAAGAATAGTTTGTTGAAGAATGGGTAGAGGAAGTTATGCAAATGTAACACATCAGATATGTATATAATCTCATTGAATGTTGTATAGGTCATGTACACTTTACCTTAAAGCCTGTAAGCAGTACTGCCTTTTTTTGGGGGGGGAGGGTTTTGTTGCTTTGTTTATTTTATTTGCAAGGATTATTTAATATTTTTGCAATTATGCATAATACACCTTTACAATGTGTCTTAGCATATATGCTTTCCCTGTGTGAATTTTCCTGAAGGGAAAGTAAAATAACTTATTAAATATTTTTAATGCTCCCAGCAGTAAATTTCAACTATCTGCATGGTTTTAAAAAATTAAGACATTATTATTTCATCCTTTTTAATATAACTTTTAGTATAGTCTCTGTCAATGAATGCCTGTGTATTCAGAATCAATAGATCTCAGATGCCTGGCAAGAAGCCAGTAGGATTCCTGTCAATGTCACCCATCTACTAAATTGAGAGTGAACTTTAGTGCAAGTCAAGTGCAAGTGCATCTCCTCATCTATAATAGTATGCTGCTTCCTTTTCTGAATAATGAATTAATGCAAGATTCATTTACTGTTTATAATTAAAATACATTGTGTAGTATAGATGTTTAATTAAGTGGCTAAAGATACCTACAGATAAAGCCATAATGGAAGAAAATGTTTATAATTCATCTCTGCAAATTATGCTGAGCAAATTCAATGAACAGCCATGGGGATTTCGTATTACTGGAGGAGCAGATTTTGGAACACCACTGACAGTCATAAAGGTAAATGACATTAAGAGTATGCATTTCATAATTTATGTGTTAAACATATAAAACACGCTCTTTATATGAAGTATTTTCCTATGTTTATAAATTTGTTGATTCAAAATTACTAAAATCTCTATTGCTAGATTTGCATCTAAAAGAACATTTACAAACTTTTTCCTAAGACTGAGCTTTTCGAATAATTCTGATTAATTATAAAGGTAATATTATAATTTGCAAATGTAACCTTAAAATGTATGCATGCAAAAGTAAGAAAACATTTTTCTAAACTTTTAACTTTACCTAAGCTTTTTTCTGACTCAAAATTCTGTTGGACTTACAGCCAATTGGGCATATGTTCAGTGATGCCAGTTTCAATGAAACTGAAGCCCTAGCATACTGTTAGTATACTATTGGATCAGAGTGTCAAAGAAACCCAGACTACATGATCAGAAAACAAAAATTATAGTTGGGACCCCTAGTTCTTCAAGCCATTTATCCTAAGTGAGTGTGAGAGAACATATCCTTTAAATTTTCTGAAAGATCTGCATCTAATAAGATAACTTCAGAGCCAGAAACATAGCAAGCATAACCCATCTCTTCAGCAAGTGCATCCCTCTGGAATGATAAATACAAAGCACTAAAACTTCTTTAATCATCTTGAAGATGAATATGATGATCAGTTTTGAAAAGTTAGTTCTGCATCAACGGTGTATGAACATGGAACCCAAGGGAATTTTGAATCTTCAATCATAAAGAACGCTTCAGCCCATATTTCAAACTGTTTCACAATGTGGTATCCTGTACATTTTTTACTTGTAAATACACAAGGTAACCTGAAGTTCAGACTTTGTTTTATTGTACTCTGTAAAGGTTTAAACAAAAATCTACCTTAAGGTATAAGACAATGTCACAAAAATAAAACCATACAGGAAAGCAGTTATATTTTTCTGCTTCTAATTACTCAGCTATTTAGTACTTTAAATATTTGCATTTGGGAAATAACATTTGGTTTTTGATTGAGTTTTATGATTTTTCATTCAGAATATTTTAGAACTGTTACATTAATAAAGTCATATGCTTTCAGGTTGAATAGGTTTAGGTTGAGTAGCAGACCAATGTAAGCTGTTTTGCAGGTAGCAATTTTCACTGGCTTGTTACTTGATCACCAGTTTAAACGAGAATCTTATTTGAATTACTACATCCTCTATATATCCTCATTAACTGCTGGTATGCCTCCTGTCTATGGTAAGACTATAAGAAATTGGAGTAAAGGAATGCCCTTTACTTCTCTATACAAATAAGCAAAATTTCTCTGTCTCACTCTTGAGTGGCAGCAAACTGACATTGATTTGTCAACTCCACAAACAAATATGACTCAGCACTGCCATATTTTAGTAACACTAAAGACAATAGAACTGTAACATGCTTTGAGTAGCAGACCAATGTAAGCTGTTTTGCAGGTAGCAATTTTCACTGGCTTGTTACTTGATCACCAGTTTAAACGAGAATCTTATTTGAATTACTACATCCTCTATATATCCTCATTAACTGCTGGTATGCCTCCTGTCTATGGTAAGACTATAAGAAATTGGAGTAAAGGAATGCCCTTTACTTCTCTATACAAATAAGCAAAATTTCTCTGTCTCACTCTTGAGTGGCAGCAAACTGACATTGATTTGTCAACTCCACAAACAAATATGACTCAGCACTGCCATATTTTAGTAACACTAAAGACAATAGAACTGTAACATGCTGGAACGGTAGAATCAGACGACTGAAAAATTCAATGCCATGACTGGAATTTGAACTACGGATATCCCGGTTTCTGTCCAGTTGCTCTAACCACTTTTTTTCAGTCATCTGATTCTACTTTTCCAACCTTATTCAACAATAACATATCCTATAACTTACAAGAAAAGTGACAACAGCACATTTCTTAGAACATGAGATGGACATTGCAGTCATCAGTACACTGGTGTTTAACAAGGGTAGCATGCTTATATGAATTTCCTTTATATTTAGGTATATGGTGGCAGCATTGCAGAACAGGCTGGGATACAAGTTGATGACATATTAATAGCGATTAATGAATATCCTATAACTATCCTTAGTCATCAGGAGGCTTATCAAGCCCTTGTTAATGCTGGTAACAGTTTCTTGCTGAGAATTATCAGGTAATATTCATATTATTCAGATTCATTTGTTTCATCCTGAAATTCATTATACATGATATGGAATCATCAAGGTTTATATAAAACAACACAAATAAAAAAAAAAAAACTTGCAAACATTTCCTAGATTGAAACGTTACAAATTTATAAACACCTCTCTCCACTCTCTCATACATGCCCACACACATACACTGTAGCAAGTATTTACAATATACAAATTTATCTATTTACATATTCCAAAACCGAATGAAATGCATGTACTGATAGGTATGATTTAAGCTTTTTTTATTTTTTTTAAACAGATTTACATTTTCTATATTTTTTATGCTAGGGGTAACCTGTTGAATAACTTTATTCCATTATGCCAAGCACTGTTTTTTTGCTAGGTTTGTTCTACAATATTGGACATGTAAATTTTCTTACTGCCTTGTACTATGAGAGTGAATCTCTTCGTTATCTGGTAGCTGATGTCTTATTACTCATGTAGATATATAACTTCTAATATGTACATGCTCGCTACAGTCATGACCCTTAGTTTTTTTGAACCATTCTCTGCAAGATGATCTACTAGATTCACCAGTCATTATTCTTATAGCTCTCTTTTGTAAACGAAAAACTTTTTCTGATTCTGCTGAAGGCTCCCCAGAACATTATTCCATTCCTTATATGAGTATGGATATGTGCATAATATGCACTTCTAAGGACATGTGCACTTGTTATCCTTTTCAATGTATTTAATATGTAGCATCCTGCACTTAGTTTCCTGTTTAGATTTATATGAGCCCCCCATTTTAGGTCTTCTGTTATAATTATTCCAAAAAATTTGGTTTCTTCTTGATATTTTATAATTTCACTTTCTAGCTTTATTTGCGGCTTTACCATATTTCTGTGATGGTTTGCATGAAAGCTCATAGCAACAGTTTTTTGTGTGTTTATTAGCAGCCTAATTTGTCTTAAACCGCGATATCAAATTTACTATATTAGCCTTGCTTTCTCCTGTAGATCTGATTCATTATTTGCCTTTATCAGTAGATTCATATTGTGAGCAAATATAACACCACTTCAGCCTCCTGAACACACAATGGCAGATCATTTGCATAAAGTAGGAAAAGAAGTGACCCCAATATAGATCCCTGCGGTACCCCCTGTAATAACCTCCTCTGTGTAGATTTGCATCTTTCTATACTGCAATGTTCACTGTTCAGATTGCTGATTTCTACTATTTGTGTTCATTGTAATAAATATGATCTGAATCAAGTATTGGCTATTCCTCTAATACTGTATGCTTCCAATTTACCCTGTAGTATATTATGATCTATCACGTTATACCCTTGGTTAGATCAAAAAAAATCTGATGTGTTACACTCACATGACTTTCTCTACTCTTGTACAAACTATTTTTACAAACTCTTATTCTCCATCTATTTCATATTAATCAAGATAAACATTTGCAGAAACGATCTTTTGACATGCAAAGAGAATTACACTTTAAACATAGTGACCAGTTCTAAAAATATTTGACTATGCTTAAGGCCTACTAAGTTCTCCTTGTTTTGTATTTGCAAGGGCAATATAGAAATACAGTAGCCTTTAAGCACATACATATCTCTTAACAGCTGGTTGCTAGGTGCAGTACCATTCTCTTTGCCACAGATTAATACTCTTTGCATATCCAAGGCAAAAAAATGAATAACGAATTCCCATTTGAGAAAATAAGTATTGAAAAATTTAAGGGAATAACAAGCAATATCTCGAAAATGGTTCACTCAACAACAAAAATGTATATGATATAAATTGTGTATTTTAATGTGATCTACATTTTTTGTGTAGTAAAATTTTGTCTATTCTTATGGTTTACCAGTTATGCAAAAGTCGTTCACAATGAAGAATACTTTTGGAGACATTCCCAGAAAATTCAAGATTTACATTTTATTTGTCATGAAAATATCTTAAACATATGATATTTTAATCAAAATCGTTAGAGCCATTTTGAGAAAATTAAAATTTTCGAAAAATGTTCCATGTAAAGGGTAATCTGGGGTGGGGGGATTTTTTGAAAACCTTCGTGTCGCATCTCTGGAAGATACTGAACCTAAATACCAAGTTTGGTTTTTATCCGACTTCGTTTCTGAGTTATGCTGTTCACAGAGACACAGACTCACACACGGACATGTTTCCAAAAATGCATTTTTTGGATTCAGGGGGCTCAAAACATATATTTCCGGTGAAATCTCAGTATCGAATTTTTGGGTGGAATACAATACTTCCCCTACTTACTATACATAGTAGAGAAAGTAATAAACCTATAGATTTCTCTTTCTGTTCTATAGAGTTAATAATTTTTCCCATTAGGGTGTAAACTGCTGATTCAGTGAATTTGCTTTATCTAAAACTATGCTGTAGCTCTGTGAGAACTTCTTTTCTCTAAAAAATGAACTATTCCAATGTACATTAGATTTTCCAAAATCTTTGAGAATGCTGATAACATAGATACTGGTCTGAAATTTTGCATCTCGTCTTGAGGCCCTTTTTTGTGAAGGGGCTTAACTTTAGCTGTTTTTAATTTTTCTGGGAATATGCCTGTCTCAAAAGATGAATTATAAACATTCATTAATGGTTTTGCTATTTCTTCTATGCAATTCTTGATTACTAAATCAGGAATATCATCTATATCTGCTGATAGCTTGTTTTTCAGCCCCTTTGCTGTAATTATTAGTTGCTTTTCATTTATGGGTTTAATAAATACTGACTTCATACATTCCTTAACATTAGTTTTCCATTATTGGATTAACTCCTGCACTATAATTTATCACTTACTAATTTATTTGAAACTTCAACAAAATATGTATTAAAAAGTTCAGTTATTTGTACTGGATCATTGAATTTTTTACCTTCATGCATCAGTTCAAATTTAATTACACTTGCATTGCTTTTTTCCGGTTTCCTTATTAATTGCTTGCCATATTGCCTTACTTTTGTTTGTTGATGTCTGAATGTGTTTATCTTTTTCTAGCTTTTTTACATCCCTAATGACTTTTTATATACTTTTTTATATTTCTCTATATAATTTAAGGTTTGCCTTGACACATTCCCCTTTTTTCAATGTGTACAAGAACTTTAATCTCTCTGAGGACACTCCCATTAGCCACCCAACATTTATGGTGTTTATTTTTTAGACTAACCTGTTTTAACAGAAATGCTCCATTAAAATTGTGACAGATTGCTTCTGTTAGCTTATCAAATTTTGAGTTTACATCTTTTCTATATACACCTCATTCTAACTTTCCTTGGTTAAATTGCTTCAGATTATCCTCATTGAAACATCTTTTACTACTTTTTATTCTACCTTTACTCCATGATTGACTTGGTACTTTTAGAATTTGTGCTTTGTGATCTGAGATACCTGTTTCCATTATATGAGCAGGCTCATCATAGACCATATTAGTAGCTATCCCATCAATAAGTGTTTCTGAGTTTTTTTATGTTCTGTTTGGAATTTCCACTGTATTGATCATGTTAAACACCCTAAATAAGTTTTCCATTTCCAAGCTTTTATGACTGTGTTGCATTAAGTTTACATTACAGGTGTCCCCACATATCACAACATTTTTATATTTTTTTATTAACTTTTCAAGTAGTTCATCTAAATTTTTACTTTCTCTACTACGTATAGTAAGTAGGGGAAGTATTGTATTCCACCCAAAAATTTGATACTGAGATTTCACCGGAAATACATGTTTTGAGATCCCCTGAATCCAAAAAAAGCATTTTTGGAAACATGTCCGTGTGTGTGTCTGTGTCTGCCTGTGAACAGCATAACTCGGAAACAAACAGTCGGATAAACACCAAACTTGGTATTTAGGTTCAGTATCTTCCAGAGATGCGACACGAAGGTTTTCAAGAAAATCCCCCCACCCTAGATTACCCTTTACATGGAAGATTTTTCAAAAATTTTAATTTTCTCAAAAACGGCTCTAACAATTTTGATTAAAATATCATATGTTTAAGATATTTTTATGACAAATAAAACGTATATCTTGAATTTTCTGGGAATGTCTCCAAAAGTGTTCTTCATTGTGAACGACTTTTGCATAATTGGTAAACCATAAGAGATAGAGAAAATTTTACTACACAAAAGATGTAGATCGCGTTAAAATACACAATTTATGTCATATACACTTTTTTTGTTGAGTGAACCATTTTCGAGATATTGCTTGTTATTCTCTTAAATTTTTCAATACTTATTTTCTCAAATGGGAATTCGTTATTCATTTTTTTCTCTTGGATATGCAAAGAGTATTAATCTGTGGCAAAGGGAATGGTGCTGCACCTAGCAACCAGCTATTAAGAGATATGTATGTGCTTAAAGGCTACTGTATTTCTATATTGCGCTTGTAAATATATATTCCCCTTACATCTACAAGAAAATTAGCAATAAGATAGAGTCTGCAAATGTTTATCTCGATTAACATGAAGTAGATGGAGAATAAGCGTTTGTAAAAATAGTTTGTACAAGAGTAGAGAAAGTCATGTGAGTGTAACACATCAGATTTTTTATTATCATATTAAAGTCACTGTCAGGTGTCCTGTAGATGCAATTACTGTTTGAATGAAATGTAGTTAGTTCAGTTACAGAGAGTTCAAAATATTTTTCTGCACTTAAATAATGCAATTCTTTTACTTTTTTTAGCTTCCAAACCTTCTTGAACAAAAATTCCTGATCCTCCATGCATGCTTTTGTCCCTAACAAATACGGAGGAAAATTTAAAGTTATCTATTTTTACACAATTTACATTTTGACTATTGAACCAGTGTTCTGCGAGACATAGTACCTCTACATTCATTGCTTCTGGTTCAAGCAGTACCTCTAATCTGTCACTTTGTTATTTAAGTGGCAGATTTTTAAGTAATGTTTTATACCTTTATCACTTGTTTTACATACCTTTGACTGTTTTCCTTCCTTCCCTACTCTTTTCCTGCTAGAAGCTGCAACCTGAGCCTTTAGGGCTCTGTATTAGCTGCTTTACCTTCAGTGTTAGCCATGAATCCACGCATTTCATCCTGATGCAGGAATCATTACCACTGCTGGTTGTTTTGAACAAGACAATTTACAACTCTATTTAACAACCTACCAAACTTACTCACACCCCTTCTGTTCAAATGTAATCCATCATGACCTAATTAATAGTCCTTAACCCATGCATTACCATCCACAAAGGTATAGTCATTTCCTTTACATATCCATTCCAGCACTGAGTTCATAGCATCTATGTAGCGATTGTCTTCATCTCTGTGGTGTAAAATAGCACTTACAGAGATCCTGGTTTGTGGAAAGAGTTCCTTTGTAGTTTTCACCAGTAAACATACTGTCTGTATAAATGCATGTAGTTTCAAACAAAATTCTGAAAAGCTAAAGGGGAACTGTTTAACATAGAAGCTAAGGAACATAATAAAAATCCTTAGGTTTTACATTCACATGACTTTCTCTATTCACTCTCACTTATTTTCTATCTTTTCTATACATTAATCTTACAAAATTTATTTTTCTGCTCACTTCATATTAACTAAGATAAACATTTCATTATAGGTACAAGGGGAAAACAGAAGGTTGAAATTGTAGATCTTAAAAAGTGATTCACCATATGCTGGCTTCGAAATTGTAATTGTTTGCATGACATCATGAGTAGTAACCAAAGAATTGTGACTTATCACTTCAAAACACATATGATAAAGTATTGGTGAATTAAAATCAACAGCAATAAATATCTCAGAAATGATTAATGTAACAAAAAATAATATATTCAGCATAAATTGCATATTTTAGTGAGATCTACATTTTTTAAGTACCTAGTAAGTTTTTATCAATATCTTACAACATTCATGAAGAGGAACTTCATAGGCTATTCATAAAAGTTCAAGATATACATTCTATTAGTCATGCAAATATCTTAAACATATGTTATTTTAAATAAAATCATTAGAGCCAGTTTTGAGAAAATAAAAAAATAAAGTAATATTTTCCATGTAGAGTATTTGGGATTACAGGATTCTCTTGAAAAACTTTCATTTCCATGTTTGGAAGATACTGAACTTAAATACTAAGTTTGGTATATATCCGACATTTTGTTATTGAGTTATGCTGTTCCCACATGCAAGCACAAACCATTTCATACAATTCCTTTCTTTTTTTACTTTCTCTACTATGTACAGTAAGTAGCATTTTTGGAAACATGTCCGTCTGTGTGTGTGTGTGTGTGTGTGTGTGTGCGTGTGTGCGTGTGTGCGTGTGTGTGTACAGCATAACTCAGAAACGAACAGTCGGATAAACACCAAACTTGGTATTTAGGTTCAGTATCTTCCAGAGATGCGACACGAAGGTTTTCAAGAAAATCCTCCCACCCCAGATTACCCTTTACATGGAAGGTTTTTTGAAAATTTTAATTTTCTCAAAAATGGCTCTAACGATTTTGATTAAAATATCATAGGTTTAAGATATTTTCATGACAAATAAAATATATATCTTGAATTTTCTGGGAATGTCTCCAAAAGTATTCTCCATTGTGAACGACTTTTGCATAACTGGTAAACCATAAGAGATAGACAAAATTTTACTACACAAAAAATGTAGATCGCTTTAAAATACAGAATTTATGTCATATACATTTTTTTTGTTGAGTGAACCATTTTCGAGATATTGCTTGTTATTCCCTTAAATTTTTCAATACTTATTTTCTAAAATGGGAATTCGTTATTCATTTTTTTGTCTTGGATATGCAAAGAGTTATAATCTGTGGCAAAGGGAATGGTGCTGCACCTAGCAACCAGCTATTAAGAGATATGTATGTGCTTAAAGGCTACTGTTTTTCTATATTGCCCTTGTAAATATATTTTCCCCTTACATCTATAAGAAAATTAGCAATAAGATAAAGTCTGCAAATGTTTATCTCGATCAACATGAAGTAGATGGAGAATAAGCGTTTGTAAAAATAGTTTGTACAAGAGTAGAGAAAGTCATGTGAGTGTAACACATCAGATTTTTAATCATTGACCTCCAAAACTTGTATTTCCAATGAAACTTTGATATCAAATTTTTGGGTAGATTTTAATACTTTTTCTAGGTGGTAGAGAAAGTAAAACAATAAATTATTCTATAAACCTTGTTAGAACAAAATAAATGAATTAAAGAAAGATGTGTAGTTAAAATAATCTGGTGTACAAATATTTTCAAATTTTTTTCTAATTCAATGTCAAAAAGCATGACAGGTGTATTTATTCATTGAAAAGCTAGTTTTTGTAAATTCAAATTTGCCATTACAGAATGTTTTCTTTTATTTTTGACTTCAAGTGTTGTGATCCAGGTAGGTGTATTATTATTTATAGTCTTGCCTTTATTAACTGTACAGAATGGGCAGATTTAGTGTTTTTAAATATTAAGCAGGAGATTGTATACACATGTTTTTAAATGTTATTATGAAATATAGCTGTAATTCTAGATTATGCCCCAAGAGTAAAGTCAGAATTATGATGAGTTTAACGTAATGTAACATGATGTGGGTGACTTAATGTAGAAGTGCAACACATAGTATTAAATGGATGGATTAAGTTTTCCTTAACATGGCTTCATATAACTCCAGAGTTTGTAGATATCAGTCTATTCTTTCCTATTACATTAAATTCCAGTGTCATGCGACCAATGTAAACAAGTTGGTATGTGCAGAGGCATAGAGAAATAAACTGTGTTATTGTTTGCAATTATTTGCAATTTATTATTGTTTTATTTAGGTTCTTTTGTGTAAACACCTCACCAGAATCAGAAAAGGTTCAAATCTAACCTAAAGCAAAAGAATGGGTGATAGTTCTCTGAGCATATTAAAGCTAGGAAGAGCTTATCAGATATAGGTTTTAAGTATTAGAACAACCATCATTCCGGATTGATAATATACTGTTAATTTATATTAGGTTCATTGCAAACACATTTTTAGTTAGGTATAATTTCTTAATTTTATGTTACAGCATGCCACTACAGCCATGTAACTTTACACCACTTTGCATGCATTGTAATACTGGATAAAGGGATTCAGAATGTTAATCTATCTGTATAATATTTGTTATTTTACAGAGGAAGTCATATCTCTTCACCACCATCTAACATGGCTGTAAGTAGTGACAGGTGCTTGTAGAGATTAATTTTATGACTTTTATTTTTAAATTATCTTGTCTCTAGAGATTTTTGAGAGTACAATTATTTTGAAATTGAATGATTAACTCATTAAAAGTTCACAGGATATTCACAAAAGTGCAAAAAGATGATTTTAAGGCTGCTAGTTAAAATATTATGCTGATGTGACAGCATTATAAATGGTTATTACAGTCAAATTTTTCATTTAAATCCATTATGCAGTGTGTAGAATAAATAGTTGGTGTTTGGAACTTATTTTTTACTAATGCAAACCTTGTGATCCAAACAGCATGTAAATTAGCATGTAAATATCATTAAATGCAATTTATTTGTATTGAAATAATTCAACTTGAGTTAATGACATTTTTATTGTTCTTAGATGGAAAATGAATGTGTCATCAATGCATGCTCCCAAGAATTAAGCACATCTGAAAATATAACCACTACAGAAGTATTTGAGCAACAAACTGTGGAAGAACAAATAGACAATACTATGTTCGCTTCTCAGCCAGAGTCTGGGTTAGATGCTATTATTGCTGCTGTATTGAGTCAGGGAACAGCATCACAAGATGCAACAGAATCTGAAACTTTCAATGATGTATATGTCAATCAAGATACTGAAAAGCAGTTTGAGGATCTGAGTTATGTTCTAACTGAAAAAGCCTCAGACAGAGAGGAAGATGCAGGCAGCACATATCAATTGGAAGAAGTAGAAGTTGTAGAAATCAAGGATTACAAAAATGAAAGTTATACTATTACTGCTGATCAACAATTATTAGAAGCTACAGAAACTAAAACCGATAATCAGTACAGTGAACAACAATTAAAAGCTGAAACTGATCAACAATTATTGGAAACCACAGAAACTAAAACTGATTATCAGTACAGTGAACAACAATTAAAAGCTGAAACTGATCAACAGTTATTAGAAGCTACAGAAACTAAAACTGATTATCAGTACAGTGAACAACAATTAAAAGCTGAAACTGATCAACAATTATTAGAAGCTACAGAAAGTAAAACTGATTATCAGTACAGTGAACAACAATTAAAAGTTGAAACTGATCAACAATTATTAGAAGCTACAGAAACTAAAACTGATTATCAGTACAGTGAACAACAATTAAAAGCTGAAACTACAGAAACTAAAATGACAGCTGAAGGAAAACCACCAGTGGAGAATATAATGGCAGATACTGGAGTTGAACAACAGCATTATGATATGCAGGTAATAGTTGAATCTCTTTCTTTTGAAAGGGCACCAGTGAGTATTTTGACATTTTACACATTTTTGTTTATTTGCAATCTCTGGACATAGACCTAACTTTAATTTTTTTCTAGCTCCATTTATAACCCGCCTTTAGCTACATTTGTCTTATCAGCAGCCTTTCCTTTGGAACTTATGCCTAAGGCAATGGTGTTAACTCGTATTCACTTGTCATTAGGTTTCTTGCACTTTGGGTTTTAATCATTAATCATACACATTCACACTCTCACTCATACTTCTAGACTCTGGGAAGGATAGGGATTATTCTTGGTTAGAGAAAAATTATCACCCTCCAGCTTGGAGTTGAACCCGGGACCTCTCGCACAGCAGGCAAGTGTTCTATCGACTGAATACGGGGCCAGCCTTTTAAATGTTGAAAGGGCTTTGGTCAGTACTTTGTACTGTTAGTAACATGCACTCAAAACAACAGATGACATCTGGAACAATATTTAACAGCATCTTTTGTTTTCTGACATGTGGTTGACTGCAAGTGTTACACTAATTTATAATAGCAGGTATTATTTAAATTGAAATATGTTAGAAAGTGGTGAAGAAGAAAATAATGGCAAATGAAAAAGCGATCCAGTAAAGTGTAAAAGAAATGTGATAAAAAGTGCCAGACTGAAAGGATAAGAGTAGATAAATTTCAGTGGAGTCCAGAAACTAGCAAAGATGCCTGGATTTACTTGCAAGTAAGTAATCTAGCCTGCATGTTGATAATACTACTATTTAATATTAATTTGTAATTACAGTCTTAAAAGTAGCCACAGACACCTTCTAAACGGTAACTATTATTGTTATTTGGACTTGATTCATAATATAATATAGGTAACCTTAGTTTTTATAACCAAAGAAATGCTCATTATTTAAAACATGATTGATACAATTTATGTTTCCATTTGTGTTGCAGATGCAAGAAGAAGTGCTTGGAAGTGATACGTAATGACAACTGTATGGGCATATTTATAAAGCTTTACAATATCACCACAAGGGATCTACAGGATTTGTACCTACAGGGGCTCATTGGTGTAGATGAAGTGAAACAGAGGCGTCCAAAGCAGAGTAAACTCAGCTTCATTCAGATATGTCATAATTGGAACTCATCGAAAGGAGGTATGTCTTGATGCAATGTTATTAGTTTTTGCCATAAGCGTGAAACAGTTATGCAGGATGCATGATCTGAAAATTGCAGAAATGACTAGAAGACTGTAGGAGTAAAGGCGTATTGAATTCCATACCTCAAGAGTACAAATTTTGCTTTGAGAAAACATTGAATCTTTCCATATTAAGGAATCTCATTATTCAGAAAAAACCACCTCCTACTTAAGTGCTGATCTGAATATAATCCAAATGTGGAGGTAGTTTAAAGAGAAACACCCTGATGTCAAATGTACTTTTTGGAAATACTGGGATTATTGTAGGAAACATTATAACTATAGATTTGGAAGGCTGCAAAAAATTGGGTTTTATTTGTGGGCACTCTTTAACTGCTATGGTTCTTAGCCACATTCTATATTTTGCATAAAGACTGAAAATTTTACTCAGAGGCCTCTTTATCAGACTTGAGATTTTTTTTATGTGCTGTAAATATAAGACATGCAACCACTGGCTTTACTTCCCTTCCAAAGGAAGCCAAGCTAAGGATTTTTCGTCCTAAAAAAAAAAAAATCCATCGCCCTTCACCCGGTTTGAACACACGACCTTGAGAACTAGAGACCAGCATGGTACCCCTAGACAACGGTTGCTGAGTTGATGCTTCATAAGAGGAGATGCAAGAAATTTTACAGTGCTCTGCAGCATGAAAAGTCAAAGGAAGGTAAAAATGAAACAAGTTTTATCACTGGCATTTGACTTTATGATGAATGTTTCTCTTCCTAAAGTACCAGTTCAAGAATTATTCTATCGCAGACAATTTACAGTTAATGTTTTCTGTATAACTAACTTGAAGAATTCTAGTGCTGTCTATATGCATCACGAAGGCAATGGCCGTAAAAGCCCAAATGAGGTTTGTACTTTCCTGAATGATTATCTACAGACAACGATACCAACACTGAATTAAGGTTGTTTACAGACAACTGCCCAGCCCAAAACAAAAATCACACACTCTGTAGATAGCTTTCATATCCAACAGATTCAGGACAATTCAATAAAATTCAGCAGTTATTTCCTGTCAGCAGACACAGCTTTCTACCCTGTGATAGAGATTTTGGGGTCATCAAATGAAGATTGCAATGGCATGATAGGATATACACTATTCATGATGTTATTGAACATTTTTCTGAGTGCTAAACCAGGAAAATTTCTTGTTAAGAAAGTACAGGCATCAGAAATATGTGATTACACAGAATGGTGGAAGAAGTATTACAAGAAAAGATCTGTTTCGATTGAAAGTGAGTGTAAGCCAAGGAGAGAAAAAGTGTTCTTTCCCATCTCAACACTGTTCCACTAAATTTTTTAGAAGGATAAGAAGGATTATGTCAAAGGTCACAGCACCATCAATGGGGTCTGTTTTCATACATTTCATATGGCACTCCAGGAACATCAAGTGGTCCAATTCCAGAACACACTAGCATATCCAGTAGGGAAGGTTCCTATGAATTCAAGCAAGCTGAATGATATTAGGAGACTGATACAATACGTATCACAGGAGATGGTTCAACTTTATCACAAACTTTCTGATTGGCCAGTAACAGCAGTGTCTGAAAAGGAAAATGATGAATAGTATTATTTGATGTGCTGATTAAAGCTGAACTTGATCCATAAAAACATTTTCATTTATTGTATCTCCAGTGTTTGTTTATGTAGTGAACAATGATTATAGTGTTATTTTACTGAAAATAACATTTTGGTTGCTAATGTATGTTATTTTGTTCTGAAACTTAGTTGGAATCTTTGTTTAGTGTTAAAAAAGGGCATCATTTTGTAATGTTAAACATTTGATAAAACATTGTATCTTCATTGTAACAACCACAAACTGTTTTAAAAATATGTCAGAAATGCTGAAAAAAGAGAATACAAAACAATCAATTTGTAAAAATCTGTCTCCAGCAATACTATTACTTTCCCTACTACGTACAGTAAGTAGGGGAAGTATTGTATTCCACCCAAAAATTCGATACCGAGATTTCACCGGAAATACATGTTTTGAGACACCCTGAATCCAAAAAAAGCATTTCTGGAAACATGTCCGTGTGTGTGTCTGTTTGTGAACAGCATAACTCAGAAACAAACAGTCGGATAAACACCAAACTTGGTATTTAGGTTCAGTATGTTCCAGAGATGCGGCACGAAGGTTTTCAAGAAAATCCCCCCACCCCAGATTACCCTTTACATGGAAGATTTTTCGAAAATTTTAATTTTCTCAAAAATGGCTCTAACGATTTTGATTAAAATATCATATGTTTAAGATATTTTTATGAAAAATAAAATGTATATCTTGAATTTTCTGGGAATGTCTCCAAAAGTATTCTCCATTGTGAACGACTTTTGCATAACTGGTAAACCATAAGAGATAGACAAAATTTTACTACACAAAAAATGTAGATCGCTTTAAAATACACAATTTATGTCATATACATTTTTTTTGTTGAGTGAACCATTTTCGAGATATTGCTTGTCATTCCCTTAAATTTTTCAATACTTATTTTCTAAGATGGGAATTTGTTATTCATTTTTACTTTCTCTACTACGTATAGTAAGTAGGGGATGTATTGCATTCCACCCAAAAATTCGATACCGAGATTTCACCGGAAATACATGTTTTGAGACACCCTGAATCCAAAAAAAGCATTTTTGGAAACATGTCCGTGTGTATGTCTGTGTGTCTGTGAACAGCATAACTTAGAAACAAAAAGTCGGATAAACACCAAACTTGGTATTTAGGTTTAGTATCTTCCAGAGATGCGACACGAAGATTTTCAAGAAAATCCCCCCACCCCAAACTACCCTTTACATGGAAGATTTTTCGAAAATTTTAATTTTCTCAAAAATGGCTCTAACGATCTTGATTAAAATATCATATGTTTAAGATATTTTTATGACAAATGAAATGTATATCTCGAATTTTCTGGGAATGTCTCCAAAAGTATTCTTCATTGGGAACGACTTTTGCATAACTGGTAAACCATAAGAGATAGACAAACGTTTACTACACATAAAATGTAGATCATGTTAAAATACACAATTTATGTCATATACATTTTTTTTGTTGAGTGAACCATTTTCGAGATATTGCTTGTTATTCCCTTAAATTTTTCAATACTTATCTTCTCAAATGGGAATTCGTTATTCATTTTTTTGTCTTGGATATGCAAAGAGTATTAATCTGTGGCAAAGGGAATGGTGCTGCACCTAGCAACCAGCTATTAAGAGATATGTATGTGCTTAAAGGCTACTGTATTTCCAAATTGCCCTTGTAAATTTATATTCCCCTTACATCTACAAGAAACTTAGCAATAAGATAGACTCTGAAATGTTTATCTCGATTAACATGAAGTAGATGGAGAATAAGCGTTTGTATAAATAGTTTGTACAAGAGTAGAGAAAGTGATGTGAGTGTAACACATCAGAATTCTTTTTGTTGTTTTCCAAAATTTCACCTACTGTGACTGATGCCTTTTTAAAAAATGTGATTCAGTTGTGTACAAAACAGAAAACCAAAAGAGAAGAATATAACAGCTTCTCTCCTTCATTTCCATTTTTTGTTCTGAATAAAAGCTAGATAATGGGATATTTCAACATTATTGTATTTAAGTAATAAGTCTATAGCTTGGGTAGTGTTGGGTGTTTTATTTTACTACTACTGTTCTTATTACTAATGCATATTGATTTATGGTTCTTCAACATTTTTCACAAGCTGAAGTTGGCAATATATCTCACTCATACATTTTTAGTACACTCAGCGCAATGGGAATTTTGTACACTTTACACAGAAATGTAGTTTTTCTCTTCTTCAGATTACTAAAGTCATACTGGCAAGTATGTCATCATTAATCAATAATATCCCTATTTCATCAGGTATTGTCTGGCATCTAAGGGCTGGATCCATTAGGCACAAGCCAGCAAGCAGTACAAGTACATTATGTCTCTTAGTTCTGCAAAACCCTCTGATGAGGTTCTTAAGAACATTTTAATGAGTTTTTAGTGTAAACTGAGTCTCAACTGCATCATCTGTCTCTGAAAACATAGATTCAGCAACAAAATCATTATATTGAAGTGCTTCAGATTAAGCCTTTGTCCAAAAAAAGAATCAGGTCACTATTAATTGTCAAATCATCACAATTTCCCTTTCTGCATTACTCAGATCTTCCTTCAACTGAGCTCTAACCAGAATTATTCACATTTAAACATCAAGAAGTCATAGTGCACTGCTTCTAAAAATGCTTTCCTATCTATTCAGATGAGATCCAAGAGTCTGCTCCAATGTAACACTTGTAGGAAGTGAGTTTGTTCTGTAGTTACTATGGAGTGCCCAGCTGTGTTTAGTTTATTTTTGTAGGAAGGTAGAAGAGAAATTACATACTTGTGATTAAAAGACAGAAATACTGACCTATCTTTTCATAGAAGTCCGAGAGACAGCACATAGTCATTTAAAAGTTAATAGGGAATTATATCAGGATCCATACAACCACAGATAAGAAATGGCAGTTTATTACATTTTCAGAACCAAATTGTAGTCGGGGTGGTTTTCCAATTGCTGCACCTTAATCTATGAACATAAATTGATTTATTTAAATATTTAAACTCAGGATTAATTCATATTTATCGTTTGAATTGATACAAATTGTTTAAAAAATGGACCCCTGTACTTAACCCCCTAATTTTCTGGCTATGCTACTGTTCAGAACACATCTGTTCTATATCTGATTCTTCCCCTTTACTTTTAACATGCTGCAAAATAGAAGCTTCTTTTGCTTGTTTGTTAAAAAATCTCACTATAAAATAAAAATATATACTTAAAATGTAATATAATGAGTATAAAACAGCTGCAGATTCTTATCTTGTTGATTTTGTCTCTGAAATCCTATTGATTAAATTTGTGTTCATTTTTGAGAAAATGTCATCTCCAACAATGGCCAGATTTGACAGAGGTCCCTATGTTATCAGTTATTGAAGAAAATGTCTCTCTGGTTAAATTCCTGGAATTTTTCTCTGGGAAAATGACCTATTTTTGATGTGTAGCCCAAAGCTGTGGAGTAGAATTGTATATTGAATTGCAATTACTCTGGACGTAATGTAACGGTTTCATATGTTAAAAAAATAATGTAGGCAGAAAGTATGGAGTAGCAGAGGGAAATACTTGGACTCCGGTAATAGTTCCTTCGCCATAACTATTTGCAGTACTTTGGCTATCAAAGTCAGATGTTGCATTTACAACAAATATTCATTATCAGTTTTAACATACATGTAAATGCACAATAATGTATAATAAAAGTCAAGGTGTGTGCGCATGCTCCTTATAGGCTCCTGCACCTTGCACCGATTCCAACCAAATTTGCACACATATTCCTTAGGACAAGAGTAAAATTATGTGGGGCAATATCACAAGAAAAAGTTTGGCAGGAGGCAACTTTGACCATTTTCAGCATGAATCAGCCCGTTTTCCCAATACTTTTGCTAAATAAAAAGATAAATGTTCCTCCCTTCATTTTTTTTAGAGAGGATAATGCAAAAAAGACATTCCTAACAGGAGATGGGGTTGAAAATGAACCTGTTTTCTCTATAATAAAAGGATAAATGCTGCTCTCATCATTCTTTTAGGCTTGGTAATGCAAAAACTATCCCTAATTGGGGATGGTGTTGAAAATGTTGGATGGGAAGCAACTTTGAGGATTTTCAGTATGCATGGGAAATTTGGCACAATGATGAGGTGATAAAATGAAAAGAATTGAATATCAGCAATGTTATAATTGCTTTAATTCATTTAAGTAATGATAAGCTTATGTTTGGAAAATTGATATTTTACCAAAACCGTCAAAGTCCTAGACTGTATATTAGTAAATATTATTTAAAAAATCTGATGTGTTACACTCACATGACTTTCTCTACTCTTGTACAAACTATTTTTACAAATGCTTATTTTCCATATGCTTCATGTTAATCGAGATATCGAGAAGTTAATCTTATTGCTAATTTTCTTGTAGATGCAAGGGGAATTGGTAGGCTTTAAGCGATAGTCAAATATTTTAAGAGCTGGTTGCTATGTGGCGCATTCCATTCTCTTTGCTTATCCAGGACATAAAAAAAATGAATAACGAATTTGAGAAAAGGTATTAAGTATTGGAAAATTTAAGGGAATAACAAGCAATATCTCGAAAATGGTTCACTCAACAAAAAAAATGTATATGACATAAATTGTGTATTTTAACGTGGTCAACATTTTTTGTGTAGTAAAATTTTGTCTTATGGTTTACCAGTTATGCAAAAGTCGTTCACAATGAAGAATACTTTTGGAGACATTCCCAGAAAACTCAAGATATACATTTCATTTGTCATGACAATATCTTAAACATATGATATTTTAATCAAAATCGTTAGAGCCATTTTTGAGAAAATTAAAATTTTCGAAAAATGTTCCATGTAAAGGGTAGTCTGGGGTGGGGAGATTTTCTTGAAAACCTTCGTGTCGCATCTCTGGAAGATACTGAACCTAAATACCAAGTTAGGTGTTTATCCGACTGTTTGTTTCTGAGTTATGCTGTTCACAGACACACACACGGACATGTTTCTAAAAATGCTTTTTTTGGATTCAGGGGGTCTCAAAACATATATTTCCGGTGAAATCTCAGTATCGAATTTTTGGGTGGAATACAATACTTCCCCTACTTACTATACGTAGTAGAGAAAGTAAAAATATGTAAATAAGGGTAATGTGTGGATGGCAGGTAATGACAGGACTAAAGACAGAGTATTTTTAATGTGTGTCCATCCTACTTGATTTACTAACAAGTGGAAAAAGTAAGGCTTTAAATTAAACCTTTACCAAATTTAGTTCTACATATTTATTATGGTTTTGTTTCATTAGTAAATTTGTTACTTTTATTAGAAAGTATTTTAATAGATTAGAAAATGTAAGTATATATAGGATGTAAATTAAAAGACATTATAGATTAAACTAGACTATCAATATAACATTTGAGGGAAACAAATCCAATCTGTGTTTTAATAACCATAATGAATGATGAAGAAATAAAGAAAGAAACACATTTTATTTTTTAACTTTGTAAATTTGTAACACAGTTTGTGTTAACCTAAAGAGTAAACAAGATTTATGAATTAGCTATTGAAAACAGAAACACTACTAAAAGTGGTTTTCTTCATTGAATTAGAATGAGTCACATTATGTTTACACAAGCCTTCACTTACTTAGTTATTAAAGCTGAAATGTTTTCAAGGGCATTCGTCCTCATCATCAGCAGTTAGATGTCTGAAACATGTTCATTCTTCTTTCCTCTTCCTCCTCTCCTAGCTGGGTTGGATCCTGCTGTCGTCTACTGGTGGAGTGACAAAGCTCTAACAAACAATTTACAATGTTATCTTCATTCTTGACCATGAATATTTTCTCCCAAACACTTCTAGTGATGAGGAAACTGGTTTTAACAATTTTATGGTATGACCAATGCTGTGATTCTCAGACCAAAAGTGATGTGATACAGCAAATGTCTGTTTGTTCCTGTTTTATACTTCTCTGGTGTTCTTTCAATCTGATGTTCATGCTGCTATGACATTAAATTCCCTAGCTGACTCATATTTTTCCCAGTAAACCACAATGAGATCTCAAATTGTTTTGAGATGACCTATCCCAGTGGCATACAGGCATATTGCCATGGTAGCTCAGTAGGTTAGAGCAACTGGACGAAAACTGAAAGATTGTGGTTCAAATCCAGAAAAAGGATTCAAATCCTGGCTATGGCACTGAATTTTTCAGTCGTCCAATTCTACCTTTCCAATCTTGTCCTACACATGGTTTGTGTGAAAGAACAATTAATTCCTGCTACATACAATGTTTGCAGCACATCAGAGTTTTTCTACTGCAAAAGCTCAACCAAAGATGTGTTGGCCTATTCTATTTCCATATTCTGGTTCTCATTGCAATGTTGATTACAGTGATACATGATAAAATAGATGTAGGTTTTATTACTTAATTTGTTAGAAATAATTAGTCAAACATATTAAGTGTGAGTTTTAATGCAGCTTTAATGTTTCAAGCAGCTAAAAAACAACATTGAGAAGAATCAAACATTTTTGCCTTTGATGGTACATCCAAGACCAGCACTAGAGGCAGGAGGCATCAAACTCACATTACCCAAAGATCTATATGATGATGAATTCATTGCTGAAACTTTAAGTGGAAATGCTGAAATCATCACCGGCACCACTCTAGGGTATATTTGTAACTTTGACTAACAATATTTGAATGCTGAGATGTAAATTAAATTTATCTGAACATTTTTATTTAATTTTAATTAATCATTAATTTATTTATTTCAGAGTGAACTTCCATAAGTATAGACGCAATTATGATTATCTTAAAAGTTCAAGTGTTTACCAATTGATTCATGAAGAACAAAGTAAAGGTTCAGGTAGTTCTTAAGAATGATATGTACAAAATGGCTTTCATAGGATTACATAGTGGTATGTACAATTTAATTGTTAACTTCGAATTTATTTATTAATTGCTTGATATAATTATGGAATACTTGCTTATACATATTTCTAAATTATTTTATTTAGTTTGTATCTTTTATATTGTGTTAAACTCAATGGTGTGTCATTTAACAGCATAATAATCATCTTTTAAGTTACACAAGAGAATATTCTATACTGCAAAAATAATATGGCACTAGCAGTGTAATAGCAAGAAAGAAAAGGGGGGAGAAACAACCTAGCAGTGTTAAGGGATGCTACGTTCGAAACACTGTAGTGGATGTCAGAAATCATATTATTTTTCTTGAGATACATATTGACTGCTTAGATCCACGTTGTTCTAATTCTATTTTAAAAAAGCTTTTCAGTAGAGGAAATTAAGGTTTGGATCATTACCTGGACTTTGTTTATTGTTCAAATAACTTAAAAACTGCACACAATATATATGGGTATATATGAACATATCTTTATAGAATTTGTTTCCATTATCAATATAGAAATAGAGAAAAAAGTTAAATATAATTAATGTAAAGCAAAATTTGAGCTTAATTTTTTTATTGTTTATTTTTATTTTAAGCTTATTTTCATCACATAACAGTATGAATTAATGATAATCACATTCCTTGTTACATTTTGAGGAGTTTATTTAGAACTTATTTTGCTATTTTTTTTACAGTAATAACTTCTCTTAGCCTTTAAAAATGTGCACAGAATGGAGTTTATTGTGAAAACTTAAACTTTCCTCAAAATAGAATTCCAAAAGATCCCTTCTGGACAAAATTCAACTTAGCAGAATCAATGTTTGGTCTTGTACTAAGAACTTGTGGCTCTGGTAGTTGTTCAGTGATATTGCTTGATTTGGTTTAATTTGGTTCAAGAATGGCATTTTCTTAAATTCATTTTCACCAAATGAGCATTTGTTTTGACAAGGTCACTTCCTTTTGTATACACAAATTGTTTTACAGAGCAGCAAGGAATAGTTCCTAAATTTGTTAGTTTTGCAGTTAATTTGCACTCAAGGAACTGATTTAATCTCATCTGATGGACTTTGTACTTCTTTAATTTATACAGATAAATTCGAATTTGAAACATTAAACATCACTGTGTAAAAAGTACTTGAACATGTTTTGAGGATGACATGTCTTCATCATCAGCAGGTGTTCAACTGGTTCCTGGTGCTATTGGCGATCTTAACTTTAGTGATACCTGTAGTGGTGAAATGACAAATTTCCAAAGGTTGTTCAGAGGTGGCAAATCAAAATTCATGAGGTGATCTTTGTGCGTCAATACATGTATGTTTTCCCACGGGTTTAGTTCAGATGGAAAACTGGCGGCTTTTATTAAAGTGATGTTAGGTGCAGTCTCGTGATTGGTAGACCAGAAATGGTAGGTACTGCAGATTTTTCAATTTGTTTGTACCTTATGGCTCTCATGTGTTCTTTCAGTCTCGTGTTTAGGTCTCTTTTTGTTTGTCCAATGTATATGTGGTTGCAATTGGAGCAGTTTATTCTATAAATGCCTGATGTCATGTTGATATGTAGTGGATTTTTTGTAACGGTATTACTTACTAATGTTTGTTTACATCAGTGTTGAAGCCATCTTATGACGTCATTCATTTGTTTGGTTTGTAGCTCCATCTGGCGTTAGCAATTTGCGTTTCCTAGTATCAGTTTTTGAAATAATTCATTTTAAATGTCCTCCGGCTAGCTATTATCCTGTTGGCTTGGGTCGAACATGTGTCTCAATACAGGTTGTGAAACGGAAAGGAATCTTTTATCCAAAAATTACACTGATGACGAAATTTGTTTTATAATTTTTATTGTCGAACACGTTCACTATCACTTTTACATATTGATCTAGATACTCGCCAAACTGAAACTGTTATAACAACTTCTTACTGATAATTCTTTTAATCCACGTACTTCAACTTTGTGTATAATTAACTTTATCATATTTTAGATCTTTCATAATTCTGCTGCGCGTAACTTGACGAACTGACTGACTGACTGAAGACGACATGTAGTATATGAATGCTTTCGGCGAACTGAAGGACTGACTGACGTTACCTCTAACCTAGCCTCTATTTATAATCCCACTCCACGATATGCCTAAAGATTATAACTGAACTGCAATTGGCTAAGAAAACGCGCCAACATTAGCGTCTATTTTAATATCCAATGAAAACCACGAATACATATTGCTTTTAGGGAAACATTCCAGAAGGTTCTACCGAAAACGAGCCAACATTACGTAACTTCCTCGTTTCCAATAATGATAAACAGCTCACCCCCCTCGCTGCATTATTGCGCTATTATTGACAGTTTCAGTAAAGCCTTATAAATTTACTTTCCAACAATATTTACAATCAATAAACATCTGAAATCAATGTCACATAAAAATGCATATTCATATTACAATCATTATTTACATTTAAGTAATTTGTGATACAAATTACCGCATCATATGCCCCACTAGAAACATAATTATAAATATTTACAACTTGTTTGGAAATTTTATAATTGGGTTTTTAGTCTCCTAAATCTTGGAACACACGCTATCACTTTCACTTGACACTTCACACGCATTTAACACACGACATGTTTTTCCTCTATCTTGCCACTACTTACTGGCTCTGGTTTAATTAATTTAGATATTAATCTGACATCACAAAATTTTTTTTATAGCAAATACTGTACCCTAAATTATTTAATCACTGTTACCAAATTGTTTACTTTCTTAAGTTGTTGACAAAAATTTATACATTTAAGATTTTTGTAATTGTTTAACATTTTTACCAAAATATTCACCCTCTACACAAATATATTTTACTTCTCTTAAATCTAAGTACTGTTTCACATTTTCTGTTTGCTTCATAAGTATTTGTTTTTAATTATTTTTACCCATTTTTGTTATTTTTGTACTTTATTTTAACAATACTCTTGGAATTGTATTTACGTACTTTTAATTTAATATCATATTAAGTTTCAATCTTTGCATTCTTAATTTTCAAATGTTGTTACAGTTACTAAAAATTTAAAAAAATTTTTTTTTTTTTTTAAACATTTCTCTTTTATTTTTTTTTTAATTTATTTCTCTTTTCAAATGACATATAAATAATTAACCCTCTTTTGTTCCAATACATTTCTCTGCAAGTCATCTTTAACTATCCAGCATTTACTTTACATCTCATTGCTATTTACCCTCCTGGATCAAATTGTGTGTGGCTAAACATTACTCGTAGCCGTATCCTAACCTTCAAATTTTTGTTCATGAATAACCTCTTGTATTCATATGAAATTTCATCACATGATAACATTTGAAAACAACCTAAAGTTTCCTGAACAATACATCTTTTAACAACTTTCATTTTCAATTCAACTGCTATCTTTTTAACTTGAGAATACTCTGACAAATCTGTACCAAACTGTACTGGACTGGAGTTTTCATTTTGAACATCTTGGTACAATTTATTTCTTTGCATTCCTGTATCATTCTGTCTTTCTGATATTTCCCCTCTGAAATTAACCTGCGTCTGATTCACATCTACATTCATAACCTCTTTCATCTCTCTTATCTCACTTGAAATGTTACTCATTCTACTACCTGACTCTGTACATTCTAAATCAACATGTTCATTTTTAGTATTAACCTCACTTTCTTTGTTATCTCTTTCCCTGCTCATGTCTAGCAATTTCTTTGAAACTTCTCCTATCTCACTTGCTATTACTTCCTCATTTTCATCTCTCATTTTTGGCATACTACTATCTAGCTTCATAACTTTCTTTTCAATTTCTTCACTGCTTTGATCTACTTTTTGCTCTAATATCTCATTACTCCTACCAATATTTTCAATTGATTTCCTGTTTTGTTCTAAGCTCTTACCAATATCTTCCCTCAATTCTCTCTTATTCTGATCTAGTTTTTGTTCTAAACTCCTATCAATATCTTCTCTTAATTCTCTATTATTCTTTTGCATATCTTCCCTTAATTTCTCATTACTCTGAGTTAATTTTTCTAATTTCTCATTATTCTTTTGCATATCTTCCCTGTTTTGATCTATTTTCTTACTAAGATCTTCCATCATTTCCCTATTATTCTCATTAGTCTTTTTCATATTCTCATTCAAATTTTTCAGCATTTCCATAATCATACTAGTATCAAGATTAACATTTCCTGCTATTCTATTCTGACTTTCTGCACTAACATTTCCATCCTCAAATCCTAAAAAGTCTGGGCTATTTTCTGTAACCTGTATTGAATTACAGCTAACTGTTACATTATCTCCCTCCATAATTATTTCTTCTGTATTATTAATAGCCATTGTTTTCTTTATCCTACCACTCCTAAGGTACATTTAAATTTGTTTACCCTTTTTTTTTTTTTTTTTTTTAGAATTAACATAACATTTTTCTAACCTTTCTGATGCTATCTGCTGATGTTGCTTTGATGTCCAGCTTCCTGCCCCTTTCTCCTAGGTTTGTATGTCGCTTCTGCGTTGTGTTATGATGAATCTACGTCGTCTTGTTGTTTTGTAGTTGAATTCCTTGTTGCCTTGTAATCTCGGAATTACGATGTCCAATCATCCATGTAGTCTGTCGTTCCTTTTGTTGTTTCTGGAATCTGCGTCTTGTAGTTCAGTTCACTTCTCCATTCGCCCCTTTGGTCATCTCACTTCTTCCTGGTTAATTCTGATCCTTTCCTGGTCATCGTGTTCCTTTCCTGGTTACTCTGCTTCTTTCCTGGTCATCGTGTTCCTTTCCTGGTTATCGTGCCCCACGTTCTGGGTGCCAATTTGTAACGGTATTACTTACTAATGTTTGTTTACATCAGTGTTGAAGCCATCTTATGACGTCATTCATTTGTTTGGTTTGTAGCTCCATCTGGCGTTAGCAATTTGCGTTTCCTAGTATCAGTTTTTGAAATAATTCATTTTAAATGTCCTCCGGCTAGCTATTATCCTGTTGGCTTGGGTCGAACATGTGTCTCAATACAGGTTGTGAAACGGAAAGGAATCTTTTATCCAAAAATTACACTGATGAAGAAATTTGTTTTATAATTTTTATTGTCGAACACGTTCACTATCACTTTTACATATTGATCTAGATACTCGCCAAACTGAAACTGTTATAACAACTTCTTACTGATAATTCTTTTAATCCACGTACTTCAACTTTGTGTATAATTAACTTTATCATATTTTAGATCTTTCATAATTCTGCTGCGCGTAACTTGACGAACTGACTGACTGACTGAAGACGACGTGTAGTATATGAATGCTTTCGGCGAACTGAAGGACTGGCTGACGTTACCTCTAACCTAGCCTCTATTTATAATCCCACTCCACGATATGCCTAAAGATTATAACTGAACTGCAATTGGCTAAGAAAACGCGCCAACATTAGCGTCTATTTTAATATCCAATGAAAACCACGAATACATATTGCTTTTAGGGAAACATTCCAGAAGGTTCTACCAAAAACGCGCCAACATTACGTAACTTCCTCGTTTCCAATAATGATAAACAGCTCACCCCCCTCGCTGCATTATTGCGCTATTATTGACAGTTTCAGTAAAGCCTTATATATTTACTTTCCAACAATATTTACAATCAATAAACATCTGAAATCAATGTCACATAAAAATGCATATTCATATTACAATCATTATTTACATTTAAGTAATTTGTGATACTTGTGATGCTATCTTTATAACTTGAGAATACTCTGACAAATCTGTACTAAAATGTACTGGACTGGAGTTTTCAATTTGAACATCTTGGTACAATTTATTTCTTTGCATTACTGAATCATTCTGTATTTCTGATATCTCCCCTCTGAAATTGACTTGCGCCTGATTTACATCTACATTCCTAACCTCTTTTATCTCTCTTATCTCACTTGAAATACTACTCATTTGACTTCCTAACTCTTTACATTCTACATTAACCTCACTTTTAGTATTAACCTCACTTTCTTTGTTACCTATTTCCTTGCTCATGTCTAACATTTTCTTTGAAATTTCTCCTATCTCACTTGCTATTACTTCCTCATTTTCATCTCTCATTTTTGGTATACTACTATCTAGCTTCATAACTTTCTTTTCAATTTCTTCACTGCTTTGATCTACTTTTTGCTCTAATATCTCATTCCTCCTACCAATATCTTCAATTGATTTCCTATGATCTTTTTTTATATCTTCTCTCAATTCCTCCAAACTCTGATCTAATTTCTTACTAATATATTCCCTCGTTTCCCTACAATTCTTTTGCATATTCTGAGTTAATCTTTGTCCTAATTTCTCAAAACTCATTTGCATATCTTCCCTAAATTGATCTATATTCTCATTAATCTTTTTTATCATATCCATAATCATTCTAGTATCAGAATTAATATTTCCTGTTATTCTATTCTTACTTTCTGCACTAACATTTCCTCCCTCCAATACTACATTGTTTATGCTATTTTTTGTACCCTGTATTGAATTACAGCTAACTGTTACACTATCCCCTTCCATCATTATTTCTTCTGTATTACTAGTAGCCATTGTTTTTGTTTTCTAAAAAAAAATTACGATACCTTTGTGATGCTTTCTGTTGCTGTAGCTTTGATGTCCAGCGTTCTGCCCCATTCTCCTAGATTTGTATGTCGCTTCTGCGTTGTGTTATGATGAATCTACGTCGTCTTGTTGTCTTGTAATCTCGGAATTACGATGTCCAATCATCCATGTAGTCTGTCGTTCCTTTTATTGTTTCTGGAATCTGCGTCTTGTAGATCATTTCACTGCTCCATTCATTCCTTCCTGGTTATGTTGATTCATTCCTGGTCGTGTTCCTTTCCTGGTTATCGCGCCCCACGTTCTGGGTGCCAATTTGCGATAGCAAATATATGTTTGCTGTAAATATAAGTTTGCTGAAAAAAAATATGTTATTGAACGTGAAGAAATTTTGTTCTTTGTGCGATTTTGTCAGTTGTGTATAATCCTCTATTTATGTGATGGGAATGCCAGTTTGTTTAAGCCACCACTTTAAGCTTTTTAATACTATGTTGCTTGGTACACTGGAAAAACGAGCTTCTATATCAAATGATACCAAGTTTGTACTTCTTGTTTGATCTCACATTAATAATAACCCGATACATTGCCAATGGACTGTGCAGTTCAAGATTTTTACTTTCTCTACTATATATAGTAGATAGATAGATACTTTATTTGTACATTTTCTACATATTCTTTTTTACAATTTCTTTTTACAATATTCCTCTTACAAACTAACTTAACCTATGTACAAATTTTTTCTTGCCAGCTATGCTGCTCTTTTTGCCTGGCACCCTGGCCTTCTGGCTCATCTAATCATCCCTTGCTATCTTTAATCCCTATTGCCCATCTTCTCCTTCCTCCGTTTGCCTTTCTACTTTTCTTATCTCTCTTACTTTTCTAATCCATTTCTCTTTTACTTTCTTTAGAAACTCCCCCATATTCTTATTTTGCTTTTCTTCTTTTCTCGTTAGCATTTTAATTGCTACTATTTTCCTATCCATTTTTTCCCATTTTTTTCCCATACTTCTTTTCTCCATTCTGCTAATTCTTTGCATTCTGTCATATAATGCTCTGTGCTTTCACTTCCTCTGCATAATTCACAAATTCCGTTTTTGCTACCCCTTATCCCTCTCAAGTACATTGATCCTGTTCTCATCCATGCAAACGCTTCTTTTTCTGCCCTATTACAATAATCTACATACCCTTCCCTTCCCCAATTCCTTGTTACTAATCTGTAGAACCCTAATGACTTTTTGTTTTCTAAGCTTCCCCAAATCTCTTGTCTTTCTATGTCATTCACTCTGTTTCTTACTGTTATCCAGAAGCCGTTGCTATTTCTTTCTCCTGCTCTCCAAATATCTCCCATTCCTATCTTCTCCATAATTTTTTCTACCCCTGTCCACCAGCTATTTTTATTTTTACTTTCTCTACTACGTATAGTAAGTAGGGGAAGTATTGCATTCCACCCAAAAATTCGATACCGAGATTTCACCGGAAATACATGTTTTGAGACCTCCTGAATCCAAAAAAAGCATTTTTGGAAAAATGTCCGTGTGTGTGTCTGTGTGTGTGTGTGTGTGTGTGTGTGTGTGTCTGTGTGTGTGTGTGTCTGTGTGTCTGTGAACAGCATAACTCAAAAACGAACAGTCGGATAAGCACCAAACTTGGTATTTAGGTTCAGTATCTTCCAGAGATGCGACACGAAGGTTTTCAAGAAAATCCCCCCACCCCAGACTACCCTTTACATGGAAGATTTTTCGAAAATTTTAATTTTCTCAAAAATGGCTCTAACGATTTTGATGAAAATATCATATGTTTAAGATAATGTCATGAGAAATGAAATGTATATCTCGAATTTTCTGGGAATGTCTCCAAAAGTATTCTTCATTGTGAACGACTTTTGCATAACTGGTAAACCATAAGAGATAGACAAAATGTTACTACACAAAAAATGTAGATCGCGTTAAAATACACAACTTATGTCATATACATTTCTTTTGTTGAGTGAACCGTTTTCGAGATATTGCTTGTTATTTCCTTAAATTTTCCAATACTTATACTTTTTCTCAAATTCGTTATTCATTTTTACTTTCTCTACTACGTATAGTAAGTAGGGGAAGTATTGCATTCCACCCAAAAATTCGATACCGAGATTTCACCGGAAATACACGTTTTGAGACCTCCTGAATCCAAAAAAAGCATTTTTGGAAACATGTCCGTGTGTGTGTCTGTGTGTGTGTGTGTGTGTGTGTGTGTCTGTGAACAGCATAACTCAGAAACGAACAATCGGATAAGCACCAAACTTGGTATTTAGGTTCAGTATCTTCCAGAGATGCGACACGAAGGTTTTCAAGAAAATCCCCCCACCCCAGACTACCCTTTACATGGAAGATTTTTCGAAAATTTTAATTTTCTCAAAAATGGCTCTAACGATTTTGATGAAAATATCATATGTTTAAGATAATGTCATGAGAAATGAAATGTATATCTCGAATTTTCTGGGAATGTCTCTAAACGTATTTTTCATTGTGAACGACTTTTGCATAACTGGTAAACCATAAGAGATAGACAAAATTTTACTACACAAAAAATGTAGATCGCGTTAAAATACACAACTTATGTCATATACATTTCTTTTGTTGAGTGCACCGTTTTCGAGATATTGCTTGTTATTTCCTTAAATTTTCCAATACTTATACTTTTTCTCAAATGCGTTATTCATTTTTTTTGTCCTGACATGCAAAATGAATGGAATGCGCCACATAGCAACCAGCGTTAAAATATTTGACTATCGCTTAAAAGCTACCATATTTCCCTTGCATCTACAAGAAAATTACCAATAAGATTGACATCTCGATATCTCGATTAACATGAAGCATATGGAGAATAGGCGTTTGTAAAAATAGTGTGTACAAGAGTAGAGAAAGTCATGTGAGTGTAACACATCAGATTTTTTTATGTCCTGGACATGCAAAGAGAATGGAATGCGCCACATAGCAACCAGCGTTAAAATATTTGACTATCTCTTAAAAGCTACCATATTCCCCTTGCATCTACATGAAAATTAGCAATAAGATTGACATCTCGATATGTCGATTAACATGAAGCATATGGAGAATAGGCGTTTGTAAAATTAGATTGTACAAGAGTAGAGAAAGTCATGTGAGTGTAACACATCAGATTTTTTATACTCTTTTGTTGTTCCATGCATATCTTTAAAATTTCCTCTTTATCTTTTCTCAGGCATCTATACCAAAATTTTAATATCCTTTCCAGTATCACTCCCTTTCTTCTTGTTCTTCCTAATTCCACTAATGCTACTTCCCCTGGTGCTGATCTTGTTAACCCCAATAGCTCTTTGCAAAACATTCTATAGCTCTGGTCTATTTTCCTGCTTAAATCCGATCCCCCCAAATTTCTACTGCATATAGCATTCTTGCTTCTACCAATGCTTTGTACATTCTTTCTATCCATTTAGTTGGCATTTCTAATTTATATTTGCACATCCTTACTCCTGTCATTGCTGCCTTTCCTTTAGCTGTAACCTTCCTGCTATGCGCCCCCCATTCACCATTACTGCTCATCCTCACCCCCAAATAATCCATCTCCTTGACAACTTCTAACTTTAAACCCTCATCTGCCACTTCTCTTCTCTTTTTAGTTTATTTCCTCTTTTAAATACCATAACTTTTGATTTATTTATATTTACTTTTATTCCCCATTCTTCACAAAATTCATGTATCCCATTAACTGCTTTCTGTAGCCCAATTACCGTTATAGCCCCGACCATAAGATCATCCGTGTATAATAAACCTGGTATCTCTGTACTTGCTATTATGGGGCAGTGCGGATTTTTTCTTTCACTCTTTCTTATTACATATAGTAAGTAGGGGAAGTATTGCATTGCACCTATAAATTTGATACTGATATTTCACCGAAAATACATGTTTTGAGGCCCCTGAATCTAAATAAACCATTTTTGGAAACATATCTGTGAACGTGATAACTCAAAAACGAAAAGTCGATATATACCAAATTTGGAATTTAGGTTCAATATCTTCCAAATATGTGACACAAAGATTATCAACAAAATCCCCCCACACCAAACTACCCTTTACTCGGAACATTTTTCGAAATTTTTGATTTTATAAAAAATGGCTCTTAATGATTTTGATTAAAATACCATATATGAACGATATTTACATGACAAATAAAATGTATATCTTGAATTTTCGGGGAATAGCCTATGAAGTCCTCTTCATTTGGAACGAATTTTGTATAATCTTACATAACTGCTAAACACAAAGCATTACACGAAAATGTGCTATGCAAAAAATGTAGATCTTTTTAAAACACACAGTTTATTTAAAATAAGTTTTTTGTAGCATATGGCGTTTCTGAGATATCAATTATTAAAGGCTCAAATTGTTCATTTCTTGGCCATTCTCTTAACGTCCTTTCAGCATTTAGTTGTTTCTCGTGATTGCTGGAAATAGTATACAATTTTTAGGCCAGTGTATAGCGTCCAGTTTTTAAACATTTGACTATCGCTGTTCTCTTTGTATCTATAACAAAATGAGCAATGTGGTTATTTCTGCAAAGGTTTATTTGAATTAAAATGTAGCAGATAGAAAAATAAGCTTTATTAAGAATACTTTGTATACCCACTAATAAAGATAGAGGGTACAGAAAGACATGTGAATATATTGCATCAGATTCTTTTACATTTCTGTCTATTACACTATGCATTGCCTCTGCTTCCTGAACTGCACTATGTCCTGGTTGCTGGTATTTGTGCTCTACTACCTTAATATTGTGCTCATCTTGCTCCAAGAAGTGCATAAGGGCATTGGACATTATTGAGTTTTTGTTTTGTAGCACATATGAGTCAAATCACAGAATAATTTTTTGCAATTGTCAACTGCCTTTTACAACTGAATTAGTAAAGTAAGGACAGCACAAAAGATAGCATTTCCAGATCTTCCACTGATGCCCTCATGCTAAACAACACAGTGTCCTGTGCAATATTAAAGCCGGTTAAATTGTACACTGCAAACTTTCTTTTTATAATTAAAATTTGAAGTCTGGGACTGAGGATAATTAAGAACTCTTTGCATGTCAAAGCACAAAACTGTAGCATCTGCAGTGGCACAACTTTTATCCCTCTCCTTCACCTTTCGAACTAGGTCCTTTTCAGAAGTATACAATGTGTATTTGGCTTTCAACCTCTGGTGGAATAGGCATAGTCTCTTCTTTCAGAATTTTAAAAGTGTTACAGTGCTCACATTAATCTTTTGTCTGTGTATAGAACTCCAAATTGAATTCAGCAGAATATGCTGTTATACAATATTTCTTTTTTGGCCTTATATTCATGGAATTGTACAATGCTGTATAAAGTTCGTACATTTTAGTCAAATTTAAACCTCACTCTAATTACTCCTTTTGAGAATTTTGTTGACAATAATGTGCAGGTACATGGGAAAACTATTGATGTGACTTCTGATAAGATCTTGCTGTTCTTCGGAGTTTTGCTGTTTTGTTCTTTTACCATGTTCATCCCGTGAAGGAGTGTTAGTAATACCCCCTTTTTGACACTGTGAAAATAGTTTACTTCTTGCTGACTGATACTGTAAACTCCCAGGTAAAATTCCTTAAAAAATTTGATTTTATTGTTATTTACGGTAAAGAAATATTTTATGAGAAAGTTCTTACATGTATGGAATTCCTGTTTTCAGTATGGACTCTTTTTTTGGTTACTCTTTCTATTGTTTTGTCATAAAAGTTCAGCATAAAGTTTAAATGAACCCACCTCATAGAATCTGTGTTTATAGGTCCTGTTGATTTTAGTATTTTCGATTGAAAAACATCAAATTTTGTGGAGCATTCAGGCTTTGTGTTATTCTGAGAATTTGTGGGGTTATCCTCTTTTAAGTCACTTTTATGATCTCCCATGATGTTAACCTGTCTAGCAAGTGACCTACAATATGGAAAATTAATGTAAGTGCTAATCTAACTTTGTTAACATGCTGCTTGGTGATTGGTCGGCTAAACTATCCTGAGCTGCTGGACCCTTCAAGCTTCATCCAAGGAACACTAAGGAACTAAATAGAAATTAATTTGAGGG
Organism: Deroplatys truncata; assembly: GCA_030765065.1. NCBI lineage: Eukaryota > Metazoa > Arthropoda > Insecta > Mantodea > Mantidae > Deroplatys > Deroplatys truncata. Next base: position 72,333,878 of record CM060981.1, on the reverse strand, counting down.
AGTTAGAACAATATGGAATTGTTGATTTATGTGCTTTTAAGTGATAAAAATTCTTATTTTCATGCTCTTTATGTGTAGTAAACAGGAGTTACAAAAATGTTTGACAGAATCTCAATTTTCACAAAAAATGGAGTTAGAACAATGTGGTTCAAAGCAGTCGATATGCTATTTATTTATTGTTTTCTGTTACAGGAGGAAGTTAGAACAGATGAAACAGCATTAAAATTAGGATGTTATGATATCTTAATAATTATATGTAGACATCTTGAAGGAAGCCCCTGTATTACGGAAGCACTGCAACATTACAATGCTTTAAAAAGCCTGATAACCTTTTTAGAATGTTATCAGCAGAAATTACAATAAACAATTACAAAAGAGATTTTTATAAATTCTTAGAACTTGAACCTTGCATCTATCTTTCCATCAAATCATCCTGTATACTACCCATTATTATCAGCAGTAACTTGAATTTCCACATAGAAGAAATAACTCAGTATTTTGAATAAAATTATGGAACAGTATGAATTATATTAACTTATTTCATACAAATTCTGTTTGAAAAGATTGTTCAGATACTTGAGAAATTCAGGTTACACTGAGGGTATTAACTATAATATTTGGATTTTGGTGCCTTTGTTATTAATAGAGTACTATGTCCATCTCCCTGAACATCAGCACATACCTACCTGTCTCATTAAAACCAGTACATCTCAGAAACCTTGAGGGAATGTTGAATACTTACCAAGCATCAGGAACAGAGGCTGGAAGCTGCTGAAATGAGATTGTGAGAAATGTTGTAGGCTACACTCTTTTAGACAAAAAGACTTCACATGAACTATAAGAGATTTATACTAAAAAAAACATTATTCATTGCATATGCATACCTTATTGCTGAGGCTTCTAGTTTAAAAGACAGCAATTAGGGAATTAATAATTAAATTAGAAAATTTCTTTGCAGAAGTCATATGTACGACAAAGATGGGAATGAATGAGTCAGGTTTATAAATGATTCACATTGCTTTTAACAGTGCTAGAGAGAACCAAATGCTGAACTAGATTCAATGAGAGAGGAAGCCTAGACATGTGCCACAAAGCATTTTATATAGTTTCACCTCAAACATTGTTCCTTTTGTCTTTATTTATTTTTTTTATTATTTTTTTCTTTACTTTATGTTTTTGCTTTCTCTCTCTTATTTTATTCCCTCAGGAGCTAGGCACTGCAAATACTGGACAGCTATCTAATTAACTTTTTAATTCATTTAATTTTTGGTGTTTTGTACTTCATCTTAACTACATTGGTACCACAGACAATCTGGGCAATTTCAGTTTCTTTTTCATTATCACATCACCTACTATTGTGACATAGCAAGGACTGATAAATGGCAAATCACAGGACCATATATCACTTGCATTTTGGAAAAATAAGAAAAGGAAAAAAAATCAACACATAAGATAAACTCAGAATAAGACCTGACAATGAGTAATGTTAGAATACTAAGGTAAGATGCAATATTATTTGAACTATCACTCCCTTTTGCCCCTTATGGTTAAATTTTATAGCAATAACTATAAAAAATGTTTCTTGTTATTATTTTAAATTTTGCTGCTATTCATATTAAAGTTTAATTATGCCCCTATCAGTGATAAAGGCAATAGGTGTGTGTAGAGAGGAAAGGAAAGTTTGTTACCAAACCCAAATGAAAACAAATCTCTCCCATTTATTGAACTTTTCTCTTTACATTATATATTTTCCCAAGGTATAATTTTGAATGACTCAACTTATTCCTTGTACAACAAATGTTTCAGAGATAAATGAGGTACCAAGATTTTGTTTTAAAATTAGAGCTTAACCCAGAATGTGGATGCATCGTTTAAAGAAAAACAAATTATGTTACATATGGCTTTCTCTATCCTTTATTGTATATTAGTGGGTATGCAAACTATTTTTCTGAAAGTTTATTTTTCCATCTACTTCATTTTATTTGAGATTAAACCTCTGCAGAAGTAGCTATATTACACATGTTATAGATACAAAGGAAAAAGCGTCAACTGGATGCTATATACTGGCCTTCACAGTTTATACTGTTTCCATGCAATCGTGAGACACAACTGAATCTCAAAAGGGGTTTAAAAGAATGACAAAATGTTGAACAGTTTGAACTATTAGTAATGAATATATCTCGGAAATGGCTTATGGCACAAAAAAATCATTTGGAATAAATCTACATTTTTGTGTCATACATTTTCGTCTATCCCTTAACATTTACCAGTTATATAAGATTATACAAAATTCCTTATGTAGTAGCATTTATTTCATCACCTCAATTACAAAGATCATACATTAATTATTTTTCCCTCCCAGGAGTTTCTTAGGTTTCGGATCATATACACTTAACACCCTGGTTGAAAATTCCTTATGAATGAAGGGGGACTTCACAGACTATTCCCAGGAAATTTAAGATTTGTATTTTATTTGTCATGTAAATATCTTTAATATATGATACCTATCTTAATCAAAATTATTCCAGCCATTTTTGAGAACATTTCTAATAATCTTCCATATAAAGAGTAGTTTGGGGTGGGGGGATTTTCTTGTAAACCTTTGGGTCACATCTTTGGAAGATCTGAATTTAAACACCAAGTTTGGTATTTAACTGAATTTTCTTTTTGAGTTGTTCTCTCTCTTTCTCTCTCTTGCTCACTCACGCGTACACACACACACTTTTTTAAACAAATTTTTTTTTTACTTTAGGGAGCCTCAAAATGTTGTCCTCCGTGGTGTAATGGTTATCATGCTAGCTTCTACTTGCCGAGGTCATGGGTTCAAACCCAGTAGAGGACGATGGATTTTTTCTGGCATAAAAATCCTTAGCACTTTTCCTACGGAAGGGAAGTAAAGCCGGTGGTCCCATGTCCTGGATTTACGGCATGTAAAAGAACTTTAAGCCTGATAAAGAGGCCTCTGAACAATATTACCAATCTTTCACGCCCAATATAGAATAGGACGGTAAGGACCATAGCAGTTAAAGAGCATCCATAAATAAGAAAAAACAGTTGATATCTTGGTATCCAATGTTTAGGTGGAATGCAACACCTCTACTTACTATAGGTAAGCAGTAGAAAAATAATAAATCCAGCATCCATTTTGGAAACTAACAATGAATTTACAATCAGCAGCTGTATTCGTCTTTCATCATTACTGTCATGGGTGGCTGAGGTCTTTGAGGCATGGAGTCATAAATGGTACATCCACAGTTTAAATCCTGCCAGGAGTATCCTCCCTGGCTGCAGTGTTTTATAGGTTTATCTCAGTTCTCATAACTGGCAAACACCAGGGCAATATACCCTAAACTTAGGCCTGGAATGTTTTGTTGTTGAATTTCTTTGTCAATTATTTCATTTCATGTATTATCCAAGTCTACTACCTATGATGCCATTAGCATTAAGAATGGGCATTAAACACTATTAAAAATCTTTCACCGCACTTACCTCTGGTCTCCTTAATTGTCACGGCATTGCTTTTGTTGGCACTCTCTATATTATATAATATAAGGGAAAAAGAAAATATTTTGGATCCATGTCTTCTTATCCTCAGTTTTAAATATTTTGGAAGTGCCTCTAGCCTATAACCATTGTGTGGAGCAGGCGGGGGTGAGGGTTTGAGGCCGCTCAAATATGAAATAATAATTATTAAAATTGAGAGAATGATTAAAAGATTCCCCCCCCCCAATTTGGAATTTTCCTCCTACACCTTAAAACTAATTTAATAAAATCCTAATGGTATCCACAATAACAGCAAACAGTTTCCTGATTTAGTGAACTTAATGTTTAACCTTTAATTTTACCTCCTTAAGGCTTTAATATTGTAAACCCTATAAAGAACAAAAACAACTCCTTGACATCTGTATTTAATAAAGTGGAAATGAAATTGCAGATGTTAAAGATACCCACAGCCACAAGCACTAACTTGTTATACATTTGGCAGGGGGGGGGGAGCGTTCGGGTGGATGAGGATTGTACAATAAATTCGGATAGCAATAAAATATTTAATCCAATTACTAAAGTAAAAAGTGTTTAATCATAGAGTAGTACAGATGCTATCAACTGCCTGAAAATTAAATAAATGGTTCATTTATTTTAACATTTGAAGAAAAATAATGCTAGGTCTATTAAGGCCTACCTTGCTGTTTTCCGGCGAGAGTTGCGCCTCATTATTCCTAACGAAACGCGTGGCCGAGGTGGTTAAGACATGGACTCATGAACGAGAGGGATGAAACATTATTCAAAAAAAGTTCATTTCTGCTTATAAACTCGTCTGCCACTGAACCATAGAACATCAAACACTGAATGAAGATATCTTCATAGTTTCTTCACGACGACAGCAACAGCAAGTGAATACAAAGAATTTCAATACGTGGCCACATAAATGACGAAAGTAGTTTTAGGTGTGAAGATTGGTTAGAAGCTCGAAAAATGAATGTAACGCGATTCCTATTCCTAATTCATTGTGCACACACCTTGCTTCGAAAACTGATCGCAGATATTAATGCTACAAAATATTTTTTTGTAATTGGAGATGAAACTAGGATGTGTCAAAACAGGAAATTAGCAGATATGTGCTTCGATTCTGATCCGATGTTAACTGAAACCTTGATTGCATCATCACTGCTTTCAACTAAATTTTCTCGGGCTTCTAGTTAGGTAAATAGTTGGTTTGAAACTGATGTTTCGAAGGTGTTCATCATCTTCGTCTTCAGGATAAACTGATGGAAATGGCCCAGTCCGAAGTCGGCAGGCTGAGGACAGATCGAAGGAGGTTATTAAGCGTGCCTATCCGCGATGGGTTTAACCGCTTGTTGATAGGATGGGGGTTGCACGGTGACGGGTGAGAGTGACGTTGAGGGGGTGAAAGAGATAATGTTTGCTCCTCGACGGCTGTTGGTCAGGTTGCAACAGCCCTTCTGCACCGCTGGTGTTATGTGTTTATCAAAATTTTTATTTTCTTGGGGAGTGCTTAAAAATTAAATTGTGTTTAATTCATGGACTCTCTTTAACTCCTAAGGTTCTTAGCGTCCCATTCTATATTGGGCGCGAAATATAGGAAATTTTGCTCAGATGCCTCTTTGTTAAGCTTGAGGTTCTTTTACGTGCCGTAAATCTACGACATGGGACCACCGGCTTTACTTCCCTTCCGAAGGAAGCCACGATAAGGATTTTTACGCCCGAAAAAAAATCATCGCCCTCCGCCGAGTTTGAACCCGCGACCTCCTTAACTAGAGGCCAGCATGGTACCACTAGACCACGGAGGACGACTCTTGGTGATGCTGTTGTTAGTTTCGAGTACAAGCAACTCCTGGATGGAATTTGGAAGTCTGGATCTGCATATTTATAGTGCTGGAGCGAAGATATCTCATTCGTTCACATAATTTTTTGCATATTCTTGGGGTGGGGGAAAGGAAATGAAGTTATTCATACTTTTTTATTATTTATTTTTATTTTTTGATTTATTCATACTAATGAGCTGGTTGTGTGGGATTCGCCATCTGGGCATAGCCCTACAGACTAAAACTCCTCCACATATTAGTATAGTACCTTTAGTTATTTGATTCTCATGCATGTTAGTCGGGACCGGCATAATATTCTGGCTAGCCAATGAAATATGAGATTGCATTGCATGCGAGCGCGTCAATGTTACCCGGGATTGCACTGACTTACGTCCTGAGCAATTCCAGAGATTATGTAGTATAATATTCTTGCAGTAGGTGCAAATGTCTACATTAGAGAACTTAGTCTAATATATTCTTGCAGTTAGTGCAATGTCTAGATTAGATAAATGCGTTATGTGTCATGCATTAGCCTAACTGTAGTGGCTATGCCTTTATGTTACATTTTGTACAGAGAATTATTGTCGAGAATTAACCATTCGTCTAATGAGGCTGGTCAGGTTCTCATCCCCCGAATGGGAAGGGTGTCATATTTTAACGTAGTTATTTCTCAGGAAGTCAAGTTTAATCTAGCTGTTGTTGCAAGGTTTCCTTGCTCTTCAGATCGTGGTCCATTTTTCTTGCTGTTCGTAGTTGTGATAATCAGTTAACCCATATCGGCACAACTGCACGAATATGTCACACGGGGAAGCCTTCACCTCCCGAGGCCGCCTTGGTTCGGTACCACGAGGTCTTTGAAGGTTACTTGTTAATGTGCTTAATAACTGAAAGTCAACTTGAATAATTGCGAACTGTATGCATAAGGCTGATGCCAGTAACCCTAGGATATTTTATCTCTAAACTTTACTCAGTCTAAACTGAGTAGAAACAACACTTGAGATACTATAATAATATGTTAATATGAACGATAGAAGTAACACTTTAAATAACTGAGCATTGCATTTTGCTTGTAATTACATAACACAAAGAAATGACGCGTCCGTGTCAATACATGACTAACGCACAGATGCCTTATCCGCCAACTAACTTACATGCACAATTGTCAAGCAGGTACTCACGTGCTCGTTGCCGGGAAGCATATTGGCACGCCTGCTCAACATACAAACTTATTGTTGCCATGGAGCAAACACACTGGGCACAAAAACTCAAAACCTAAAGAACAACCGCCATCCTATAACCCCCATATCCCGTCACTACGTGGTTAAGCCCTAATTAGGGCAGGTACACGCCTAACACACCATCGGGTTGCCCTCAACCTGCCATCATGACGCACGCACGCACTCAAAAGCTTTTATAAAGAAATATGGCTATTGAATTCCAATAAAAAAGAAAGAAAATAAAACAGCATATTCCACTGATATGGTTGAACTGGTGGAGGACATAGCTTTACAATGGGACACTTGTAATGACCCTTGGAAGTTTGCACTGTAGCTACCGGCACTAAACCATCGTCATGGGATAAATCTCAGTGATGACTCAAAGCTCCCAGTGGAGAGGTGGCGAGTTATCTTCCTTCAGCAGAACTACGGTGTTCAGTTTGAAATTCTCGTTAGAGTTGGAACATTTCTGCCTCTGCTGGAGAAATGGAGACAGTCGGTCGAGTAACGCTATTGCCACAGCTGATGGAGGCGTTGCTGAAGCTGCTGCCATTTCTGCAACTGATTTAAATTGTCAGAACAAGGTGAAGGTACTGAAGTCAACGGTTCTCCGATGAGAAAATGACCTAGGGAAAGATAGGAAGTATCGAAAGGATCATCGGTAAGGCGTAGCAATGAACAGGAGTTCAAGCAAGCCTAGATTTGAATTAATAAGGTACCTAGACAATTTTTCATAGGTCAATTGTTTACCCATGATTCTGCGAAGATGGTAGGTATTCCATGGAGTTTACCGCACCCCCGTGTAATCCTCCAAAGTGGGGAGAGCAAGGTGGTATAAAATGATACTGCATTCTTAAATCAGGCTAATCTTCCATAATCTGTAGATTGGTAGACTGCAACAGCAATTTAAGTTATCTGAGCTTGTTGTTAGCACCTACAAAGTTTGTGCCATTGTCGCTGAAGATCTCCTTACACGTTCCTCGTCTAGATGTGAAGCTTCGTAAGGCAGCGATGACGGCTTCAGAAGTCATATCGGAGACCAACTCAATATGAACCGCCTTTATAGACAAACAGACAAAGACAGGTATGTAAGGCTTTCACCTGACACTTGCTTCGGGATGCGCCATAGCGTATTAAGACAGGACCAGCATAATCAACTGCAGCTCGCAAAAAGGCCTCGCTGGAGTCACCCTATATGCAGGTAGGCTACCCATTAATCGCTGAGCACCTTCGGCGTTGAGTTTGAAGCAGGGAAGGCATTTGTGTAACCCGACTTGAGAATCTCTCTTATTCTCGGTATCCAGCTCTGCTGTCGAAGAGAAGAAGTGGTAGCTGATTGGAAGCATGCAGAAGTTTGACATGTTCGTACTCAATCAGCTTATCATATGATGTTTCGGAGGTAAAATGAGTTGATATCTGGATTCGAAGGAGGTCTCGGCCTTTTAAATTCTTCCACCTACTCGGAGTAAACCCCCATTTTCGACAAACGGATGTAATGTTTTGAGCGAGCTTTTAACGGGAACTTGTTCTTTCTCGTTAAGTTATGTTAATTCAGCCACATAAGTTGAGCGATTTTAATGCAACAGTGCAATGCTTGTCGCAATTCGATTGCTGAGAGAGGATCTTGTAGTTTGTTGCTGCTTTTACAGTTGAACGCAAATCTCAACTCTGCAGGCCCAACAAATTTGAAAATCGAGAAATTATTCTACCATCCTCCGTGGTGACCATTAAACAGACTGGAGCGCGTTGTTCACTTGTATCTTGAGCTTCTAATCATTTAGATTGTTCTGGCCATCTGTGAAATACAAACAGGGCCATTCCACCATAAGTTGATTGAACTAAGAGGTGCAGCAGAAACGCCTCTCGAAATTAGATCAGCTGGATTATCTTGGGTAGCCACATATCTCTAGACAGCTGTTTCCGCTAACTCTGGTATTTGTGATCCCTATTTGGAAAAAAAGTCTTCCATTTGTGTGGATTGGTTTTGATTCACGACAAAACAATCATAGAATCTGACCATAAATATTTCTTTGAAGCCTGAAGTTTGAAATCGGCTAGAACCTTATTGTATAGTTTAACTAGAAGTAGAGCACCACAAAGTTCAAGTAGTCGAATGCGTATACACGGACTGTAGAAAATCTCTCGCAGATATATAGCCATAATTCTGAGAAGTGAGATGGTATGTCTTCATAGAATCTGAGCTGAGTTTTTCTAACCACAGAACTCGTAGGCACATCGTGACATTGATGATAATAGGACTAATTAGACCTAAAGGATAAAAAATAAATGAAATAACAGAGACAATACTTAATTTGGCGAGTTAGAAATTGCATTGTCTTGAAGAGACGGTTTGGCTTGTATCTGGAATTGATCTGTTTCGGGATGCCAGAGGAGACAAAGAGCATGCACGTTTTCACTGTCGTCTAGTGAAAAAGGAAGCTGCGTCTCTCTGTGATCCGAATGAACAGATTTTAAGATATCTTTATGATTGAAGCATCATTTTTGAGATGGAAATCCGCCACTGTCTAGCATTTGAATTAGTTGCCTTTGAATTTGTAAAGCTTATTGTAGATCGTTGCAACGGTATAAGCAGTAATCTACGTAGAAAGATCCACGGACAGCTTCAACAGTAAGAGGATATTTTCTTTTCTTCGGATGCGAGTTGATGCAAAGATGGTATGGTCAAGAAGGATGCTGACTTCGTGCCATATGTGACCTAAGCTAGAGCATAGTTCATGATAGCATCGTTTCTGTTTTCACGTCAAGAAATGTACGTGAAATCCTCCTTTGATTACGCCCCTTTTTTTAACAAGAGCTTTCAGTAGGGTGTAGGATGTGTTTATCGGTGGGGGACACCTCGCGCACTGCGACCAGCTTGATCTATTGTGGCTGCATCCTCCGGTAGGCAGGGATGAGGTGAAGGAGCTGTAGGAGGTGTCAGTTCTAAATGCAGACGGCCCGCAGAGACGCGTAGAAGTCCCGAATATTTAGTTTTAATACCCACGCACCAACAGAGGTGAAGGATCCCGAGAAAAGGCGAAGTGACCCTAGCGGAGGGGCGATACACCCAACCGCCCACAGGGATAAATCTTTCCAAGACCTTGCAGTTCTTGCTCCATATTAAACAGTTATGTGGACTTACTTGAAGAAAGAAAGAAAGAAAGAAAGAGAAAAGGTAAGTTCAGATCTGAGAATGAGCTGAATCAATGTGATGCTACGCGTTGAATCGGTTTAATGGATATCCTGGGGCCCGTTGGTGCATGTATCGGCTTGATTCACCACCTGAAGAAAATGGCTGCTGCTTTATAAGTTGCAATACTGCTTAATGATGTAGACCCGACTGAGACACGAACCGCGGACGGACCATATGCGAATCTCGCGTGAACTCGGCTCGAATATCTCGCGTGTGGTTGGTCTAATACAGTACCTTGTACAGTAAATATCCTGCCCGCGAAAGACCAAATGTTAATGTGCTTAATAACTGAAAGTCAGCTTGAATAATTGTGAACTGTAGCATATGGCTGATGCCAGTGACCCTAGATCATTTTATCTCCACAAACTTTACTTAGTCTAAACTGAGTAGAAACAACACTGAGAAACTGTAATAATACATTTAATACGAATGATAAAAATAACACTTTAAATAACTGAATACCACGTTTTGCTTGTAATAAAGTTACAGAAAGAAATGACGCGCCCACGTCAATGCACGAGTAACCGGAGAGGTCTTAACCACCAACTGACTTACATGCATTGTCAAGCAAGTACTGAACACGTAATCGATGGCGGGGCGCATGTTGGCGCGCAAACTTATTATTGCCATGGCACAAACACTACTGTATGGACTAGATTAACTGTAACAGTTGTAAGAGGTCATGGGATTAGTTAATTGACCTATGTATGCATACAGTCTGAGTCGTATCAGTCTTGCAAAAACTTGCCAAAGAATTCTCGCACTTCGTTTGCATTCTGTCCATTACATAGGCTTCTGTCAAAGATAGATAGTAATTTGTTGTGTTTATTTGTTTGTGAGTCATAGCTGCTTAATGCTTGTATCAATAGGTTGTAATGATTTGGACATTTTTCACAATATAATACGTTAAATTTTAAAGAAATTGTTTCGTAGTATGCAGTTTTAGCTCGTCGTGTAACATACCTGAGGGTACAACTCTAGCAATTTGTGCTATTATACTTAAAACTCAATTGGAATGCTTGTAATTTCGAATGAGTCCCAGCGGCGTATCCCCAAAACGGCGCTGAGTAAGTATGGTTTTGATCAGTGATTTGTACAGTGTCAGCTCTTTGTTTATATTTAGTGCGTTGTTAAGATTTATTAGGGGTAAAGTCTATCTAATTAGTTATTGGCCTTGTTCCTTCTGTGGAAAATGAGTGTCTTCTATGTTAGACCTTGATCCGTTTTAAACCCTAGCCATATTACTGTGTCGGTCTAATTTATCACCTGTCCGAAAAGAAGTAACGATTGGAGGCTATGTCGAGGATGGCGATGATTTTATATATGGTGTTTACTGCACTTGGCATGTCATTTATATAAATGTTGTACAGTGTTGTTGGCCCCAGTATATCTTCTTGGGGAAATCCTGGTTTGATTGATCATGGAGTGGAGAGACAGACTTAATAGCTGATTGAAATTTTCGGTCTTTCAGGCAATTCGCAATCACTTTTATTAGGGAGCCCAGTACACTGAGGATAGTTTTTTAAATAGGCCCGCGTGCCATATCCTGTCGAAGACCCGGTCAATTTCGACCAGTAATGCTCCGGTAGATTTATTGGTATTAAAGCCGTACGTTATGCTCCCTGTTGCTCTAAACAGTTGGAGAGTTGGAGAGTGCTTTGCCCTAAAGCCGAATTGTTCCGGAATAAGCAGACTGTGCTTTGCAATGAATTTGTTGAGTATCTCGTGTACTACTTTTTCTAATAGTTTGCCTAGAGTGTTTAGCAGACAGATTGACCTGTAATTATTTAGCTAGACTGGGCTATAAGTTGTTTCGGTAAGTGAGGTACATGTGAAACTTGCCATCTTTCTGGGAAATAGCCTTACTTAACACATAGTTAAAAAGTATTGATAAGAGTTTAAGTGCTTCTTTCGGTAGATTCTTTAGCACTATGTTAGGCATTTTTTTCGGTCCCGGGGCCTTTCTTTGACGCAAGTGCCTTACTAGCCATTTCATTTCTGACGTGCACTTCTGACTCTTCGTTATTGTCATGTGAATTTTCCGTTTCTATTTCGTTTCTTCGTTAAAACGCTGGCACGAGTAGTTTTCATTCGGGGTTCTGTTCTAATGCATCAGATAACGCATTAGTTGGTAAGTTGTGGCAATTCTGCCATTGTGATGTAAAGGTGGTATTGTACTTTGTCTTTGGTTAGGGACCGTGCGATGCATCAAACTGTGTTTGTTTTGTTGTACGATTATATAGAGTGTTTTGCTACTGCTGTGTTCTAAAGTTACCTGTTCTTTCCCTCACCTGCGCATTGAGGTTTTAAAATCTTTCCAAGTCTACTACGTGTCATGATTTTAGCCATTTTTGCCTGGCGCGATTTCGCTGTTGTAAGCGCTTATATGTCAATTGGGAGTGTAGGACTGATTTTTTCGGACGATGTACAGTTAAAGCTGTAATTATGGCAAGTTTAATTGTTTGTTCCAGCTGTGCTACTGCGCCATTTAGCTCGGCCTGTGCGGCAATGGTCGCTGACGAAAGGGTTTCCCTCACTGTGCGTTCGAATAAGTCCCAGTTTGCTTTGTTGCAATTATGCCTGGGGATTGGTGGTACTCTTCGTAGAGGTCCCTCTAAAGTAATCATTAAGTGTAAATGATCTGAGGACAGAGCATTTTTTACGTAGAGATTAATTCTTTGTACAATGTGCCTAATGATTGCCATTTCCAAGAAATTCGGATCTTTGATTCCGGGCAAAGGGAACAAAGATTGGTTCTTTCGGTGTGTGTATAACATAGTCTGAGTTGTTTTCGTGTCGCAGGAGCGCGCTGTCCGCTGCATTTGTTTCGTTGCACTTTTAATTGGGTGTTTTGCATTGAGGTCGCACACTATAATTATGCAACTGTTTAATTGCAGAATTGCATCCAAGTTTACCGTATCTTTGGGGCCTGGAAGATTGTACGCCACTACGACCACAATACGATCCTGACTGAAAGGTTATAAAGGCTCCTATGGCCTCAATTGTGTTTAACTGGGAATGCGGGCTATGTTGTGCATTATGTCGCATTTTATTAAGAGAGCTGTGCCTCTCCCTCGTCTATTTCTGTCATGCTAAGTACCCCCCTGTATGTTTAGCTTATCCATGGTAGTAAGACATGTTTCATTTATGAGCGCAACATGAATTTAGGTGAGAAAATTTGTGAGTTCTCTCTTGGGTCTTCTAATACCTCGAGCGTTGCATGTCATAATGTTAACTGCCTGTCTGGGCGTGCTAGCAGGTGAAAGAAGTCGGTGTATGAGGAAAGGATGGAAGGGGCCTCCGATGGTCACTCCAACATCAGCTGCAGGTGTTGTGCACACAAGTACGCCAATTTTTTCTTTCTTTTTGGAGAGGAGGGGAAATACATTTACGTACCCCAGAGAAGGGACTCTCCAGCATAGGGCTAACGCCCCCTCCACTAGAGAGGAAGAAGGTTAAAAAAAAGGAAATCAAGGATAAAGGTACTGCGGTCCCGCATAGCACTCGCCTTAATCGATGAAAGCTAGAGCGCTGCCGTCCAATGAGCGGGAACGAGTGAAGATAAGCTAGGCTACAGCCATGACAAACTGCCCTGACTGCAGCCTAGAGGCTAGAGGGTGACGACAAAGGAAAGGTAAAGCTGGAAAGTTTCAGTCTCGAGGACTTCGTCGTCGTCTGGCTTCTTGGTTGTAGGCCCGGCATTTCTCTAGGAGACGTTGGTGCTTTGGTAGAATGACGAAGGGGTGGGCAGTGATCTGGAAGAACTTGTGTACTGGTGTGATGAGCTGGCTGCTGTGTTAGTGGAATTGCTGGTGTCGTCCTCCAGAGACTGCAGGCGGGTGGTGATGTCCAGCCGTGCAGACAACTCGGTGACGAGTTTGAACTCGCAACCTTGGGAACTAGATGGTGAGAGGCGCAGAGGCTGAATGAAGCTTTCATCCAGAGACCTTAGAGTTGTGACGGCGGTGTCTAGTTGTTGAGAGTAGGAGGCTGTAAAAGTCCTCTGTGCTGATGTGGGGGCAGTAATGCGGCAAGGAGATCCTGGATTCCGGCTTCAATGTTGAGTAGGCGGAGGAGGCGAAATTCGAACAGAGAATGTCGGCGGCAGTTGTGAGGTGGGATATGGGATCCTCGAGGTTACCCAGATGTGAGTTGAGGTTCAAGATCTCAGCATGAAGGTCTTGAAGATCTTCCCGCGAAGGGGGGCCAGCGGCGGTGGGCGATGGATTTATTCTGGTGTAAAATGGCTTCCTTCGGAAAAGAAGTAAAGCCGGTGGTCCCGTGTCGGTTTACGGCACGTAAAGGAACCTCAAGCCTGATAAAGAGGCCTCTGAGCAAAATTTCCGTTCTTTCACGCCCAATATAGAATGGGACGCTAAAAACCTTAGGAGTTAAAGAGCGTCCATATATAAAACTCAATTTAATTTAAGCGGCGGAGGAGTGTTTGGAGGCGACTCGGTGATGCCAGTGGTCGTCCTTATAGGAGCCGGTTGTTGTGGAGGGTGCCTGTTGACGTAGTCAGCAACGTGGATACACCGTGCATTGCGCCTGCTCTGTGTAGTGGCCGAAACTAATGTAGCTGGCGCACTAACGGCAGCGGTTTTGGAACGTGTGGACTGTGCATTCGGCGGAGAAGCAAGAGCCGCCACAGCAGTGAAAATCCGTGATGTCGTCCGGTAGGCGTTAATTGTGCATGTGGAGTACCGTGAGTCAATGTTGTCTGCGGTGGATAAGGATGACGTGTGGTGCGGATTAATCGGTGCTGCTGCGGCGATGTGGTGAATGCGAAGATGAGTTGATGGGGGCATGCCCCTGGTTTTTGTATGTTAGAGCAAATAGTGCCTTGCGCCTCCAAGTCGGTGACTATGTCCACAGTCTTATATCATCAATTTAAAATGTTGGAAAATTTGAATGGATTACTTTAGAATGGGTTAAAACAATTCTAACATAGGAATTCATTATTGTATTGTCATATGCAGCTGAAACATTTAATACAAAGACATCGTTTTATAGTTTATTGTTAAAAGTTATTCTAATACACGTACAACCGAGCGGGACGGTTCGGGCAGTAACATCTGCAGCCCGCATTCGGGAGTTCCGGGGTACAAATCCCGTGGGCCGACCAATTTGACTGAGGAGTTTTCGATTTCCCTCAGTCGTCAAGGTAAATACCGGATTGGATATTTAATACCACGATCCAAAGTGCCACCTTAAGTGTAAAACAAAGTAAAAATGAGAAAAATAGGCGGTAATAGCGAATGCTGTGCCAATCTATCCAGTCAATGAAAGGAGGTAGACTGGACGGCACCCTAATGTCATCTGCACGACATGAAGCAGAAGATCCGGATGCTGTGCGCTAGGGTCTCTGTAGATACATGACATGGATACATGTTATATATTTTCTATTTTTTATATATTATATGTTATATTTGACGAAGCCTAATTCTGTAAATGAATATTATGGTGAATAAAGATGAATATGAAGCGAGTGGCTACAGGGATGAAACCTAGAAGACTAACTGTCGGCCACACATCGATCTAAGAGTTATCCACTATCAGATCCGTCGCGATATGACCTTGTAGTTAAAGCGATGTAAAATAAATTATTATTATTATTATTATTATTATTATTATTATTATTGAAGACCAACTAAGAGCAGAAAATCCTTTATTATATATTTTTATGACTATTAGAAATTTAAACATCCATCTCCCTTTTATAGTTGATTATGGTGGCATTTACATATTCTAAAAAGATAACTGCTGAACGGAACAATTTATTTCTTCCCGCCGCATAAAACTTCCTATTTGTGGAAGTTGGGGATTTTGAAGTATTGTGTTGGCTGTTACGTTCTTCTCTCTTCCGTCTTGACCGGTGGTGATAGATTTCTGCAGTCTGCAGAAGGTTGACTAAATTTAGAAATTTTGAAGAAGAAGAGACAGATTTGCAAACTTAGGTATTGATCATCCAAGTAATAAAGAGTCATGGAAGTATATAGTTAAGTTTTAATGCGTAAAACTTCATAAGGGTGTTTAGGAATTGTGGTTCGGGGTTATTTTAGGTTATTATAAGTGTATAAAATATTATTCTTTCTTCTTTCAGCGATGGCATCAATTTCGAGGTCCTTCATTCCAGTTTTCCGCAGGTTCTCTAAACAGGTTTCATCAAATTTTTCTCGAGGATATGCAGATATGCCATTTACTTTGGCTGCTGGAAATCAGGTAATCAACCATTAAGCGTATTTACGAATGTAGGTTATATAATTTTGTTTAAAGTAATATTACAGTTCGTGGACCCTAAATTGAATGTCTCTCATATCCCAGTTTTAAGTTAACTGACGTATTTAAACTTGGCCTTAAAATTTACTATAAAAAACTATGATAGTACTCCAGTATATGTTAACTGACGCTTATTTGTTAAAACACAAACAGGGTAACCTACATTACGTTGGTCTTCAAAGCCAATGAGATACCGCCAACGCTCGTAGCGTGCGTTTTTGTTACGTTTCTGATTTACGGGAGGTTAGGTTAGGGTTAGTTTTATATCTACAACCCTATATATTAGCTTAGGTTCCTGATTCACCAGGGGTTACTTTTATTAACGTTTCAATGAAGACAAAGGCAATGCAGAAAAGCCAAAAAATTTCACCTCGCCTGTATTGTAAGCTACAAATAAAACCAAGATCACCAGGCTCACATTTATGTAATTGCAGTACAGTAATTTCCCAAGCTTAGAAGTTTCTTTTAGCTGTGTTTTATTATGCCACAAAGTGATAAGTAAATGGATTTTGGGAATGTAAAGGTTTAAAGTGACCCAATTTATGTAATAATTATGTTTAGTGTTTTTCTTTAAAGAAACTGGGGCTATTTTGCTCTTATGGGTTCCCCGTTGAAAACACTGAAAAAAGCAAGAAGGAATGGAATAAATTACCTTAAAGAGTGATCTCGCCAATACCTGGTGCCCACTTGCCCACCCTTTTAGGTGTTTTACTTTTATAGGAAAATTGCAATATAAACACAACAAACGTAGCCATCTTCCCACTAAAACAGACGCTGAATGGGAAGTGTCAACCTAAATAAGAAGTGAAATAAGGAATTTCTGCAAACGTGAATCATTCGAGTTTTAGATGCACAGATCCCTCGGCTATGCCCTGTCATCGCAACTGTTACACTCCTCTCCTAAAAAACATCCCTTGGCTACGCTTTGAGGCTGAAGGCCCTCAATCCCTTGGCTACGCCTTGAGGCTGAGTATCTTACCGGCTTTAGTTATTTATATGTTGCCAGCATTGCATTAGAGCTAGAGAACGACACAGAGTGACATCTGTAGGACATATAAGACATCGCTTCCATCGCTGTCGGGGACCCCGTAAGAGCAATTTACCCGAAACTGGGCTATAAATGTGATTATTAAAAATGACGCTTTTCTTAAGGACAAAGTTTATCAGAATTTTCATTAATGTCTAAAAATGCTGCTAATTTTGACTGTGTCAAAAATCTCTTATGAAATACGTTTAACAGAATCATTTTAGTTCTAGAGTCTGTATCAGTTGAAAGTTTTAGGTACACACAAAAAATACATTGTATTGTTTCTCATTGATTTAAAGCATTTTCATTTGTTACTTCTGCAGCTCCCTTTGGAGTTTGTCACCGCAGTTTTACATAGATTGATCTGCAAATATTTATTTGTTCATAGGTGTTCTATGACAATGCTGAAGTGAAGCAGATAGATGTGCCTTCCTTCAGTGGCAATTTTGGTATTCTACCAAAGCATGTGCCTTTGCTGGCCGTATTGAAGCCTGGAGTTGTGACTATACATGAACTCAGTGGAGAAACCAAGAAGGTGTTTGTCTCAAGTGGCACAATCACAATTAACGATGACTCTTCCGTACAAGTTCTGGCAGAGGAGGCTGCAACTGTAGATCAACTGGACCCAGAGGCTGCAAGGGAAGTCTTAAGGAAGGCCCAGAGTGATTTAACATCAGCTTCAACAGATGTGGCCAAGGCTGAAGCAGCAATTGCTGTAGAGGTTGGAGAAGCCCTTGTTAAAGCTGTTGAATAAGATAAACATTCTTCTGGTATGATTGAGATTCATTGATACTTGTATATAGTCATTTGGATAAATAAATTAGCTCTCCATCTAATCTTTTCTTTATGTTGACAAGATGGTAAAAGACAGCTTATGTTTGTTGATAATGCTTTGATTACATATAGACTGGAGAGAACCTGATAAGGGGAAGTTAAATGAGGCTCCTGCATTAGTGGTCTTTGCTACTTAAATAGATGTAAAAACTTATGGTAATGGTTCCATAAATAATCGGCAATGGAAATGCACATAATACACAATTTAAAATGAGATGTGCCAGCTGTGTGGCATCCACTCTCCCTTTTTAAGACACGTTTGTATATACAAAATAAGTAGCTAAATTGTCAACAAAGTGCTCCATTTTGATACTAGTGCATTATATTAGCAAAATCTGCAAAAATAGCTATACTTTTCTTCTTCCAAAACATACACTATAGCAAATATTTGCGGGATGCTAATTAACCTAAGTTTATATATACATATATGTAAAACTAAACCTAACTCAACTTCCTGTGAATTAAGAAACCTAAGCTTATATACAGAGAGAGCCAAAAAACTACAAACCGGCTGCACAGTGTTTTTCCTGTCCGTGTCCTCGGTGCTTGTTGTCATCTGACACTATCATAGAAAGGCGCAGATGAAACCATACAACATTTTTAAAACTACTTTTAAAGGCTTTACTTATCAACTTTATGAAAGGAGATACTGAAACTGGCCAAATCATTGTCCATACATTTTTGGCACCTCTTTATTTATTTGTGCTAGCAATCTTCCTTAGAATATGGCTATACATCAGCCCAAGCTGTTATCTTGCCATATTCTACCCATATTACACTCTTTAATTATAACAAAAAATAATAATAGTAATGATACAAAAATAATAATCTTATAATACTAATATTATAATAATATAATTACATAACTTAACATCACATGATGAAATTAATTTACATCTCTTTTTATTGTCCATAACCATTTCTTTTTTACTTTGGACAGTTACCTTTTTACTATCCTTGTTAAAAATCTTGCTTAAAGCTACTTTCCTGTCCAGTTTGAACCATTTCCCATTTATAGCTTTCTTTCTCCAATGCTGTGTACCTTTACAATCAAAAACGATATGTTCTAAATCTTCTCTTTCCCCACATATTGGACACTGGTTCTGTGGGAACCCATTTCTCATTCCTATTAGTCTCCATACACCTGCTCGTACCCAGGCTATACTTTCTCTTTGTTCCTTATTTGAGTTGTCCATATACTGTTCTCTAGCCCATACATTTTTAATAATATATATGGTTCCAAGGAACTTTTCTTCCCAATGTTATTAAATAAATTTTGTATCTCTATATCTTCAAACGGCACCTCTTTAGGAAACTATCCGTCACTCACCGTAGTTCATGTTGAGAAATGCTGACAATTTCCCGGTGGATATTTTGTTTTAATTCTTCCAGGGTGTGCGAGTTTGTCTTGTACACTTTATGTTTTAAGTTACCCCAGAGATAAAAATTGCAGGGGTTAGGTCAGGGGAGTGAGGGGGCTACAAATCTCTACTAATAATTCTGTCCTCAAAACACACTTTCAGTTGTCATTGAAATATTGGCCGTATGAACTGTTGCAGAGTTTTGTTGAAAAAAGGCAAAATCACACTCCCTATCTGTTAATTCTCTAAAAAAACATTGTATTCACGTACGTACAGGTGTCAACTGCTAACCCGAAAAAAATTGGCCCTATGACTCTTTCTCCGCTCATGGCGCACCATACACCAATTTTTTCGTCATGAAGGGGTACTTCATGAACAATATTACCAGTGGTGTGGTGTTTTTCCACTAGGTGTGTGGAAACATGATAATGCACTGCTGCTATAAACAAGGTCATGCTGTTGACGTGGTTTTGCTCTGCAGTGAGTTGATGGTGATGTGATGTAGTTCAGTTATTACGAGTTATTTCTTATTTTGTCCTGTACTTAGTCACAAAGTATGTTATGGCTCAGCATATGTTTTCTACTGCAGAACATGTATTTATTTATGATTCGTATGTGTTAACTCGGTCAGCTCGCCAAGTGAAAGTACGATTTGCAGATGTAAACGTTCCAAGCCATACAACAATTCATGAACTGTACAATAAATTTCAGGGCACAGGAAGTGTTCAGGCTAAGAAATTCAAAAGACGGCGAAAGAGTTATAGGGCCAATTTTTTTCGAGTCAATAGCGAAGCCCATGCATACATGAATACAATTTTGCCTCCTGTTTTTAGAGAATTAATAGACAGGGAGCGTGATTTTGCCTTTTTTCAACAAGACTCTGCAACAGTTAATACGGCCCAATATTTCGATGAGAACAATTGAAAGTGCGTTTGAGGACAGAATTATTTGTAGAGATTTGTGGACCCCTGATCTAACTGCCTGCGATTTCTATCTTTGGGGTAACTTAAGTGTTTTATGGTTTCATCCGCGCATTTCTATGATAGCGGCAGA
This sequence comes from Deroplatys truncata, assembly GCA_030765065.1. Taxonomy (NCBI): domain Eukaryota; kingdom Metazoa; phylum Arthropoda; class Insecta; order Mantodea; family Mantidae; genus Deroplatys; species Deroplatys truncata. The sequence continues at coordinate 72,313,590 of CM060981.1, read as the reverse complement.
TGGCAATGAGCGCCGAGGACACGGATAGGAAAAACACTGCGCAGCCGGTTCATAGTTTTGTGGCTCTCTCTGTACAAGTCATTCAAAATGAAGAGGACTTCATGGGTTATTCACAGAAAATTCAAGGTGTACATTTCATTTATCATGATAATATTTTAAACGTATGGCATTTTAATAAAAATTCAGTTGCTTTTTTTTTTTTTTTTTTTAAAGAAAATAAAGAGAAGTTTTTCATGTTTGGCTTGGGGGGGATATTCTTGAAAAATCTTTGTGTTGCAGTCTTGGAAGATATTGAAATTAAAATATCAAGTTTGCTGTTTAATGACTTTTCGTTTTGAGTTATGCTGTTCATGAACACGCACCTTTACCTAAAAATGCTGCTTTTGGATTCAGGGTACCTCAAAACATGTATTTTCAGTGTAATCTATATAACAAATTTTTGAGTGGAATGAAATACTTTCTGTATAAAGGAAGTAGTAAAAAAAGAGGTTTTTTTTGTTTTGTCAGCAATATAATACTTCCTTGTACTACTATAGGTAGGTGGTAAAGAAAGTAAGCCTTGCTTGTTAGTCATATCCGTTTGAATTGTATTGAATGAATTTACCTTAATTATGAAGCGTTGAATATAAATTGGTTTGCTTTGGTAATACAGTAGAGTCCCGGTAATTCAAGGTTCCGTAATTCGTGTAATTCGAGCTAGTCGTAAGAAAATTGAAATTTTACATAAAACTAAGGTAAAATCCAGTTTTTATGCGTTGTCCACATGTACGTTTTACACACTTCTGAATGTATTACATTTTGAACTTTCTTTCAATTTTCCATGTACAATATAGGTAAAAGTGTCGTCTTAGGGTTTTCGTTCATAATGCAATAACCTTGGCCTCTGACTGCTAATGCATTTCTATTACATATAGACAGGTACCATTTAGGTTTCGAGGAGTGCGCTTGCTCTTTCTTTGTTAACCCTTCACTAATTGAGACCGCCTGACAATCAGTTGTACAGTGCCTACCATCCCTATTGTTGTTCCTACTCAGCGACAGTGGTCATTAAAATACGCTTAAGTAAAAATACACATTTTACAACATAGGCTGACCGTTTTTGTATGTAGATGGTTGTGTAGTAACACCTGTACTATAGTGAGCCCACCTGTGTCGCATTAATTTTAAATTGTTGTACATCCTGTGTGTTTCTTAATGTTTTAAATTCATACATTACAATGAGTAGTAGGAGTAGGAGAAAATTTGTACCATTGAATGTGAAACTGGAGGCTTTGAAAAGACTAGACAAAGGAGAAACATTAAAAATGCTTGCTGCTTAGTATGGAATCGGTGAAGTGGCAGTTGGAGATTGGCGTAGAAACAGACAAAATTGAGAAGTTTTCATCTAACAACTGTTCTGTTTCGTCATTTGAATGGAAGGCAATGAAGAAATCTGAATATGAAAAACGAGAAGCTTTGTTCATTTGGTTTACTCAACAAAGACAAAAAGAAAATCCAATTTCAGGGCATATTCTGCAAGAAAAAGCTATATTTTTTAGGAATGAATTAAAGGAAGGTGAGGACGATTTTACTGCAAATTCAGGAAGGTTGGAAGAAGCAATACGGCATAAGGCAGCTTGAAATTTGTGGTGAAAAACATTCTGCAGATTCTCAAGCTGTTGCACAATTTTGTGAGAAATTAAAAAACATTATACAAGAAGAAAATCTTACTTCTGATCAACTGTATAATTGTGATGAAACAGGACTAAATTATAAAATGCTTCCAACTAAAACTCTAGCCTCAAAAGAAGAAAAGGCTGCCCCAGGCTACAAAAAACATAAAGAGAGGTTAACAGATCTTGCTGCATCGAATGCAACTGGAGACCATAAACTGAAGCTACTGGGAATAGGGAAGTTTGCTAAGCTTAGAGCTTTAAGAAATATTACTGCTTCTACACTGCCTGTTACAATATGTCCAAAAATTTGCTTGGATGACAGAAATATTTTTAAGTAGTGCTTTGTCGAAGATTTTGTTCAGAGACCAAATGATACCTAAAGAAAAAGTGCTTGCCTTCCAAAGCAATCTTAATGCTTGACAACGCTGGTTCACACACTGATGAATTACAATGTGATGGTATTCGCACATTGTTCTTAACCCTTAATGTGACGAGTTTAATATGGCCTATGGACCAAGGTGTTTTACAATGCTTGAAAAAAAAAAGTATCGTCTACATTTGCTTCAAATGCTTCTACAAACAACAGAAGGTGAAAAAACCACCAAGAATTTCTATTTAAAAAAAATGCGATAAAACATAGTTTACTGGATAGCCGATTCATGGTCTGAAATAAAGGCGGAGACACTAAAAAAAGTATTGGAACCAGATTTTAGAGAATGAAATGGATACCAACAGTACAGATGAAGATGATCTGCCATTGGCAGAACTGATGAAAAAGCTTGCTGGATGTGAAAATGTGAATGCCAGTGAGGTTCAGAATGGATGAACAGTTTGGAGTGACTGATCTTGCAATTGTTGAAATGGTTAGTCAGCTCGTTGAAGACAGTAGCGATGAGGAATTGCCTGAAGAAATTTTACCAGTGATCATTCACACCTAGGGTTTTGCAGTGCTAGATGTGGCATTGCATTATATCAAGCAGCAAGCGGAAGCTACTCCAACTGACACCTTGCTTCTTAGAAGATGTGTGATATTGCTGCTAAAAAACAAGATTCTATTTTAAAACAAAGGACTTTGGACAATTGCTTTAAAATGTAACTTATATTTTTGCAACTTGGAAATGTCTGCCCATATATGCACATATAACACAGATATGTACTAAATTGTTTTTTATTTATTGTTTAATCATTATTTTACCCATTGATTTAGTGATATTTCTGTATAATCCGAGTTTTTTGTTATTCGAGGTAGCCTCAGCCCCAATTAGCTTGAATTACCAGGGCTCTACTGTATGTGAGATATAAACTTTAAATATAATTCAGTAACAAAACAGCATGCCAAGGAGAGTACCTTACTAAGAATGACCACCCAAAGAACGCAAATATATTTGAACGCCCAGGATTTGTTTCCCATCGCTGCAACCCTGAATTGTAAGGAATGGTGTACACTTTAAAAAAATGTATTTGTTTTGTTTCCCTTTTGCTTAAATCTAGTGGTTTAAAACTATTGCACAAAAAAGAAATTTATGATAGGAAGTTTGGTTTTTGTCCCAAAGCCTTTTAAAACCATTTCCTGGAAAACAAAATAGCAGAACACTTTGTAATATGTGAATCTTTCATGGTAATGATTATTGTTAAGAGCTTCCCAGGATACCAGTCATGTGATTTTAATAATTTAGCTCAAACTTTTCGCCTGGGCTTCGGCACTTCACCACTTCCTGAAGGTGGTCAGAGAGCAGCATAGCCTAAAGCTGAAGGACTTTATTAACAACACATGGCTGGTAACTCAAGAAGCTCTTATCAGAACATTCAGATATTTAAAGAACTGTACAATGAACAAAATATATTACACAATCACTAATAAAAACCTACTGCTGTATTTGTGTTGAAATTTGAACCTCATCTAAGGCTTGCCGTGATCTAACATCTCTCTCTCTCGTAAGAAAATGCATCATTTTCTTTATCAGTTGTATAAATAATTAATTTGCTTATTAAAAGTGTCGTGAATGCAAGCAAATGCAGGTGATGTGAGGGATTTTGAAAAGTTTTGCTACCTAAAATGGTAACTGCAATAGTATGCGAGACATTGGACATGAAACCAGAATGAAAGTAATCATTGACAATCTAGCTTACCTGGCATTACAAGTCTACCATGTCATGCATATGTGCAATCAAGGACAAAATGGCTACGTACATGCTCAAATGGTTGAAAATGTGCTGTCATTGAATTCATAACAGTAGAGGTCTGTGCACCCTAGATATTCATTGAAGGATGCGTATATTCATTGAATTCAGTCAGAAGATGTGCAAGAAGTCTGAAAGATTGCAATCCAGACAAACAAGTGTGCATAATCAGCCACAGAACAAGATCCAGCACACTGAACAAGTTGATTTGCAATGGAGCTATTGATCACATCCAAGTGATTTGCTTGGCTACAGGAAACTTTGCAATGGGTCCCAAAATGAAGCGGTGACAAAAACAGATGTTTCAAAAACTCCAAGGTGTTTACATTTTAATGTCCTAATTTTATTGCTGTTTCATTTTCTTTAACTTCCTCCTATAACAAAAATTAAACACACAATTTATTCAATAAATTTGTGAGTGGAATGGATGGATAAGTAAATGAGTTTTTCCTCGAGTTGTTCAGAAACATTAACAAATAAGCAAGTTTAGCAAATCTTTATCTGTATTCACAACAGCCACCTAAGGCCAAAAAAAAGACTAAGTGTTAAAAGGTAGTACATTTTCAAGAAGAGTTTGTCAAAAAAAATTCCTCTTTTAATTTATTTTCAATGTAAAGTGTTCACTAATACCAAAGATGAACATTTGTTTTGTATCATCTCTGCATTTTGCTTAGCACTTCTTGTTTATTCATTAATGCAAATGCAGTGCAAACATTTCATACTTACGCCAATTCATCTGTCCTGACTGGGGTGTGGCAAGTTTATCTCATGATCTATTGCAAGGGTTATGCAGGGCTGTGTATTTCTGAATATTGCGATAATTGCAATATATTCTATATGCAACTTAGATTTGCAAACAGTCACAAATTAGGGTGCTATGATAGATATTGTGTGCATAATATAATTGCGAAATGGGATTAGAAAAGTGAAAAGTTAACACACTTGGAATTATAGACGTTCTGTTGTTTTATAGCGTATTTCACATTTTAACTCTTTTCCCTTTTAATAACAACAATAGCAGTGAAACTAATTCAAATTTGTTTGATCCAGGCTTTGCTTTTTCACCAAATGCCAACTCTGATTATGACAAAGGACAGCTGGCCCAGATTCCCTTTTTCAGTAACTGTGAAGACACTTTTTTGTTATAATTCTTTTGTTGATATCTTAAGAAATCGACTGAAGCCTGGGGATGGGAAATTGTACAAGCTTTAATGCTTCTCTAACATAAATCTTGGTGTGTGCCAAATTTCCCAGTTCCTGTGTGCAGACAGTGAATGATGATTCCCCGCCCCCCCCCAGGTATAATTTAAGTGTAACAGATTGGTGTCTTGGAATGCTTAAAAAGAAATATTGAAACTTGTGGTACTCCATTTTGGATATAGAAGAAACTAAAGTTTGATATTACAGAAGTATGATGTAATAGGTCAGTAGTAACATTAAATTAAATGAAACATAATAAACATATTATGTGAAATATAATGTAAAATGTTTCATAAATCCATGTAAATTGTATTAATATAACATAAAACGAAGATAACATTTGCAAAACTACTCCTATTGTAGATTAATGTTGAATGCTTCACTGTATTGTAGGATTTACAGCAGTATGCAATTAGTCCTGTTTTTATTTTCCATATTGCACCTTTAAAAAATTTTGAAGTATTTTGTAGTGTTAATCCTGATAGAGAAAATTAAATGTACCTTACACATTGCAATATTATGACTTTAAGAATACACTTTTTCAGCAATTTATATTAATCCCCACTAGCAACATAAAATCTCTGCGCATACCAAAATAAAAAAAACAGGATAAAATTAAACCTTATGGTAAGGCTGCAGTATTGTCATGCAAATCACATACTTTTTACATAAATGTTTGGGTGCATTAAATACTGTTTCTTTTGAGTTCTCATAGAATACATAGGTGGAACATCTATACACCTTCCTCCTTGTATAATGTACAAAAGCCTAGATTCTACATTTAAAGCTAAGCATTTGAGATAGTAGTTGTGACTGCTGCGAGAAGAAACAGATTGCATTGAACAAATTCATAATGAAAGAATTTTAGAAGCAGGATAGAAGGCTGACAATAGATCCAAAATTTAATCCTGGCATTGAATGCTGTAGAGGAACAACAATCTTAATTGATGCAAAGAGGGAAATGAGCATGAACAGAATGAAATAAATTAGAACATAATCATTAGTGTTGATTCTGCAAAGAAAAAGATGCAGAGGTAAAACTAATTCAGTTTCTCTTTAATTGTATTTGGAGCAATTTTGAACTATACCTTATCAAAAAGCAATGATATGATAAATGTCTTATACAAACCAATCTTTTTGGCAAATCTAGTGCTAAAAAATGTGTTACACTCACATGACTTTCTCTACTCTTGTACAAACTATTTATACAAACGCTTATTCTCCATCTACTTCATGTTAATCGAGATAAACATTTGCAGAGTCTATCTTATTGCTAATTTTCTTGTAGATGTAAGGGGAATGTATATTTACAAGGGCAATTTGGAAATACAGTAGCCTTTAAGCACATACATATCTCTTAATAGCTGGTTGCTAGGTGCAGCACCATTCCCTTTCCCACAGATTAATACTCTTTGCATATCCAAGACAAAAAAAATGAATAACGAATTCCCATTTGAGAAAATAAGTATTGAAAAATTTAAGGGAATAACAAGTAATATCTCGAAAATGGTTCACTCAAGAAAAAAAATGTATACGACATAAATTGTGTATTTTAACGCGATCTACATTTTTTGTGTAGTAAAATTTTGTCTATCTCTTATGGTTTACCAGTTATGCAAAAGTCGTTCACAATAAAGAATACTTTTGGAGACATTCCCAGGAAATTCAAGATATACATTTTATTTGTCATAAAAATATCTTAAACATATGATATTTTAATCAAAATCGTTAGCCATTTTTGAGAAAATTAAAATTTTCGAAAAATCTTCCATGTAAAGGGTACTCTGGGGTAGGGGGATTTTCTTGAAAACCTTCGTGTCGCATCCTTGGAAGATACTGAACCTAAATACCAAGTTTGGTGTTTATCCGACTGTTCGTTTCTAAGTTGTGCTGTTCACAGACAGACACACACATGGACATGTTTCCAAAAATGCTTTTTTTGGATTTAGGGGGTCTCAAAACATGTATTTCCGGTGAAATCTCGGTATCGAAGTTTTGGGTGGAATATAATACTTCCCCTACTTACTATACGTAGTAGAGAAAGTAAAAAAGTAGTATTTTATTCAGTGCATCATGCAGATTCATCATTTAAGCTATAGAATCTATATCTTTTTCAGCCTATATTCCAACTGACATGAACTATGGACTGCTTGTCACAAACTTTTTGACCTCAGCTTTGTTCAACAGGAAATTTGCATCATGGTATGTGCAAAACGTGTATTTTTCCCCCCAAATTCTCAAATATGCAAAATAAGGGGTTGTTTTTGTTAAATTTCTTTCAAAAGAAAAGGATTTACAAACATTTTTTAAATTTTATCATTACAAACATGTCTTTATGTGAAAATCCTTAACCTGAAAGAATACTCTCGTGAGTTGTGATTGTGTTATACATCTGTACAGCATAAAAGAATAGCGTATTTGTTAGGCTCGTTTTCCATATTGTTTAGCCAGTGAATAAGGAAGAAATAAACACCATAATTATAATTTAACTTTATTTGTGTTGCTGACAAGCTCTGGTTGGTTTTTAATGTGTGTTTACAAAATTATTCATGGTCATGAATTGAAGGAATCATTGATTATAATCTGAAACTAAGTAGTATTGTTTACTGGAGCTCACTGAACATGCTTTTCAGCCAATTTATTAAGAACTAGCTGTTCAAGTCCAACTTTAGATTTCACATCTTCCCAAGTGTGTTGTGCAATTTCAGATGCTCGTTCTGCGCCTTTACACAAGACATCGTCCAAATATTGTGGTTCTGCTAGTAGCTGCTCAGTCTTCTCTCTAAATGGCTTCAACTTCTCTTGAATAACATCTGCTAATACCAGCTTGTATCTAATCGGAAAAAAAAGTCTCTTAAAACTAGTATAAAAACAACAATTAAGAAAGTTGAATATATGTACACTTATTTGCAAAGTAATTAAAAATAAGCAGCAGTTCACTTCTGGAGAACAACAAAGATAATACCTATTCAATAACCTAAAGAGGGAAAGAGATGTTTTCAGTGAAGCCAGTAAATATTCAATTGTGAACTATTTATTGCACTGTAAAAGCTTCACTCACCATACTTTATTGTAGAAAAGGAATATTTCATAGATGTTGCATACATAGGAAGATGCTCACTGACACTTTGATGAATTTGCTTTTATTGGTTTCAAAGTTCTTGATAAAAATGTTTTCCATACATCTAGTTCCTTTGCATTATGTGTAGTGTTTTAAAAATTAAATCTCTTTTTAGGCCATGGGTTACTTTCCAAAACTGAGCTATTGCTAAGTTATCTATTTGCCCTTGCTGGATGCTCCTTCAGTCTTAGTCCTATGTTTATTTTTGTGTTTTCATCACATCAAATGCAGCTGATGTGGTGAACTACTATTTTTTTTTAATGATATTTTGGCTGGATTAGTTGATTTTATGAAATTTTTTTTGAGGTGCCAATGTTTTACTTTATTTTAAACAAAGTGATTTGGGACAGTTATTGGAGACACATGGTTTCTATGGCAATCTCCCCTCTGCTATTGCTCTAGCAGTAAGGTTCTACCACTCTCCTTTCCCTTTGCCTACAAGCTGAACTTTAAGGGCAGTATATTGCCATATCATATTGCATAACATGTGTTTTCATACTGCTTACTAGCTTTGTAATATGTACAACCTGGCAATGCTGTTCTCCCATTTCTCTACTGTGAGTGAACTGTCACAAGTCACTTCTTGTTTAAATGCTATTTTATTTCTTAAACTAAAAGTTGTTTGGAAATGATATACTATGCCTTTAACAGTTGATTATGCCATGTTTATGTTGTCTTAGATTACAACCATTAGTGTTTAGGTAATTTTGCATAAGCCTTTCTATACCTTCCGTACTCAATACATTTTTTTTTTATTTCTCATTAACTTCAAATCTAAAAATTTGATGTTGCATTCATGACTATTGTTTATTTTTATGTCTACTTCACCTTTTTTTTTCTCTCTCTCTTAAATTCCCCCTGTTTTTCCCAGTTTATGATTACCATGTTTTCTCTGTTTTTACTTTTTACTGTTACACTTATACAACATCCATATCCATGGTGGGACACGAACCCACAACCCCCAGCTTGGCAGAGCACAGAAGCTATATGCGCCAACGACCATAGCTATGAGGGCTGGCTATCTTAATGGAGATAAACCTTTGCAGAAATAGTTTCATTGCACATTTCATTGTATGTACAAGGGGTATAAAAGAAACTGAATCGATAGTAAGAAGTTTAAAAGCTGGCTTTGAAATTCCATGCTCTTTCCATGATATTGCGAGAAACAACTAAATAGTGACAGCACTTTAAAAACTAATCTAATAAAAGCTTATTTTTCTGCCTACTTCATTTTAATCAGAATAAACCTTTGCAGAAATAGCTACATTATAATTTCATTACAGATGCAAAGAGAATAACAATAGTAACATTTTTAAAAAGAAGCTAATATGCAGACCTTAAAATTCCATACTCTTTACATGTAATTGTGAGAAACAACTGAATGTCTAGGACTTTTAACAGAATGACAAAATATTGTAGGAATAATTCTAACTGCACAAAACGAAACTAATGTTATAACTGAGTTATTGCCAATTAATGTCATTTTCTATATTTTTGGCCCTATCCGACTCAGAAACACCACCATTTTAAAGACCTTAGAATAATGTACGTGTGTTGCAGTTCATGTGAGTATTAATAAACAATGCCACAGCTGTGCATTTTTTGTTGCAATATTTCTGCAAAATAAATGCGAAGAAACAGCAGTTGCTTCTGGTTCACTTAAAACTTGAGGGTTCAGAATATCCTCTCCCTTGCATTCTGAGGAGAAGATGCTCGAAAGATTAAACCTTTAAATCGGAGCCAATGAGGAAGCACTCGAAGCTAGCAGAAATGACAGTAACCAATAAGATAGAAAAGAAACTTGTCTCGATGTGAGACAACCGAGGGCTGTTTATTTTGAGTATTTAAGGGGATGTTTTCAGGATTAGTGGCTACTCCAACAGTCTTAGTTGCACTGATCACCTGTGGCTCGTTATCATGAGAATGTGATGCTCAAAGTCCCGCAAATTTTAGATACAAAGCGTGGTAACTAAGTTGAAAGTTTAATAGCGCACAGAATAACTGTGATACATAAATAGTTTGCACTGATGCAGTAATTTGTATCACAAATTACTTAAATGTAAATAATGATTGTAATATGAATATGCATTTTTATGTGACATTGATTTCAGATGTTTATTGATTGTAAATATTGTTGGAAAGTAAATTTATACGGCTTTACTGAAACTCAATAATAGCGCAATAATGCAGAAAGGGGGGGGTGAGCTGTTTATCATTATTGGAAACAAGGAAGTTACGTAATGTTGGCGCGTTTTCGGTAGAAACTTCTGGAATATTTTCTCCCTAAAAGCAATATGTATTCGTGGTTTTCATTGGATATTAAAATAGACGCTAATGTTGGCGCGTTTTATTAGCCAATAGCGTTCATTTATAATCTTTAGGCGTATCTTGATGCAAGCGTATAAATAGGGTAGGTTCGAGGTAGCTTGCCCCGCAGTTCATCAAAAATCTGTGTACACTACACGTCGTCTTCAGGCAGTTCATCAAAATTCTTTGTGCAATACACGTCGTCTTAAGTTCGTCAAAATATTTGTATGAGATACGTCAGCTATAGATTCACAAGTTACGAAAATCTAAAGTATTATAAAGTTAATTATACACAAAGTTGAAGTACGTGAATTAAAAGTGATCAGTAAGAAGTATTATAACAGTTTCAGTTTGGCGAGTATCCAGATCAATATGTAAAAGTGATAGTGAACGTGTTCGACAATAAAAATTATAAAACAAATTTCTTCATCAGTGTAATTTTTGGATAAAAGATTCCTTTCCGCTTCACAACCTGTATAGAGACACATGTTCGACCCAAGATAAGATAATAGCTAGCCGGAGGACATTTGAAATGAATTATTTCAAAAACTGATACTAGGAACCGCAAATTGCTAACGCCAGATGGAGCTACAAACCAAACAAATGAATGACGTCACAAGATGGCTTCAACACTGATGTAAACAAACATTTGTAAGTAATACCGTTGCAAATTGGCTTCCATACGTGGGGCAGTTAAAATCATGTAACCAAACAAAACAAAAGCAGGACAACATAAGATCTTCAAGTTCTAATAATTTACGTAAAAACATATTACGTAAGCAAGAATGTTACTCTCACAGCACGAGTGTTACCTAATTAATGAAAGTATCGCTGATTGTGAAAGGGTAGAAGGTGCCATGCAGAAGAGAACCTGTGAACTAAGGAATGGTGACCTATTAAGAAAGCCAAGTAGGGAGTAATCAGAATAGCGATTCTGTCCACTGAGGGTTCAGGTGTGAGACTAACTAGCAGAACTGTAATCTTGCAAAGGACATAGCAGCAAGCTGAGAGCGGTGTCAAAGATAATCAACCTCTGTGTGCTCATTTCAGTATACCTTGCCCCCCCTTTTTCCCTCTTCCCGCCATTTGCACTTTACCGACAACAGTACAGTACGATGCTGATGCTGAAAGTTTGGGCTGATCCTGAGTATGCTACCTGGCCCAAGAATCAATGGCGAAAAAGTCATCTTTGAGCCAGGCAGCCCAAAGGAATGAGTGATGAAGGTAAGGGAGGAGCACTTGCAAACATGTCAGGTATTCAAGGACGGGCAGCAGGATACTCCCGCAGGTGGGGTGACAGGCAAAATTGCCACAATATTGAACCATTAATAACTGATATCTTGGAAATAGCTTATTGCCACAAAAAAGTTATTTGAAATAAATTGTGTGTTTTAAAAAGGTCTAGATATTTTATTTTTTTTTTTTATTTGTGTAGTCTGCATTTGTCTATTGCTTAACATTTATCAGTTATACAAGATTCCTTCCGAATGAAGATGACTTTATAGGCTATTCCCAGAAAATTCTAGACGTAAATTTTATTTGTCATGTAAATATCTTTAATATATGGTATTTTAATCAAAATTGTTACAAGCCATTTATGAGAAAATAAAAACGTTAAAAAAATTTTCCATGTAAAAGGTTGTGGAGAATAAGGAGATTTTCTTGAAAATATTTGTGTCGTGTCTATGGAAGATGCTGAACTTAAATACCAAGTTTGGTATTTATCCAACATTTCATTTCTGAGTTATGCTGTTCACAGACACACACCACACAATTTTTTTTTGACTAAGGGGGCCCTCAAAACATGTATTTGCAGTGAAATCTCCGTATACAGTTTTGGATGGAATGGGCAGTACCTTCTCTACCTACTATGTATGTGGTAGAGAAATTAAAAATGAAGTATTGAAAAGTTCAAATCAATAACAATGGATATCTCGGAAAAGTTATGTGGAATGAATTGCATGTTTTAAAGAGATACCACATATGTTTTGTCTCTCTCTCTTATGGTTTACCTATTACACAAAATTCCTTCTGAAAAAAGAGGACTTTAGAGGCTATTCAAGATATACATTTTATTTGTAATGAAAATATCTAAATATATGATATTTTAATCAAAATTATGAAAAGCAATTTTTGAGAAAATAAAAAATATTGAAAATTTTTTAAGTCAAGGGTAGTTTGGGGAGTGGGGATTTTCTTGAACATCTTGTGTCTCATCTTTGGAAGATTCTGAATTTAAATACCAAGTTTGTTGTTTGTCTTTTCATTTATGCTGTTCACAGACTCACACAGTCTTTTTTACTAAGAATGCCCTCTATATATCCAAGGAACCTCAAATGTGTTTCTACTGAAATTTTGGTATCAAATTTTTGGGTGGAATGCAATATTCCTCTTAACTACTAGGTACGTAGTAGAGAAAGTAAAATGGCAACATATTATTCATTTATCTATTGTAAATTTTAATGCCAATTCATGCATCTTCATTTTCACAACTAAACACATTTTCAGCATATCTACATCACAGTTTTAATATACATGAGGAAATATTTTGGTGATATGTACTTCAACATTTATAAATTTGACCAGTGAGAAAGGATTATCTATTGCCAGTTATCTCTGGTTTGTAAAATTTTCTTGGAAGACAAAGTTCAAAATTTCTATATTATAAACAATTGTAGTTCATTCTTTCTTAGATTCAATGGCAGTAACCACTTCATTAAATATCTAAACAATATCTCCTGAAATGTCATCAGAAGATACTATCAATTCTTCCTTTGAAAAGTGTACATCCTGAATTTTGTCAAAGAGTTTTGATCCCAAGGCTTTAAATGCTGTAGAAGTAGTTTTCATTACAAAAACTATAAAACAGCCAAATTTTTTATATCCCACGATATGATTTCTGAAAAATTCTTAAGATGATGATCATATTTCTGTGAATCTACAAACACAAACATCCTTCAATTATGATTTGAGTAATAAAACTAGCTGGAGTGTTTCTATTTTTAACTCAAAACATATAGAGCCCACCTCCATGATGAATGGGTAGCTTGTCTGCCTCACTTCAAAAGGGTCCCAAATTTGAATAATCTCAACTATTTTGAGTTACCTGGATAAGGTTTTTTCCCACAGTTTTCCTTTATCCTTGGAAAATGATTGTTGGCAACTGTGGACACTGGATTCACCTGACATTTGTAACATATGAAAGTGTAGAGAAGATGCCTAAAAACTTTATCCTATGCATATAATGTGACCTTTAAACTTCATTCCCTTTAAGGAATTATTTATACTTTTAAAGATCTAACCTGGTCAGGACATGGTTTTAATAAAGAGTCAACTGAAAAATTCAAATTCAAAATTTGAACACGGTTCTTCCGCTCTCTGTGCTGTTGCTCTAACCATTAAGCTACTGTGACAACACACCGGTGAGACACTGAATTCCCTAACTGAGTCAGGTTGTTTCCCAAGTAGACCACCAAGGAAGCTTACTTAAAGATAGCATTCTCAATAGAGACCTGCAATCGCAAATACTTTTATTACTGGGTACGTGGGTTTTTTAAATTACAACTAAGGAATTATTTATACTTTATAAAGACCTAACCTGATCAGAGCATGGTTTTAATAAAGAGTTAACTGAAAAATTCAATGCTGCAGCCAGGATTTGAACACGGTTCTCCAGCTCTTCCACATGGAGAATATTAATTGAATTGAATATTTATTGTAACCCTTGATGCCATAAATATACAAACGCAAGCAAATTACAGAAACATTTTTATAGTTACACCTAAATTTACAATCTAATAACCTTAACATCCATCTATATGTGAGTTCCTTATACACAACCCGGGTTATCTGTATAATGAAAAATTAAACCCCATGGCCCATGCAGGACCTTACCCTGCCAGCTTCATGCCCACCAGAGGTGGGCGATCATCCAACCAATACAGGGAGGAGATGTGGCCAGCATCATGCATCCCCCAACTGGAATGTCAGCTCTCGAAGATGAGTAGACACTGATGCTATACCTGGGACTTAAAATCTGCACCCCAAAGGGTGGGATCAAATCCAGGCATATTCTGTGGCCAGCAACAGAGCACTCCAGCCCACTGTGCCATACTGTAGGACATCTATATAATGAAGCCCCCACTATTTAACTATCTTATCCATTCATATCTCAATTCTCTTTATCTTTTTTAACTGCTCTAATACATTTCTCCCTTACTTTTTCCAAATATTCTCCCATTATTTATTCCTGTTTTTTCCAATACCAGTTAGTATTTTAAGTGTTATAATTTCTTTCTATAGTTTTATGTTTTTATTTTGTTTCCCATATATCCTCCTACCATCTCTTCACCCCATCACATTCTAATAAACAGTGAAATATTCCTTCTAGCTCCCCACACATAATACATTCTTCCCCATTATCTCCTCTCAAACCTTTTAAAAATAGTGCTCCTGATCACATCCATGCAAATCCTTCCCTCCCAAATTTATCACTACAATCTACATATTCCTTCCTCCCCCAATCCTTTTTAATTATTCTCATAATTTTAAAGAGCTCTTATGTCTAAAACTAGCCCAAATCTCTTGCCTATCTACGAGGGTTGGGGCAAAAGACATGGCAAATATTCTTTTACTTGTAGATATGTGAACGGATCACAAACGTATATGTGTCGTGTGAAAGTTCTGCAAGCATAGTGTGTATGCATAACAATAGATGGCTCTGTGATAGCTGGTAGTGAGACAGGAGGGCTGTGAAATCAGTCAGTTGGTTAGTGTCGTGCTAGATGGAAGTAACCCGTGTTGAGCAGCGCGCTTACATCAAAATAGCCGTTCTCATTGGAATGTCACAGTGAATTAGTGGAAGTCCTTGGGAATAATGCCCTACCATACCGTACAGTAGCAC
Organism: Deroplatys truncata; assembly: GCA_030765065.1. Taxonomy (NCBI): domain Eukaryota; kingdom Metazoa; phylum Arthropoda; class Insecta; order Mantodea; family Mantidae; genus Deroplatys; species Deroplatys truncata. Next base: position 72,298,223 of record CM060981.1, on the reverse strand, counting down.
GGTGGGCAGGAAAGTTTCAGCAAGGACGTGTGTCAACCAGTGGTGAGCAACGTTCGGGACGTCCTGTCAGTGTGCAGAACGACGTGGCACATGCCATCATTGAGCAGCTCCTGGATGAAGACAGACGATGGACGCTACTGGAGTTAGAGATGGCAAGTGGCATCGAGAAACATACCGTCCACAGGATATTGCGTAATGAGCTGCAACTATGCAAAATCGCATCGCGGTGGGTACCGCATGCACTGATGGAAGTTCAAAGGTGGGTGCGCTATGCAATATGCTTCGACCACCTTGCACGCTCGCAACAGGTTGGCGATCAATTTTGTCACGAATAATCGCCATCGATGAATTTTGGGCCAGGGCATACGAACCAGAGCTGAAACGTCAGTCCGCGGAGTGTCGACATGCTGGTTCACCAAGGAGGCAGAAGTTCCGTCAGAATCCTTCCCCAGTCAAATTGCTGGTTATCGTCGCATATGACGTCAGGGGTATCACTGTTTGCCACTTTCTTCCACATGGCAGAACAGTGACCGCACAGTACTACAGGGACTTCCTGGTGCAACAGGTACGATGTGGCGTTCGGGAGAAACATCTGGATCTTGTGGACAGTGCAATAATCCTGCACAACAATGCAAAACCACATAAAGCAGAGTATGTAGGGCAGCTACTGCGACATTGGGGATGGGAAGAATTGGAGTACCCACAGTACTCCCTTGACATTTCGCTCTGTGACTTTGATCTCATTCGAAAGATTAAGGAACCACTACGTGGTAGGCGGTTTGCAACACGAGAGGACACTGCTAACGCCGTGCGCGAACAGGTGACCCGATTCACACATGGTGCAGCAAATGCTGAGGCAGATGGTATTCAGCGCCTCCCACATCATTGGCAGCGTGTGGTGACAGTAGCAGGGGACTACTTTGAGGGTTTTTAGGCCCAGATTTATCGTGTCAACTGTATGTGTACTGTGTTGTCATTCTTTTGCACCGTGAAGGCCGTGTCCTGTTACTACCGTAATAAATTAGTGTGTTACGATATTTCAGTACTATTTGTTGTCCACACATGTAGCTAACACCTTGTCCTTTCATCTGTATTTGTCACATTTTCCAACTGGACTGGTATCTTCAAGAAAATAAATAGTTGCCATGACTTTTGCCCCAACCCTCGTATATTTTCAATTCTTTGCCTAACTTCCATCCAAAACCCTACTCTAGTTTGGTCTCCAAATTTCCATGGCTCCCCCATTTCAATTTTTTGTAATATTTTCCATACTCATCCATCTAGCTGTTACTTCTCATTACTTCCATTTGGAACTTCATACACTCTTTTAAAACATTAGGTATCCTAATTTCAAAATCCTGTGCCAATATTTTAAAATTCTCTCCATCTTCAAACCTTATTCTCTACCCTTCCTAACTCAGCCAATGCCACTCCCTTCGGCGAAGCTTTAGGCAATCCCAATATCTCTCTACAAAATATTCAGTGAATTAAGTCTGCTTTCATCCATTCCTTTGAAGGTTCCCCACACTTCCGCTACTTGATACCTCGCCCTCAAATAATTAAATTCTTTGATATTAGTTAGGAATCCTAACATTGCATTTCACAGGCATACTACTTACGTTTTGATTTTTAATTAACTAAGGCTTGTATTCAAACATTACTTTCAGTGACAACTTTTCATAGACTGCTTTGTTACCAAAGTTTAATGTTAATGTAAGTCTTATTCATAGATGACAGCTTCGATACTTTAACTTTGACTCTGAAAGTTCAAATTTCATGACTAAATTCCAATGTTGGCTAACCAATTTTCAAACACATAGCCCTCTGTATAAAGAGCAAGCAAAATGAGTACATCTAGGTCTAAAATCAACTGATGTATGCAATAGAGATAGACATTGACCTAAGCATCTGCATTTTGCTCCTCCCCTTCACAACACATGTTGATAGGAAAAATTTGAATGGGCTGAGGTTAGATTAGATACTTATGCTGTTGTATTGCTGTTTTTTATTTTGTTTTTGACAAGAAGGATAACTTAGTACCAAACCTTTACTTGAGAAAATTCTTACTATACCGCTGACGTTGCTTTCTCTGACTGAGCTACAATACTTTTTCTTTTACAGCAACCTAAAAAATAATTGATTTTAAACTGCAAATATTGCATCTATACACTCCTTTTCTTATAAATATCTTGCCTGTCTTGAATTACATATAAAAGAATCTACAAATAGGCAGAAATTACTGGCATTCTACATTCAGAATGTGAAAACTGAAATGTGATGCAAACGATTCCTTCATTATTTAAGTATATGTGAGAAAGCAATAATGGATTTCAATGGGTATGATGAGATTGCGGTTTGAGGTCTTTGTTTATACTCAATTTGCTTAGTTTAAATATGAAATTTTTTAAAAAGAAACTTCATTTAAGCCTTGAATTAGGATTGTCAGACGCTCCTAGCAGTAATCATCAATAAGCTTTGTTCTGTAATTCATTGTGCAGCAGAAAAGCGCCTCAATTATGAACACATGCTCTTTCTGCTAATGTGAGATAATCTGCTGAGATTACTATTTATTGTAAACTAATAGAAGATAAATGTAACATTTTACTGCATAATACTGCAGCGAAATTAATAACTATATGATGGGTAGAATAGGTAATCCACTTGATATTTATTAAATCTGGATCTGAATTCATTGTCCCAGAAGAACTCTTTTGGATTTTGTGCATCCCTTACAATGCACCAAGGAATACAAGCATTGTCATAATGTCCCGAATTTATTGCATATTTTCAGCAACACCTACTTTTACCAAAATTTCTGTCATTTTCACAGTTTTCTACGTAAAGTCAGGTTGTAGCATATCAGTGACTTCAAAGTAAAGTTTCAATCGAGGTTATTTTTTTGGAAAGTCTTGTTCTTAAATAACAAATGGACAATTCTGTACTTTCGAATCTACTTTCATCCACTCTCATTCATGAATTTAAGACAAGTATTTTAAACTTTTGATAACTTACTTGCCAGTATCCATTCCTGTACAATGAGCACAAATTTCCTCAGGGGATTGTCCAGTTAGCAGAGAATGAAGTGTAATTAGGTTGGCAACACCAGGTCGTTTCTCTGGCTCATAAGTAACTTCTGAAGTGAAATCGGTTAGAGCTTTCTTACATTTCTCAAGAATGTTTTCTGGAGAATCAGTAATCATTATTCGACTTTTTGAATCACCTTCAGATTTTGACATCTTTTTTGTAGGATCTCTGAGATTCTTAATTCTGCTAATGGAAGAATCTGTAAAATGAAGAAACAAAGCCATACTAATGCAAATGATATTTTAACATGGTTGCATAGGTTCCTAGGAAATGGAACTGCAAACCATTTCAGACTACAACATTTTCACATTGTTATGTTTGTAAGTTAACGTATTGTATGTATACAGTATTACCCAGCTTTGTCCCTGCTGTTTACATATTTTTAAGGTCCCATCAATTTCCCTATACTCACAATGTGTTATAATCCTCGAATTTATGTAAGTGAAATTTCAATTTCCTACCATTGACACCATGCCTTATCAATCTCTAGCACAAAACAACGTGGTGTCAGATGGGATAAAGTGTTTTGTTTACGTAATTTATTGTTACGTAAGTTATTAGCCTCACGCTTGGGAAGCCAACTTGAAGAAGTTATTGTCTTTATGTTGGAGTTGTTTGTACCACGCTTTGAGTGTTAATTTGAAGAAGATTGTTTGTTACGTATGAGAAGCTGATTTTTGAAGATGTATTTTTGTTGTTATGCTCCAAGTTTTAAAAAAAAATTTATATTAACTTTGTTATTAAACTGCTTCTATAGATAGTACTTATATTTATGTATGCCTCGGCTGCGTCAGTCTTACTTTAGAGATATGTTTCTCTTAATCAGGGCGTGGTATGCCAAGAATGTAGGCTTACACAGATTTTAAGTTTAAATTCACTTTTTTTTATTAATCCTTGGCACAAATTAAATAGCACTACACTGATATTAAGAGCTGTGAGATTCTTTAATTTAAAACTTGCACTTTGTTATCACGAATACTTAATTTTTGTTACACACAGAGAATGCATCTTCCATCCGGTCACTACCAAGGTCTTCCAGCAACTGAACATATTTCAACCGTCCAAAACCCATAAGCTTCTGTATTTCAAGTCTCTGATTGGCTAATCCTAGTCCAATAGAATACCTGCATTTAATTAAAGCTTTTTCTGGCTGTTGATTGGCTAATTTTAAACTGTCACAAAATTTACATTATCGTTGCTGTCCTAATCATGACTAGTAGCATTTAAACTCATTATTGCCTTAAGGTTACCTCATTGTTATCAATGTTAAACTTATTATTCTCACAGCTCTTACATTATTAAATTACGTAATGTATTCATATAACATTTTTAAACATGTTTACAATAATATAAGCATATGCAATGCCTGTTACATACATTTTAAAAAATTACTACATACATATTGCTTCAAGGCGGGCTGTTATTGAATTTTCATATTATATCATTTAATTAAAATTATTCAAGTATTAAAAATACTGCCTCACAGAGGACCATTTAATCAGTCATGATATTTAAGGAACCTTGGGTCTCAACAAAAAAATCAGCCATGGATTCCACGGACAGTTAAAATGGCATTTTGAATACAACCTTTGGTGTGATGACTTGATATTTGCACTATCTTGTGGCAACCTGTGAAAAAATAGCTGCAGTTGAACTTCCAGGTCTGAGTGGCATTTTATTGTGCGCTTTGCTTTGTCTTGTACACTTGCAAATTGCAGCAGTATATCGTACATTCTACTTAACCCAAGTTTTTCGTTATTTGTTATGTTGTTTGCAATTATTCTTCTTCAATCTCTTGTTATGTTTTAAGTTACAATATTTATTTGGTTTGCATCTTGCAATTACATTTTTGTTACTTGTTTATTTTCTGATTATTTTTCCCTGTTATTGCTCTTGCTATTTTAGCAATGGAGGGGGAAAAGGGAAAGGAAGTGGACTTGTTTCTGGAACACGTGTTTCACTAACATGTGTGGAGGACATTCAAAGAAGAGGAAGTACGTAGTTACTGAAAATATAATAAACTTGAGGATATTGTGAAAAGCTGGTTTGAAATAACTAGAGCAGCAAATATACCAGAGAATGGAGTACTCTTAAGGGAGAAGGTGTTTAAAGTGGCAGCTATGCTGGTTATAGAAAACTTTACTGCAACCAATGGATGGACAGACAGATTAAGGAAGCATTATAATGCAACCTACAAAACTGTGTGTGGCAAGTCCACTTCTCTGCAATGAAGGTGTGGAACAATGGATCAATGGTAAGCTTCAAGAACTGACCAAGGATTATGATGCTAAGGATGTGGTCAACATTGACGAAACTGGATTGCTTTTTAACATTCTACTCAGCAAAATACTGGCAATTGAAGGACATAAATGTCATGGCAGCAAACACAGTAAAGTAAGACTTTCTACTATGTTGAAAGCTAATACTGATGGCTCTGAAAGCCTTTAATCATTTGTGATAAGCAAATCTAAAAAAGCATATACTGTTTAAAGAATGTGCGGTCCCTGCCTACATCATGTGATGCCAATAAAAAGGCTTGGATGACAGCCGATATATTTTGGAAACAGCTTTCTGCCCTTGATGCTAAAATGGGTCAACAGAATAGGAGGATCCTGCTATTCATTGATTGTTGTCCTGCACATCCTATTGATGTGCATTTGAGAAATGCAGTTCCTGCCAGCTAACTGCAGAAGCAATTTGCAGCCATTAGATCTGGAGATTATTCATTCCTTCAAGACACTGTACAGAAAGACTGTGGCACAGCTAACATTGAAAGTAATGGATGATGGTAAGGGCCTTTCTACCTATTAAATTTCTGTATTTGATGCCCTCCACTTCATCGCAAAAGCATAGAAGGATGTCACGCAATCCAATATAGCCAACTGCTTTCGCAAAGAAGGATTCTTCCAAAATGGAAAACACAGAAGTTGAAGTCCCTTTTGACCACCTGGGGTGTTTTGCAGCTAGGTTATAGCACTGAAGTTTTCACTGCAGTGGATGAGGCAGTTGCGACTTCTGAAGAGAAGTCTTTTAAAATATTTTATATTTGAGTATACTGTAGCAGACTCCAACAGCAGTGATGAGGGCAAAGAAGACAGTACAAGTGTGATGTCAACAAGTGCTGCAGCAGGTGCAGCTGTGAAAGTGCTGCAGAAATATCTTTTGTGTGCAGATAGTGGTGAAAAAAACTTCGAAAAATTTTATGAACTTAAGAAGCAAATAGAGGTAATTAGATGTTCCTGATTGTAACTGTATGATAGATAAATAAGTGGCCCACATTCAACAATTAACTGCCATTATTGCAAAAAGTAAGCTTTTTGTGTTTTCTTATTTATAAAAATCAGAAATTATAGAATGTTATGTGCATAATATTTGTAAACCCCTACCCTTTCACCAGTAGCAGAATATTAAAACTGGTAACTTGTTAATGGTAGCAGTATATCAGATTAGAGTCTGAATAAGCAGTTAAAAGGTAAGTTTTTTTTACAACAGTGTAACACATATTTCATTCAACTGTATTATTCCAGTCATCTTTTTGCATACAGATTAGGTGATACTATGTTTTCTGAGCAGCTCCTTGTTTCTCACAATTTATACTTTTACCCATTTTATACCATTTTTCTTCTAGTCCTGAAAAATGTAAAAGAGAGGTAATACTGTGTATACATTTAACTAACAGAGTTAGGCTACATAAATATGTTTTAAAATATCAAGTTAATTTGCTTGAGGTTAGTGCATGAGGTAGCAATAAAATTATAGCTTCATATACTGTTTAGCTAAAAGATGTTTAAGTTAGGCATGCCAGTGTCTAGTTAATGTTGAAAAGGCACTATCAATTTCCACCAATTAAAATTATGCTTTGATGCTAATGGCTCCAAACTTGGCCAAAAAAATTTGTTTATGAGGTTATACTTGTACAGAAATCATGACTAAACATGCAGGCTTCATTTTTGTTTTTAAATAAATTATTGCAATTCTTCTGTAACCATGTCACCTTCCATAACTGTAAGATGTCAAACTAATGTTCTAAAAATGCTGTCTAGAAAGTGGTGACTCAGATTTGAGGTTAAACAGTTTGATAGTTTGTCTTGGGGAGTGAGGCAGTCTTAGCTACTAACAACCCAGGTTTTGATAATTTTTTTTCATCACTCAGTGGTAATGGAAGAAGATGTAATAACTGCATGCCCATTTTCATACATACAGGAAATGAATTCCTTTCAACAATAACTGACAAAAGATTAAAAGATGATTCTTATATTTTCCGTGATGTCAACTAAAAGAAAAATGTTGAAAACAAAAAAATTACCTATCATGGCCATGCAGAGGGTAATTTATACTTCACACTCATGTAATGACTATTCACAATATTTAAAGCAATAAAATGTTTCATACTTCGCAAATTTCAGGATTTTTCTGAAAGTATATAAAAATACAATTTTTAACTTGCCTTTGTCTGTTTTCCCATCTGTGCATTTACTGATAGTGTCTTACCTTCTATTAATGCCTCTGGTACAGGAAAGGTTTCTCCAAAACGATTATTAAATATTCTTGATAAATGATGGCTTAACTGTAAATTCTGTACTTGATCTTCCCCTGCTGGCACATGAGTGGCTCTAAAATAGGAAACAGAAATCATATTAAATTATCAGCAATGTTCAAAAGATTTGTAAGCTATTTCACATTATGGTTTAATTTTGAAGATGCACCATATTGTATTAGGATGCCCAGTAAAATTAAATTAACTATGCTGCATGAATTTATTTCCAATGTATGAGAATTTGTATCTTCAAACAGCCTTCTATTATATATTAGAGCTGTAACACCTCAAAATTTGGAGGGACTGTAAAAATAACTGAGTTTAGAGGGGAAAACAAACTTCTGACAAAGTTCTTGTCAAAAATCAATCACAAGCATATTCCTCAGTCACAGGTATCAGACATGTGTTATTTCTTTGTTTCTGATAGTAATTCTCTAACCTTGCAAAACATTCTGTTAATTTGGCTGTTGCAGTATAAAATTCACTGAACCACTAATATGAGCATGCAATCTGACCTTGAGGCCTCTAGTCCCAGTGTAACTTGGAGAAATAACATACCAAAACATTACATAGATGAAAATAATAATAATAATAATAATAATAATAATAATAATAATAATAATAATAATAATAATAATAATAATAATAATAATAATAAAGAATCTGTGATCTGATTCCAGGCCAGTATTGAATATTTCAGGCCTGAATCAACTTTCCAACTTAAGCCTGATGCACAATTGCCCAGGAATAGTAAAAAGTTAAAAGAATCCTTTTCAAATGTAAATTGGTGGGAAACTTTCCAAAGCCTAGGAACACCAATGGAAACATTGGTCAAGTTTCACGTTTACCATTCCTGTTCTTGATCATAACATACTGCTTACCATGAATGGCTGTGACCCATAATAGTAACTAGAGCTCTTGCTAGTAGCGGCTTGGAAAAAAAAAAAATCAAGGTGAGTCTCAGCAGTTGAAGTGCTTCCATTCTGAGTTTCGTTTCTGCTGTTGACAGTAACATTTATTTTAAGAATCACAAACTATAGCTTTTAAAAATGTTTACCATATTGACTTCAAGATTGGCAAACATCCATTTGGATGAAAAAGTATTATTGGTTGGTTTCAAAAAAGTGATATCCAAATAGGCAAGTTGTTATTTGATATACTAACTGACATGCTTTCCTGTTTCCATCCTTGGTTCATTGTGAAATATTAAATGTCAGGAATGTTAAAATATTTCACTTTCTCTTCTTGTTCTGGTTTCCATTCCCAATTTATTGTGGAATAACTTTAGAAACTGATAAATTCCAGATATTAAATTGAGGTTAGGGCCGATGCTTACCATTTCATTTTCGATTGATTCTGCATGGCATACTCACCTTCCCGTTCTGTTACTGGACAATTGTGCATCAGGCTTTACTGCCTATTCATGGCTACACAATTATAAAATACAATAATAATAATACATTTTATCAATTATTTTGCATCTGCAAAGAATATGGCTTGTGGCTGCATCAGGCCAGTGTGCAAATAACCACCATTTTCAAGAATATTTACCCAATCCTATTGACCTATGGAATAATAGAGTACTTTTTCTAAAGTTAACATTTCATTTTATTCAAGACACTGTTTTAAATAAACTGTAAGTAAAACAAATGTATAACAGATTTGTTGCTAGTGATGGTCATAATTGTGCTTGTTTTTGCTTAAAATAAAACAATTATTGCTAAACATAACTATCCACATAAAGAAAATAATCTTAACAAAAGAGAAATATTAAAAGCACACAATTTTATGCATAAGCCATTGAGAAAGTCATTATTAACATGTATTTATATACAGATGCAAATAATTGAGGAGTATTAATTTACTTTCAACTCACTGAAAGCACATTCCATGGGGAAGAGAAATAAGTAAATATGTATTCTACATTAATCTACAATCTTAAGAAACCCTTAAACACCCAGCACTGAAGTACTTGCGGCAGCAGGTCGTCACTGTGATCGTCATCTCGAGTGAGATGCCTTGGTGGTCTGTCTGGGAAACAACTTGAGTCAATTGGGGAATTCAATGTCCTACCGGCAAGTTGTCACAGTAGCTCAATGGTTAGAGCAACCACACGGAGAGCGGGTGAACCGTGTTCAAATCCCGGCTGTGGCATTGAATTTTTGAGTTGACTCTATATATACAAAATAAATAAATAAATAAAATGTATTCCTTTGTCTAAGTTTTGTACAGTATGATTATGTACACTGACTCCAGAAAGTATTGTTTCCACTTTAAAAAATTCTAAAGCCAAATTAAGAGAGAGTAAATTCTCATTTTTAATATGCAGAAAGAACAAACAATATTTATATGTTCTTGTTACGTGCTCTATGGATTTCGTAGGAGTAGCAGAGATAGCAGGTTTTAAGTTTCTAGAGAAAAAGGCAAGGAAAAGATGCAATAGGAGAAGAGCATCAGAAGGAGTCGGCCTGTTTGTAAAGAACGATATGGAAACAATTATTGATATAAAAAAATGGAGAATAGCAGTTCCAATGTATTATGATCAATAATTGAACAGAATAACAGAGTAAGATTAGGAATAGGGGTGACATATAGCCCTCCAGAAGCATCAAACTTTTACGACAGTAATTTTTATAGTAAGCTAGAAGAAGACATGGAGGAAATATGGGAAAAGATGCCAGAAACAGAATTTATTGTGATGGGAGATTTGAATACAAGAATAGGGGAGGAGAATGGAAGGTTGTTAGGCAAAGAGCGGGTAGAAGAGGATAGGGATGTGATAAGGTCAAGGAAAAGCAGGCACGGAGTGAGTAATAGGGAAGGAAAAAAGTTACTAGAATTTTGTGAGGTAAACAACATGTTAATATGTAAAGGAACAATGGAAGGAGATAAGGAAGGGGAGTTTGCATTTGTAAATGCAAATGGACAAAATGTAATTCTCTGAATGCAAAGAATTAGCAGAATGGAGACATAAAAAGTATGGGAGGAAAAATGGAAAAATAATAGCAATTAAAATGTTAACAAGAAAAGAAGAAAATAAGAATATGGGGAGTTCTTAAAGGAGAAATGGATTAGAAAAGTAAGAGAGATAAGAAAAGTAGAAAGGCAAACGGAGAAGGAAGAGGATGAATCATAGGTGATTAAGGGTAGCAAGCACTGCTCAGCTAAGCCATAAGGCCAGGGTACCAGGCAAAATGAGCAGTATAAGGTAGAACATAGCTGGTAAGAAAATTTGTACATAGGTTAAGTTAGTTTACAAGTGGAATGTTGTAAAAAAATGCACAAATAAAGTTTATTTATTCATTCATATGTTCTGGCATTTTTCCAGATTTTTCATTTTATTAAATTGATAATTTATTGAAATTGCACAGATTTTTCACCTTTTCCATATGTGGTGTTTACAAAAGTATTTTATATGTATTTGGTAGAGCAATGTTTTTTATATATCTGACCGTCACCATCATATCATTTCAACTGCTGGAGAAATAAATTTGTGAAGTCATAAAACTGAGACATCATGAGCAGGTTCAGTAAAAATGTTAACAATTCTTGACTTTGACATGTTTCCCTCCATCAAATCAGAACCTATTTATACCACAATTTCAGCATTGTACCAAAGGTTCTGTTCAATTAAATACATGTAAAATAATTTAAGAAACACCAGAACACACAAACTGTAATTATGTTTGTTCGTTTTACATATGAATAACTAGAATTTTCTCCCCATTAATTTGGCTGTAAGAGTTTTTTAAAGTGGAGATGAATGCTTTTGGGAGTCTGTATTTAAGTTGCAAAATTCAAAATAAAATAATGGTAATATCACACAAACCTGTAAAGTAATATGTCAGCTGCCTGTAGCACGGGATACAGATAAAGACCAAGAGGAATTTCTTTCAATGATGCTGATTTTTCTTTGTACTGAGGAAGCTGGGCAAGCCTTGGCATGGTGGTCAAGCAGCCCAACACCCAACATAAACTTGTGTGTTGCAGTACCTTTAAAATGTAGAAAAAGGCTTACCAAGAATTACTTCTCTTACGCAATCTATTTTCTCCTGCACTGCTAGCAATTCAAAATTACTCTGTTCATTTTTAATGCCTGAAATTATACAATGTATACATAAAATATTATGATATTCCTTACAAATTACACAGTGTATGGATTTGAAAGAAGGCCTCAATAGTACCTAGGTGTATAGAAGAACTTCTCATATCTACAAAATGAAATAAAACTGCAGCTCTTTTCTTTAAAATTATGGTGTTGGAGTGCTAATTTCAACATACAAAGGGACAAAACCTGCAGAACATGTTGGTGATTAAAAGAAATACTAAAGTGAAGTTCTGAAACAATAATGTATGCAAATTGTCATATGTAAAATCTTTCAGCATTGTAGGAAGAATTAAAACCTAAATATCTTATTTTTTTAAACCATTAGTGTTATCTTTACAATATTCTTAAAAAAAAACCACACTTATTTCAGAAATTACTGTTTTTAAAACTTAACACTATCTCTGTACCTTATTTCTGTGAATTGATGTTAACAATTTAGATTTAATATATTTGACATGGCATTTTGCATAAGCAAAAAAGAAATTAAGAATTCCTTATTAGTGCATTTTCAAGAAAGCAAAAGTTTTGAAAAAAGAATCAAGTTCGTACCAAATTAAATCAGTTTAATTGGAATTTGTATTTAAATTTCTATGAAACCTAATTTCTTGACAACCTACCTTTGACTGCTGAAAAAGGATACTTTTCTCAGGATCAATTCCACATGCTAATAATGTTGCTGTCATGCAAAATACATTTCGCTGTAGTTCCTTGGGATCCTGTAAACCAGGAAAAATGTTAATAGTCCACTACCTAGTTTAAATAAAATAAGTACCAGATTCTTTTCAAACCAATTATCTGTTTCTGCTAAATAAATAACACTGATGAATACGAGTCTTAGTCAAGACCATACAATTTGCTATAGCATAATATGTTACTCTTCTATTTGGGCACAGGGCACTCTTTGCCTAATTACTTCCCATTGTTCTGTGCTTACTGTTCCTGTTTCAAGCAATAGAATCAGTAAAATCAAGAAGCCCAAAAGTGACTCTTTGAATACTGAGTTAATGGTTCTATAATAAGAGGAATTTATCCTTAAGCAAATATAGACCAAATACATTACCAGTACCATCTATTTTAACAATGAATTTAAATACTGTTTAAGGTAAGAAGTTACAAAATTTATGGTACTTGGGTCTTTCTTCCTATTACTTCGTAATCTCATATCATTAAAATACAAGTGAATATGTTACGGTTCCCAGACTTTCCTAGCTGGCAAGCTCCTTGGAAAATTCTTCAATTCGCCATTCCTCCTATGGTCATTTAAGTTATTTTTTCTCAAAAAATAACTAGCATAATCAAAAGCTATATTTTGAGAATACATATTTAAATAAAAATCTCACTATGCACAATTAGCTTATTTTAATAAAAGGTACAGGATATATAAATTGAAATACACAAAAATACTCATAAATCAACAAACTGTCAATATCAAGCTGCTGCTTCATGTTTAAGTGTGGGCCTGAAATACAGCATTAAATTAATTCCACTCATACATCAAACTTTTAAAAATAATTTGAATTCAAAATGCACAGGAACAACACTGGTCACTCTTAGAACCCTTTTGCTTTTAATCATATCCTTGTACAAAAAGCAAATAAGACAAACAAAATTAATATGAAATTTATGCTTATATGAAACCATGAACAAATAACATGCTTTTCACATATGAGTAGGCCGGTCAATGTGCCATAGTAGAAGAGTGTTCTGACAACCACCCACAGAAAAGTGTTCAGTCTAGTAACTCCACAGAACTTGCCACCTTGGGTTCCTTTGTTTATTTCCCAGTCTCACCAAAAGTAGTTTATAGTTCAGAAGTGAACTTAGTGTTTACTTATCACAGCAACTAATTTTCATGTAATATTTGTATGTGATTACTAGAGCCCGGACTATATATAATTACACATTTTAATGCTGCATATTTATGCACAAATAAAAGACACATGTTGATGAGATACACATGTAGAAATGTTGTCGTCGTCCTCTGTGGTGTAGTGGTAACCATGCTAGCCTGAGGTTGTGGGTTCAAACCCAGTGGAGGGCGATGGAGTTTTTTGGGCATAAAAATCCTTAGCATGGCTTCCTTCAAAAGGAAAGTAAAGCCGGTGGTCCCACGTCATAGATTTATGGCACTAAAAGAACCTTAAGCTTGATAAAGAGGCCTCTGTGCAAAATTTCCGGTCTTTCACGCCTAATATAGAATGGGACGCTGAGGATAATTAAAGAGCGTCCATAAATAAAACTCAATTTAATTTAAAAAATGTTGTACATAAGCTTGATTTTACATATTTGGTATAATATTACATATTTTATACCATACTACATAATTTCACATATTTTAGCATTATTGTAGAATTTTTACACACTTTAAGGTTTATTTCGTGCTGTTACATTATTATTGTTGTTCTTGTTATTTCTTTATTTATTATCCAATACTGTATCAAGAAAGGAAAAATAATATGAATATTTTATTATTGTGTTACTCATGTGCTATCATCAATTCCCATTATGTTACATTCAAAGCTAACTGCACAAGTTTGATGCAAACAAAAATGACTCATTTTAAACATTTTCCTTTCTTGTTCTCAAAACACATCACAATTGGTATCAGTTATATTTAAGTTAACCATGGCACAGTTGCGTCTTCATTGTCATCAAAGCTGAAAACATGGATCTCTATTGATAGTGCTTTCACAACAGATGATAAAACTGCCAAACTTGTAATAAACATCAGGGTATACGATGAAATCTCAAACTGAACAATATTTCTAAAGCAATCTACAGATAGGAATAAACAGTGGGTGTCTTCAAAGAAACGGGTATAGCTTATACAGTTGGAGGGGCAGCCTACATCAATTAATATGGCCACTCCATGAAAACTTTAAGCAAGATGGACAATTATTTTTTTTATAAGTCAAGTAATAGGTGTTAAATTTGAAGTAAAATATATTGTGAGAAATTGTGTAAACAACAAGTGGGAACATTGTTACCTCTCTATTATTTTGATTTTACTGCAAGGTGACAAAAATGTTGAAAGAAGTGTTTGGGCAGCTATATTTTAGAAAGGTTTCTTAAGGGTAAGTTTTAAACAATTTTGAAAATTAATGTTTTTGACTTACATATCTTTAGCTAGATTTACATTGACTTTATTGGTCACTGTAACTTCATATTATATCTCACATTGGAACTTTAATTATCATTGTTCAAATGTCCCATTCCATCACAGAAAAAGTGTATTTTTTGTATTATTTTAAAACAATTATTATTTATTCAATGCTGATATGTACGATCAGTGAACTTTATGTGATAAACATCCAACAGCACCCTAACCTCAAATAATGCAAAAACATAACCTTGGAAAAAGCTTTTAATAACTGTACAATTCCATCACAGACCAGTGTATGTACATCAGTAAGTTCAACATAGCATGTTTTAATTTAGATTCTGAGAAACATTTACTTTATAAGTGCACTGTGTGTTTTAAAATATGCAGGTTATGCCTTTGCAAGCAGTGTACTGTAGACATGTATTTTATAAAATGCCCAGTGTGAGATTAATGATTTAGTTAAGCAATTTTATCAAAGGGACTTTATATCACTGCAAGCTCCTGGGAAAAACGTTATTGTAACAGTAAGAGAGAATGAAGAAAAGTAAACTTTCACAAGAGTTTTATGTATACCATTATTGCAGAGACATACCAGATATTAAAAGGGAAAAAGTGATATGAAAATGGGAAATCAAAATTCTTTCTATTGCAACCCAAATTTTTTTCTTCCAGTCAGTAAAATGCCTCACCACAGCCTGCTCGTGTCACTTTCATGAGAACATCAATTTACTTTAGACTACTCTGTATAGGTATAAGGAGGATATTCCTATTATTCACATTCATATTGATTTATTACATCCGTAAAATCATTTATATGATATGGAACTGTCAAGCAAGTACAATATTTTGTTGCTAATATCAAATAACAATAATAATAAATGATATCAAACAATAATAAATACAGCACGTTAGCATATAATATAATTGTCGATAAATGAAATTTAGATTCTTTTATATATACCATTGTCAGCATCAATTTCCAAATTATGGATATTTATACATCTAAGATTTATCATTCAAATACTCCTCCACTGAATAATAACATTTGTTTAATAAATATATCTTCAAAGTATTTTTAAACTTGTGAAGGAAGTAATTTGTTTTATTTCAGTAGGCAATTTATTGTAAATGTGAATACCATTAAATTTAAAATTACGCTCATACATCTTTTTCCTATGATAAATCACATACAAATTTGAACCATTTCTTATATTATTGTCATTGATGTCATTACTTTTGTTAAATTTATCTAAATTTGTTCTCACCTGTACTAATATTTCAAAGAAATAAATACTCAGGAATGACATTATACCTAATTGTTTAAACCATTCTTTACAGCTTTCAGTTCTTTGCAAATTCATCATAGTTCTAATTACCCTTTTTTGCATTTTAAATACTCTGGTCATACCACAACTATTTCCCCATACTATTATCCCATACATAATTAGTGACTGGAAATCTGAAAAATAAACTATTCTTAGAGTGCTTAAATTTAAAATGTGTTTCAAGATAGATATTTCGAAACAAATTTTACTTAACTTCTTAATTAAAATTTCAATATGTACATTCAAATTTAGGTTGTCATCCATCCAAACTCCTAAGAATTTTATATTTCCTGTATATTTAATTTCATTTTCATCCATTTTAATTTTAGGTAAATTAACTGTCGTATTTCTATAATTATAAATACCCAATACACAACTCTTCTCCTTATTAACAACTTAATCTGAAACCAAGACAACATTTGTTTCAAATTATTTACTATATTTTGTTTAAGTGCATCTTCATTCCGTCTTGAGATCAAGATAGTCGTATCATCCGCAAATAGGGAACATTTTAAGGAATTGTTTCATTGAATAACCAAATCATTAATATATAAGATGAAAAGTAATGGTTCTAATACAGAGCCCCAGGAACACCACAGTCTATGCTAGTGGCTTTCGATTGCATAGTTTTATTTCATTAGCATTTTTGTCAAGGTACTATTTGCGTTCGCTCTCTTAGAGAGGTACTGCTCAGTCTTACATCAGGTTATTTTTTATTGAATTAAGGAATGTAATGCTTAGGCAACATGCCACTATCAAATAATAGATGGTGTGTTGCTAACCGTTAATACATATGGCAGTAAAAGTCATAATTAAAGTAAATAATAATTGTAACTCTCCTAGAACAACTGTCAGTCCAAATAGGTCCACTTGCTCTTTTATGATGTAATGTTAGCTTTAAAAAAGGCTGTTTTTGCATCGGTTTGGTTAAAGAAGCCGCACAATCGTAAACTCATACCAGTTGGCCATTTTGAACAGCAATGACTTTTCCCGCTGCCTTCTTCCTCTTGGCGGCATGGACTACCTACTGCCAACAACATTCATATTCTGCAATACAGCTACTCGTGTATTTTTAGCGATTTTTTAAGTATGTGGGTTGGCAGCATACAGTGGCGTAGGACAGGGAGAGGCTGGTAGCAACATTACCCCAATTTTTTGATGTGGTTTACTTCGAGCGTGGCAGTGTTAAAACCGGAGTTCCATATACAAAGATAGGTTTTAGGATATTTGTCAATTATATTAATTTTGTCATGTGGGATTTATAGGAGGAGGAAATATCCAGGAAAAGTTTAGCCCATTTCGTCATACCAAATAAGAGTCATGAATTATTCGAGATTTGGTCCTAATAATTTGGGGTACAGATATTTATGTAAATGCCATATTTATATTAATTTTCGTCGTGTAGGATTTATAGGAAGAGGAAATATCCAGAAGAAATTGCACCCATTTCGTCATACCAAATAAGAATCATGAATTATTCGAGATGGTCTTCTTAATAATTTGGGGTACAATTATTTGGGTAAATTACCTGAGGTAGTGTGATTGAATGTAAATCAACCACACTGTAAATACAATCTTCCTCGTTCTGATACTCAACCCATCTCTTTACTGCACCAAAGTAGTTTCCTAGATGTATGGAGCCTGTAGGCTGTATACCAGAAAACACTCGTCTTGGCCATTTCCTAACCTGCTCGTGAACAATTTAACAAAGTTAGTACATGTTTAGGAACATCTTTATATAATTATAGCTGCAAAGGAAATATTCAACACCTGCTTTGAGTAGCTTCTCCTTATTTGCACGATATTAAAATTAAATAAATGCTTGTATCCTTTACATATATTTACAATTTGCGAAGCACAAGTAAACACTGTCTTCATTTTTTAATAATATACAGGTTAGGGTCACCAACACATAGAAGTAAATTAGAAACGAATAAGTCCATAACTGCAATCAGATCTTTCCATTCTTCAAGGAAGGAATAGTTAGTTTCTAATTTTAGACAATAATAAATAAAGATAGTGTTAATATCGGTAAAATTTGTTAATAAATACATCATGCATGTTTACGTTTAGTTTTAATAACATACTTTGGTAGCAATGGAGTATTACGGAAGCGTAGGGAAATTTTTATACTTGTGTCCACCTTGTGTCCCTCTTGCTGATAGCAATAGTAGGGCTCTACAGGCTAACTCTGTAACAACTTCAAAGCACAGCGCGGGAAAAGCAATTGGAATTTTAAACGTCACAAATCCGGAATGGTTTCCACAAGAAACCTAACGTCATTAACGAGTATGATGAATCCGAATTTTAGATACATGGTAAGAATTCAAATCCATAGGCGATTTCAAATTTGAATGCACTGAGTTGAATTTTAAGAGCTAATTCAATTCCAACATTCTGATTTATTTATTTACCACAGCATGTTCCATTAAATACTGGCAATACTACATGCTAGGGTTAGCTTCTTTACATGAGTATTTTAATTTTTTACAAAATATAATATAATATGCTTTCAATATTAAGTATTATAAAAAAAACTACTATATAATTTTACACAGTTTGTAAGTTTTCAAAGTTAATCTTGTTACAAAATATGATGAACTCTTTTTTTATATATTTGAATAGTGTTTTAATGAGATGGCCTTATTCTATTTAGTTTTGTTACTTGTCTAAGTGCTCTCTTTCATTACCTATTTAACAAAGTACATTAATATATTAGATGTTCTATAGTCCAATGGTTAATTTTGCACTTGCATATAGGGTCATCAGTTATTTTAAATCTATGGAAATATGCATTTATTTTTCTATGACCATTTATAAATATTATTATGTTGGGCATTAATATTACTTTTGCTTCTATCCTGTTATCTGCTGTGGAGAAATAGAGCTTTGTTAGTTTGCATTTGATGTTGTCATTCCCTTGGGCATTTCTCATACCATAAGTTCTGCATTTGAGTATACATTTCACGTTTTAATGTAGCATATTTCTAGATCATTGGCGCTACATGCGCTTGTACACCAGGCTAGGTGTTTGTCCTAGGCAGCATTTTATCTTCATTTCTCTTATGGACTGGCTCACCTTGGGAGCTACACTACCTAAAGTAGCAGGCTATTGCCCTGTGTGTGTGCGTGTGCGCGTTGCGCGTGCGTGCGTCTTTGTGTGTGCACAATTATAAAGGTTGTAAACAAAATAAAAGATAACATTACTTATAAAAGAAAACAGCCAACAAACCCAATCTTATATAGCAGCAATGCTGTAAGTTCTTTGAGGTGTTGCCTATTATAGATATCAGGCACAACTAATACTGCTCTGTAATGCTGTCAAAAATAAATAAATACATATTATACATATTAATTACTAATATAAAGAAATTTAAAGACAAAAATGTATCTAGACTAAATGATCTGAATAGGGTTTAAGCACATTTTACATTATACTTCACATATCTGCTAATCTTGAGAAAGTTTCAGAGGCAGTTTGCTTTTAAAACTAGCACATGTCCTTGGAGGAAATTTAAGTGGTGACCATCATGAGGCAGTTTAAAGTCAAGGATTTGGTATTGGTGGTAACTATATATTTAAAGTTATTAGCCTTTTACAATATTTGTCCTTGGAGGAAACTGAAGTGGTGAACACCATTAGGCAGTTTTAAGTCAAGGATTTGGTATTGGTGGTAACTATATATTTAACAGTCATTACCTTGTTACAATATTTGACATTGTCAAATATACACAGCGGTCTTAATGCAATACAGTAATAAAATTAAGATCATTTGTGTACTCCCAGCTTTCATATTTACCTCCTCAAGATTTTGAAATATTCTGCAATGTTGTAAATCCTAATAATAATTTATTTACAGGCTCTTTAAACACATTCAGTTTCAGATCTTGTAATTTAACTGGTATGAGATTGTACAATTTTCTGCTTATTTCATTAAAGGTTATTTTAGTTGCATTTCTACAAAAGTTAATCCTGAGATCATTGTAACATCTGGCCTTATGCCCAGATATTCATGTAATCCAGATATTCACCGCAAATGTATTAAGAATACTTTTTACATGAGTCAAGCATTCTGTAACATATAATGATTCAACAGATAACATGTTTAGTTTTCTGAATAAAGGTTTACAGTGCATTTTTACTCTCTCTACAATGTACATTCCATTCAAAAATTTGATACCAAGATTTCAATGAAATTACATGTTTTGAGGTCCTTTGAATAAAAAAAACATTTTTAGAAAAAGGTGTGTGCGCGTGCGTGTGTGTGTGCGTGCGTGTTAGTGCGTGTGAGCGTGCGTGCGTGCATGTTACCTGTAAAAGAAAACAGCCACCAAACCCAATCTTACATAGCAGCAATGTTGTAAGTTCTTTGAGGTGTTGCCTATTATAGATATCAGGCACAACTAATACTGCTCTGTAATGCTGTCAAAAATGAATAAATACATATATATATATATATATATATATATATATATATACATATTTTAGATACTAATATAAAGAAACTTAAAGACAAAAATGTATCTAGACTAAATGATCTGAATAGGTTTTAAGCACCATTACATTATACTTCACATATCTGCTAATCTTGAGAAAGTTTCAGAGGCAGTTTGCTTTAAAACTAGCACATGTCCTTGGAGGAAGTTGAAGTGGTGACCATCATGAGGCAGTTTAAAGTCAAGGATTTGGTATTGGTGGTAACTCTATATTTAACAGTCATTACCTTGTTACAATATTTGTAATTGTCAAATATACATAGCGGTCTTAATGCAATACAATAATAAAATTAAGATCATTTGTGTACTCCCAGCTTTCTTATTTACCTCCTCAAGATTTTGAAGTATTCTGCAATGTTGTAAATCCTAATAATAATTTATTTACAGGCACTTTAAACATATTCAGATTCAGATTTTGTAATTTAACTGGTATGAGATTGTACAATTTTCTGCTTATTTCATTGAAGGTTATTTTAGTTGCATTTCTACTAAAGTTAATTCTGAGATCATTGTAACGTCTGGCCTTATGCCCAGATATTCATGTATTCCAGATATTCACCGGAAATGTATTAAGAATACTTTTTACATGAGTCAAGCATTCTGCAACATATAATGATTCAACAGATAACATATTTAGTTTTCTGAATAAAGGTTTACAGTGCATTTTTACTCTCTCTACAATGTACATTCCATTCAAAAATTTGATACCAAGATTTCAATGAAAATACATGTTTAGAGGTCCTCTGAATAAAAAAAAAGCATTTTTAGAAAAAGGTGCGTGTGCGCGTGTGTGTGGGTGCATGTGTGTGTGTGTGCGTAGCATAACTCAGAAACGAACAGTCGGATAAACACCAAACTTGGTATTTAGGTTCAGTATCTTTCGGAGATGCGACACGAAGCTTTTTAAGTTAATCCTCCCGCCCCAGATTACCCTTTACATGGAACATTTTTCTAAATTTCTAACTTTCTCAAAAATGGCTCTAACGATTTTGATTGAAATATCATATGTTTAAGATATTTTTTGGCAATGTCTCCAATAGTATTCTTCATTGTGAACGACTTTTGCATAGTTGGTAAACCATAAGAGATAGACAAAATTTTACTACACAAAAAATGTCGATCGCGTTAAAATACACAATTT
The DNA here is from genome assembly GCA_030765065.1 of Deroplatys truncata. Taxonomy (NCBI): domain Eukaryota; kingdom Metazoa; phylum Arthropoda; class Insecta; order Mantodea; family Mantidae; genus Deroplatys; species Deroplatys truncata. The sequence continues at coordinate 72,276,429 of CM060981.1, read as the reverse complement.
ATGTCATATACATTTTTGTTGTTGAGTGAACCATTTTCGAGATATTGCTTGTTATTCCCTTAAATTTGTCAATACTTATTTTCTCAAACGGGAATTCGTTATTCATTTTTTTGTCTGCGATATGCAAATAACATTAATCAGTGGCAAAGAGAATGGTGCTGCAGATAGCAACCAGTTATTAAGACTAATGTCTATGCTTAAAGGCTACTGTATTCCTATATTGCCCTTGTAAATATATATTCCCCTTACAGCTACAAGAAAATTAGTAATAAGATAGAGTCTGCCAATGTTTATCTCGATTAACATGCGTAGATGGAAAATAAGCGTTTGTAAAAATAATTTGTACAAGAGTAGAGAAAGTCATGTGAGTGTAACACATCAGATTTTTTAATAGGTACTTCAGCAAGATGTGGCCAGTTCTTTGGCTCTTCTTCTTTTTCAAATTATATTCCACTTCTGCATTTCTTTTTATAATTCCATAGAGTTGAACTGCCCCTTCTGCTTTAATTGTTATAGGGACTATATTCCTAAGAACATAAAAGTGCCTCAGTTGATGTAGTTCGGGTGCCTTAGCTATTCTAGATTTATAAGCCTCTGAACTTTATTGTATTTTGCTCTGTTTTGTGTATACATATATTTGTCAATGCTTCTATACAAACTTAAACTCCATATGACATTCTTTTAGCCCCCGAATTTCTCGTCCATTTCGTTCCATTCATCATTTCATTTATTCTTCCCCCCATTAGGTCTGTTTCAGGATTGGAAGTATCGGAGATGGTGTTTCATTGCGGTGTGGCAGGGAAAAAGATGCTCTCTGTGGAACTTTCTCAGTCCCTCATCTTTCGGCTGGTTTCAAGGGGGTAAACGGATCGCCCCTTCGGAGCGGGATGTTGTACCCCCTGTGTGGGGCCCGGGTCACCGGTCTGCTTGTCCGACTGTTGGGGCATCTCAATCTGGAAATTGTAGGGACCTTGCTATTGCTGTGCCGTCACTCCTGGTTCCGGTCGCCCAGTGTCTCATTTCGCCTCCTCCTCCCTACCGGGGGTGTCCTCTTGTGGGGCATAGTACAATATCCTCACTGTAGCATGCTGAGTCCGCTACAATAATCAGGAAAAATTAAACTTAGAAATTAAACTTATTGTCCATGGTTATATCAAGATATTTAATTTTTTTAGTTATTTCAATGTTTTATTGCACAGGTAAATGCTTATTTCTTCTGATTCCCTCCTTTTATGTCCTGATACATATATAACATGTGATTTTGATTCATTAACATGATTTGTTAATTTCTGTCCATTTCGTCAGTTTATACAGTTCCATATTCATTTTCTACCTCCTTTGCATATTGTGACTTTGTTCACCTTTCATTGTCACTTCACTAATGTGATCTAGTTCAATTTTCACTGTCATTTCACTTAGTTCTCACAACATAATAGCATAATGAAATATATGTGAAGCAGCCTCTTCTTCCTTCTGCTTCACTTGCTGGAGAGTTGAACACAAGACCACTCTAATCTCTTGCAGTAGCAGCACTTACCGTATGTCACAAAGTCACCTTTTGTCACATCAGAAATGCACTACTTTACTTACCTCACTCGTGAGCACTCGCTTATATAGCCACTAGAGTGTTGGGAGAGTTCTAGAATGTTCTGAACAGGGCCGTATTTAGAGGGGGGTTTTTAGGGTTCAAACCCCCTCCCCCGAAACTTCTGACTTGATTTAAATTCATAGCAAACCAATATGGAAAAGTGTCGTTAGATAACGGTAGGTCTATTGCTAGTAGCACATTTACAAGAAAAAGGGTAACTTAGGGTAACCATACATCCCGGTTTTTGAAGTAGTCTCCATGTCTTGTGCTGTAAGGTGGAATATCCTCATTCTGGTGAGTTTTTCCTGTCTATATGATGCATCCAAGCAATGTATGGAGTAAGTACATGGTAACTGTGTGGGGTACTGTTAAGTTTAGATTTACTTGTGGAACTCCCCCCCCCAAATTTTTTCTGGGTACGGTCATGTTTCTGAAGGTGGGGAGATAGAAGGTTCCAGAACAATCCTCTTATCTCTTGATAACATTCCGTTATTTGCATTAGGTGATATCACTATTCCATCTCCTATCTCTATTTAACTCTCCACCAGCCACTCGGTCAGCACCTTATGTACAATGAGTGTGGCAAATAGCTTGTCACAATTTCTTCCTTTTACAGTGACCCCTTAAATCATCAGCAAAAGCTACTGTTCTTGTGCATTTTTCAAAGTTTATGTTTAACACAGAATTATACATAATATTCTACAAACCTGGTACACAACCTGAACCTCGTGGACATCCTTTTGTGACTTCTTTTTCTTGCTCTTCTCTATTAACTGACAATATAGCAGTTCTCTGGCTTAGGAAGTTTTTCACAAACTGCCTATATATTATGAACAGGCTATGAGGGCAGTTAAAATCTTTCATAGCTTTCAAGATGCTGGGCCACAAGGCAGCATCAAAGGCTCATTTTAGGTCCAGACTGTCAAATGTGACAACCTGTGCATTTTCTAGAGCTGCTTTTAAAGCTTATAAATTCCTTTATTGTCATTGCAGCATCTGCCATACTTTTTGAGGAGTGATGGGCTCCCAATCAGCTCTTTGGAATTTTGACAGGCTTTTACTGCTGAATTTGCTCTATGGCATCTGTTTTCTGTATTTTTACTTTCTCCATCATGTACATAGTAGGCAGAGAAGGTATTATATTCCACCCAAAAATTTGATAAGGGGATTTAACCAAAAATACACATTTTAAGGTTCCTTGAATCCCAAAAAAGCATTGTCAGAAAAAGGTCCGTGTGTGTGTCTGTGAACAGCATAACTCAAAAACGAAAAGTTGGATAAATACCAAACTTGCTATTTGAGTTTAGTATCTTCCAAGGATGTGACACAAAGATTTTTAAGAAAATCCCCCCACCCCAACTACCCTTTACATGGAATATTTTTCGAAAATTTTGTTTTTTTAAAAAATGACTAATGATTTTTTATTAAGATACCATATTAGAAAGATGACAAATAAAATAAAATGTATATCTTGAATTTTCTGGGAATAGTCTGGGAAATCCTCTTCATTCGGAAGGAATTTTGTATAATCTTGTATAACTTGTAAATGTTAAGCGTTAGACAAATATGTACAAAAAAAAAGTAGATCTCTTTCAAACACACAATTTACTTAAAATGAGTTTTCCCTGGCATAAGCCATTTCTGAGAAATCTGTTATTAAAGGTTCAAATTGTTCAATACCTACTTACTCTTTTAAAGTTCCATTAATTTTCAATTGTTTCTTGTGGTTGCATGGAAACAGTGTGGAATTTTAAGGCCATACATAGCGTCCAGTTCTTAAGCATTCAATTATCACTGTTCTCTTTGTATTTATAACAAAATGTGCAACATAGCTATTTTTGCAAAGGTTTATTTCGGTTAAATGTAGTAGATGGAAAAATAAACTTTAGTAAGAATAGTTTATATACCCACTAATAAAGATAGGGGGTAGAGAAAGTCTTGTGAATGTATCACATCAGATTTTTTGAATGCACATGTAACTTGGGGATGAAATGTAAATGTTTTGTATGTTGTATTGGTATTTTCCAGAGAAAATGCAGCTATCTGTTTATATCTGATAACTTCTTGACCAATTCTTCATTGAAACTATTGCATTATGTCATGGGTATTCTTTTTTATATTCTGTTTTGTTAAGTGGTATATCTATCAGGTTATGGATTAATATGTTTTTAACTGCATAATGTGATAATGTTTAAATCTAGGAAAAGGAGATTGTTTTCAAGTTTTTTTTTTTGTTTTGTTTCTTTTTTAATTGAGAACTGTAATGCGAATTCCTGTAAACTTGGCAGTTTCAAGGCATCATTAACCTGTTTTTCAGTTACTATCCCAAAGTTGGGTCTACATTATCTGTACCAGCATTTGAAAATGGAGACATGGGGACTGCCTATATATAAATCAGATTTTTGTTTATAGAATTCTCCTTTAGAGACAAGAGAGAATTGTTCAATCCAAATGTTTGTTAAGTGCACATATTCATCTGTTATATGGTTATCTGGACTTAATGGTTATATCTAGAGAATATAACCATTTCTGCATGTGAGTCAATAGCTTTTCTCATGGCATACTTGGAAAAACGGAAACATATGTAAAAATTCTGCCGCGGTTAAAAGAAGGGTTGCTTTACTGGTGATGACTAAACCAAAGTGGAGAGAGACTCTGTGTCTCCACCAATTGCCGTGGTAAGATTAGGGGCTCTGTCGCAACAGGTCACAAGGGTTACTACCTCACCACGAGCATAACCTGTGCACCTCTACTACTTGTGGCAGTGGTCCAGGGGGGTGTTTCTTCTTCTTCTTCTTCTTCTTCTTCTATGACTCCTACTCATGGGGGCAGCTGTAAACACCGATGCTATCACATATGTACCACCAGCATCCACAGGGGAGGCTCATGGAACCAGGAACCAAACTAGAGCAACTCACTATCCCTGCTCTCCGTTCTCATACAGGGTGGTAGCCTACCTGGCTGGAGATAGGAACAGGCACAGGTTCTGAGAAATCCTAACCAGGATGATTTTAAAGACTTACATAGTGCATGACACTGAAGTTCATAAAAGATTTAATAAAATATTGGAATGGTTCATGGCTAGGGGATACAAATACTTAAATAACTGAAGCGCTTATCTGGAACACTGAAGATGGTGTCCAATGCATGGTGTTAGTATATTGAACTAATACTTTGTCCCACGTGGACTTTTAAGAGGATGACTGACAAAGTATTCTGCAGCAACTCTCCAGAAATTGACCATGAGATCTAAAACCTGGGGTTTTTAAAGTCTCACCCCAGCCAACTAAGCAGAATGTCACCCACTTGGGCAGATGACTTCTCGCAATTTAGCAAAAGCCTGTACATCGCCCTAATGGGTGAATGATTCCTGACGTTGCATCAGCAGGTTTCTGAACTCTCTGTTTCACATGTGGAAGCCTTTACTTCCATAATTACAAAGCTTATAATTTGTGTAAATAATCTCAAAATTTAATAACCAATGCATTATGACAAGTCATATGTCTTTGATTTTCTTCACTAGTATTACTATAATATGCAGGATATGTCACTGAAAACAGCTATATGACTCTTTGAAGCCAAAGCACTCCCAGTGTTAACTTACAGGCTGGAGCTCAAAGGAAAAATATAAAAGCAAGATTCTTAAAAAGAGTATGTGCCTCTCCAAATTCACAGCTTCGAGATTAATCTATGTCCTAGCTAGGAAAACCTAAGATTCAAGTTAGCACTACTTCTCACATCCAGCTAGAGGCAGCCATCAATGAGAGAAGACAAAAAGAGAAAAGGATATAGACAGAATTCTATGTCATGGACATTATGACCATTGACACCTGGAAAGGAACTATGATTTGCGCCACCTACTGACGAGGATGGCAGTAAACAGCTTCCATAACAACATCTGCCACAAGTGGTTTCATGACCCTAGTAAAGACTGTGCATGCATGTGTGCGTGCTCTGTGAAAGCATTATGAACAATATTACATCCTATGCTGCGAGAAAAGGAAGAATCACTAATCGAGTACAGCAATGAACAATAAACTTACTTAATGCCCATTGGTGCACTTTATACATTATTATTACTATAATAACAATCCAAGGAATTAAGTATAGGCATTTTATCTCTCCTAGAGCTTGTTGTGCAAATTTAGTGCAGATACTTCCGTTTAAATAGTTTTTAATATTTAAGATGGTAAATTTTAATCTCTCTCATTTCTGCTCTGTCAAGCATGGATGAATACATTATAATGCATACTATAACATGTTCCTCCATGCTGCAAAGTCCTCTACAGTATTCTCAGTCCTCTCCTTGAGCATATTAATTGCAAAATTGCAGATGATAAGATGTGGATGGAAGGAAGCAAGTTTGCAGTTGCAAGTGGTCACGTTTTGCCAAACTATTTTCAGTTAATTCCTTGCTCTGTGCTATGTACTTCTGGTAAAACTGGAAATTGATGTCATTTTTATTTCTTGTATTTAATTAACAGAGAAGATTATAGGAATTAAAGAGGATAAAAATGTAAAATTGGTGAGAGAATACTTGGAAAGTTAGGAATAAATGGTGGAGGAAGATTAGAACAAATACAGGAGAAGAGAGTTTAGCAATGGAAGAAGAATAAAATCTGAATACTAGAATAACACAGTAACCTAAATGATACAACATTATAGTTGGATTCCAAAAATTAAGGTAGACAACTTTTAAATAAGTTTATGTTACGTTGATATTTGAAAAGAAGCTAGAAACAGTGATGTGTATTGAATTTATTTCAAGGTGAATCAAAATTGTTACACTAACATCACTTAAGTTTACTCACTTAACATGTTTTGGGAAACGGTTGTTCCCATCCTCAGAACGGATTAGCTTCTGAGGATGGGAACAACCGTTTCCCGAAACATGTTAAGTGAGTAAACTTAAGTGATGTTAGTGTAACAATTTCGACTCACTTTGAAATAAGTTTATGTTGTCTATTATTCACTGTAACCCTCTCTAAACAAATATAAATAATTAACAACATATAACCACTTTCAAGTAAATTAACTTGTGCTTCAAAAGATATTCAAATGCCTCAGAACATTTAACTAAACCTATTTAGTTATGTTGAATTGCATGCAGTTGTTGCTTGTCATTTTGAAAACAATAAGGAGTATGTTGGTAGTTTCCAAACTTGGAACATTGAGAAGAATTTTGTTAGCTGACCTCAAAGTAAAGTCAAGAAAAGAATATTCAAGAAAGATATAATAATGAAATGCCAACAGTTCTGTGAGTGGTTGTAAGTTGTGCAACACCAGGCAATTACAAACATCTATTAAGAGCAATTAGCGGAGCAGAAATAAGATAAAAGAAGGGAATGAAGAAACAGTATGCATCACCACAACAAACTGTTATTGTAATTTTTATTAGCAGAAATTGTAAATAAACAAACAACAGACTACAAAAACGTATTTGCAAAAAAAAGGTTATTATTTACATTACATAATAATTATTTACTTTAATAATCAAGTGCAATTCAATCACTTAAAGAAAACAATGTTTGAAAATGCTTCTCTTGCATTTTCATTATATCACTGTATCAGTATTAACTTGAAGCAATTACATCATCAAAATAACAGAGTATGCAAAGTTATGTGCATAAGAAAACTTCTGGAAAGCATGTTCACCTGCAACAAATAAAGTAGTTAGCATTATTAATATTTACATACATATAAGCTTAAATCTTTAGTTGAGAATTCACATTCAGAAGAGTTAGATACCTATATCTATTGCTGTTGCTCCTTTTCTTCTTTCTGGCATTTGTTATCCTCTTTCATCTTTAATATTATTTTGCCTCTTAGATGTCCTTTCATCACCCGTTCATAGGCTGCTGGTAACTCTGAGAAGGGATATATCTTTTCAATAGCTGGATGAACCTGAAACAGTTTAGCATAAAGGAATTTTCTTTAAAATACACACACATATATTATTAGTAATTCATGTGGTGATTATGATAATGATGGATAGAAGATGTTGTTTATATGGCATTCTCTTTGTCTTCTGTAACTAGGAACACAGAAAATTCTAGTAGAGACAGTCTTTAAATTCTTGAATGGAAATCAGCAAATGTTTTGAGTAGGATTGAAAAATTCTTGAGAAAAACTAAGAAAGATTGGGAATAAAAGCTGTAATTTGTTTTGTTTTACATTAATGAAGCTACAGGTTATTACTGCTATAAGAAACAATTTTTATTATATTAGCATCAATCACTGTGCATAATTAATAACATTTATCAATATCTAAAATGGTTAACTAGAAAAAATGAAATACATAAAAACCAATACTTTTAGGGTTTATTACTGGATGAAAGTATGAGTTAAACACATATAGAAGTTTGATTAAAAGACTTAGCAAAATGCATTTGTTAATAAGTTCAGTCAAATGTTCAAAGTAATTGTTCTTAGAGTAATTTACTTGGCATACACTCACAGCTTATTAGTGTATGTTACCAAATGGGTAATTAAAAAACCAGGCAGCTATATTGTGACTTAGTCCAGTTTTAACTGTCACTTCACTAAGTTCTTACTGTCTCATCTTTAATGTGATCTAGTTCAACTTTTCACTCTCACTTCACTCTCTTCAAGATGTAGTGGCATAAAAAAATTTGCATGACATAGACTCCTCTTCTTATGGACAGTTCACTTCACTGGGAGTTGAACAAAGACTTTTCCAACATCTCACAGAAGCAGCACTCACTGCGTGTCACAGCAGTTATCACAAACTTGCTAGGAAAACACCATTTTTTGTTATAACAGAAACACACTCGTTATCTTGCTCACTCAATAACTGGTGAACCAGCTGACTTATATAGCTGGTGGAAGTTTCCACAGAACATTCTAGTGTGTTCTGGATACATGTTCTGAAGGGGGAAGGGAACTCCCAGAAGATTCTGGTTATTTGTCGATAGTGCTTCCGCTGTTTATGCTGGGCATGAACGCTACTTATCTTTATTTATCTCCAGCTGCCCAGTGCTGATCCCCCAATAACTTTGGGCTATAGCTGCTGCGTCATACAGCTCTGTGATCTGCAGCAAGGCAATCATGATGAACTACCATCAGTTTCCCTTGGGGTTGATACTGAATGTATGATGGGGTCCCTGGACCTGTCGCGCAGACGTCACATTACTGGCATCACACCTTTACACATCGCTTCGAAGATGCAGCCAACAGAATCCGTGACATAGCTTCTTCAAAGTTCTTAGTAACATCCAGGTGTCCTCCGGTAGTACTGGTATGGGTTTCCTCGAGGACTTCTTTCACTGTACTCTTTGGGAGCATCAGCTGTTCCACCCTAGTTCTTCCCTCTGCAAATTCCCACATTCTCTTCAATACACCATTCCTGACTGCCAGGGAGTCCCAATAGGTACAATAGCTCTTAGAGGTCGTACCCCTTGGAGCAAACTATGCCCATGCAGTTCACTTGCCAAATTCTTTATCCTTTAGGATTGCCCCTATGTCTTGATCCTCCAGTTGCTCTCTCCTCATCTTTTTGCTCCATTTAACTGAAGGTTGTACTGTGACTGGGCATAAGGCTGCAGCACTCTCTATCATCTGCTGGTCCAGACACTCATCCATTATGATCTCTATCATCCTTTTGCTTTCTTTTGTCTGCCATTTTTCTTACGAATTAGATGCTTTTCCACCACATTTATTTTATCTTCAATGTCAGATTTAATTTTTTTTAGCTCCTTTGCAAAGTTACCTTTCACCATTGCATTTATCCCTAATTTTACAGAGTTGATGTCAAAACCTTGTTGGGATTTCATTTTCTCCATTTCAGTCTTAATTTTTGTTTTCATTTTCACCATTCCAGATTTCACCATCTTCACTTTAGTTCCTATCTCCCCCAACCAGGCCAATAATTTTTTAAGCATTTCCTCCATCTTGGCCTTTATAATCACACTACTGACACCAGTGTGGCTTCGTTCAGTTTTTAACTGTCACTTTACTAAGTTCTCACCATCTTAAGCTTCCAGAAGATTCTGGTTATCTGTTGATACAGCTTCCCCTGTTAATGCTGGGCAAGAGCACTACTTATCTTTGTTTATCTCTGACTGCCCGGCGCTGACCTCCCGATAACCATAGCTGCTGCATCACTATATATTCAAAATGCTCATTCATTCAAAACTAATTCTGAAGTTTCTTTATATAACACTAAAGCTAAACAGTTTGTAAATTACACAGGACCATGTTTTATGAAAATAGTTTTACATATGTTGGGCTGTATATGTACAATAAACAACCCCAAAATATTCAGTATACTGAATTCCTGCAAAAATTTAAGAAGGCTTAAATTCTTGAAAGATGACAGCTTTTATAATGTTGATGAATTATTACACCAAGAAATATTGTAAACTGTATATTTATAATTAATCACTTCAGTAACCATTAATTTACTATGTACTTGTGTTTCTAGAAATCTATTTGAGACAAATTTGTAATTAATTTTATATTGTGCATTTCTTTACTTTATATTTCTGTTTTCTTACCACATACCTAGTAGGTAGAGGAAATATTGTATTCCACCAAAAAATTCAGTATCAAGATTTCACCGAAAAGTGAGTCCCCCCATTATTTTTTTTTTTTGTAAACATCTATATGTTGTGTCTGTGAACAGCATAACTCATAAATGTAAAGTCAGTTAAATACCAAACTTGGTATTTAAGTTAAGCATCTTCCAAGGATGGAACACAAAAATCCTTAGCATGGCTTCCTTCAGAAGGAAATTAAAGCGGTGGTCTTTGTCATGGTTTTACAGCATATAAAAGAAAGTACCGCTCATTCTGAAGAATTTTGTATATCATAAGAACTAGGCAAAAACTTACAACACAAAAAATAAAGATCTGGTTAATGAAAATATATGTCAAATACATTTTTTGCAGTTGTTGTGGTCTTCTGCAGGATGTAGACATTCTAGTTGCACTCTGGTTTTACCAAAATGTCAGTGGAGAGTGGGATACCCTTGCCTCAGTTGGATCCACAGAACTTCATTGAGACATGCTGTCAGGTGTTGCCTGATGAGTTCAAAGATGCAGAATGGGATTTTTAACTGAGGTATTGAGTTGCAGCAGCAAAATCCTGGTCTTAGCAGGCTCCACGGAACTGCATTGAGACACACTGTCAGGTGTTACCTGATGAGTTCGAAGATGCAGAATGGGATTTTTAACTGAGGTATCGAGTTGCAGCAGCAAAATCCTGGTCTCAGCAGTCTCCACGGAACTGCATTGAGACACAGTCAGGTGTTACCCTGATGGGCTCAAAATGCAGGATGGTATCATCAACTGAGACCAGGACCACCCTATGCTTCAGGAAGAATGAAGGAGGAAATAAAATGCGAGGCGAGGTTGCACATTAACTTTAGAGTCGCTACCATGTCCTAAATCTGGAGAGGCTGTCCTGTAGACTAGCTATGCAGTGATGCCGGTTCACTGTGTCCCTCTTCTTTATATAACTGCAGCCATGAGACTTAGGTCTGCTCCCTTGCTTTGGAGCTCGGTAACACCATCTCTGCTTTATTTCTTAAACTATGTGCAATAGGACCTCTGAGTGGTGATCTGTTAACTATTTACAATGTGATCCAGCAGACTTTGTCTAGAATGTTATTCCACTATTTACTATTTACTTGTTGATTCACAACAGGCCTTCCTCCAGATTGCCACCTCACGAGACAGCAGGTGGCATGTTCCTTTGTCTGTGGCTCCTTCGTCTAGTATGTGAGGCACTGGTACTGGTTTGGGCTGCATTGGTGCCTGTGTCCATTAGTAGGGTACTGTAGGCATAGTTTCTCTGCCTCGGCACTGCAGTAGCCACTAGGTGATGGGATGGAGTTTTGTTTTGGATTCTCATCTGGTAGCATGTGAGCGGCTTGGCATCTATCGATGGAGATATTTGTGGCTCTTCCCTCCTTGTTGCAGATTTTCACTGTTTTTTGGTCATTGTGGATGACCTTGAAGGGACCACGATATGGTGGGGTAAGCTTGCCCTTAACTACTTCTTGTCGGACATAGACAAATTTAGCTGTTTGTAGATTTTTTTGGAAGATAAGTTTTGGTGCAGTATTTAGCCGATGTTGGGTTTCCCTGATGTAGGCCATGTTAGAGGGTGTCGTAGGGATGAGGATGTCTATTGGTGGGCAGACAGTTTGGTGAAAAATTCTTTCCACTGGACTCAGGTTGTCAGTGGTGCTGATGGCAGTGCGAATTCCCAGGGGTGCTGTTGGTAGGTTACTGGCCCAAGCATCGGTATTAAGTGCAGCACATAACACAGACTTTAGGCATCTGCTATCTTTCACCTTTCCATTGGCTTGTGGGTGATATACATTGGTAGAGAATTTGCGTATGCCCAAGAGGTTTGTAACTTTCATGAAGAGGTCTGCTTCAAATTGCCTTCCTTGGTGGTGGTAATCCAGGCCAGTGTGACAAAGCATGAATCCAGTGTTGGAGGAACTAGTCAGCAATATGAATAGCCTTTGGATGGTGGCAGTGGTCCCACGATGTCGAGGTGCATGTGTTCGAAATTGGTTGCCTCTGGAAATCCTTGTATTGGTGCTTGAAGTGTCTGTATACTTTCGCCCTCTGGTACTGGTGGCAGGCTATGCCCATTTTTTTTATGTCTGATAGCATGGCGGGCCAGAAGTAGCATTCCGTTATGAGCTTCCTGGTGGCCTGGATGGCTGAGACCATGCAGTTTGTCGAAGATTGGTTTTTGCAATGATGCTGGAACAAACAGACAGTGATTTTGAGTGCTGATATCACAGGCCAGGGTGTCTGTGTCCGGGACCAGTATTTTCTGGATATTAGGTTGTGTTTCCATATAGCTTTTCAGTTCTGTGTATGTCGCCTGTACTGTGGCTAAGGTCCCTGCCGCAGTGGCATTTATTGTTTCCACCCAGGAAAGGGTATCCGTAATAGTGTTTCTCTCCCCCTCCCACTACTGAATGTTAGTTGTAAATAGGGAGATGAAGTCGAGCAGTCAGAGTCATCATGGGCTGCTGTTTTTCCAGTTCTGTGTAATGGCATAGATCAGGAGTTTGTGATCTGTAAACACTGTGAAGCATCTGCCTTCTATTTGGTCCCTGAAGTGTCATATCACCTTATAAATGGCTAATAGCTTCCATTCGAAGATGAAGTAGGATTTTTGCACCTTGCTTAGTGTTCTGGAAAAGAATCCCAGTGGTTCTGGCATCCATTTTTGCATTGTTGGAGAATAGCTCTGAGTCCAGTGTTGCTGGCATCTGTAGACAGAAAGAGTGGCTTGAGCTAGAGCTTTTTTGGTAGCTACAAAGGCATGGTTCAGCACATCAGTCCACGTAATGGGTGTTTTGTCTTTCCTCTTGGCATTGTGTAGTAAGGCATTGAGGGGTTGTTGGGTCATTCTGAGATGCATGTGTAGAAGTTGATCATGCCTAGGAAATGGTGTAACCTGGAGATGTACTTAGGGCGAGGAAACTCTGCAATTGTCATAACTTTGGATGGTAAGGGTGTAATCCCTTCTGCTGAAACTATATGTCTAGGGACTTGACCTGTAGTTGCCCTAGCACACACTTCGCGATATTGAGGTGCAGGTTGTAATCCGAAAACTTGCATAGAACCGCAGCCAGATGCTGCTCATGTTCCTGAGGTGACAATGAGGCTATGAGGATGTTGTCTAGGTAGCAGAAGGTGAATAGCATGTCTCGTAACAGTTGGTCCATGAATCTTTGGCATGTCTGGACAGTGTTTCTGAGCCCAAACCCTATTCTGGTATATTCGAGCAGGGTATGATGGCAGTCTTCAGTATGTCCTCTGGTGTTACCGGAATATGATGGAAGGCCCTGTGTATGTCCAGGGTAGAGTAGATGATTGTTCCATGTAGCAGTGTGTTGAAGTCTTGGATGTAGAGTACTGCATAATAACCAGGGACCTTATCTTGTTCAATGCTCTGTGGATGGATAGAGCCATCTGGTTTATGCACTATGTGTAATGGTGGGGCCCATGGTGATTTGGATGGTTGGATTATCCCCTTAGTCATAAACCTGTTGAATTCCTGCTTAGTGTGGCTTTATACAGGATGTTTAACAAAATAGAGGGCATAAATTCAGGTATGTGTTCCCCATATGCAGACAATAAAAAAGTCCATTACAACATGTGTCCAGAAATGCTTGGTTTCTGAGTTATGGCCTTAAAAACAGTGATATTCACCAGAACGTTTTTCTTCACCCAGGTAGTTGCCATGACAGAAGATATTAACAGGACACTGACAGTTTTTTCTGAGGTGAAGGTATATTGAGTGTTGTGCTTGGCGTTCGACTGAGCGACATGTACTCAAATCAGGAGCTGGCAGAAATGCACTTCATGTACAGTAAGGCAGATGGCAATGCTGCGCTGGCTCGTCATTTGCACTAAGAGAGGTACGCACAGCAAACATGTCCAGATCAGAAGACATTTGAACATCTCCATCGCTGTCTGTGCATTCATGGGAAGTTTACATCTCCTGGTTTGGGGAGGGGAAGACCAAGATCTACAACTCCAGATTCTGGATCCTGTGCACATGACTTCTTCTATCAGTGCACAAAGGTTAGCGTTGCAAGTGAATGCTCCTCATATGACTGTCTTGAGACTGTTGCGAGAACAACAGTTGTATCCTTATCATTTGCAACGTGTACAGGCCCTGTCACCAGCAGATTATCCTGCACACTTGATGTTCTACCAGTGGTTCGTGCAGCAGTGTGCTACAAATCCGAACTTTCCTGCCTTAGTATTATTTACAGATGAAGCACAGTCCACACAAGATGGCTTTACAAATTTCCACAATGAGCATGTATGGGCATATGAAAACCCACATGCAATTGTTTCATCATCACCAAATGTGGTTCACTCTCAACATGTGGGCTGGTATCATTGTAGATCAGTTAGTTGGACCCCATGTACTTGTAAAAAGACTTACGGGGCAGGAGTACACAAACTTCCTGAAACTCATACCTCATGTGTATGAAGATACTCCACTGAGCATTTGTCAACAATTTAAAATAAAGAGAGTTGAGGGTTGTTACACTACATCACTATAATATTAAGATTAATATTACAAGTAAGAATATTATAGTGATGTAGTGTAACAACCCTCAACTCTCTTTATTTTAAATTATGACACATCACTGTTACTAGCTTCTAAATCTTCAAAATTAGTCAATTTGTCAACAAGTTCACTTCTTGTATGATAGTGCCCTTGCACACTTCAATCATACCACTCGCTGGTACTTGGATCGAAGGTTTCCTGATCGACGGATAGGTGGAGGTGGCCCAATTGCTTGGTCACTATGTTCACCTGATTTGAACCTTGTCGATTTCTACTTGTGCGATCATTTAAAAGCGTTAGTGTATTCATCTCCAGTGCCTGACATGGAATCCCTTCAGAACTGAATTGTGGCAGGTTGTGAGGAAATATCGAATACTCCTGGAATTTGGGATCATGTTCGCACGATCATGAGACATTGATGTGAGGCCTGTACTCCAGCAGGAGGTGGACACTTTGAATATCTTCTGTAAATAAAACTACCTGTGGTAAGAAATACGTTCCAGTGAATATCATGTTCTGAAGGTCATATCCTATATTTGTGCTCTATTTAATTTCGTAGTAACATACTACATGATGGTGCTCTCCGACATTTTCTTCTATGGTAATTTAATCTGGAAGTATCTGAAAGGAGTCAAATTCTTCGGAAGTAGTTTACTCTCGCATGGAAGTCACCGAGTGTTGACTTGAATAGTAGTTTACTACGAAAGTTGGTGCACGCCACCCTTAATGCTGCAAGTGCTCAGCAAATGGGTACTACAGAAGTGAGATGGTCTATCTATAGTTCAACCCAAGAAGTTGAACAACTAAGTTATGTGAGTACTACAAGGTACAGAACCACCTAAGAAAGACCGACTAATGAACCAAATAGCACCATATTTTCTCATCACCCTTTTGTTCCAACGGAAGCATTTATCAAGTATTACCACCCTTAGTTCGAATAGTAAATTGTTAATTAGCACAATACACATCAAAGAACTCAAGCTACTTTGTAATTAACACTTTATTTGAAAGGAGGTTGAGACAGTATAGCTAGATTCCACCAGTAATTAATATTCAGTAATAAATATATAAAATAAAATGTATGCGCCATAAGCAACAGCAAGGTAGAATAATAATGGCAATAACAGGAGAGGGAATATTTAATGTTAATAATGATACATGATGTGATTGAAGTGATTTAAACTTTTGCATAATAATTCTTATTTAAAACTTAATGCAATATTTTGTGTAATAATTGAAACTGGAAAAAAGAGTAAGATTAACATTTTGATAGACAGGAGGTATTTAGTGGCTCAGTCAGGGTCAGCTATTAGCGAAGTCCACGGTAAGGGTCCTTGGTAATGTATTGCATATGCAAGTTCAAGGTAGAAGAGATAAATTAGGGTTCCTCAGAATTACCCAGGCATTGAAGGTAGAGTTGGCAACATGTAATTAGCACGAAAGAATAATTTAGGGGAGGCTATATCTAAATAGCAAACCAATAATACTGTATGAAATTAATAAACCAATCATGTGTTACTAGTAAGAGAGAAAATCCTAAACTTGGAGGTGGAGCATAATGAAATGAAAAGTTGTGTTGATGCACCTTGTTCATTGCTTCACCCTTCATTCAGAATTCAGTCTGCACTTCTCACAAATTCAACTCACTTGACTTGCAACAGTACAAATCGGCGCATAAGTGTTTTTGGGTCATCAAGTAAGCAACATTATACCCCCGCCGCTGAATCTTTGCACTTGACAGTTCATGTGGCTTCGCGTAAAGTTGGCTACATTGTGGTTGCGACGTTGCCAGAGTGGCTAGTAAACAACAACAGCTGATAGTTCTGTCTGTGTCTAAGACGCATACAAAAGTGTACGTAGTAGCGAACGTCAATGTATAATAACTATTTTGTATTATTATTGTTAATTGAAAATAACTTTGCATAAACATTGCAGCATATGTAGAATAAATTACGCACTTTTGACAATATAGAAACAGAACAATGCAAACTTGCCTGCCACATTGAGGAGAAATAAAACAAATTATTACCACGCGATAACAAAAGTTATTTTCATTCACGATTTAAAACTGCAATGGCTCAATTCCACCCAAATTCCGTCATCATTATCTTCACCAAGGCATATCATTAATGGTTCACACTCACTAATAATTCCGTCTATTTCTTGTGTTTTTCGTATTAGCTTATTCACATGATCTACTTTCTTCTTCCAAGAAGCCGCGTCCACCGTCACCACACCTTCCCACAAAAGCCTTTCCACCTCGGTAATGGTAAATGACTTATTGTTCTCGCTCACATAAACCTTAATGTCGTTTCACACTAATTTGATAGGGTTGAAGTGACAGTGTACAGCTTTATCAGCAGGAATAGAGGGATGGCTGTGAAGCTTCACGTACTCCTTTTCCTGTTCAAAGAATTCTCGGGTGCTCCTTAATAGTTCTAATGCCTGACTATTAAGTGGCGCAAAGGATTTTCACTTCGTGAATCATCACTCAGCGATAGACGTCGTTTTTCAGACATTGTCGCACTTAAATCTTGTATAAATAAATAATATGACTTAAATGTATATAAAACAGATAAATACCTATATAAATATATATGTATATATATATGTATAAACGAACAATAACTAAACTATAAAAAATAACCACAAATAACAAGAACAATATGTAGCTTGCAAAGAACAACTCGACGTTTGTGCTAGAGATTCACAAACTGAAGCACGTGGTTGGGGATAGCTACATCCGGCAACAGAGCCGCTTCCAGCTCCGGTTCCGCTTCTGCTTTGTCATCGCCCATCCGGAATGCTGCCTTGTGATTGGCTTAGAAAGTCAAACGGTGAAAGCTTTTCATCTGTTTTGTTGTGAGTGTACCAACTTAAACGCGAGCTGTCAAGTGCAACGTTTCAGCGGCGGGGGTATAATTGTGTGAAAGTAAAGTCCTCAACAGGAAAATGTTTATCTCAGTAACGCTGTAATAACTTGGCTTGGGGTAATGTAATTTAATACTTTGCTTCACTAGACTTTGGAAAATAAATTAAAATTGTAGCAGTAAACAGCAATGAAAGTATTATTATTTTAAAATCACTGTATGTGCATGAGATGAGTTAGCCCGAGGAAAATGACAATACCAATGGCACCCAATGTTCTATGACTGTGCAACCTCCCATTGCAGGGTTGTAAAAGATATTTTAACATTTTTGAAAAGGATTCTTCTTTTTGCACATAAAGGTAAACATTCATTAATAATCTAGGGGTAGAAAATCATTCATTACTAGTATCACCTTACACCCGTTTTTTATGAAGTTTTCCACTTAGGTTTAGAACGTTTCCTTCCCAAAATTCTTTTCCTAAATATCATTTCACTGTATGTATCATCATGTATCAGTGCCCATGGCCTGTGGTGTCGTATGTGTAAGAGCGGGCACGAAACATTACAAAAATTGTAGTTTTCTGCTGCATCTAAAATAAAAACATTAAATAAAAGAAAAGATTCCTCCAAATATAATTGGTTAACAAGTGCACAAACCTGGACATACTGAAGAAGACCTACCATAACAAATTTGAACTTTGACATGGCTAAAATAAAAAACACAACCTTCGAGTTTCTCCAGGAACTACCATTAGGAAGAATCCTGGTTAAATTAGCATTAACACTGATGCACAGCTGAGGATGTGGGCAGTGACACATGAAACATATTCTGAGATAAAGCGATAAATGAAGTAATACAACAAGAGTTTAAGTTTGACTCAGCTATTTACAGGAATTTGTATTATTCTCTGTGATAATCCTACACTTCAAAATGCACCTCTTGTAATGATTTTACCTGTGCATGTTCCACCAACTGAGTTATTTCCTTTAAGGCTGCTGGTGTTGAAATGTAGAAAGCCCATCGAATGGTACTGCTTGCACTCTTGATTCCTGTCTTCACATTTGGAATTAATAATTCCACACCATTTTTCACCATTCCACCAACTAAACCATATTCATCAACATTACGCAGCAGAGGTGATTTAAGTGTTATATATTTGGAGAGATTCCAGTCTTTGAGGTATTCTGCATAATGAGTACCCTCTTCTGCACCAATGCCTGCTGCATCCAAAATTATGTCATATCTTTAACCAAAGAAACATACAAACTGCATTAATATCTCTATTTTAGGACTAGTACACATATATTTTTATATAAAAGCAGGTAGTAAATTCTAATGCAACTGTATTCAGCAGAATCCACAGTTCAGCTCAGATTATTCCATCAAGTGTGAGGTTCTTTTCCTTTGTGTCTCCCCTCTGCAATATATATTCCATATATTTTCAGTACTAGTACAAGGACTGTTTTTCCCCATGAGTTTATAAGAATGAAAACATAACAAATAGGTTTAGTGCTACTCAAACTTGTGCTTGCCTGTTATGCATAGAAAACTACTTTGATTCCTTTGGTAAACAGAAAATGGCAATAATATACCTAGAATTGTAGTATGTCAAATGTTTTATCTGAATAATAATAAAAAGTTTGAGCACATTAAATATACACTCCATTGAAATTTTATAAATAGCAAAAATTGATAGTGACTTGTATTACTTTTTGTCTTCCTTCTTCCTTCTTTTGTGGGTGAATTGAAATATCATGTAGCCTGTTCTATATGAAGGCATAATCATCAGCTCAGTTGTTTTTGAGTGAAAAGATTACACACACATAGATACAACAGGGTCCTCAACCAGCCTTCAGTACAATAGCCAAGCAATGAAACCATTATGTGCACCCCCACAGTTTTTATTGCTCCAGATTTCTTTCAGCATGTTCCACTTTATATGCGGGGCCTATATAAGGGACTGACTAGCCCCCTGTTGGACAATTGAGTTCAGTTCAGTTGTGACTTTGCAGTTCAGTAGTGATTTGATTTGACAGATCAGTTGTGTTCTGATCTGAGCATCCCCATCCTGGATTGAACGATTTATCCTTACATACTTTTCAGATGACTGTCATATGAAATAACTAGAAGTACTAGTATGCCTAAGAGAGAACGTCCTGTAATTCCCTGTATGTGTTCTCAATAATCCTTGTTTTCAAGTTGAGTGCCATATTAAAAATTGTGGTTTCTCTGCCATTTTATTATTGAATTGTTGTTTTGGCCAGTTTGATTTATTACTTGTTATTTTTATACTTATATTTTGGTTGTTTAATTTATACAATTTTATAGTTAAGCTGTTTCTTTTGGCCAGCTGCTTTGTTTCTTGTTATTTAAATAAGAATTTTTGCTCCGTCTTCTGACCAGTTTTGTTTCTTGTTATTTATTTAAACATTTTTTGTTATTAACACTGGTTAAAAATGTTAAGTTATTTAGAATACAGAAAATGTACAGTAACAGGTTGTAACAGCGATGGCAATAACACAGAAATAAAACTGTTCAGATTCCCGTTGAAAGGTTTGAAAGATACTGAAGATCAAAGCCAAAGGTAAGGGAATACCTATAGTTTAATTTCCTATAAAGCTGTATATTAATATAAAAGCAAAGCTAACAGAGTAAATGCATAGGTACATGCAGAAGTTTCAAAGTAATGCAAATAGAAATACACATGTAACATTTGTAAATAATGAGTGCCGACATTATAAACGTGTTAAAAGCTCATATGAAACCACACTGCTAGTAAATGTATGTGCTACAGTGCAAAAATTATCTAAAATGTGAAACCACAATATGTTTATGTAGGATAATGTGTACTTTGTCCATGCTTATAAAACTGATTTTGCTAAACTGATAGTAAAAGCAGCATGCAAATTTTATATAACCAGGTGCTCCATACTGGAATGTAGGCAATTCTTTTGGTACATCCAGTTATGTATTTTATTTATACTTATTTGTAAATAATTGTACTTACTCTGTTCTGTTGTATCTATTAGCACTTAATGGTGGAAATACATAGGAGATGCATCTTTAGAAATGCGTCAGCCTATATAATTCAATTAAGCACTTTATAAAGAACTTCAGGGTCATTAATGATCCTGAACATTGGACGAATAAAACTCTGGAAATTCCTGATAAAACTTTGATGTGGTCTACAGATAACTCAGGAACAGGATCGGGAGTATATGGCGTAAGACCAAGATGCAAAAGGTTTTTTCCCTTGGGTAAATATGCTACTGTTTTTGAAACAGAAATTTATGCTGTTATTCAATGCATACATGAAAACATGAGGAGAGCTTACATGGTAAACAGATCTTTATCTTCTCAGATAGGCAGCCTGCACTTAAGCTATAAGTAGCCATTAGGCAATGTCAGGACTGGTTTTAAACTGTCTAAACATGCTCACAAGCTTGGCGGAACAGAATGAAGTTTAACTCATCTGGGTGCCGGGTCATAATGGCATTGAGGGAAATAAAAAGCTGGTGAACTTGCAAGACAAGGAGCAGCTTCAAAAAGTATTAGGCCAGAGCTGGCTCTAGGAACATCACGATGTTTAGTAAGAGATGCTATTAAGAACTGTTGCAAAGTAGAACATCATAAAACCTGACTTAAAACTCCAGAAAACCAACATGGTAAACTATTTATTAGAAAAGCATGTAAGAAAAGAGCTGAAAGCTTACTTAAATTTAACAGACTTCAGCTGAGAACAATTATTGCATTTCTAACAGGATATGCTCCTGCGAAAAAGCATCTTATCACAACAGCGTGTTTCAGAGTGACTTAGATTGCAGATTGTGCAAGAAAAAAACTGAAACAGTCCAGCACATTATATGCTCCTGTAAGGCTTTGGCTCACAAGACATATACTGCTTTTGAGAAAATGCTTTTAGAACCAGAAGAATTTGAAACCATATCTGCTATGAGACTGTATTCCTTGGTAAAGGGTGCAGGCATAATGAGCTGGCTTTAAATGATAGAGGTAGCACCATAAGCCCAAGGCTGAAATGTGTCTGGAGCAATGAAGGAAATCTGTGTTGTATAATAAGACAAGAACACAACCTCTTATTGCCGGAATTATTTTGCTCCGCTCTTCCTCTAATTCCCAAACTGGTTTTTATATCCTTTTCGCTGGCATGACAACCGAAGCAACTCTAATAGCTGTGATCATTAGTGTGATACAAAATGGACTGGCCATCCATTCAAAGCCAAACGTCATGAGTTCGAGTCCCAGCAACTGCAGTCAAATGTGCCTGTGGTAAAGGAAGGGGAGGGCCCAAGTAAAATAACCGGTGTAATGGCAAGCTTGGATGCTGACAGAGTTCTGCAGTTGCATGGATTTTGCTCTTTATTATGTATATAAAATACACTACAGTTTAATTGCAAAATTATTAATATTTTTTTGCTATATAAAACAGATATAACAGCCTAATTTTATTGTTGAAGGTTAGTATATGAAATTTGGGGGAAAAACAAAACAAAAACATTATAAATCCTAAAACCTAAAAAAATACCTTTGTAACGTATGTGATACACCAGGCTATAAGAGGTTAATGGTGTATGCATGAAGTTCTCATAAAAATAACTACACTGTAAGTTAAGCTTCCCATTTTACATGCTATATGTTAATCTAATGAACATACAACACAGTACACTTAATGTACATTGCCCAGAATGCACTTCTAAAGCATGCATAAATTTAATGGCAAAATGTGCGCCTCTCCTAAATGAACTAACCTAGAATGTGCTTTTGTTTTGGTAAAATACCATGATTTAAATGTTAAGAAAAATAAATGTAGCAGTTGTATGCAGTGATTAGGTTTAATTGCTTGCAGATGTTTACAACAAAAATAACAGAATTAAAGCAGTTTATTATTACCTTTAATTTGCAAGGGATATAAGTATGCACCTGCTGAAGTGCACTTTGTTTCTGCTATGATGATACAGAACACAGAAATGTATGTATGTAATGCTTGCTTTCTTGATGAATTTGCAGAAAAAGAGACCTTTCTTTGGTTTCCGATCAAGATAACTAAGACTCTTTTTCTGAGTACCTACAAATTTAGGTTTCTTCTTTGCATTTCTTTATCTATTCTAGCAATTGTCTCTCAGATACTAAGCTCTGTACTTAAATATTCTGTTATTAAATGGCAAGTGGTGGATATGAGATTGTTTTTGGAGACAAGTTCTATTACATTCAGAAGTCTAGCTGCTAAAATAATGTGTTTCCTTGTACTAAAAAAGAAACAGAAATACTATTGCACATTTAATGATAGATGGAAAGGTTTATATGACTGGGTAATAAAGAAAAGTGAATTTGAAGCACAATGTAATGATTTCTGTCAGAGATTTTCAACTAAGTTTGAGGGAATTGGTGCAGTCACTACACATGTGAATTCTTCTAAACACGAACGTAATGATAAACAGAGAAACCAGCCTGCTGTCCTCGCATTGTTATTTAAAAAAACGTTTACAATAGATGATGATCTTATCATGGCAGCAGAAATCACAGCAACTTATCACAGGGTTAAACATCATATTAGTTATAATACTATGTATTGTTCTAATAAATTATGCAGTGTATTGTTCAAGGACTCTGATATTGCTAACAAAATTAAATGTAGTCATACTAAAGCCTGTACGCTTATGCAAAATGTGATTGTGCCCACAGTACAAAAAAAAAACTTATTCAAGATCTAAAGGAGGTGCACCTTTTTTCAGTTGTTACAGACTCTTCTAACATTGGAAACATGAAAATGTTTCCCTTGATTGTGCAGTATTTTTCAACAGAAGAAGGAATCAAAACTGTTCTTGATTTTTACGAAGATCTCATCCTAATGTCCTAAACCTTTTAATGCAAAGCTGTTTAACAAGTTATATGTCAATTGCTAAAACAAATTGCTAACAATAGTAGGTCAGCAGGTGTAAAAAACGTTAAATGCATATTCAAAGAAAATGTTAGTGTATATCTTGATAAGTTTCAGAGGAAAGGTTAATGAAGTTGGCAATTTTTAACACTGGCAAGATATGCTATTTACTCGTCCCTTAAAAATAAAAATAGTCTATTATAACATGTGACAAGTATAACAGAAAGCTACAATTGAGGTGCTTAGAATAGCAAAGGCGTATGTGCCAAAAGCTAGTTTTGAGAAAAATGTGATTAAAGTTTTACTAAGCATTATATATTCGAATAATGCGATAAAGACATAAAGAAGTATTCAAATGTGAACCTAACACATTAATACTATTAATTATGATTGTAAAATGTAATTTGACAGATATTCAAGGTTTTTGAAAGCTAATTCCATCAATAATGTTATTTAAAATAAGTAAGGCATGCATCATGTGTGTAATAGCCAAAACTGTTTACTTGTGAAGTTAGCATTTTGCAAGAAATACTTTAACTAATATTAGTAAATATTTACCACAAATATTTGTTCTAATATTAACAAATAATAAAATGAATATAAAGAAATAAGTAAACCAAAAGTATAACATTTAGCTCACCGAAGATAGCGTATAATTATGCTAAATGTACTAAAGGCTTGTTCAGTGGTCGTTAATAAACAACACTACTTTAAATACACAACACTAAATGCACTAAATGAAACTTAATCTGAGAGCTGCAAGGCACCAGGATGTATGTTACAACTTTCTTAACAGCAACAGACTGAACTAAATAGATACCCTGTATAGGAAGGAATACATCCAGACAAAAACTATTTACAAAACCACAAAATCCTTTTAAAGGTTGAGGAGTAACAATTTATGGGGGTTAAAGGACTGAAAATAAAGCGCACCCTCTGTTACGTAATTTATTACTATGTTCTGTTACAGAGCTGCTATCGCAGCATAGCCACGGCCAGCAGGCTATTCTCGAGATTCAGCTGCAGCACATATGGTCAAAGACCATGCTGTATTCAAATGGAGAGTTCGTTCATTTCCAAGGCTTATCGACCATTAACACTAACAGGTATGAAAGAGTACTCTCCATACCATATGTTGCAAGAAAAAAAAAAAAAGGCATACTTAGGCACATATGCCTCTGCTATTCTAAAGGCCTCAATTATATGTACTGAGAATAGCACACCTCTACTATACTATTATACTTACTTTCCCTCTGATTTGATACATTTTTCAGCATCTGCTTGTGTATAGTCAATGACACAATCAGCACCAAGGGATTCTACTAATGGTACTGCATCAGTTCGGCATGTAGCAATCACCTAATTTATAAATAACAGAAAAAATAATGTGGAAACAGGACTGGTAACACAATTGAGGAAGAGGTAAGTAAACAAAACAAAAGACAAAAGAAATTCTGGTAGGCATAATACATCTAGACCAGCTGCAATGAGATATTGGTACCAACTTTATTTTCTATTTTAAATAATTCTCATTTGTAGCTTTCTTTATCAGTAGAGGGAAGATTTATATGCACTAAAATCATGAATATATGTAAGAATTTATGCAATAAAAAAGTGAAAGTATGCTCTAAAACTATAAAAATATGCACCAAAAATGTTTCAATAGCATAATGAAGTATGCAATTTTCTTATACAGCTTTATTGGTTTTTGCAAAGTAATAAGTATATTGATTTTTCATCTTTCAATGCTTATTGAAAACAATAATTATGTTCTCTTATATTATTTATAGTCAATAATCTACAATGTGCTCAGCATTTCAACAGTCATTTTATCAACTGGTTTTAATTACAATAAACAACCAACTATTTTTCTAGATTTTCTGCCAGGAAACTACTACTTCTGTCACTTAAAATAATTGGTATGAAGAAAATGTCCTCTCCACTTCACATAGAGTCACAAGGCAGTATCGCGAGCAGGCTATGCCACTCACAGAATATAAATTAAACTTTCTCCAGATTGGTTTTGTAACATATTGTTAACATCCCTAAGATCCTCCATTCCTGGTATTTACTTTTTCCATTTTGTGATGAACGCTTTTTCCAATTTCTCCAAGCAAATCTTCAGCAATAGCAGTTTCATATACCTCAGGACAAAAATTAGTGCCACCCACCTTTCTTTCGTGTGATTGTGGCTGGTAGTTCGCTAAATAGCTTCTAATAAACAGTAATTTAGCATCAAGACTTCCCAGAATAAACTATTTGCTGCTGATATTTCACATTGCACCAATGAGCATGTAGCTTCAGCCAATGAAAGTAAAGAAATTTTTTCACTCTAGTGGAGTTACAAATACCTGAAAGCCTTTCAAGAAGGAAAAGGAAGTCGCATAACGTCTTATATAAATAGGAATGGTGTTTGGGCTTTATGAAAACCTAATTGCACTCTTTCAGTAAAGAAAGAAGAAAATAAAGGGGGGGGCAATAAGATAACAAGGAATATTTCAATAACAAGTAGAGAAAAAAATTGAATATAT